>OY720642.1:133057480-133738481 GCA_963169105.1 Ceriagrion tenellum | reverse complement strand
TCCTGCAGTCCTTTCATAAGCAATGATATTAAGTACCTCAACTTTGCCAAAACCTGAAGAGGATTTGGAGATAATCTAGTGTGCCTCAAGGTTCAGTGTTGGGGACATATTCTATTCTTAATATGTGCAAACAATCTCTGCAACTATGGCTTCCATGGGAGCATTGCTGGTATGCTGATTATGTAGCATTGAATTATGATGGTGAGTTATGGGGAGATATAAATGATGGATAAAATATGATCTATTGATCGTCTCCGATACCCCATTTTGAGGGTCCAAACTTGAAAATTACCTGACTAATCTCTCATTTCCTGAAATATTTCCAGGTTTTACTGACCCGCTTCCAAATTCGATTACTTTTCCAGGTATCCCAGGTTTCTCCTGCCCGTAGCCTCCCTAATCTATTCATTTTTGTGTGAAGAGCAGAGGAGTTGACGGGAATGCCGACACAATGAGAGACAACATCTTCTCTCTTTGTCGCATCTCTCACATGAATCAGGGTCCGCTTCGAACGCAAAGGCTTTCACTAGACTAGGTCCAACACTGATTAGAAATAGCGTCCTCTTCTTCACTTCATGAACCATGTACCGCAAATCATCTTGGCCTCGGTTGACCAACGTTGCGATGAGCACTGGGGTATGGGTTACCACACGGCAAATCTAGGGAGACGCTTTCAGCTTCATTCTTCGTGACGGGTAGCACTATTTGGCTTTGTGTCCTGTATTTTTTCTCCAAAATTGAAAATAATTCAATTATCTCCTATGATTTCGTTCCTTACTCTAGCTTTTTACGTACAAGCTTCAACAGATCTTAAGAATCTCATTTCAGCCGATGTGCTGCTTTTCTTGTCACTCTTAAGGATAACCCACGTCTCGCTACCGGAGCTTGTATTGATTTTAAAGCTTAAATCTAGTTTCTTTCCTTGCTTTACTTGATATAGTCCAATGAATTGTCCCACGTGTGTATTTGAACTCATTAAGTTAACTTTCGACATGTTGGTCTGTAGTAGGGGAAATTGACACCCAAAATAACTGAAATAACAAGTTCTCCAAGATTCAACGGTTAAAACCGAATATCTGGGGCCACATCTCAGGTAGTCTCAAGTTGGGTGGGGCCAACCTCGCGGACGGTCCTAATCCCTAACCCTTCCTCGGACACGGAGACCCATCGCCGGCCTCTCTCCTCGACCCACGCAGCGGGGGTCTCCCTCCCCAAAATTAACCGTGCTCACTATTATTTAAACTTTGAAAACTAAGTCATATAACAACAAATTAATGTCTTCATCGTACCCCCGATAATTGTACGAGTAAGTACATCTTGTAATCGTCGTCCTACGATGAAAATGAACAATTTTGCGAACATAGCTAAAAACGTGGTGATCCACTGCCGGAAAAATGGCAACATCGTAGCGGTAGGTGACTGGCTGCGGGAAGTTCGAATGAGTTTCGGGTATGATTTGGCTCTCAGAATTTCCATACGTGACTAAATCATTGCCACATTGGTAGCGCGAGTATGTTTGCAGTGATTGTAAATGGGTATAGCTTTTACAATTGACGTTATTGACATCGGTGAGTGATGAGAATCGTAGTGTAAACCAATTTGGTGCCGAGAATATGTTTTCAAAGGAGTCTTTTGCCATTTTTCCCGATATAAGTATCCTTTCTAGCGTGCTAAGCGTTTAAACGAATAATATGCATGTCCTCATACTATATATCTCTCTACTACATTGAAACCAGCGGACCACACATGCAATGCGCCCATTAAAATCTACTAACCAAGAAATATTCTATCGTCAATCGTTTCAACATGCAAGGGATACAAGGACTACTACTACTACATATTCAATATACCATGCATAAATAAGAACATCAATATTTACATCATGCATAAATAAGAACGTAGAAAATATAAAGAGAAAGATCTACAGTAAAGCTATTGTCACTATTTGCGCTATTCATGACGATGATCGCAGCTGTTATGATCCCGAATGGTACGCGGAAAAAAATGACATTTTATACCTATCGGTTCTACCGTCTTTCTCTCTAATTTTTATGGCGCCATCTAATCAGCCGTAGTACGAGGTGGTTTATACTATGTTTTTTACGTTATCAGAAAAATGATTTTCCTAAAATTTAGTTTGGAGGTTAAGTATATAATTTAATCTACGCTGTGATAGCGATTCCCATCCTAATTCTTCTAACAGTCCAGACACACTAGCCAACTTAACGTAGCATCGTTTCACAAACCTAGCTCCTCTTCGCTGCACGCGATCTAATTCCGATATCAACCTCGCTTCATATGGATCCCATACACTGGCAGCATATTCCAGATGAGGCCGAACGATTGAAAAATAACGTTTTTTCACTTTGTCATCACATTTTCCGAGTATTCTCTTGATATAGCCAAGCTTGAAGGTAAAACAATTGAACATAATTGAAGGTAAAATAGCGGGATAATTCCCCAGAGTAACGCCAGGAAGAAGTTCATGAACGTAGTATAGTGGAAAGTACAAAGGAAGAGATATTGGAATAAGAATGGCTTTCCCCGGAATAATTATTGTATCAAAGAAAAAAAAATATCTAACGTAGAATCTATTAAATACTTGGGCGTCACCATCACTGAAGGCATGCCATGGGGGAAACAAATCAGGGAAATAACTAGTGTAGCAAACCGTAGATTAGGATTCGTAAAAAGGGTTCTAGGCAAATACGTAGAGAGAGTTCGAGAAAAGAAGCTATTTTACACTTTTCAGGCCTCATTTAGAATATGCCGCTAGTATATGAGATCCGTACGAGGAAGGATTGGAGCGAGTGCAAAGGAGATCCGCTATAATTGTTAAAGGCTGTTATGATAATTGTATAAGTGTTACGAGTTTAATAGAAGAACTAGGATGGGAATTACTATCAACACGCAGGTTAAAATTTAGGTTAAAATTTAGGTTAAACCTTTTAAGTAAATGCAAAACCGATTTGTTCACAGATTACGTTAGATATATATTAAGAACCCCTGTGTATTATGCTAGATTTGATCAGATTAACAAGATTAGATGGTGTGTGGCAGGGGGTGAAGATCACCAAACATGCACTATTGACATGCAACTAGGATATTTAATGGAGACATGCTAAATAATATGGTCACATGCAGCTAGATGGTTAGTATCTACACAATAAGAAAGATATTTAATGGAGGCATGAAGGATATTTAATGGAGACATGCTAGATAATAGGGTCACATGCAGCTAGATGGTTAGTATCTACACAATAAGAAAGATATTTAATGGAGACATGAAGGATATTTAATGGAGACATGCTCGATAATAGGGTCACATGCAGCTAGATGGTTAGTATCTACATAATATGAAATGGATTATTGGTTGTTATTACATTCATCATGCACTACAGACTACTCTAACTATATTTCACCTACCTATCCCTTTGCTACGCTGCCTATTGTTCTCTCTTATAATACGAGGGAAAATTGAAATTTTAAATCTATCGGTACGACAATCTATCTCTCTAATTTTGTTAATATGATAAAACCTAGCATAATACGCAGGGGTTCTCAATATATACCTAACGTCATCTGTGAACAACTCTGTTTCGAATTTACTTAAAAGGTTTAACCTAAATTTTAACCAGCGTTCTGATAGTAATTCCCATCCTAGTTCTTCTATTAAACTCGTAACACTTATACAATTATCATAACGGCCTTTAAAAAACCTAGCAGATCTCCTTTTCACGCGCTCTAATTCTTTTATCATACCTTCCTCGTACGGATCCCATGTACTAGCGGCATATTCTAAATGAGGCCTGACAAGTGTAAAATAGCTTCTTTCTCGTACTCTCTCATCACATTTGCCTAGAACCCTTTTTACGAATCCTAATCTACGGTTTGCTACACTAGTTATTTCCCTGATGTGTTTCCCCCATGACATGTCTTCAGTGATGGTGACGCCTAAGTATTTAATTGAATCTACGTTACATAATTTGTTTTCTTTGATACAATAATTATTCCGGGGAAAGCCATTCTTTTTCCAATAATTCATAATCGCGCATTTCTTCAAATTTTATTCTAGTTGCCATCTATCACACCAATCATCAATTGCATCTAAATCCTTAGCTAAAAACTGAATGTCCTCTTCATTTCTAATCTTCTTGTACACTACTACATCATCGGCAAAAAGACGGAGCTTGCTATTTTTTACTACTGTATTTAAGTCGTTTACGTACAGAAGAAATAAAATTGGGACTATCACGCTTCCCTGGGGAACACCTGATGTAACTTTTACTTCGCCGGAGCTGACACCATCTAATACCACCCTTTGAACGCGTTCATGTAAGAAATCTCCTATCCAGCCTACTATATTACTGTCTGTTCCGTATGATGCTAACTTCGCGAGTAACTTACAGTGGGGAACCTTGTCAAAAGCTTTTCTAAAGTCAAGAAACGCTGCATCTACCTGTACGTTACCTTCTCCGGAAACTAAAATATCGTGAACAAAAAGACCTAATTGAGTTTCGCAATACCGTCCTTTTCTGAACCCATGCTGGTTTGTTATTAATAAATCCTGGCTGTCGAGGTGTCCCATTATTGATGTAACTATTATAAGCTCTATAATTTACATGATAGTGACGTTAATGATATTGGTCTATGATTACATGGCTGTTCCCCATCTCCGCTTTTATAAATTGGGGTCACGTTTGCTATCTTCCAGTCTTTGGGTCTACGGTCTAGAGTCAACAAGGCTTCACTGCAAAATGACTCGTATTCCTGTAGGAGCTATCATGCACGTCAAAAATGGAAAACTCAACTCACATTTTTATAATTATATAGCAGTGACATTCGGCTCCCAATTGTTTATCAAAAAAGAACAAGTAACTATTTTAAAATTATATGAAGCAATTTAAACTGGCGTTAATTGACTAATCCTGATAATTTTATGGCAAAGCTGAAAATGTGAGCAATTATTCTTAGTATTTCGCTTCTATTAACTGGCACGGTGGCAGCCAGAAATAAATGAATGTGTGCAACGGTCAGCCATCATAAGGCCGTGGTGGCAAACATCTCTAAGGGTTGCGAGGTGAGCATTCTGGGATTTTTGCGAGAGAAGCCTGTCCCATGCATTACCCCTAAGCTATCCCCCCCCTGTTCCTTCAACGCCCAGCAAGTATGGTTATTAACTCGGGTTAGAGTCCGGGGAAACTTTCACTCTCTTGCCCTTTTTATAAAACTAACCGCAGAAACCAGTGCTCGAAGGTCACCCATGGGCCAAGCGCCGATCCATGCTTCTGCAATGCCATGCATAAACACTTCTACCCATATCCCTTTCCTCCTCACCTTCCCCATCCCACCAAGAGTGGCTGAATGCATTCTTTTCCCTTGCTCATGTAGACTTTAGACGCCCAGAAATCACGTAGTATAATTTTAGTTTTTTGAAAGACTTTAGCGCGATTCTTTCCTGAACTTCTCCACGACTGCTATGTTTTATCGCTTGGTTTTAATACCTAACCCAAAGGTTATGCATCGGATGCATTAAGTCTTTGCCTATCAGACAAGTGATAGGTATATAGTGATAGCGTCTGATGAATTAAGTCGATTTGCGGTGCAGTCTTTACACATCTTACCCATATTTGTGGTTCGCGTTTTATCTGAAATAGAAAGCGACAAAGGCTGACGGAAATGGTCAGTTAATTTCCCTTCTGAGAATATTTTAATTTTCCATCATAATTTCTGATTTTAAAGTGCCTTCAAACTATATATATATAACCAATTAACACATTCAACCTGAAAGACGCGAATGTGCGTCTGTAGTATTTACCAGGATGCCGGAGGAAGCACTTTCACGTTCATAACAAATGGTAAAATAATGCCATCCGTCCTCTTGTCACATACGATTATTGACACAGCAGCTTCCCAGTATTCATGCATTGGAATTAGAGGAGTGCGCCGTTTAGATTTTGTCCATTAGATCCAAGCTTTTATGAATGAAAAGCCGAATTAAAAATTGTAGTCGTTAACTTATTGCTTTACAACTGTATCTATATAATTTGGTTCCTTTTAGGTACAATTATAGAGATAACTTCGCTCATTTGTTGCTGAGGTATAATATCCTTTTCATTGATATGATCAATAACTTCTTTTCACCAACAATCTGTCGAAAAGGCATAATATTTTTAATATTTCGTCATCAATTCACCATTCATGTTAATTAATTTTTTTAAGTTAAAATTAATTTAAAAAAATTGTTTCAACTTTTATCAATTAATGCCGTAGTACTAATCTCTAGAAAAATAATAAATGCTTTAAATTGACACTAGGTCGATCATTAAAAAACTCATGCGCTTTTGAACAGAGCTCTTTTCCCCGCTCGTCTCGTACTGCAAACCTGACACGCCAGACGCTCTGTTTAGAATTGATATTGGTAACCAATGGTGACCGTCAGATTCTAAAAAATGATCATTACATATGAATCACTTTAGCTGTTCTAGAAGTTGAAATTTCATTAATATGAATTTCATTTTTTGGATTTTGGCCAGCTATTTGGGATTTGGGACCACTGTGCTTTGTGACGATGATAAATACATGACGATGGCACCCACCTCAAATTCGGATATCCGTGAGATTTCTTTTACATATTTTGTGAAGGTTAAAAGACATTTGTGAAGCTAGTTCTCGACATATTCGGGCATAAATAACATGCATATTATTCGTTTAAACACTTAGCACGCTAGAAGGGATACTTATATCGGGAAAAATTGGCAAAAGGCTCCTTTGAACGCATTATCTCGGCACCAAATTGGTTTACACTACGATTCTCATCACTCACCGATGTCAATAACGTCAATTGTAAAAGCTATACCCATTTACAATCACTGCAAACATACTCGCGGTACCAATGTAGCAATGATAAAGTCACGTATCTTTGCCTGCGAAGAAATGGCAATGCTGAGAGGGATATGGACAGTGAGGAAATGACTAAATCATACTCAAAACTCATTCAAACTTCCCGCAGCCAGTCACCTACCGCTACGATGTTGCCATTTTTCCGGCAGTGGATCACCACGTTTTTAGCTATGTTCGCAAAATTGTTCATTTTCATCGTAGGACGACGATTACAAGATGTACTTACTCCTACAATTATCGGGAGTACGATGAAGACATTAATTTGTTGTTATATGACTTAGTTTTCAAAGTTTAAATAATAGTGAGCACGGTTAATTTTGGGGAGGGAGACCCCCGCTGCGTGGGTCGAGGAGAGAGGCCGGCGATGGGTCTCCGCGTCCGAGGAAGGGTTAGGGATTAGGACCGTCCGCGAGGTTGGCCCCACCCAACTTGAGACTACCTGAGATGTGGCCCCAGATATTCGGTTTTAACCGATTCAACTTCTAGAACTCCAGTCGAGTTTCTCTTCCAGATTCAACTTCCAGAACTCCAAAACAGAACTCCAGTCCAGCTGGAGAAATTAGGCACGCGGGTGGATTTTAGTGACCAACCTAAGGAACAGTTCCATTAGAATGGGAATTTTTAGTTTCAATCGTAAAAAAATATAAAAATGGCACCAAGGGAGTGCTTTTTCGCAGATTTTTCAATGCAGGCTTCCAAGCGGTGAGAATAATTCAACCAGTGGCACAGCGTTTTTGTCATTAAATTTTCTACAACCTTCAACGTCCAATTTCTATCTATCTCCGATGGTTTCAATATTTTGGTCAAGTTTTCACCTCTGAGTCAGGAATGTATAAGAAAATATACACTTTTTCCCGGTTTTTGGGAGAGAACTTGAGATAAAAGTTGATTTCAAATGGAACATTAGCACTCAATTTTTTTAATTTTTAAATAGACTTCAAACTTCACCAATCCGTTTTTTCTACGCCTCATAGTTTTCTCGGTACAAGTCGATAATGGCGATAATAATTTACAAACCATTTGTTTACTTCTTTCAATAATCGTTAAACGCTATATCAATCATTTATTTCCGGACACGGATAACCTCTTCTTCCGTCTTACCCATTTTTGCTTTCTCCCTGCACTCTGCCCACGATAAAAGAAAATATTTGAAAATTGTCAATTTTTTGAGATTTCCAATTTTTTCATGTTTGGAACTAGCTTCCTAAACTGGTAAGGTTATGGTTATGTACGTAAAATTAAGATTAATACTTAGTGCTGCAGATGTCCCAAGTGTCAGTTTTCACTGAGTGTCACAACAATTGTTTATCTGAGTCAAGTTTTGCCGGTTTTGAGGATTTGTATCCAAGTACCAATGTATATTATTGTGAATTTAACGAGTTTCATATTTCCAGCTACAAAGCGCACCTAGTATGAAATAGTTTGAACTATATTCTAGTCACGTTAAAGGTAGGTTTCTACTTGCGCTGGTGCGAAATTTCCAGTGAAAAACCTACTTCTTCACACATTTCAATCGCATGAGCTACTGCTGATCGACCTCCAGTCGAGCGATGAACGTGATATTTTACAGAAAAAACCTCTCGGAGAGCTAGGCTAGCTACGATAAAACCGTGAAATTTGTGAATTCTTACTCAACTTCGAGTAATTAAAAATGGTAGACGTTTTTCCGTAATAATTACAATATTTTCCTAATTGAGGCACGAGCTAGAATTTTGGCACACTCATGCCTTGCGATGTGTAATTGCCGGAATGATTCCCTTGACAGGTCAATAATTTTAACCCCCTCTAAAATTCAAGACAGTTGCCGCCATTTTATTCGATACTTCCAGCCTGGATATGAGTTTTAAATTTGTCAGTATTACACTGAGAACAATACCGAAGAGAATATTATGCATTTTAGAATTGAAACCTTAGGTCGCAGCCGTTTCCGAGGTCCTGGGAGAGGAGAGGAATAGTGAAGAGCTAGCTGCTTTAGTGCTAAACTTTATCTTTACACTTTTGACAAGAAAAAAGTGAGAAAATATGCGTGATTTCTAGTGTTGGGTAAATTGCTTAAAATATGTAATGGAGACGGGATTACAATTTCTTCATAAATAAAGTTTCTAACACGACGAAAAATTACTTCCGAAAAAGAAATCGATTACAACTGCAAGTACATTACAACTACTTTACATGTAATCTATTGCCATAACATTTAGTTCTTAATGAAACCAAATATTTTTAAGCTATATACATATTTTTATGCGTAATATTTCCTTTGATAAGGATCAGGGACGTGGGCATAGCCAGGATTTATACTAGGAGAGCAGGATACTGATCTGTAGCTGTAGATACATGCCGGGGGGGGGGGGGGGGGGGGGGGGGGGGCAGGACATCATCCTGTCCGGCTCCGTAGAGCAGATTTGGCAAGAAATGTCTTGCCCAATGAGCTGCCTCCCCGGCCTCCCCTGGCTATGCCCTTGATTGGGGATCCGAATAGGATGATGGCTCATCGGAACCGTTCAAAAGATCTTGTGTGTTTACAGTCGCTTTAATAGCAGATATCTTGCTTATTTTAAGAGAAAGCATTATTTACAGAGCAGTAGCGGTCTCCACCAATGGCATCTAAACCTGTACGTCTACGCCACACAGAAGATTCCAACCACAGTTTAATCTGTTCAATGTTCTCATTCCTCCGCCCTGGGAAGAGGGCTGGATCCTCTTAGCACTCTGAGGCGAAACCCGGTGCCTCCTCGCCACGACACAATCCTCGACTAGGTCCTCCTAGGGTTCACCACAGTATTTTGTTCCACAAGCCGTTTCGGGGGTCGTATGGAGCAGAATCCCCACCCAGCGGAGCGAGTTTTTGCTATACAGCCGAGGTATTACTCAATGGTGGTACCAAATGGCATCGTTCGGTTAGAAATCGAAACGCAGCTTGAATATTTTTCATCGGAAATCCTGATATCGACGAATCTTGAGTGGAGAGCATAACAAGGGCATTCTGTAGTCTTAGGCGTTAAAAGAGTACACCCCTCGAAGCCTAGAGTTAAAAATATGTACAGGCCACCCTTACAGCTTCCGACGCAGGGTTTCGTCCTACCTCTCTCCCCTTCTTCCCAAAACAATCCTTCCCTAACTATCCTACCCATATATCCCAGAAAAATACCTACTGTCACTCACTCAAATCAAGAACCGCAGATTTAACGACGAAATTAACGCGAGAGAGTTCAATTTATTATGAATTTTATAGGAAGAATTGATGAATGAAGTAAGGGAGAGACGATGTCAGACGGAACAGAATAGGAGTGTCTTCATTCGTCACCAACGCCGGGTGACAAGGAAGAAATAGGCATTCCATAAGGGAGGTGTGGGAGACACATGTTCCATGATTACGAAAGGATGGGGATAGGTATGCCTAAAACCAATTAAGGAAGACCGTTTACCCGAACGGATACAAAAGAAAGAATTCTCAAAGCCATAAAAAATTTACGACAAAGACATCACTGATGATTGACATCCAAAAGTAAAGACGTATTTAAAGAACACTTGTAAAAATACGTGTCGTAATGCACGCTTTCAAATTCTGGTATATTGAAAAATAGACTAAGGTTACAAGATTTTTATTATAAGAAAACTGAAAAATTGTTCAAGGGAAAAGGGAAAAATTCTGATTCGAAAATAATCTGTACGAAGTCATGCAGTCAAATGTAGGAGGAAAGGAAAATGAAGTGAAGGAGAGAATTAAAGCGCCTCAAAGAGGCTTGTTGTCCATTGTACATCGAGACATTGAGCGCACTGGTGGGAACACTGAGTCAGGGACATAAAGAATGTTATTTTTTTCTCGTGATTTCCAACGGGTCAGGAGTGCGGCTGATGCTGACGTTTCTACTAGTAAGGCTCATTCCACTGCCAACGTCCCCCGTGCGTTGATCGATGGCAGTGGAGTGAGCCATCGACAGCAGCCAAATCACTCACTCGGTGGAAAGCCTTAGAAAGATTTACATTCATAATACGCCGGGAAAACACATGATGAGACATCAAATATGGCTAACAATTATTAATATTTGAACACGACCCATCGTCACCGGGATCAAATAACAACTTGAAGACCAATTGCTTCACTTAAAGCTATAATGATGTGAATGCGACACTAGAGTAAAGTCTTTGGCACCATGCACATAACAATAATTACAAAACGGATGATTTCGCACTTCATTGTCGGTTTAGTTGCATAATGCAAAGTTTCTATAGGATGGGAAACCCCTTTTGTGCGCTATATTAAGTAGTAAATACACCGACTTAAAACATTCTGTACCTAGCCGCAACTGTATTTATGAATAGAAACTACAGTTGCGGGAAAATTCCATAGATAATCGAATTCTTTGTATATCATATGATACACCGTATAGAATAGAAGGCCCATATGGATTGGGCACACCCTTCGGTTCATTGGGTTTGTGAAGGAAATAATTAAAGGAAATATAAAGGGAAAAGTCTGAAAGGGAAAACCCAGGGATAACTAGAGAGACCAAATAAAGAAGAAAGTCCGTAAAAAGAACCGCCAGGGATCGAAAGGGAACTGGCATTGGATAGGGAAGGGTGGAGTGAGGCAATCAATCAATCCTATGATTGAATGACCAATAATGATGATGAAGTAGAAACATGTTCACTCACTATCTTCCCCTAGAATTTGATTCGTCTGTTCTGATTGCGTTGTCTATTCCTTCGCAATCTACAGCCTTCTCATTAGAGGTGGATCGTTCGCGAAAGAACGGGTCCGAAGGAACGGGTCCGAAGGAACGGGTCCTTAAATTGAACGGAGGAACAGAGGTCCGACTTACACGGAACAACCTGTCTTTTCGTTCCGAACGGTCCTTTCGGTCCTCGAACAGCAAAGGAAGGTTTACTTAGTTTTCTTCCACATTCGAAAAAGTTACTTTTTATAGCATCAATAGGTCTTAATTTTGCACACAGATCCTGAATTTAAAAAAAATTAAAAATTTTCAAAAGATCATGAAAACGTTATGCATAAAAACTTTACAATTTATTGACATAAAATCGTTTATTTTAGTTTCCAATACTAAGGAAAAAGTCATTACTTCAAGAAGATATTTTAGCAAGATAGAAAAAGACAAATTTTTCTAGAAATCCTATGATTTAATTTTTTTTCACTTTTGAAAACAATGTCATTATTTTGACTAAAAGTAATGCACTTAGTGTTGCCGCGAGACTCGAGACACTCGTCCCGTCTCGAAAACGGGATGAGACACGAGACGAGATCGCTTTTAGACGAGACGAGACGAGACGATACCACTTCCACGAGACTCTTGAAAGTCTCGAAATCCAGATATATATGTGCTTCATTGGTATTTAGTGTTACATTATCCCAAAAACTACGTCCTTCTGCTGATACGAAGTAAATGTCGCGTTTTCCTAAAGTATTAAATATGCAATATAATTCAATAATAACTTAGTGATAAATTAGCTAACAATTGAAAAATATTATTTGCCAATACTACTACTTTTGGTGGCATGAGCGTGACTTTTGGAGCCAAATAAGTGAATGTTATTGGCTAACTACTTTTCCTTATTACCTACCATAACACAAATGTTATATTTTATAAAGCAGTAATTTTTAGTGCTCACTCATACGACAAAAATATCATGGATTATAATCGTATATGGTGCAAAGTATCGCCCAGCAGTACTAACAATCCTGCTTATAGCTTACCTCCTAAGAAAAGAGGATGCCGCAATTTCGAATTGCGCACCGCACATCACCTCGGCGAAACGATGGATGAAAATTGAAATCACAATGTACCTGTTCCTGCATGATATACCTTACTGGGTTAGTGATGCTGTTTAGTATGATGTCATTAAATGGTTCCGAGAAAAACGAATGGCTATCATTGGTTTTCTTTTGCCTTTAATCGTTTTCATTTGCATTTAATGAGATAACCGGCATTCCATTCAATCAAAATGTCCACTACTTAAGTATTTAATCGGCATTTATTCATCAGCCATCCATTTGAACTCCATTCATCCCACTGTAGCCACAAAAACCTAGGACGTACTCCAATTTAGCTGCACTCAGTCCATTCCTAAAGGGGTAGGGTACCTCGCGAACAATCTGTTTGCAGACTGTCGACTTTTACGCTGCTACGTCGGAGTGGTGGCAGATAAAATACTACGGTTTCACGATTCGCTGTAAAGATGCAGCTATGTCGCAAGTTATCTCTTTTGTATGAGATTCCTACCTTATTAAAGCGATAAACTCGTTTAGTAAGTCTAAATCAACCACTTTCAACCATTCTGTAGATTTCAATCAATTCTATGTCTCTCAAGTCTATCTTTGCGAAATGTCACTCAATATATAGTACAATTAGAGAGAAAATTATCTAATTATCGAAATAAGTGAAATGAGATAGAATTTTAATTTCAGAATAATTATAGAAATAATGACTTCTGAAATGCAATAGTTGAATGGATGGCCCAGAAATACCTCACTTTCCGATTTTTTAACGATGATTGTACTGAAAACTCTTTCAAGATGTTGAATCCCACCGTTACATTCCTTAAAAGGTCAAAGTTGCGGCAATTAGTACTTGACCGTTATAATAGGATGCAGAAGGCGGTGTTGCAGTTGCCGAAACAAAATAAATCCAACCTGTCTTTCACCATCTCTGGCTGGACATCCATATCTGGAAAATCGTACTACGGAATCACGACTCATTTCATAGACGAGAAGTGGGAGTACCAGTCTCTTGTTATTGACTTCGTTCTATCCAATGGTAACCACACAGGAAGGGATATTGCCGAAGTTTTTTATGAATACCCTATAACCCTTTGAACTTGAGCACAAACTGATAGGAGTTAAAGTAGATAACGCCTCCGCGAGTACCAAATTCTTGGAGGAACTCGGCAAGATGCTACCAAGTTTTGATAGCACTGATCAGCATTTTGTATGCATGGCCCATATATTCAGCATTGCAGTACAAGATTTTTCAAGAATATTGTCTTAATTTTAAAGTTCTGATGGATAAATTAGGAGAAAATCACGTTACCCTTCCATTCAACTTTTTGTTGGATAACTTGAAATAGAGGAATACCTACATATCAGAAACATTGCTCCCGAGGGATTGTTCCATTATTACGGTGGGGGCAGAGGAAATCCTCATTTATATTCTTTGGCTCTACAGTGATTTTGTTTACCGGCGAGTTCGGAGCCTTGCGAAAGGATATTTTCCAAAACAGTATAAACTTAAACGGAAAAAAGTGTCGCATGGGACCAACTTTAAGCTTTCCCTAATGATTTTCATTAATGGAAATACTTAGGAAAGTTTCTACAAACAATGTGTAGCTTACAAATCATGGCTTTAATAGCAATTATTTATCTAATTTTTGGATTTCATACTGGCAAGCTTTTCCATATCGTTTAAGCAATATTTATAATATGTTTCAGACCAAAATCATGTTTTCACTTTATGTTATTCTCATCTTTTATATCATTTTTTTAAGTAATTTCCTCCTTTTAAATTACAGAAAACTAAAAAGAAATTCAGAAAGTTTATTTACCTCAGCAATTCCTCGTTTGATTTTCTGGTTACGGGGTTTTCACAAATCCACCCATTTTATAGAATGATTCTCGTCCTATGTCACGACAGCAAACAAATACTTTTGTAGCTGTTATTGTGAGTAGCTGAGCTACCAACAATCAAATCTTTAGGGGTGGTCCTTCAAAGGATTAAACTTCTTCCAGGATAGGTAACAGAAACGAAATCAGTCTGGCTACTGTTCACTCAAGTCGCATACGGCATATTTTTTCAGTTTGAAAATCTCCCATTTGGCTTAGGTTTGGCAATCTACGTTCCATCTTATTTTCCATTTCTTCGCAATATCACTACAATCCCTTTTTTATTTCATACTCTTTTTCCCTCGGACCTCTGTTTTCATAAATACATTTCTTAAGGCCCATTAATAACCTCTTTATAAATTACTAATAAAAATTGCCGATTCAATATTTATTATTTATTCAATGTTGTAGAGCGCAGTCATTACAGTATACAAATTATTTATAGTTTCTTATTTTGACCTCATTAAAATCTACGTATATCTTTATATATATATATAATTCTTCTGTACGCGTGTATGTCACTGAACTCCTCCGAAACGCCTGGACCGATTTTGATGAAATTTTTTGCGTGTGTTTGAGTGGGTCTCTGGATGGTTTAGATTCACAAATGGACCCTGGTAGGCGGCGCTGCCATTGGGTTCTAGGAAATTTTTTACAACATTTTTTTCATATTTTTCAAAGATTTTTCGCATATTAGAGCATATAGACCCAAAATTTTACTCCCACCCTCTCCCCAAATATTTTTAAAAGGACAAAAAATCATAAGAAAATGAATAGTGGAACGTTAAAACCTTCTGAGAAGTTCATTACCAATTGACCATCTGAGAATAATTTATAGTTATGTTTGTGTACCGTAGGTGGCGCTGATTTCGAATTCTGTATTATTTGACGTACACATCAATACATGCGCAAGTCGTCGCACTTGCGTCGTAGCTTGGCGTTGTTTTGACGAAACGAAAAGATTGAAATGTCAAACTCAATGTCAAATGTCACTTAGTATATAGTCAATCGAAAATTCGAATATCGAAAAAAAGTTTGTTGAACCCCCTAATAGCAGGCAAGTCAAAGTTTGGGCAGGACAACGTCTGTCGGGTCCGCTAGTATATATTGAAAATAAATATACACAACCATTACTAAAAATGAACGGTGAGCGAGTAAAAAGGAACGGGTCCCGAAAAGGACCGGTCTGCAAGGAACGAGTTCCCACAAATGAACGAGTTTGCCCGTTTCCATTTCTCATACGATGTGTCTTTCGTTCCTCAGTCGGCCGGCGTACGATTAGAGTGCGCGCTGTTTGTGTACCTATAATTGGTCGAGGCGGGCGGCGAGTGACTCCTCTGGGATAGCACGTGCCTCTGCTCTCTCGCGCGAATGAGTTCTGAAAAAGGGGGAGTGCAGGAGGGGGTGAGTTTGAAGTTTCTTTCCCCCTCCCCTGACTAAGGGAAGGGGAGGGGAGGGGGAGAAGACGACGTGAGCAGGTGGTGAGCGGCTGGCCTCTCTTCTATTAACGACATGCTTGGTCAGAGAGTCGCTGCGCCGCGAGGAACCGCTTCGCCATTGGATCCCCGAGACATGCCACCCGGATAAACCTTCCAGGAGGTTCCAGAGCTGGCAATTACTTCAACCATTTCGTTACCCCGCAAATCACGTGATGGATCAAACGTAATGTCCCGTAATCGTTTGTTCCTTGTAACTTATTATCAAGTAGGTACGCGAACCTCGATCCCATCCGATTCCTTTATGATTGTAACAATCTTAATATGAGGTCGCATATTTATGAAATATTTTGAATACGATCTCACAATTCGACATGATTTTAAATAATGAAACCTTCATTGTTACGAGGGTTTCTGCTGTTTTCTTGTTTATCGGTATTTTTCGGTTGCTCCCCCTGCATTGCACCATTCTTCTGGACGACCATTTTGCCGGCATTCCAGTAGGCTTCATCAGGTCCTTAATAAGGCCGGATGTCCTAGAATTAGGACCTAATTAGGACATCAGGCCCTAATAAGGACCTGATGAAGCCGACAGGAATGCCGGTGAAGTGGTCGTCCAGAAAAATGGTGCAACGCAGGGGGATAACCCGAAAATTACCAATAAATGTTACCTTCATTTCAATAATGTCTGTTTAAGTAATTCTGTCTTTGCCCCATAATAAACGAATCATATCCGACTATTGTTCCATATGTCACTACAGCATGAACAGTATGCACTCTTTCGTTCCCTTCCTGGATCAGAATATGATGACGGGCAGATGGATGAAAAGAAGAGACCGCAGGGAGGTACAGACTGTATACTCAATCACAAAAACTATTAAAGTAAGTAGCGATACGGACAATTGGTTTATCTGCTGAATAACAATGCGCATTGAACCATATAATAAAAGAAAGCAAAATCATATGTCCTTCTAGATAAATGAAAATCTTTCATTTATCTAGAACCATCCAGTAATGAAGTATATGGAGCGCTCACCTTTTAGGCCGAAATGGTAACGCCTGTTTTAATTCTCAAAGAGCAGATAGATGACCCCGGAGTTGAGAGCAAGTTGCCTTGCCTCAAGGTCTCGTCGCCTCCCCCTTACCGCCTCTCTCCTTCCCCTCCGCCCTCTCCTCTGACCCTCACCAGTAGACTCCTCCTCGTCCTCTGTATATACATACTCGCTTCGCTCAGTAGGGGGCTCCGCCCCCTACACCCCCGGAACGGCTTCGCCGTTTGTCATTGTTTTGATAAAATTTCCTGAAAAAACGGTTTACTTCTAAGGGTATTAGTCGTCGAAATCCATTTTGAAAGGTTGTACGTTAGTTCCACGTGTGAGCATCCGCCATTTTGAAAAACGTAGGCGTAATGGTTATTGAATTTAGTGTACGGACTGTGAAAACGCACTTTCCGAATTGGACCACATGTAACTTCGAAACTACGGGGCGTAGAAAGCACCATTGTCTATCCCAGGGTAAGTGTGATTCCTAGCTTGATATCATCGGTGGTTCTAGGGGTTATTTTCGTTATGTTTTGCGAAACAAAACTACCCGTGTTAACAATCTATTTACTAAATATTTAGACCGATATGTAGCTTATTTAAAATCGAGCGTAAGAATGTCGATCCAATCGACCGTTCAGTAGCTAGAGCTGGAAAACCACCGAAAAGTCCCAAATTTCACCAAAATTTCGATTTCTGGAGCTCGTATCGAAGCGAACAATAACGGTAACTACACTAATCATCGACGTAATAAAGAACATTCATTCGCCAGCTAAACTTGTGAGAAGAAGTCGTTTCAGGCGTTAAACCCAGGAGTCACAATGAAAAAACCACGGAAAATGGGGAAATCCGCGATTTTTATTTTTTGGAGGAAAAAACTTTTAAAGCGTGCTACAATGATGAAAACAAAATTTTTTAAATGTACAAGTGAAAAAAACTAAAGAGAAAAAAAGGAAAACAAATTCCATCTCAAAGAACCGAACCTCCAACCTTCCACATCTCAGCCCGATGCCTAACCTCTCGTCTAACCCTCTGTAGGACAGACGGACAGTGTACTGGTTTTAAATGTCTTTCATCTGATTTTTTTCAAAATTCTGAGTTCAAGCGATAGCTGTGAGTTAACCGTTAGGGTTAGGAAGATGCGAAAGGTATTGTTCTTTAGGCAATTTCAATAGTAATGAAATGGAATCGTCAAATAAGAACTGTTAAAAAAGATAGATGGAAAAACTCAGGCCTGCGCATTCGGTTATTGTCGATTAGTACGCATTATTAATTTTTTCTGAGGCTTTTATATTTAGAGTCCTAATTTTCGCTACTTGTCCGCAATGTGCATGTAAAGGCGCATACCAGTGTCAAAGTTCAAGGCCATATATGCAATAATAAACACATGACGGGCATTTAACAGGAATGAAATGGGTTATCATTTTCATGAAGTCCCATTTTGGGGGATTGTTGTGAGAAAAGCATCAGGGATAGGGAAAAGGTAATGAAGTGTTGATATTTACCATTTTTATAGCAACAACAGGAATTTCTAACATCCCTTGAAATATATAACCGTTCAGAAGCAACACACTAAATACCAGATGCTTACACAGCAACCAAGAAAAAATTCCGCCATTTTTAATTTTTTTGGCAAATTGTACTTTAAAAGTTGGTGTTTTCACTGTAGGTTCAACACTGTGATGTCAAGTAGCAAATACAAGCCAAATTCCAAGGTCGGATATGCACTAATAGCGACAAAACGGGCATTTCATAGGGATGATTAGGGTATTCTTATTCATAAAGTCAGACTTTGGGGGTTTGTTGTGAAAAAATTATATACATTAAGGAAAAATAAATGGTATCATCACTTACGTCATTTTATTGTCTACAAATAAAATGTATAATATTGGGAAAATGTTTAACCATTCGGAGGCAACACACCGTAATCCAGAAGCCGGCGTCACAACTGAACGAAAAATCCGCCATTTTTTAATTGTTTCGGCCATTTGTAGACATAAAGTCGGTAATTTCACTAAACGACCTTTATATTCATGTAATGTTGCTTATGCGTACCAACATTCAAGGCTATATGTGCAATAGTAGAGACGTGACGGGCATTTTACTGTGATTAAATGGGGAATCAGTTTCATAAAGTCAAAATTTGGGGGATTATTGTGACATATCCATGAAAGATAGGAAAAACTAAAGTTATATGTTTGTACGTCATTTAATTAGCTACAAAAATAATTCGTTATATTGGTAAAATGTCTTACTGTTCAGAGGCAACACAATGAATTTCAGAGACCTACGCCGCAACTGAGCGAATAATCCGCCATTTTTTTATTTTTTCGAAGGCTTTTATATAAAAAGTCGGCGTTTTCGCTTAATATCCATAAGGATCATGTAACGTACCATACGTATGCCAAATTTCAAGGTCATATCTCCACTATTGGAGACGTGAAGGCTCGAAACATGTTTGAAATTTTCAAAAATCCGACAGATAACTTCCAACGGCATGGATGAACTCCGGGCACCGATTTTCCTTCGTCGGACTCTGACGGACTAAGCGCGCGCCTTTGGCCACGGCGTTCCACCCCACTCTTCATGTAACCGTCGTGCGAATCGTCGTAGCGATAGTGAATACATTGCTCTATTCGAAGCTTCCATCGAAGAGAGGGGTTGTACTCTACACAGATAACAAATGAAATTGAAGCCACTTAAAGTTTGCGAATTCAATATTCAGTGCACACGTATCAAAGCTAAATTCTTCCATTCCCTCAGGTCTATATATAACTGATACTCTTCGCGGAAACTCGGCGCAGCACAAGTAGGAATAATGCACTTTATTCGCACGAGTCATTTCAGCAGCGAAACATTCCCATGGATTTTGGCTGGAAGGAAAATATCGGCAGCAAAAGGATAGAAACGCAAACCTGTCCCCGAGCGTTTCTTTCATAGACCCTTCGATTGGGGCGACAAGTAGTCTCCATTCAACCCCGGCACTCGGTCATCCCCACTTTGTTCTCGACTCCATAACCCTTACCCAACACATGGAACTTGCCCACATCGCTTGGCAGCCATGTAGTACCAAAATAAATAATTAGCTCTCCACTTGGCTACGAATGGCGCGACCGAGCTTGCCCACAGACATTTACAAATGCCTGTACATCTCGATACGCTTCGCAATTTTGAGTGTTTGACAGCAAATGACACTCCTTAGTCATCATTCATCGTTAAACACCTCCTATACTTTTTAATTTTTACATTCACCCTGATTCATTTACTCCATGACTGTAAGTTGGTAGAATTTGGAAGGAATGCACGGTTGTAGGAAAGTAGGGTAAGATAGACCTTCCGGCCTAAAATCGGCGGTAAGGTGGAAAAAGTGAACTGGCTACTACTTGAGATAAACCGCTTGAGTAGTTAATCAACGCGAGGAATGCGAAAGCTTTGCAAATAGCGAGTTGATTCTCCCACACTTTCCTTTCTTCTCGCGTAATGACACCTGTTTCAACATCGCGGCAATACGCACCCGATTTGATTATCGGCGTTGAAGTCGCCTCAACCAAGATTAGAATTCACCAGAGAACTGGGAACTACGCAGATTCCCTGGATTCAACATGGGACTATCTAGCTCACCATCAATCACATTAGCTTTCAAAGATATCCCAAAAGGAAGTTCCACAACAGGCTTTATAATGAAGAACCAATGTTTTTAGCTGAAACAATCCGTAATACGTGGTAAATGCCGACTGTTGACTGGCTTCTAATTCCCTCTTTGGAGCCACCTATAAGTGCACTTAAGAACGATAATTCTGTCGCGATAAAAACGCCTATACGGACGACCTTAACGCCGGATTTTTAGGCACCAGTATAAAACCTTGTTCTCACGGCAAGTGTTTTGGTGTGTCATACTTGGCGCTTAGGGAACGCAAAGTCTCATTATTGTTCGAGGGGACAGGGGATGGCTCGACCTTCCCGGTGAAATATCGGTAAATTCTTGGACGTCCACGGCTTCCAGATTGTACGGACGACAAGCGTCGGTAAGGCTGGTTACGTTACCAAGGCCTATTTTATAGATTGCAGGCAATGATGAAATGACACAGCCTGTTTTCCCAAATCCTGAACCACATGAGATTTGGCAAGTCACGCGCAGTGGAAACTGTGCGACTGATCGGCATTCGACCGACCGGGAGTCCACAGTTCGAGCCTCGAGCAACTCTAGGCTTGCAAATCCAAACACAATGGGAACAGGTTTTAATGTGTGGTGCATGAGCCGGTTTAAGCCATCGAGGCGTCATTTGACAACGTGAAATTTTGTGGACTTCAATCCTCGACATCAGTGGCGCTGGGAACACGAATCGACTGATTGTGACGTCAGGTCCAGCAGTGTGTCAACTCATAGCTACTAAAAACCCATAGCAATCCACCTCTTTAACTTAATTAGATCAAGCACCCGTCGCGACATCGAATGGTCTGGGTTCAAGCACCCGCCAAGGTGAGTTACCTCTCATTGTAAGAATGTTTGTATGATCAGGGGATGACTATCGAAGTTCTAACGTTTATTATAGTTAAAATACATAAAATGAAACCCCCACGTTAATCTCCTTGTATTCCATAAAACTGTATCCCGAGGTCACTATTGTTACAACGAACGGTATTTTCACCGACAGAAGAGTTCAAGAGAATGATGCTTCTTTGGCTAACACCGCCACCACTCGGCTTATCTCCGGCTTCCAGGCAAAAACATCGACCCGAACACCATCCAACTTGAAGCCATTCGTTCTCACGAGCCGGGTTTTATGCGTGGAACGGCGTATAAAAACTAATCCTCGAGAGCTGTTTATTCATCCAATGGGTTGCGCGGGCTAAAATTAGGTCGGACGAGGAGTCGGGAAGGAAGTTCACGGAGCCCATGGCGGAGAGATAAGGCGATTCAAGAGGGGATGTGCACAAGAAAGAATGCGATGGACGAATGCACGACACGCGAGCGAACTCAGCGGGGAAGCGATTTGCCGGGCGATAGGAATTTCGGCCCCGGAAGTATTTCCACCCATTACAACAGGGCCGGACGAGCGCATTGAGGTCCTCCTCGGATGAAAAATGAGTGACGTCACTCCGCTATAGTTTGGCCGACCGAGTAGTACGTCCCGGGAAATCAGGTGAATGGATAGTCTTTATTTTGCGGACGAGGGTTGAGACACCATTGAAGACTCCTCGCTCCCATCAAACACCTTGTTGCAGGGTAGAAAAAGATACAGCCTTTACTCCCACATCATAAAGTTCACGCGATACAAAAGGATTAAAACTGAGAAAATACTGTACTTTCAGAGAAAAAGGATTTGATTTCATCGGTTAATGCAACGCAGAATGAAAAGCAGAAATATTTGCTACTAGATGAGGCATGGATGATCTAGCATGAGACATCACCTATGGATGAATGTGGCAGAAGTCAATCCGAAGAGGAGTAAACGGTGTCTTAAGAAAAGAGGAGCGTGTATAAAGCAAAGAATGAGAATAAAGGAAAAGGAAGTGGATTGTAAGAATTTAGTGGGGTATTTTGAAGGAAATTATTGAAAGCAAACCAGTTTTCAGGAAGGAAAGGAAGGAGGAGAGGGGCAGAGGGGAGGGGAAGTGAGGAAAGAAAGGGGATGGCGGGAAAGCGGGAAAAAAAGAGAATTTAAAAGAGAGAGAGGTTGGAGATGTGCGGGGTGAAGGAGAAAGTTAGTGGGATTTATTGAATCCCAGCGGAAAGAAGGCTTGAAAAAAGTAAATACATGAGGACTCATGATCTTTAAGTTGGAGGGGAGAGGAGGAGGGGGGAAGTGAAGTGAGAATACCGACTTTAAAAGTATGATAGAAAGAGGAATTGTGTGAAGAAACGTGGGTGGCGACTGGGAGGGACACGGAGAGTGAGGGCGGATCGTTGCAGCTGGAACGGTGGCCATTCATGCGTATATTCAGGGGACAGGTACAAAGGCCGATGTAAAACTTAGTACATAGTTGGCATAGGAGAATGCAAACAATCTTATTTGTGATACAGGAGGGTGCAACGCGGGCGATTGCATGCGGTTGGAATGGATTTAGCGGTAATAATAGATTTGGAGAGAGGTTTGGTGATTTTCAAGAGGGATGAAAGATTGGGGGGAGGGGGGGCGTCTGAAAGCGAGAGATGGACAGCGAGGGAAAATTTTGGAGGCTATGAGGTTGTCCGAGAGGATAGGGTAGAAGTTTTTGATAATGCGTCGGAGGGAGTGAACTCCTGGGAAATACGTGATCGTCGAAATATCAGGAGCTTTTTTGTGAGTGTTTTTTTCTTTCGTGTTTCTATGTTTTTCGTCTGCCTCCTTGCGGCATTTATATACTCATGCGTCGTCACCCAAGTGATCCTTCTTCAATATAGTAACACGAAAAAGAAAAACACTTACAGGAACTACTTAATATTTCGGCGCGCCGCGCGCCTTGTTTGCAAGGACGTAGAAGAATGAGAAGGATGGGAAGACTGAGGTGGAAGGAAGGGAAGGAGGAGAGGGACTGAGGGGAAGGGGAGAAGGGGAGGGACAGTGGGGAAGGGGAGGAGGGGAAAAGAGAGGAAGGTAGGGGGTAGGAAGGCGGGAAAGAAAGAAAATTTAAAAGGAAGAGTTTGGTCTGAGCGGTCGTGACGGAGATATATATACATACATACATATACAAGACACATTTTAGGAAGTACAAAGGCTTTTAGTACACTGATAATTTTTCGCTTGATTTAAATAAAATTAAGGATTTTACACATATTAAAAAATGCTAAAATAATAATTTTAGGCGCTTTGCCATAATTGCATTGTAGGCACAAGAAAATAGACTATAACTGCCTATCAGCAGCGTCCATCTTCCATATTTTAACTCGAATTCCAAAACCATCGACAAAGAAGCCTCTTAGTGACGTTTCAGTACCAGAGATAAACTCAGGTTCTGTCAATTGGTACTCACAGAAGTCATCGGAGTCCCACTGGTTTCTTTAAAGCTAGAAGGGACTCCCAGCTTTGTCCATTCAACACGCTTGCTTCATTTACTAAGCCAACGTTAAAATTACCCCGGTTCTCTTTCTCATGAGGCAGTCAAAACAGCCCAATACCTATTTATGGAGGACGAAGGACTGTGCCGTATTCTTTATAAAACAAACCCCACATAATTTGAAAATACTATTTATGATTATTTATGGCTCTGAATGGCGAATGACTGCATGGATTTACTATTGTGGGGCTAAACTTATAAAGTGTATTAAAATTTCGTGAAATAATGTTCTTGGGAAATTTTTGTTTGTTAAGACGTAGCCCGAGAACACCACCTGAGCTAAATAAATATTACAGCAAAGATATAAGGATGGGTGGCAGGAGGATATATGGATACCAACCAGAGGAGAAACGGTAGAATGAACTGGTGAATGGTGAATAGTGAGTGTGAGAAATGAACCGTAAATGGCACATGGAAAGAAAGATTATTCACACTTTTCACTTCAGTTCGGCAATGTATACTTCTGATGCGTTACACCTGTCAGTTCAAGGGATGTAGCGCGGGATTTAAACAAATTCCCCTTTTTATACGGAAACTGGCGTGATATGAATTTTTCAATTAGCCTTAACCATACACGAGAAAGTAGAAAAAATGCCACACTGAAATTGTTTCAATAGAAGATAACCCTCAAATTAAGCGTGCTTAAACTCCCTCGTGGCTCAATTGAATAGCACTGAACGTTTTTCCCCAGGGGCGCAGGATGATGCGACGAGCATCGGGCGCAGGAAGGGAGGAATTATCCCTCGTGCGATGGGAAAACCCAGGCTTTAGAAGCTGACCGACTACTTCACAAAAAAATCGCTGAGATAACGATAGATGATTTTTACCGGAGTGATTTTCTGGCGGTATAATGGATTATCGGGGCCTCGCCAAAGGCACCCTTTATTGGTAGCTTTATTATCGAGGTCTCGATGAAATTTCCTAAAGAGTGTTCACATCAAAGGTGGTATCCGATCAGATTAGTTCCTATTTCCCTAGCCTATGCGCTTCATACAACATTGGCCGTTATTTCGGGTGGCGCGTGACTGCTCTGGTCGATCGGGTTTAGGACGTTCGGTCGCATTTTAGGATCGACGGGTGATTAGAAGCGGCCGGGAATTAATGGAAGACGGGCGAAAAGCGAAGAGTGAAAGGAGACGTCCTGAAGCATTAGGTGTGCAAATCGCAAATAAAGGAACCAATAATATCGACTTCAAAACGGAACGTGGTCGAGGGTGACTATTTTGCGACCGAGGGTCATTTTAATCCTCACTCTCGCCGTTAAGGGCCACTAGGAACAGGAAAGGTGTGTGAAGCATCAAAGATTTCCACGCGCGTTGAGGCAATTAGACACAATAATTCATGGGATCCGTTACAGCGGGGTAATGATAATAGATCAATGAAAATTTACAATGAATATTGCCGAGGATACATAGTGAACTCTATATAAAAATGCTCGCACTCTTAATTACAATAGGGAGAGCACGCGGAACTTCCGCCTTTTCTGATTGAGGAAATGGCCAAGATGAAGACGAGGCTAAGACGGGTTTCGAATACGTACTGGTGTTCGAGCACGGTAGTAGAAAATACATGCAAGAACTTTGAAACACAAGCTGGGTCAAAGAATGTTACTGATTTCATCAATTCACCACACAATAGAAGAGATTGAAGAAGACCTAGAATGACTACGCAGGATATCCCACGGGATTCCAAGGATATTTGGATAAGTACATCGTACGACTAATATCGATATTTTCAGATATATTGCGATTTTTAAATTCATATTTTTAAAATTCACGAAGAAAATTCATTAATATGTTTACCATTTCTTGACTGAAGGAACACGCCTCCAGTTGAATATAAATGTTGATTTGTCTTAAAAACGTTTTATCGCTAAAATTTTCCATTCAAGTAATGTTCTCTAATACTTCAATTCTGGTTTAGAGCAGGCCTGGAAAAGCCTAATGATAAATCACCGATGCACGATGCAAGATATAAAAAACGATACATCATAGCATGGCACTCAAACAGTTACGTAGATTTCGATTGACTCATGAAAAAAATCACAATAATTGGAAAGGAATTTGGCTAAATTGAGAGGTATAGAAATTAGTAAATTGCCAGGAATAGACTGAGTGAAGGTCAAAAGAGGAGCGGTATTGCAAAACAGGTTGAACTTACGGACAGCGAGTTCCATCCCACATTGAAACAGATACACTCAATTGCTTTACCAGTAATTTAGACCGGACCCTCACAGGCCAAGGATTATCGAACCCACGAACTTTAGGTCAGCAGGTAAGCGAAAAACCCACCTGCGTGCACAGCGATGAGTGAGACCGGAAGGGCTTCTACAGGCATTTTAATGAACTGGAGAAATGCAGGCCCCATGTTCAATTGCAAGGCAAAAAAATAATTTCATCTCAATTGACTTCATTGGGATGGATAGATTTCCTTGAGGCCGCAGTAAGAAGGCCTGGCATCTACAAAGTCTTGAGACTAGGTCAGGTCTCGTCAAAGGCATAAATGCATGTTGAAGTCAGCCGATAGCCGTCTCGTTGAAGTATAATACCATGAGATCAAGTTGCCACCACTTCCGGCGTAACGCTTAGGATAGTTGTATAACAGCAGAGGAGGATCTTGAAAGAGAGGGAATGTTTTTTACGTTGTCTAGATATTCTTCATATACCGCAATAAAAGAGTGAACAACACTGGAATTACATCATCCACTATGACGAACGATCAAGCGCACATCTTAATGAATTCGTATTTATTCAAATAATTTTCACAAGATACGAAAAAATAACTTCCAAAAATCGACTGATTCAGTGTTAAATCAGCAGTTTTAATTTAATTTTAATATGAATCAGGAAAAATAACCATTCCTAAATCACAGTTATCAACACTTACATACTGGGCCTGAATGCACGGTTAATTTTGGATAAAAAGGATCACCATTCACGCAAAGACACCACAACGCTTGTCAAAATGCCCATCACTTACCCATTCCTCAAGAAAAAATCGGGTATTGATTGATGGCCAGCCAAACTACTTTCTTGCTTAAATGATTACAATAAAAACGGTGGCGATGATGTGGATTTTGGTGTACAGGACAGAAACAAACCAAGCCGCATTGACATAAAAATTCAATTCAGCTTCAGTTAGCGCAAGACTTATTTCAATTATAAAAAGTTATTATAGACGCGTTTGCGTCATCTTCAGACCAGACCTGAAGATGACGCAAACGCGTTGAAACCCGGGTCGTGAGTTGTATTTTTGTGGTTTGTAAAAGTTATTTCAATAAATCCATTTTAGAAATGAATAACCACAAAGTTACCAGAGAGAGTGTTTCATTATTTCAATTAAATTATTATACTAGGATACATGGCTTGGCCCTACACGTTCTCCCCTGTCGCTTAGGTACGATTCCTTGCCATGGGGATCGCTCGCACCAACTGAGGGCATCCTTTCCGTTGAACCGGGAAAAGTAAGATTTATCATTTGAAGCAAAAAGGTTTAATCATTTACCGGCCCTTTCCCACCTCTTGGTAACCATTACCGGGTATTATTTCGTCAGTTATCCAACTGAGAAAAATCTTACTTGGAGCAATGAGATATAAATAAACTTGATGAACCATATAAGTAACGAGTGCACTGAATAGATCTGCCCGGAATACGACTATTTTGTGCATAAAAATTCAAAGGGTTAAAAGGTAGCTCCAACTACTCAGCTCCGGGGTAATTAATTATACGTCAGTCTTTAGAGTCAACTGTTTTTTAAAAGAATGTATAAGATATTACGTTACTTTCGTGACTGATGGTATTGCTATTCCACTGAATGCTAGGCTATGTAATGGCGACACTCCATTAAAAGTAGAGATGACCAACACTTAGCAACATAACCAGCAAGTGAAGAAACATATCATTCAAGCATTCGCGTGGAAATAAGTAGAACATGGCATTGACGTTTTGACGACAACAGTAGCTGAACAAAGAAGCTAGAAAGCACTGAAAATGCGGTGTCATTAAATAATGATGAAGAAGTAATCCAGCGCATCACCAAAAAAGCTGTCCGGTAAGAAGTCGGCGAAAGACACGTGGAATGAAAACTTTGAGGGAAGGAAAACTTATTTTACAAATGCTACCATTCAGAAACCTCTGGGATATGACAATGGAGTTATGAATGGGAACATTAACGAAGGGTACCATGAATAGTTAGTTTAGGACAAATTTTGGGCAAAATTAAGGTAATTTCATCTATTCTCGCGAAGGTTTCCGCGGCGTTTTACATTACTGCTCGTTGTATTCGGGTTTTCCAGCCGCGTGCATTGACAACGGTGTCAGCCTATGTCAACGTACGCGGATTTAATTTAAACTACCATACAGAAATAAATTTCAAATACCTGCGGCGGCTATTCAGCAAAAACCTGCACTTCAGCGAAAAAAATAATGGAAAGGTTTTTAAACTCCTCATTTGTAATTAACAAAGAATATAAAAGAATACGTAAAACTATTCAGTAGTGTTCCCTTACCTATCTAACATCATTCCTCACTAAGAAACTTGATAGACTTTATGGTTAAAGAAATTTCTGTTCAGTTTTATCTTTTTCTTTAAAGCTAAATAATTCGATTTCACATTAAAGGGAAACCTAGAACAACCCATGATATCATAAATTTACAAGGATATGTAAAAGTGAATGGGAAATTATTTTTAAATGTGTCATTATTTATTAATTTATTGGTGATGATAAGGAACTGGGAAATATAATTAAGAGAGAGCATAATTTGGATTTAAGATTCGGTATTTGAGATTCGATGAACATAGAAGATTCGAAATCGATAAATTTTGGATTCGAACCATCACTACAGAAAACCGTTGTGACAAGGTTTTCAACCGACCGTGTGGAAAAAATAAGTCAAGCTAAAGGCTTATAAAGATATTATTAAATTAACGAGAATTTCAGTGATATATAAGTATATTATCGCACCATTAATAATGCAATATAAAATTCGTTCTTCCTGCAGATGCTGAAATTAAAACGTGCAATTCGAATATAGTCTCCATAATGGCAAGGGAACTATCTCACTCACGCTATCTTAACACAAAGACTTACACGGGAATGGACAAGTTTGCTAACTTTAGGACGGAGAGCAGTAATAAGCCAAACTTCGAGTCGATTACTGCCGATGATGACTATTGCTATAGAGACATGAGTATGTTGCAAACCACGAATGATTAGAGGAATCCGAAATCCGATTACAAGGGTACATCGGATTTGTGAAGAATATAACTGAAGGAAAAAAAGAGGGAAAAGTCCAAAGAGGAAGACAAAGTGACAAAAACATGGACCAAATAAAGAGGAAACAGCGCAAGAAGAATTACCGGTAAGTAAGGGAACTAGCATCGGCAAGGATAAGAGTGCGGCAGTCAACCAATGCTAGGATCGATCGGCAAGCAATGATGAGGTCCGCTGCGGTTTGATACATTGAGATGACAGGTTTAAATCTTCCTAGATAACTAAGCACTTGGCTTTTTCACACAAATTCCTCATTAGATTCATCTACACGGGATGTCTCATCTTTGGATCCTTCTTCTCCTTGTGTAGCCATTGCTTGCAATAGTACAGTATCAGATTCCTCAAAATCCTAAAAATAATTCCAAGAGAATAAGAAAGCCTTAATAGCGTAGAGGCGTACACATTTTCCAGGAAAACCCAATGTCCGTGGTTCGCTTCCCGGTCCTCGTGGATTTTTATTCGCGGAAATTCCCGCCTACTAGGTAGCGTCTCCACCGTATTCGAACCTGCTCGGGGAGGAAGGTATGGGGACCCTCAGGTTACCATGTATAGAACAGCGATTATGGAATTCCAGGACATCCTTTCTCACGAATCACGGCCCAAAATTTTAATTTTTTCTGGTGATAACTCGATTCTTAGGTGTGTACTTAACCCTGAGAGTGCCGGGAAGCGCTATCGCGCTCCTCCTGCAATGTCACTCTTAGATGCTGGTATTTCACTGATTGTTCACAGATGGCACCAAAATGCAGATTACTTATGAAGCTTACAGCATAAATGCTACGGCAATTTTAGCATAGTACCTAGAAAATCGGTTGGCACTCAAAGGGTTAAAAGAGAATATATGACTAGAATAGAATAGGAACGCAACACATAAAAGCATTAACTGTGTGGGAAAATATTTTCCCACACAGTTAATGCGTTTCTTCTTCGAAGGAACTTCGGGTATTCTGGAATACCGTTTACTTTTGTAGTTGTATATCCAAAGTTAACTCATTCTTAGCTCTCTTTCACATTTTATCATAAGCTTCAACTATTTAGTATTAAGTATTTGTGTTTATCTCAGTAAAATTTAAACCATTTGCCACTGAGAAAAAGTTTACATAAAAAGTTGCACTTGGAGGGTAATATGGGATAGTCGGGATATATGGAATAGGGTGGCAAAAATGTAGATAATCATGTAAGTTTAAAAAAAAATAATTATTGCATACAAAACGCATTTATAGGATTGCTTTCAACTTGAAATCTCAAAAGAATTACTTTTTAGTAATAGAATAATACATTTATCTATTTGCACAAGTCACAAGTTTTTTTCCCGTGGCTTGAAGCTCTCTTGTTTTTGCCTTTTATCTGAGTTACCAGGACCACTGTTGTTGCTTTTCTTCTTTCCTTTTTTATTAATGTGCTGTTGCTTACCGTTTTTGTGTCGGGCAATATGGAATACCTAGTATTTTAAAATGCCCGACGCACCATCTTGGATTTCAAAACATCACAACAGAACCAATTGTAGCCATAGCCAAAAACCGAGCAATACATAACAATCTACAACTCTCTAACTTAATAAATCGCTTAGTTTTAATCACTAGTGTACATTTTCAATAATTATTACATATTTTCGAAAACTCACCAGCAAAAATGTTGTGAAACTACTAAAACAATTTTTCTGCGCCGTAACTCACACGGTGCCTCGAGACGAACTGGACTCGCTACAGAGCATTATGGGAACATGTTGAAGTAGTTCATGCGTCTCCCGCTTGTTTGCGCCAATTGACGAATGAGAAATCACGGTGTTCCATATTGCACGACTATTCCATAAAATCCGAAGTTCCCCTAATGCCGCCATCATCGCCATCTGGGGGAAACATCGGCTTTCTTTCGTTCTCGAGGCGTTTTACCCTGAAGTCTCGGCCGCGGCTTGGGACACAAATTAACAGAGCTCAATGTGAGTGGAAGCATATATTCCAGCTTCCTCGGACTAAGTTTTAAGTATGAGATTAGACAATTTATTTAAGGAACATATTAATGCTGATAAACACCAAATAAGATCTCCAACATGTATTCAGGAAAGGTACTAAAATCATATTATCAAGAAAACCATAAGAGACCGCCAAAAATGGTGCTCCTCACACTCTGAAAAAATCATATTTTGACTTTGGGGGATAATTTCCAGACTACTTTATCGTTTTCCATGATTTTTTAGGGTTTTCCAAGGCCAATTTCTATTTTTCACGACTTTCCCAGGTTTTGCGGGCTTGTAGGAACCCTGGATTCAAACAGAGTGGCCAAGGGGGTAGGGACGTTGATGTGACACCAGGGCAGAGGCCGTCTTGTGCACCAACAGGCCGCCGAGCCGGGAACACAATCTCGGCCACGAAGCTGACTCCAATGTAGCAATTATGCTTACGAAAAACTGCAGCAATTTTGACTTAAACCTTGCTACGTACATATAATCAGGTATGCCTAAGAGTCATAAAAAAATGAAACCCGTTAGGTTTTTCTTAGTGTAACTTGGGAGAAGCAATTACAAGTTAAAAAAAATAGTCTTATCCGTCAGCCGGGAGGCCTTCCCACCAACCGGCGACCAAAGCACAGCACGAACCCCTGAAAAGAAATCCTTTGTTCGGCCGTATCTAGATTACCATCGTAATTAGGATATATTCGATAGGGATCTAAGTGACTAAAATGCCTCTGCCCCTCATCCTGGCTGCGGCAAGCGGCATGCTAACGGCTAAATGCGTGTGGACACAGCGCTCTCATCGAGACGAGGCACTGTCGCTGTTCCACGGAATGAAAGAAGAATAAGTACGTGGTAAGATGTAACCCTCATTTGTTTTCAAAAGTAACATCAAAAGTCTCTACCCGCATCTTTCATGTTTAATGGACTGATATGGCTTTTGATTTTCCGAAGATAAATATCGAGATCCTGCATTTGTTGAGGTAACGAGCTTGAAATTTATCAGCCAACAAATACATCGCAGACCACAGTGATGTTCGTACAGAAAATAATCGATAAAGCCGGAATATCACCTTCAAGGCTTGAGCACTCCAGTGAGAAAATGATGAGAAAGGTAAGGAATTAAAGAGAACTTATCCCTGACAGTCTATCCCTATCAAAGACTGTCAGAAATGATGCGAAACTTGTCACCTCGAAGACAAGAGTTTAAGTGTTAGGGCTAGCGTATTTGAAAAAAAGAGGGAAATTTTACTGTTTGGTGGCAACTGAAAGCCTATCTGAAGCACGGCTACGACTAATTTTAATTTCTGTTGTTTCCCTCGTATCCAATATGTGATAGGTGTCTCATTCATATAAGGTTTCTATCTCAACTCCGACGGGTTTCTGCGTAATGAGTAGTGAACACGCAGAAATACCGTAAGACTTCTAATTATGAAGACCGCGGTTTCAAAACAAAAATGAAAATTAATATTTAATGGGAATCGATTCAGTCGAATTTATAGTTATAGCAATCAAACTGCTCTGTATGGCTTAGCTTGACATAGTTGGTAATGCTGAAATTTGCTTTTAATATTTACTGCGTCATATTTTATTACACCTCATCCAAATTTTCTTCATATTACCAACATCAAATTCAACAGCTTGAATTTCTCTCTTCACGAGGTCTACAATTTCAAAGTAAACAGTTATTACTATTGCCTACCGCGCATCTTCCCATATTTCAAGATAGTATTTTAACAGAAATTTCACCTTTTATGACAATAACATACGTCAGACGAGTCACTTCGGCTAATACGCAAAAACTTTGGATAATAGTAACTGTTTGCTCTATTCCTAAACATACTTAAATTCGTCTTACGCCATAACTTAATAAGTATATCTTCCAGATCCTTCCAGTTCCAAAACTCCTTCTTAAATCACGGGATCCTTGAATTGAACCAATTACCAGAGAGCTCACAAATTCATTATCAAGGAATATAAGTAGTTTTAAAAAAATGTTACTCATAAAAAACAAGTGTGTCTGATGTTTTATGTAGGTATACGTATTTTTTAAAACACTTTGTCATTATTATTTACCACTAAACAAATGTAGTATTTCCACCAGACAATGTCTAATTGCAATATTAATGTAATAAATAAATAAATAAAACGTATATATCTGGGCAAAAATTATCTGAGTACATACATACCAATCACGCCGTTCCCTTCCGGGGTATGCAAAATCTGAGAATATTTTATTTCATTACTGACTAAACTTTAAAGTTACAAGTACAGCAAAAATCAGCGATATCGGAAACTAAGAGGCAGACAATATTATTAAAATAGAACAACAAGCCAACATTGTGAACAACCACGACGTGAAAATAGCGCATTAATATTTCCACTCACATATCTGCTCTTCAAGAGAGCAGGTCTTGAGGAATATCTTGCACAAAATTTAAGTCTCATTTGCAAAGAGGACTATTGCGGTCATGCGTTCACTATATTACAACTAAATGATTCACCTAAGCAGTCAGCAAAACCCTATCCAATAGAATCCAGCCACAGTGGCAGCAGTAGAAGGCCACGAGGCAATAAGGAGAAGGAAAAAACAGGTTGTGTTCCAATTTTTTTAAATGGCCTCCAGAGGCTTTCGTGGATGTTGCCTCTTCAAGTAATTTTTCGGTGAAAACTGTTCTTTGAATTTCTCCTGATGGTCTTATTTGTACGCTGACACAATTTCTAATCTGGCTCCAAATTTTTAAAGGGAAACTGTTACATAATTGGTAAATTATAATTTATCCTCAGGCATGTTCTTTTCACGCATGGAAAGCCAGTGAGCAACATCTGTCCACTAAATTCTCACTGAGCCAACAGTTGAGGATTCTTTCACTTTATGCATAGAAGGAGTGATGAGGAAAAAAAAGGATAATTATAATACACCACAATGCACTCATGAAAGTTACCCCAAAGTACGAGGAGAGAGATTGCTCTTAATTTCAGTTCACCACAAAAATATTTTTTGTTAATGTATACCACAGTACACCTCGTACGCCTTTAATAATTTAATCCACAATGCAACCTGCGTGTTAAAAGGTGAATGTGTTACATTTAAGTTTTATTTCATAACTGAATAATACAACTGAAATGCGAGGACCTTCAGTATGGAAGTTTTCTACACGGCGGCCATCAGAAGTTCGGCGGATTGATATCCGACCGCATCGGTCGATCATGTGATTCAAGACTATTCGTGATCTAGTAGACGATAGATCAGTTCAAGACAAGGCGAATTCGATGACAACTAAGCCTCCCAAGAACATTCAAGAGAAGATATCCCCCGCCATTACGTTCCAACTCACGTCATATCCATTCCAAAAAGCTTGATCAAGGAGTCTTGAATTTTTTGAAGAACGAGTTTGATGCGAATTTGATAGTATGAAATTGACTTCAAAATACCGACCTTCTATGCCAATTGCCTCCAGATCACGGCATTATGCTCCGCTATAGATTTATTAAGGTACTCAATGAGGTCGTGGTAAACTTTGACACGACTAATCCACGGTAATATCACTATCTCAATTACATAAAAAGAATGAATAAAACCAGGTTTCATAGCAAGATTGATTGTGGCGCAAACACAGTTTATAGACTTTCCAATCGTTGCATATAAGTACAAATGATGTGGTACGAAGTCATTCGCACGGGTTCATATTACACCAAGGGTTGAAAATAGTCAAGTGATTAGGTCATGGTGATTTTCAACTCTGAATGCACAGTTTATCGAGTAATAACACTAATCATGTTAAACTTTTTATGAAATATTTTACCGTACCCAACTGGCACGATGACCACAAACACCAAATATTGACAAAAATGCTTACTCCCTACCATCTACTAATCCGTGAAGAGGAAAGTACATGGATGGGAAAACCTACAGGGGATCAAGGGCAGTGGCATTGGATAGGGAAGGGTGGAGGGCTGCAGTCAACCAATCTTAGGATTGAACGACCAATGATGATAACTAACAACCCGCGTTCAGCGGAACCCGACAAATCCGCAGTAAGGCATCAGGGCATGTAGATGGTGATATCGGGAGAGCACGGTTCGGCATGCATGGATTTGGCGACCTACCGCGAGCGAGCGAGGAAGAAACGGACGACGACGGGTGGCCAAACGCCCGCGGGAGAGGAGCTGCCGTCGCCCGGGTAAGGAATCCGCATCGAGCGGTCGCACGGCGCAAGACGTGCGAGGCGGCGGGAAGGAAGTAAGGAGGCCTGCCACCGCGGCGACTGCGGACGGCTTCTCTGCGGCCGCGGACTCAGCCGAGTCGACCGCAAGAAAAGCCCGTACTCACTCGCACTCTTCGATGAATAACGCACAGAATTTTCGGAGACAAGCAAACTCTGGTGTACCGGGATGCATTGCTGGCATAACGTATCATATAAAACCTTGTTGAAAATGTTTAATTGTGAAAGTTTAGAAAAGAGAAGACATTTTAAAGATTTCACGTATACTTATTTGACATTATCAATATTGGTGAGTGCAAGTTTTGTTTGGAGAATATACATTTTTATGCATAAAATGTTCATTTGAGACACAAGTCTATGTTTTATTTAAACAATGTAAAACACGATTGCCTATGCCAAGAATTCACCATTAAATAGAATGTGTGAGAAATGTAATAAATAATGTAGTGAACTTGATCTGTTTCAAGAAAGACACAAATTTTCTAAATCTCTGTCTGATGCTATTGATGGATTATAGTAACTGAATCCGATTTACTTGATACATTATAATGACTGGGACTGCGTATATCTATGTGTATATTTATATATTTTGTATGTATCGAGTTTGCCCTTTAATAATGCTGTTGGGAAAACTATAAAATCAATAAATCAATAAACAAATAAAAAGCTGTAATAAACTCACGTTCGCCGTATGAAGTGGGAGACGTGAGGCGAACAGAAAGAAGGAATAAATGACATAGGTATGAAGTTTTTTCGGACTAATTTAACTGCAATGCATATCCCAGGAAGCAATGGAAGCCAATTCTCAGACCAAAAAATAAACTTCAATGGATTTACCCTCCATAAGGCCATTCTCTGCAACCTACAAAAGAAACTGGCACTTTACGAGAGCCTGTCGTCTTCGATGTATCTTTAAGTGGTAAGCGAAAAATGAGGTAAAACAAAGGGAAAAATGTACATGCAATTCTAACATCAGGCCAGTTTAAATCTTGTTAAATAGACAATAGAAACTATGAAAGTGAAAATGGTCCGTAAATCATGCTAATCTACTCCAAATCTTAAAATGAAATAATATACTAGCATTTAACAATTATACCTACTAGTTTTTCAACTGGATCAGAATCACATTTTATCGTTCTTTACTATCATCCAGATTAATATGATAAAGTCTGTTTCAAGTTTGCGTTCCAATTCTATCGCACCACGCCTCAATACTCGCTAATGAAGCCTTAAACTACTCTAGCGTTCGGGCTGTTTTCATCGGGTGTCAATAGTTTTTTTTTTTAGACTTACAAACAAATTTGACAAAATAAAAACCCGTAGAATTAAATATGAACACAGAGTACACACTAAGATTATACAAGTTTGTACTCCTAAACCATGGTGGAGATATTGGGCAGAGAGTGTAAACTGTAGAAACATGCAATAGAGAGCGCAAGACATGAGACAGGCAGTCGTATTTTCAGGCTAACGCGTTCAAGTTCATTCCTCCTGGCAAGACCATCGCAATTGGACGAGGGAAACCACCTATTTCTAAACACTTCACTTACGAAAAAATTCCGAAGGTGCTTGAATAAAAACCTTTAAGTACGTTGACTGCATCCATTGGACCTCACGCCACATGTATTCGACGGGAAATCTCAGGGCCCACAGCCAAAGGATGTTCGTTGGTTTGGAGTAAGAGACGTATTGGAGCAGGGCACACGGCCATCACGGCTGTTACGTCAGCAATCCTGGGCCAGATCACGCTACTGGCGCAAAAAGAGAATATTTATTTAATTTCAACTCATAATTAGTGTAGGGATCGCAGTCGGAGTTTCGGCCTTCACTTAAGGTCGCTGTTACTTCACCTAAATGCTTGGCTGACGTCGATACGTCATGCCTAATCTATTTCCCATGGCCATTATCGGCCGAACTAAATGGTTACTGGATACCATACCTGGTCAGCATACCATAGTTTACCTTTATGCGAATTGCTGCTATTGGGTGACATACTTTTCAAATTTATATTTGGAATCCATACGTTTGCAAAGGTTTGAATAACCAGGAAATAAACAGCTGCAATGTCGCTGCCGAACACCAACCTGTCCTTAAATATAGTGGATCCCATCGGTGGTGGCAATCCCTGGTTCGGAAGCTGCGATTTCACGAGAGGAGAAAAAATACAGAATGTCTCTTTTTCGAACCGTGGAGATCCTTTGGGAGCCGTTCCCATACGTCGAGAATCGCCGGGAGCGTAGTTTATATCGCATCGGAGCAAGCGAGGCTCCCCCCCTCGTCCCTCGTCAACCTCCGTGAGGAGCCGGCGAAATCTCATCTTCCAAATGGATAGTGAATATGACGACGTAACGGATTTAGCCTCATCACTAACGATTACAATGCGACAGTAGGGGAGCGGCAAAGTCCGAGCGATAATCGACCGGGTTCCCATGGAGAAGGGGGCGTTGGAGGGCGGGCGAAAGGGCTACAGCCCCCGCCCACCATTGGCTACAGCGGGAGGAGGACGGGCGAGGGAGGGAGTAGTGGGGGGTGGCAATTCTCTTCACGACTGAAGTAACTGCTCCTAGCTGGACATTCGACATCAAGGAATAAACCTCGGAGGATAGGATTCTCTTTGATTCACCGCCGAGGTTGAGCTCGTATTCTCATAGATACGTTTTTTTTTTTAATATTCCGTGTGGGCCAATCCGGGGATGGTAAACACCTTTTCCGCTTGACGGACACAGTAGGCTGATTAATGTGGAAGGTGATGGACAACTGTGCTCAACTGAGCAATTTTTACATGATAGCCATTTCGTAAGGAAAGAAACCCTGCCAACCCGTGGGTCGCGGGTTCGAGTCCCGCCTGGGTAAAATATTTTCTGCTCAGGACATGGGTGTTTGTGTCTCGTCCGTTGTTACTGTTATTCACCCGACGAAAATTGGCCCATTGTGCTGTAGTCGGGGTAGTGAAGATAAATAAATAAATAAAAATAAATGTTAAGGAAGGGTAGAGAGAAACCAGATGTCGACTAACTCTGAAGAAAAGGTGGTCAAAAGTCCACGGTTAACGCTGACGGACGGAGTTTCACACTTGATGCGTCATTCAACGAACAATCAGGACTATAATGGTTGAAAATACGTAAAAAGATTAAAACCAGCTACTTATGGTGGCTGGAGCGGTAATCGTGGGTTACTATGGGCAGATTTCTGTAATTTTTCAGCAAATCGTGCAATGTTCTCATACAGCGTTCCGCTTAAGTACATCTGTTTAGGCTGGAAATAATGGTAACTATGCTACAATTATATATAAAATATAATGTCTTCACTAAATCATGCTATGCCCAGAGTTTTCGACGCGGTGTTCGAAACCTCATAGAAATGTGAATTTTTCGAGTACTATACTCGACGTGACACCTTGATATAAATATCAATCGTCATAATAACAAGAGGTGTAGGTATAAATTCGAACGAACATGAAAATCTTTACATACGTATGTAATCGAAGTATTCCGAAACATACGTCATTCATGGGTCATAAGGGTAAGAGTTAAATATAGCATTGATCTGCCACAAAATCAAATCGGTATTGAGCCATTTTTTCACTTAAAGCTATTGATATCACGAATAAGAAAAAGTACAGAGTTTCGTGGAAATCAGTTCGTAAACAAACAAACGCTCCAATCACCTTAAGTGAGGCGTTTTAAAAGACAACAGCAAGAAACAGTGCAATTACCCATCCAATCTGCGAAAGACTTGAGTAAAGAAGAAGAGAGCAACATGGAGACAGCGGGAAAAACAATACGAATGAGAGCAAAGGTGTGGGATTATTGTTGTTCGAGCACTAAGCTTGGACGGAGAAACAGAGGAAGTGGAAGGAATGGCAGGACGGACTCGCTCGAGAGGCATTGTGGAGCGAAAGATAAGAAAGAACGAACAAAAGAGAAGTCGAGGCGTGGTCGAATCACGCAGAAGAGGTCAAGATATTCGCGGGCGAGTGGAAACAGAGGGCACAGGAGTGTCGGAGGAGGTCAAGGGTCGTCTGTGGCGGCCACCGACGATCTGAGAACAATCGAATTCGTAACAATTCCAAGTTCAATTGCGATTACCGCGTTACGGATTATATTCTAATAATTTAGTTACGAAATAAGGCAATACCCAAAAATTTTCAAGTTTTTAGACATGAAAATCATGCAACAAAATAGTTATTCAACTGAAGTATATATGAATTTAACCTAGTTAATTTAAAATGTAACTATCAACTTTACTGGCACTTTCTCCAAATAACTTCTAAATCTTGGGGTCATACGGACCTCGTAGACCCTCCCTTGCTACGCCACTAGAGCGTGTTATACATTCATAAAATCCCCTCTCAACTGTTGCCCGGTGTGACAATATTGCCAGGTAGATAATGAGAGCCACACATCAAATATCAAAGTTTAACGCAGTTGGATATGTCAATAAATCAGTCGAGTGAATGGTATACAAGTCGAGGAATATTACGGAGCAAACACTTCATCCTGTCCACTCAATCTTTTTAACAGTTACGTTTCAACTCTTCAGTTTCATCTGCAGGTAAATACAATTCAGTAATATCTTAAAATTAGCCCGTAAGTACTTCAATCCTCTTTTGAAATTTACATCAACGCCGTTCACTCAAACAATAATTTTTCGCGCACGCAACTGGCTTCATTGACTCCAAGGATTCGGCAACAGGAATGAGTCACCCGCACAAGAAACAAAAAAAAACGTCGATGTCACTTCGATAGACAAAATTACACCCTCGAAAACCATTTTGGAAATTCACAAGTAACTATTTAGAGTCGCCGCAAACCTACCTTCCCTCAAAGCGAACGATACGGGCCGCCGGCCTCACAAAGAACGCCGTTCTCAGACCGCCGCACTCCGTAACTCACTCCGGTATCGAATGGGATGAAGGCATCCAGCCCAAATGGCATCCAATCGCGAGGAGGGAATCCCTGAAAAGAGACGACTAATTTGCTCCAGGGCCGGCCTCATAACGCAAAGATAAGCAGCGGCCGCCCCTGCGGCACCACCTTCCTACTCACACTCCCAATCCGCTGATTGCGAGGGTCCCTCGGAAGCAGCGACGGCGCGGCAGAACGAAAGGCAAATTATGCGCTCCGATCGGGAAAGGACGTTGCGGGCAGAGGGTTAAGGAGGAAAGCATATTGAGAAGGAGAGAGAAGACAGCCTATTCCATTATATATTTCCCTCCTCCGAGGGGGAAGGGAGCGGCATTAAGTGGGCCGTAAATATTCGAATCCGAACGTGGAAAATCGGGTACGCTTACGAAAAATTTACTTTGGCGGTAAATGCCTTTTTTTTCTTACTCGTTCTCCCTCTTTTTCTCCTTGCCAAGGCACCGGAGCCTCGAACTACTTTCTAATTTATTTATTTCACGATTACCGGCCAGATTAAACGGCCCGGCACGAAGAAAAGGAAAAAGGAAGGGTTCGTAACACGGCGAAGAGGAGTTGCTGCGGGATCTCTCGGGGAGGAGGAGAAGCGTGGACGAGAGAAGAGAAGAGGAAGATCGGCGGGCGCTCAACGAGGAGGCCGTTAAAGGAAGACTTCCTTTCCGTTGCAGGAATGCTTTTACGGGAAAGGGGAGGAGACTGGAGGATGAGGAGGGGAAGGGGGAGGACTTAATATTTCGCTCGCTTCGCGTCGCTTCAGCTACTCGAGAGCGCATTCTTTTCGTGAACTTGCACACGCGTAACACAGGTCGCCACGCTCTCTGTCGGCTCGCCTCGGAAACCGACGGGACAAAGCGAAGGCCACGCCGCGTCGCTATTTCCTAACATTCCACTACCCCACGCGCACATCCAAGAGAGCCTAACCGAAGGTTCCTCCCCCATCCCTCCCTCCGACACACACAACTCTACGGAGTAATCGCTCGAAAAGGATGTTCAGTCGCTGCGAGATTCCCTCCACAAGGAACAAGCGATCCCCCGAAAGATGTGTGAAACACGGGCGCACACAAACATGCACGGCTGCAAATGTGCGAGACGAAAAACTCCTCGAGGTGAAAAATAACGTGATAGAGGACGTAATCGCAGAATGACCCCGCGTCATTGATAGCGCCCACCGCGAAGGATGGTGCCCTGTCAATTAGAGCTGAGTCGATCATGAGTGATTCGTTAATTTTAAATGATTCATTGGCAGGAACCAAATGGATTGAATCTCGTTCTCCGTTCAAATCGTTCATAATGAATCAAATCAAGCTGTTCTCGTTCATAGGTCGTTTGTGAAGAATCACACGATTCATGAGTGATCGAGAACAACTTGATTCAAATTGAACCAAAACACGCTGTTCGTGAGTGGAGAGCAACGTGATTGGGACAAAAAATCACAAGACACAAGCATTCCATAGTCTTTTGGTCACAAAAAGAGTTTACTGATAAAAACTGAGGAGTGATTTTATTGAGGCAATCATATTGAGAGGATTGATTATAACACCGAACACAACTATTTTCACCCGAACATCGCATGTACATGAGTTTCTTAATATACAGTCTCCAATCGCCGAGGAAGTATGGGCGAGTTTTTGGGCTCACAACTCCAGGCATCATGGTTGAAGATGTTCTTAGGATAGTCACTTTCAGGTTCCTCAAGTCTCCCAATATTTCGACGAATAAACTAAATCAATCTGAAAATCTGATTTCATATCACGCATTATCTCGTGTAGGCAGCTTCCCAACACTAGGAATTGGTTGGATTTGGTTCTTCACCTTAGTTTGGTTCCTATGATTTTTGTTTCTTCGCAGTGAAATAATTCATCGTGGTTAACTCACTCATCGTAGTCATGTAGGTCTTCCATGGTTCATTTCGTTCATTATGAATGATTAAAAAGAACGAGTCATTGGCACGAATCAAATCGTATGAATCGAATCTACGAAATGAACCGAAATTCCCACCTCTACTGTCAATGTCACTTTCACACAGACTATTTTTCGGGGATGTATTGTGCGAGATAGTTCATGGAAGAGGTTGGATGATCTGTCACACTCGACGGCACACCCGATTCTCTCCTTAATTCAGTGATTCCCGCAAACACAAGACAAAACATTTAATCGTTCGTCATTCGGTTTTCTACCAGCTGATTAATACATTCGTTTATGGAGAGTCCTTCCTCCGAGCCCTTCCCCATTGCTGCGTCATTTTCCCTATTCGCTGCACATTTCTTGTACGTCTCTCATCATTTCCTCGTAACGCAAATCCTTCCCTTTCACTGCTCACAATTTCTCGTTCCTCCTCGCCAAGCTTCATCCTCTCTTTCGCCCTTTATTCGACATGCCTTTACATATCAACACGTCCTCCTCCGACCACCTCCTTCCTTCTTCTTCTTCTTCGAATCTCCACCACAACCTTCCCGCACATCGTATTACTTCCGCGTTCGGACTCTCATAAACTCTGAGATTGAAGAAAATGACAATTTTTAAGCTGGCTCTGGCCTACTGGATCACTTATTCCAGATTTTCTGCAAACTTCAAAAGAGCATTTTTGAGGTACGTTTTATAAAATGAGATTAAAACAAAATAGGGTTTTCCGGGATGTTTTTACTGTAACTCAGCCCTGAAATTTGAAATATTTTAATATGGGTTCGGAGACGGAGATTGCTCCGATAGCAGCAGAAAAATTCCGATCTGAACACGAAAGCATATTCTAGTTTTGGATAAAAACTGTTCATAAGAAGCAAAATGCCCTGTGGGATATTGAATAAAAATAAAATGTACGCATCTCTCACCGCATACGTATTTTTTAAAGTTATTAGGAAATAACTGTCGTAATTGAAGTCAAAATGCGGTCTCTATGTGAGTGTGTGCATATATATTTTTCTTTAAATTTGGTTATTTATTTAATTCCTGACTTACATTTGGTTTTCAATGGGTGTTCACTCATTTCATGAGTGAAATCAGGAGTTTTCAAACAGAATACATATAAATGAGTGACTAAGTAATTGTCTTGATTCACGTGGTCATGCCAGAGCCTCCTTAAACCTAACTGTCCCCTCTTTTACTCCAGTAGCGAATTTCCAACACCCTCCCGTAATTTTCAAGATGAGGTTTAACATGGACTGCCTGGTTTTGGTTGAATAACACAGTACGTGGGATCCGAATCCTCACGTGTGATCCCTCAATTATCAGTTAAGCTATCGTGATTCTAACGCTGCGCAGCACACCGTCCTCCGGTCTCCAAACCTTTGGCCTATTTGGCAAAGGTAGCCCTACCTGGAGCCATTACTACAGATGACGCCAGTTTAGCTCTACGAATCATCGGAGTGCGCCAAGGACCACCACAAGGTCCTTAAGAAGAGTCTAATAATACGTTAACTTTATGTGGCTCATCTTAACAATTAGGTATGGTAATTTTTCAATTCAAAAAAGCTATCTCGGCCGAACATTGAAGCAAAAATGGACCTAAGTTCTTACTGCAAGGCAGTTATATAAAATCTGATGACACGTTAGAAGCTCCGTTCAAGGAATTTGTAGCGATAATAAAAGAAGAGAGCGCCGCAGTATCATGGATATATTCATTTATTAATGCATAGGAAAATCTAAGAAAAGAATCGATGAACATATTCCACATGAACTCAAATGTGAGAGTATACATCCTCGATGGTATAACCACGAAGTATGGAGGTAGATCAGAAGATAGAGGTATTCACACAACTTATACAAAAATTCTATCAAGTCAAGTAGCAAAATAACGGACCTTGCGGAGTAAGGTCTTCGTTTCTGAACGCTCAAAAACGAAGAAAATAATGCGTACTACTCTACCAAACTTAAAAAGAAAATCCTAGGTGAACTGCTAGATAAAAACCCTAAGTCATTCTGGTCTTACGGGAGAGAGCTCCAGGGCAAATCTTCGAAGGTAGAGTCTTTATTGGATAAAAACGGCAAAGCAGTCACCAATAGTATCAACAAAGCCAACGTATTAAATTGCTACTACGAAAGGATACTTCTACATTACTACTACACGAAAGGATAAAAGCTACACGAAGGATGACGCAATACGTATCCCAAACATTCCTGATATTAATGAGCCGATGGCTAACATAACTACTGAACAAGATAGAATAACCAAATAACTGCGTTTGATTAAAAGTAACAAGTCTCCTGCTTCAGAAATAATACCTGCTCAGGGAGTCAGCGACACAGATTGCACCATTCATAGAAATCATATTAAGTTAATTATTATCCCAAGGCAAGGTACCCCAACACAGGAAAATAGCCAAAGTCACACTAACATTTAGAAAGGAAAACAGACATGACTCAGGAAATTACAGGCTTATATCGAAAATATCGCTTATATGTAAGACTCTCGAACACATTGTTGTACGCAATATCATGCCCTTCCTGGATAATTGACATTACTTATATTGCAGTCAGTACGGCTTCCGAAAGGGTGGATCCTGCGAAACACGGCTAGCGCTCATCTTTCACGGCATCCGAAAATTATGTGAATCGACAGAGCAAGCTGATGCTGTTTTCCTTGATTTCAAGAAAGCACTCGACAAGGGTCCACACTAAAGCTCATTCACAAATTGTAATCATGCGGATTGAATTTAAAATATTTAATTGGATAAGGGACTTTCTCAGTGATTGTAAACAAAATGTACCTCGTTATTGATGGTTTTAGCTCTGGTAGTGTTAGAGTCACATCCAGTGTTCCACAAGGAAGCGTGATCGGCCCTCTTTTATTCATCATTTTAACAAATAACCTACGTTCTCGAGTTAGCAGTAAACTAAGAATACTTACAGTCGATACGGTCATATAATGCGAAATTAACGGAGACGCAGACTCAGAATGTCTATCATCGGAACTGAACAACGTTCCTTCGCATTGCCAGGAGTGGAGGCTGGACCTAAATCTTAGTAAATGCACCACAATACACTTCTTGCAAAAATCATCTTACTTACGTCTGCACTGTGGGTGGAGTAAACATAAAGTCTTCAGATAAAGTCAAAATCTTGGAATTATCTTATTTTCAGACATATTGCCGAGAACGCACGCACAAAACATAAGCGGCCCAGCATTAAAGAAACTAGGATTTGTCAAGCGTATAATAGCAAGGTCCTCGATTGAAAAAAAAAATTAAAGAGAGGTGCTACTTCTCTTTGGTTAGGCCACACCTTCAATACGCCGCGACCATGGTACCTTGAGGCTACGCGATTAACTTAGTTTACTCGAGAAATTCAGAACAAGGGTATTTCAGAGCGACACAGAGAACATCATTTAGACACCGCACTACATTTCTAGGTCCGGCAGAAGCGATAAAATAAGATTGATACATAGTTGAACAGATTGTGAAAATATTCGTTCTTTCCATGCACAACAAAAATTGAGCTCCACTCAAAACACTACCAAAGTACACTTAATCATTTCACTTCCCAAAATATTATAATTTAAACGGCTATAGGCCTAACACCCCTTACACACGCCATGCGGCGACTAGCGGGGTACTATGCATATGTATTTCATAATTAGATTGCTAAGTTCAAACATATTTTGTATTTATAAACGCTATTGCGATACTATATACTAAGCGGGAAACATAAATACACTATTTTATCCTATTCTCAAGCAGAACATCATGCGACCCCCCTTTAATGCATATACTCAAAGTACATCTACAACGACAAATCACTCCTTGAGGTGGAGGGGAGTGTCCGGACGCCAGCCACCACCAGCTGACTGAGAAGCCAAGCTAACCAGACCATGCGAATGATCAGCAGAGAGATCTTATCAACTATGCTCCGTCAATCTCTTCGAACAGCTAGACAATCACTTGATTCAAGTGAGTCTTCACTGATATCAATTTGCAGGTTCCTAACATGTTTAATCAATAATCCTCCCTTGAGATTCGACCCAGAATTGGGACGTTGCTTAGGGACAAACCAAGAAAGTGTATCGACAACCATGGAAGTTCTCAGGGAATGCCACTGAATCGGGTAGCATTTCCACACTATTTTGGAAAGCCGTTGAAATCATATTTCGATGTCCCCCACTAAATGAAAAACTTGCAATAATTCCAGTTCTCACAAGAATAAAACTAAGAAGGGATCAAACTGAAAATTGTCAGCATATACATTGACTACTAATTTGATGAGTCCAAAGATAGAAACACGTAATCAAATACCTATAATTTGGCCTATAGACACGCGATTTTTGCGCTTATGTTACGCAATTTCCTCACTACATACAGCTTTTTACACTAAGAGTTGCGTCTCCATCCCTGCAGGCCATAAGGGTAACCGCAAAGGAAAAGTTATAAAAATTCAACCCTTGAAATCTCCCTTGCATCTTGTCTGACTCCTGAGTCTCAATGAATTTCACAAAGTGAAACCTGATACTATAGGAAGTGCAATACTCTGGATTTTACTTCCATTGCACTCAACCTATGACTGCTAGAGTATCAACGAGCGATGAGCAGTTCAAGGTAGAGAGACAAGATTTTCTGAAGGATGATTGTGCGAGATGGTTCCGTGGCCAGAATTCCGACCTTCCTTAACTCTTCACCTTCACGTATGTTCACCTTCACGGCGTAACTTCTTCTAACGACTTTTTTAATTATACGTTCCAATTTCAACACCTGATCGAAGCATGATTAAATATTGCTTCATTAATGATGCAAAAATAAGACTGTTTTATGTGACTGAAATTCAAAGTACTCAAAGAAATATATCTAAACATGCCCTTAATTAGACCCATGTGTGACCCGGTACGTTTAAAACTCCTTGAAAACGGAAGGCTTTTTGCGATTCTGAAGAATTACTTAATTTATTTTAGCAATAGTGGAGAAAAAATACAAACTACACGCTGTTAATTTTGTGACGGGAACGGGGTGTTAAAAATTCTTCGTTTGCGAAATGAGATCTCCCTGGGGTTTATGCACGTACCTACCATTTCCTACGTTATATAGCTGTATTTATTTGACGTCAAAAATCTCGGAAAGAAGTTCGGTAAGGGGCTGATATTTTGGTATTTTATGAAGGGTAAGATACTTTTCTTTAAAATGAAACAGAATTAATCGATTTCTGGGTGAAATGATGTTTCGCTCAAATTAGCTCATTTGGGGAAATGTCTCGTCACATTTTGGAAATAAGTTGCCGTCGAACTGCCAAGTTCTGCGAAGTTTATGATTTGTGCCAAGCGATACAGGGCACCAATGAAGCTGCAAGACTTGCAATACAGGCAGTTACACTATATTGGGAGAACACTGGGATATCAAGCAGACACATGAAAAAATGTGTAGTGAATCCTGAAAAGCATGATGAATGGAGAAAACTATTTTCTGTTCATTTTCCGCCATTGAACAGTTGCGGGCCGTTAGGAAATTCCGGGAAATATGTTTTTGGCAGCAATACAGTAAATACTTGTCACCTCAGGGGAGCCTCCGCGTTCCTAGGGTAACTATGAAAGAATAACTATCTCTAAATATTGAGTCGCCACCATACTTTAGAAGTTAAACCATACCGAGAGGTGGACAAGATGAAATGTAATACCGAAATTGAAGATGAAAATATTGGGAATAAAAAATTAATCCGGACCTAGTGTCACGTTTTCTTATTGGGCCGAGCCGACGCGGCCGCTTGCTCAGTATACCTATAGCGTTCGCCTCCATAAGCGTCGATGATCACCCTCGGGTGAACGGCAGGAAAACATCCCTCTAGCAATTAAATTGTATCATAAGGCTTGTGAATTTGAACTGATGGTATTCTCTATGATTTACCAAGACAAAGTTCACGTCAAACTATACCTGAATTATTAAAACTCCTAGGGAGAATAAATTTCCGTACCACAAATCGTAGATTTTCAGCACCGAAAATTATTTCCCAAACGCGCGCCTGAATGCATTTCCCGATTCCAACTACTTTCCATGTTTATAAGTAAATAAAGGTAAAAATAACACATCCATGTTAATTCAGAGGCAAAATTCGCATTTGCAAACATTATCTCCTCGGGAAAACGCTTAAGATAACCGCAATGGGCTATAGGGTAAACACCAAAATTCAAAGGATACTACATTATTAGTGAGCACTAAATCAACCAGCATCAATCAACAACATGGGATCACAGAAGGAGATGATGCTTTATAACTCATATTTCCTTTCATTCATTTAATGCTTCTGGAAAAAAAATTATAACATGAAACTCAAATTAAAATTTTCAAACCTTATCCTAAGTATTTTCTTCTCGTCGAAGTGGTTTCTCGTGAAATTTGTATGAAAAAATATAACGAATATCCATTAAAAATAAAAATACCTAAATTAGTTGCACTTAAGTCCCCAAAGCTTACATTTCCCGTATTAATTTGTTTCGAATTGAACGAACGCTGAGCCATATCAGGCGATTCAAGTCCATCCATTCGACCATATAACGAATGAGATACAGTAATTCATTTTATCATCCCACGGGGGTCTCCGCTGCGGCCCGGAGTGAATCGAAACACGCCTCCAGCTACTTACTATGTAACACCGAGACCGCCAAAGAAAGGGAAATATTTAATTATGATAATCTTAAAATATTTACACTCTGAGATGAACGGAGGTTCCTGATTGTCAAGGATTTAGGCCGTAAGTATACATTGGTAGGAATTTTCCCCAGCGTATCCTACGTTGAATCAAGCTTTATTCAACGTACAAAACAATTCCTTACAGTACAGCCCAACCGGCAACTGTAAAGATATTTCGGACTGATTTTCCGGCACCGTTGAAATATTTTCCAAAACCATCATTATTACTTTCTCCAGTCGACATCGCTCTCGCCATCTAAGCGACAGACTGGCATAACATGAAAAACAATTCGGATAGAGCGACGTCATCTTGCGCTCAACGCTATTCGGACATAATTAAACCAGACCTCGGTGTAAAAACTTAAGTAAAGGTGGGCTTGCCATAAAAATAGCACTAAGAACGTAAATTATGAACATTTTTCCAAAACAATGGGTGTAATATTTGGAAACAAGTGACTGGGGGGTACGACATTGATGGAATATATGGAGCAGCTGCGTCGAGGGTAATTTTCTGAAGAGGTCCAAGCAAAAGCCGAGTATTCTACACTGTCAGACGCAGCAACAATCGACTTGCGAAAGCTGGTTAGAGCGGAAATCAAAACATTCAAGTAATGATCCACTAATATATATATATATATATATATATAACTCCACTTAGGATCATTCACGTGACGAATATATGAACAGTTTGCCAGAGAGAGGCAGACGCTAAACACACATGAACACACTTACAGAGTTTCTTAATATTTCTGTGCCACTAGCACCTTGTTCACAAGATCGTAGAAGTGTGTGTTCATTTTTTTCTGTTTTTCTGTGTTTAGCGTCTGCCTCTCTCTGGCAAACTGTTCAAATATATATATATATATATATATATATATATATATATATATATATATATATATATATATATATATATATATATATATATATATATATATATATATATATATTTATTTATTTATTTATTTTCACACACACACACATTAGTGGACCATTACTTGAATGTTTTGATTTCCGATATGGAGAGGTTCCACAAAGTGAAGCCTGAATTTATTAGTTAGATTCTGGTTAGAGCAATTTTCGCTGAGCTACGGATTTGCACGTAACTTTTCGTGAGCGTACTCATTCGTCATTTGTGGATATGAAGGTAAAAAAATAGCATGTTACCGATTTTGTTCCTTGGCAATTTAACGCTATTTAAACTCGTAGCCTCACGGCACACGACATATGTTTTGAAATAAATTGATGGCATTTGAACAGATTATCTCCTAAACGCATAAATTTGTACCTGATGATGGCTCTGTGCGTTGAAACGCGTCGTACGCATTAAATACCTCGTGGAATAGTTCAATTGTTGTTTGTTTTAATATGACCTTTTATTATTAATAAGGTTATATAAAATTTTAGAATATCATTTAGAATAAAAAAGCACCTATTTATATCGTTCAGTTCTCGCTTAAATCTCGAATTCCGCGACGTAAGTAAATCCAAGTCTTAACAATGCTTAATTGTGATGAAAATTTTTAGATATAATACACCGAACAGATTAATTTGTAAAATGTATGTTTATTTCCGACGCGTAAATTGATATACTTATGTAAAGTGTGGTAAAAGAATATTTTTCCGGAGTACTTGAAAAGTTGTTCTAATATGCCCTCGACGACTCGCAATCCGTGCTCCGAGCATTTAAGAATTTCGGAACCCGACGGAACTGAGCTTCGAGCAGCCATGCACAGCATACAGTGCGTCCATGGAATGTACTATTGCTCCCAGTGTCAGAGCGGACAGATTATTTTGGCATAAGACGCCGTAAGATTCGCGGCTTTTGCACGCTAAGAGGCCTGAACAACTCGTTGCATTCACCCGCTCAATAAGCCCGCTCTTACGCTTCAGGAATTGCGATGCTGAAGTTAGTCTAAAACGCCAGGTTACCGTAATAAGATTGGTAAGACTATGGTTTTTCCATTCCCCTGACACGTATGAGGCGTGCACACGATGATTTGCTCGCACACCCACCCTTAACTGCAAAAGTGAAAACCTAACAGAAAATAATTCAGGACGAAAATAACGGCACTTCAATAGACTACATCTTCCGCGTCACACGTAACTCTATTCACACTTCGACGTCACTGTCTTTCTCCTGGAGATAACTCTCCGTGGGACGTACCAAGACGAAACACAATCGAAGAAACTAAGCGAAAAGACAGGACGACTTAGCGCGGCGGCAACTCGGTGAGAGCCACTCCACGACTTCCAATTCGACGGCCCCGGTTCGCTCTTCGGCACAAGACGAAGCGTAGGGACGGCCGTCGCTGTTTGGCCCTATCTAATACGCCAAGGGATCGAATTGGGCCTCGGGGTCAAATTGGGAGTGCGAAGGAGGAGCCGTCCGTGTCGACCCTCGGACGAGGAGAGATCGATCTGGCTCCTGACTGCTCCGCCCCTCTGCGGCCCTTTTAAGGGTTTCGTAACGACCATCATGCGAGCACCCTCATCCCTCCTTCCGTCAACTTTTCCTAAGGCAACAAAAGTGACCGAGAGTATTGGGATACGAATGCCAAACTAATCCTAATAGCCGTCATTGAGAAGTCCATTACCTTAAATTGACTGATAAGGTATTATTGAATAGAGGACATACCAACGAAAATATTCGAACTTCATTTTAACACCAATACTCAACCTCGAGGCTTAGCATTATATCCAATGGACCAAAAATATATTGACCATCCGAGTATCTTAGAGAGATCGAGGCAAGGTTCAAGTTCAACAGGCAGCGTTCAAGTCATGAAAAAGTTTCTCCTTGATTTCTACCGACAGTACGACATGATGTCTATAAGCTACGACGGAAAGATAACGACTCCTTATCCCGTTGGTAGCTCAGGGAAGTTTTTTATCATGTTATTTATTTGCTTCTCAAAAAGAACCAAACTTCGAGACCAGTAAATACTAAAACACAAGAGAAACACCTCTCTATATGGAGGCAGATTTTAAAACGTCTTCAAAGAAGAAGATGCATGCAATGCAAATAATACGCTAGGGACTAAAGATTTAAGTTGAAGGGAAGGTCGATCATTCCACAAGAAATTATAATAATTACAACGCTAAAATACATTCCACTGCCGTCTATCCTAACAAAATATTACTCACAAATTAGTTCAAAAAACACCTGGACCCAATCTGAAATTTTCATATCCATAAGTTGTTTTGATCTTATATTACTTGTATACAACATGAATATTACACTGGTATTAAATCAACATCAATATTCATTAAAACGATCATTGTCTAGTAGCTAATTACTTTTATTTTGCCCTCTCTAGTAACATCATTACACTTAAGGTATTACACTACACAAAGAACTTTTGTGGGTTAACTTAAGTTTTTGATGTTGTTGGTGGAATGTAAATAAAATAATTCAAAAAAGTCATTTATAAAAATGTTAACATCGTAATGCTTGTATTTTGATCGCTAGACCCATAATGCAGTACCTGAGCAACTTACTTCAGACAATTAAAAAATTCCTAATACGTCGAATCCAGCCAAAATCTTATGCATTTGACCAGTAAGATGTGGCATTAATATCGTAGAAACCAGCACATCTTCTCTCTCTTAGACCACTTCAAAACACAATTGTTTCATGTGGTACCAAAGAGTCACTAAAAGAAATTATTGCCACTAATTGCTCCAGACAGGTCATACATCTCAACCTTCTACGCGCGGCTAGTTCTCGCATCTGCAATTAGTGTTGACTTCAAAGGCACGTCAGCAGTGCGTTCTTAGTGATTAGTGATACTGCACAACCTTTCTACGACATCACGACTCAGTAGAATGTGGCTTCAGACGACTCGTTAACCGTTCTCGTTGGTTGGGAAGAAATTATTACTTTTTTATCCAATATTCACTCCTTACTGCCAAGCTTCACTTCCTCTTCACTTCTACAGTATTAAACGGTAAATTATTCTTGCTCCCTTTCATGTCTCTCAAGTTTCAACATCCCTATTTCTCTACTAACGACAATTGAAGGGCATCAGATAAGTTGGTGCCAGCCATATTCACTATGCTCTGGGATTGTTGAAAAATTCACCGAAATTGTAAAGAAAAAGGTCGAAATTAATTTTCTATCGGCAGATGAGATTAAAATACATACGCTCGATGGTGAGACAAACGAGATGACATTATACATGAACCCTCTGGGCGGCATGTGAATGCAGTCTCACCGAAGACGCCATCTATATAATTCACCACGATACCACACAAATACGCATTTGAATAGACCACTCAAGAAAACAAATTTTAAAAAAATCCACCCCTACTCGAGGCATCTCGAAACCTACTAAAAACCTATCCTCCAAAGAAAACGTCTTACAAACTGGAATCTGTTAGCAAATCCAAAGGTAGTGATTATTGCCGCTCAAATAACACTTATCATTTAGCTTTAACGAGCGAGACAAGTACGTAATAGTAAGTGGCGATTGTATTCCAAGCGAAAAGACACACTAAAAGGGATAATTATCGTAGTGTTCCTCATAGTGCCGCACCAATTTTGACAAGTCTTTGGTCTTTGGCCAGCAGTGAAGAGATAAAATTGGAGCATCCAAGTGGACTGTGAAAGTATATGAGGAGAATAACAAATACTTCGTCCATGTGGAACTTGAACAAGCCAAAGTTATCATATATGCACTTGATTTTGATGACACCCGTGAACTCGTTACTCGCGTAAGACAAATATTTGTCCGTCGTGAGCCGAACGGCTGGTCGATATTTTACTTTTGGGTGAAAATACACCTGACTTTGGCAGCAATTAACTTGACTATTCCGACTTCTTGAAAAAATAGTGATACGGCCAATTATGCTTTCACTAAAAGATGACCATGAATTCTCATAATTAGAGGGTATACCCATCGTAAGGGTCCACATCTAAAGCATTTTTACGCCTAAAATACGTGACTTGAATAATAAATTCTCCAAATTGAACTACAATAGTTCATTATCTTCGAATGTCCTGGAGTTACAAATTAATTACCAACGTACTGAAGACACAATATTACGTTTTCTGAAAGGAAAATTTTTATGATAAATGCGTTTCAACTAAGAATGCAAACCAATTTAAATGTGTTTTTTATTCATTTCAAACTAACAATGCATCATTAGTCAATTATTGCGATTGAATTTTAGTTTTCTTTGAAGTAAAGATTGAAACTGAAGATTATGTTTTAGATTAAATCCATGTCTCTATGCATTTAGAAATATTTTGTAAGTTTCCTCGAAAAATGACGCCATCGGTTAGTTTTTGCGATTCAGGACAGAAATGTACCTATTCAACATTACATATTTAGGAAGAGCTACTTTTACTCTCATCAAGATAAAAATATTGATGCTACTAATTAACAGGGTAAGTATACATAATCCCCAGATGTAGAAATCATGCTTTCAACTTAAACAACCTGAATAACCCAGGCTTTGAAATTCTGGTAACGGACGACCCCATTCGTTAGACCCTTGAGAAGTTGGCGATGACGGAATTATCAAGGATACTAGGGTTAACCACGACTAACGCACTTCCTATAGGAAAACGCTCCCAGGGGCTCACGTGAGGGAGTTCAAGGAGGCCTCCTCTGACTCAGAAAAGGGTAACGGGGACCCATCGCGAATACAGCGGGACGTAATTCGTCGAAATAGTTCGTAAAAGGCGCTACATTTAATCCACATACTATACAAGCGTACTGCTTTATGCATCGATTGACCGAGGAAGGCGCAGAAGAGGCGCAGCGGCACATAATCCGAGGAATGGATGCGGAAGAGGGAAGGGAAAAATTAAGTACGTTTCAACGGATTAGCGCCTCGCTCTGTGGTCAGTGCAAGGGATGAAGGCTCTCCACCCCATTTTTCCGACGAGAGACTTCTCTAAATCGTCAGTTTTGTCTCATCTTCGGATTTTGGGTGGGTGTGAAATTACATTCGCAACGCCGGTATGACAAGTCTAACGTCATGAACCGAATGAAATGTCATGGTGCGCATCCTTCGAGTTTCAGACCAATGCCAACCAAAGATCGGATTCGAGAATTGGAGCGTTTTTCCGTTCGTTCGGGGTTGAATGATTTGAAAATGATTCTCCATTAAAATACGACGGTTTAACGGAGAAGACATCACTTCTCAAGAAATCTGGAAGAAGCCAAAGGGGACGCGCAGGCACTAATATTGCATATCGCATTCATGGCAAGGAAATAGGAATTCCAATGCTATTGCAACAAAATTTCTTTTAAAAATACAAAAATAGGGAGCGTCCTAATACAAGTGTGAGGTTTAAAGAGTGCATGCATGACAATACATGGTCGAATATGCTTAACTGACCATCTCCCAAGGTTTGACCATGCATAAAAGGGGATTGGAAGGGCGGGCCGTGGCGGTGAACGAGCGTTAACATCACCATGGGAGGTCGGAGTGGAAAGCAGAAGTGAAAAACACAATCAAACGCCGACAACGAATAAAGGAATAATCGTGAGCCCAGAGGACTTTTCTCTGTCTCCCAGTGTGATAGTGGTGGGGCGAATACTTCGGAGTATTAGAAGATCACCACACTTCGAAGACAGCCCACAAAATTAAAAACTGTTTTGACAGACAAAAAAGGTTTCGCATCCATTGACACAATATCACATCTGGAGTGGTCATTTCAGTTCATGATAATGCAATAATTTGGAATTATCGAGGTATCGGCGAGGTTAAAACATTGCGCTCAACAGGAACTTGACAACGTGTTCTAACAATTTGGATTGAATTTAAAGGTTATAAAACTATAATTCATTCATTCTGTACAAAGTTAATGAGGAGTTATACACAACATATTCCGTTTCTCATTTTCTCCTCCCAAAATAAGCGATCAAGTCACACGAGGCTATCATTTGACGGTGGTTACCGACACCTTCCGGGCCCGTCCACCTGCCGCCGCCGATCGGCAGCTATACCTGCGCCCGCTCACCGCTCTCTATCCCCGCCCTCGACACTGCCTCCCCTCGCTCGCCTATCCCAGCGACGCCCTCAAACTCCTTGAGAACACGCCACAGCTCCAGCGATAGCAAAAATCATGGCAACATGGGGATATGTCACTCCCACCCACAAAGAAGACCATATTAGAATTTTATTCCTTAATTTTCCCAGCTCAGAATATTTGCTAAGTACAACTCATTCCTCGTACTCGTTTAGCCAACTACATCATTCCTCTTCTAAAAAGTAGAGAGTAGGAACGCTCACTTTGAATGTGACTCAAAGTATATCTCTGTTCGGAAGAAATAAAATTTAAAATGAATCCAAAGATTCACATATTTCCCCTAGGGACCGAGTATTCCCAACCATGGTTTAATCTAAACCAACAAGAATGAAACGTATATCATTGTGAATGAGTACATAAAGGTTAATATCATGGAAACGACACGCAGAAATATGCAGAAAAAAGGAATTTGACAACTTTGAGCGTGGCGTAGAGTTTCTATCGGTGTAGCGGGGCTAATTCAATCACACCGTCGAAGAGGCGAACGAGAGCCAATTGTTGGGAAACAGGAGCTGAGAGCAGGGCGTACACTGGCTCTCAAAATGAGCGATCAAGTCACTCGAGACTATTATTTGATAGCGGTTACCGACACCTCCCGGGCCATCCACCTGCCTCCGCCGTCGCCACCGCTCTTTTCCCCTTCCACACTGTCTGCCGACCCACCCTCGCTCGCCTATCCCAGCCACGCTCTCCAATTCCTCGAGAACACGCCACAGCTCCAGCGAGAGCAAAAATCACACGTATACGACGCATCTCAAGGTCCTTATACCCAGGTCATGACACGATCCCATAATGCACTCTGATTTCTTCATTTTGGATCGGGCTCGACGTTCCGTAGTACTGTTACTCTTCATTGAGTAACCAAAAGTGTTAAGCCTTGATCACTGTTACAAATTCTCTCTTAAACATGAAATTGAATTTGATCTTTAAATGATAAAAGGACTAGGTAAGCTAGAGGTATATTTTGGTGTTCATTAAAGCTAAAATATTTTTCACGACGAACCAAGAACTCTCTCTCTCTCTCACCTCGTATTTTAGGATAACCTTCCTCAGCGTATTTTGACGTACAGTAATTATTTATGCATGCCAATCAATCACTAATATGGTGCTAAATTATAATCAAGCGTCAGAGATTGGCAAAATAAGAACTTAACAGATAAATTTAACTCAAAATCTTACCAGGCAAGAAGGGGACACCGTCCGTTAGTATTTAAAGTAATTTACGAATTCTGAGCTAGTTTCCTCCCGATACATGAAGCCAAAATGGATACACACAAATACCAATTGTTGTTGTGTAAAAATGACACCATGGGAAGGAATATATAGATACTTATCCACCAAAAAATGGGCAACAACAAACTCGGAAGCCCACTGGAGCCATGTTTTGAAATTCTATATGCAATTTCAGTAACATTTCGCGTGTTAAGCGTGACGTGGAGTGGTAAGCGTCTGTTCGTCTCACCGGGATGGTCGCAAGGTCGGATCCACTGCGCGGCAGTTATTTTGCGCTGCTTTAATTCTTCATCCTACCAGTTTATTTCAGTTTTTTCTGATTTCTACATACGACTCCTGACAATTAATATTTTAAATGCATAAATCAATTGAAAGAGTTCGAGCATGCTTAGATTAGTTAGTCCACGGTTGAATTATTCCATCGAATGCAATAATTGCAACTTTGCTGGAGTGAAACGGGAGGCCTCAAGCCGGCAGTTTAAACAAATTCTGAAGCACCTTAGTTTTGCCTATTATCGGCAAACGATATATTGCATTATCTCATTTATAAATGGAAATAATTGTGGATGCTCAATTCAACCCCTTACCACATTACTTTCGGAGATATTTGCCAAAATAAAAAAATAACAGCCCTTTTACATGGGCAATGGTACATGTATGCACTCCAGAGAGACATTGTTTACAAAATGAGGTATTCCCTACACTTAGATCTCGTCAAAAACTAACAGTGTGTAGTTTGTATGTTTTTCCAAGTATATTTGAAAATTAATCTTATTGTCACCGGAATAGGTTCTTGGGTACCTACCACAAATAACCTTCCGTTTTGAAGTAGCTTCAAACGCACCGCGCGAAACAAATGAGTCAAGTTAAAGACTTATTTAGATATTTTCATTAAATTACTTACAATTTCTATCATATAAAACCATATAATTGCACCATTTATAATGCAATATTTAATTGAAGTGTCCTACAGCTGGTAAAATTAACTATATATATATATATATATATATATATATATATATATATATATATATATATATAGTTAATTTTACCAGCTGTAGGACACTTCAATTAAATATTGCATTATAAATGGTGCAATTATATGGTTTTATATGATAGAAATTGTAAGTAATTTAATGAAAATATCTAAATAAGTCTTTAACTTGACTCATTTGTTTCACGCGGTGCGTTTGAAGCTACTTCAAAACGGAAGGTTATATATATATATATATATATATATATATATATATATATATATATATATATATATATATATATATATATATATATATATATATATATATATAACGTATAACTCGAATATGGTCTCTATTGCGACTAGGGAACTTTCTAGCTCGGACTACCTTAAGAGAGTGGATACCGACAAATAATTGTACTTAGACCGACCCAAGTACTATGGACTTGTCAACGGGGCACAACGGGTAAGTTTTCAATAATATTGAAATGCACCCCGGTATACACACGGTATCCCAGCGTCGACTATATGATACAATGATTTTAAAAAGAGCAAGTATCTACCTCAACATCGAAAACCGGAGATAACGATACAAATTGTTAATGTTTTATTGGGGATATCCGAATACAAAAAGCACTACAAATATCCAAATCACCACGTATTGAAAAGTAACTTACGGATCTAAATCAACTTACGGATGCTATAAGGAAGACCTCAATGGTTCCGCTTCTAAAATTGTATAAGCAGCGCGCGTTATTATATAATTCTTACGCGAAGGCCAAAAACACTTTTAAGGATCGTACGTAACCAATCTTAGGACATGCCAGAGACCAATAATTTGAAAAATTTTATATTAATAATTAGAGCAAGTGGATTGCTACACGTATCTCGAAAGTACCAGGACATGGGACGGAAGAAGTAATACGGGCATCATGCGAAGAGTAGCTCCAGCTCTGAAAGTGTTCTCGACAAAAAGATAACGCTGTTCAAAGAAGATTGCACTAAAAAATAAGAAACAGTGTGTGAAAACAATCGTTTGGAGCGTGACAACTTCAGGATCGGTAGCATGGACTATTGGAAAAGTAGATGAATGCAGACTAGAAGCCTTCGAAACCTGGTGCTAGTGGAGGATGCTGAATATGAAATGGACGGGCGAAATATGAAATGATGAAGTTTACAGTGGAGATGAAAAGAAAAAGATCAAATGGAACACGATAGAGAATATAAGAGCAATATGGATCAGACACACCCTGAGACACAATGGGTTTATGAAGAACATAATTGAAGGTAAAATAGAGGGAAAGGTCTTCGGAGGGAACAAGTTGATGGACCACAAACGGAATAATGTACAGAGGAAGAGCTACCAGGGAGTAAGAGAATTAGCATCAAATAGGGAAGTAAGGGAACCTGCAAGTAATGGAACTAGCATTAGATTGGGAAGAGAGGAGGGTTGCAATCAACCAATCTTAAAATTGAACGACTAAAGAATAAATGACATTTATATACGGAGGAAAAGATACTCCTTCGATGGCTAAGAGCATCATGCGTAGAGAGACACTAACAGAGGGTTTCCAAAATGTAAATCGGCGCATGCATAAGCAATCGGATAACTTAGGTCCCCAACAGATGATGTACAGATTGCTTTACTTTTTATAGTGAATATTAACTTCAAATTGTTACTATATCTTAGGACATCATTTGACGACATTCCAAGTTTTAGCACAAGGAGCGGAAATTCAACGTGGTTTGTAACTGTGCCTCGGACGACAATCATGAGTTAAAGCTTACATTTTTTGGATAATGCCAAGCTCTCACAATATTTTTTATTAGCCAAAAAGCAACTCAAAGGATTATAGAAAATTACGAGCACCATCTCAAATACTTCGGTCAAGATTTTCCAGGTAATTTCTCATTATAAAATAGAGAAAACGAATTCTTACACTCGACAGAGGTTCAAAAACGTACATTCACTTCTTAGAATAAAAAATGATACTTAGTCATGCATTAAAAATATCATAATCCAATCATTACTCTCCGTATCTTGGTACTACCGATATCCATTCAAAAACATTTCAAATGAAACGAACATCCCACCGAGCTAAATCAAATCCATGGATCTATGTTTTCCCCGAGTTACAGTCGCAGAAATACTTGAGCAGTTGAGAGTGAGAGGCAGCTCGCGCGACCCCTAATCGACCACTTCAGGAGCGATATATTAAAGCGAAAAGTATAAAACATTTTCTGCGAAGCTATGGGGAGAGAAAGAGCGAATTCCCCAATGGATTTGTGCATTTCCACGGTTTGATATCCATTGACAACGGAATCACACTGAAAACTTGAGATTATCCATTTCACTAAATGAGATTTGAAAAGATTTTGCATTTCAACACCCAGTACCATTAAAAGTAGTAGAGTAACTACCAATATACTAATGCTTGAACGCAAGAAAAGGCACTTTGATTGTCCAGCCACCTATAATGTTTAAATCAAACAATTTCTTTACTAGTGCCAAAAATAACTTTTGAAAGCATAAAGGCATGAAATGAATGTTTAGAATGGTAGAACTACTGGGCAAAATGATTCCCTTGTACGGGCTAGCGGAAGCTACAAAACAACCTCAATGAACCAAATCTACATCAAAACACAGTATAATGGCGCGGGCATTTATGCGTGCTCCTGAAGTAACTTGCGCACACAGTAATAGGCAACTAAAAGAGCAATGAACCTTAGATGACGGTGATAAAGCAACGATTGGTTTTAGCCTCTATTTGAGTGCTTTTTTCAATTGGCATACGTGCCAAACGGTCCGACGAGAAAAGAAAGACGAAAGGGTGAACTGGAACTGGGGAAAGGTCGTCGACTAGTCGCCTGCAGTCGTACCAAGATATTGTTTAGTAATTATTGATTATTAAGTATTTAGTAATTAGGAAAGTGAAAGGTGACTGACACATCTAAAAACATTTTACAAATGCTAAACGATCCGACGGCGGAAATTAAACGCTCGAGTGAAAGTATGGCATCTAATAGAACACTTTCAACAATTTGTTATTATCTTTCCATCGCGTCGACGATTTTCTCTGAACCTGGAACCAACGTATTGCAGATTTAACATTTACTCGCAACAATTGATGAAAAACATATACCATTAAAAAAATCGGCGAGCCATTCAAAACGAGAGAGAAAAATGTTTGTTCAAACATTCAGGCTGAAATAAATTTTGATCCATTTAACTAATCGGTTTATCATCAAACTTCTTTCAACTATACTGTCCACGATGCAAACAATTGATTCGGCACTTCATCATCATTTTGAAGCAAAGTATTGAAATGTGGATGGAATTGTGACCCGAGATAAGTGTCCCATCTCTGATAGTGACGGAGCATAATGAAATAACAATGGCGGCACCACAGGAAAACTTAATGCAAAACACCGCTCGTCCGAGAGAATGTTTTTCGCAAAAGGTGGCACGGCATCGGCCGGTTGCAGCGAAGAATTTCAAGGGCAGATTGACAAGGGTAAGCAGCAATGACATTTAATGAAATCTCAGGAGTACCTCACATCGGAATGCGATCCGCGTTAAAGGCGACAGTGCACATCGCCGCGAACGCGACATGAGATGACAAACGCAGTAATGTCTCCCGTGCACGGGAATCTCCCCTCCCCGGCCCTGGACGAGAAGACCCTAGGAATGCCTCGGATTAGAGCCAACGGATCCCGACGGGATGCGTGACGGGACGGGATTCGCCAACTGCTGGGGCCGCTGGAATGATGGGAACGAGCGCACTTTGGTGCACGGTGACGGAATTCTAAACAATTAACACACCCCTGTTCGCAGCGCAGACACCAAAATTTCTGTCTGTGCATGGAAGGAGAGATAATGATGAGCAAATGTGTTCTGGAGGAGTTGAATGGATGAATCTAAAAACGCACACGACATTTTAACAATGGGAAAAAAATAGCAATCATATTTCACGGTAAAAATAAGTAGGGAATGTAAGCATCAAGATGAGGTGAAAGCAATATTCCCGAACAGCAAGAAAGAAAACGCCTTCCACCGAAGATTCTTAGGGGAAGAAATATGCCGAAATCTCTCAAAATATTATTAGCCGGACAAGAGGTCACTCCATGCATTTAATTAAGTTCAGCGATCAATGAAAACTCATCGCCAATTCGGATTATATGTGGGTCCAACTTCCAAAATAAAAATGCAAGAATTCTTAACAAGATTACTATTTATTCATGGCTTCTAAAAATTAAGAGGCAATGAACAACTTATTTTATACACTTCAATATTGTCACGATCCTATATCACAACATTAGGATCTAAAAATAATAATCTAACAAAGAAATTCACATTCACAGTCTCTCTTAAATTACACGGTAAAATTGAACAAAATTCAATCAGTCAAAGGAGCTAATTAAACAGCAAGTAGTGAGTCACAAACGTCTACACGTATTCTATGGCAAACTACTCACGATTGTGGGGAACAATGGGGAAACTAAGAGCATCATCAAATATACCTGCTTCCCACTCAACCCTCCCTCCGAGAAATGACATTCGATAGCAACAGTCATTTACGGCAGTCCACAAGTGTTGACACTATGACAATATATTTAATTACATGGCGGCTGAGAGGGAAGGAATAATAAGATCGACTTATGTGCTAGCAGTGAGCGAACCCCCGAAACGCATGTGCTCGTCTGAAAATGAATGATGAAGTCCCTTTTCCTCGATCTAGCGAAATCAAGAGTCATTGGCAAGGGGTGAGAGAGCACTGCGTCCTTTGAACTTCCATCAAATAGGGAGTTCTAACGCTTCCACTTCAATGCATCTTAATGGAAAATGGCATTTGACACGATAAAGTGATAATTATAAAAGAGAAAAAGTAAGGAACGATGGGTCTCAAACACTTACATGTCTTTTCACAGTCTTCCGAATCGAACACTATTAATGACTCAACGCAACAATGGACATTTCGAGGGGGAACTTTGCACCGAGGGTAATGCTACGTCACCGGCCAATTGCTCATTTCTATTCGTCGCTCCGGGATAGAGTGAGTCCATTGGAATCTTACTGACGTTTGCTCCAGACGCAGCGAAATCAGCATCCGACAGACAGCCAGAGGACACTCGTCTCGAGTGTATGTGGCGTTCCTTGACTGATGATGGTTCCTTACAGCGCGTGAGGAATACCCAGAAGTGGTTTGCCGCGAGGAGACGCTTACCCCGCGGCCGATCGCCCCAAGAGTTTCCTCGCTGTCGCGGGAGGGACAACTCGCGCTGGGATGGCGGAGGGCTGCCCTCGGGGATCGAAACCGGGGCGAGGTTGTCACCACCGCCATCCACATCGCGGCTGGGGGAAGCGACACGACTGTTCTGAGTGTTGGGAGGCAAGCGAGGTAGAATTTCCGTGTCCGATTCGGTCACTCCCGGAATCCTCCCGGCTGGTCCGAAAATGCAGGAACCGCGACCGGACGACGATCGGGATGGGGGGGCACGGCACGGCTACAGCCCGTCTGCGGGCAGGTTCCAGGGCCGTCACCGGGGTCCGGCGCGGTGGTCGATCCACGGCGGACCCACGGCGGGCCCCCGCTGTCAGACGGACCTCAGGGTCGGGCTGAACCGGAAGACGGGGGGCGAGGAGATGAGGGCGAGGGGGGTCGGGGCGCGGTGGTGCTGGAATGCCAGCAGGCGGTGGTACTCGGAGGTGGCGTCGATCAGCGCCGGCTGATGCGGGTGGTGGTGGTGATGGTGGTGATGGTGCGGATGAATGAGCAGGGCTGGTGGCGGCGGGTGAGCGTAGAGGGGAGGCGCGGGGGGCGTCAGCGGGTGCAGGGGTGCGTAGGCGGGCGTGGGGAAGCACAGGGCGAACGGGGAGGTCACTTCGGCCGCGTCCCGGGCGGACGGCGCCGGGTTTTCCTCCTCTGGCGAGATGAGGCTCTCGATCGTGAAGGGCCGCTTGGGGCGGGGGGCGGTTGGTGCTCCCCCGGGCAGCACCGTGGTCGTGGCCGAGAGGACGGTGGCGGGGGCGGGCGGTGGCGGGATCGGGGGGGGCGGCGGGGGCGGAGAGGCCGGGGGCAGGGCCGGCGGGGACGCGGTCGGGGCGAACAGGTAGCGGTTCATACTCGCTAGTGCCGCCAGCTCGTTCTCCAACCTGTCCTTGTCCGACTTCATGAGTTTGAAGCGCTTCCGTCGGCGCAGCAGGGAGCCGTTCTCGAACATGTCGATGGCGGCTGGGTGCAGGGCCCAGTAAGCGCCCTTGCCGGGGCGGTCTGGCCTCCGGGGGATCTTGATGAAGCAGTCGTTGAAGGACAAGTTGTGGCGCAGGGAGTTCTGCCAGCGCTGCGTGTTCTTGCGGTAGTAGGGGAAGCGGTCCGTGATGAACTTGTAGATGTCGGAGAGCGGCAGCATTTTCTCCGGGCTGCTCCAGATGGCCATCGCCGTCAGCGAGATGTACGAGTAGGGCGGCTTCTGGTCGCCGTACGACTCGCGGCTCGGCCGAGGCATGTCTTCGGCCCGGGGAGCTGAGCAGCGACGACGAAGAACGGTCGGTTACCCCTGCCGGGTGAGTGGGTGCGATCCTGGAACACCCCGAACAATCGGGAAGCACTATCACCGGACACAACGAGTCGGAGACATCAACGACCGCTCCTGCGGCAATGCAGTTTGTCGTGCGACATCGTGAGCGTTCTCTCCCACTGTCACCAAAACAGCAAACAATTGCCAAGAAACGACGCCGAAATGAGACGTATGCTCACGGCAACATCAACACATGGCTCCTCAAGTTGGACGTGGAGCGTGGAGGAAGAACGAGGTAAGAAACACCAGCGTCAATGCAAGCATACGACTCCTCTCGAGACGAGCTGGTTCTCGACTAACTGCCTTCCCCTCTCCGCGAGACGAGAGCTCTCCCAAGCACCGCCCACACCGCCCAAGCCACGCCCACTAACCCTATTCGGACACGCCCACCGGGCCATAAAAGGAGCCGACAGCGGGCCGCGCCCACCGCAAGATGGCGGGCCAATCGCGTGCGCTCGGCGACGCTCTCGGTCCGGGGCGTCCCCATTGGCCGTCGTCGCCCTCCGTCCCGAGGGAAATGCTAAGCAGATAATGAATGACACGACGGACGGCCTCAAACGGTCCCCCATCCTCCGTCCACACGCACCGAATCCCATTCCACCGTCATCCCGTTCCAAGCGCCAGGGAGGAAAAGAAAGCACTCGCTTTGCTTCGGGAAATTGATTCCGTCCTCCGCACATATATTAAAAGGATAACAACACAAAACGCGACTCTTTCTCTCTCGCCGTGTCCGGCAGAGGGAGGGAGGGGGGGGGGGGACGTTGAGCGGCGAATCGCCATAAATCGAGCCGGGAATTAATTTGGTCGAGTTTCATCCACTCGTCGGCGAGTCCCCCACCATCAATCCCTCATCCCCGTTCTTCAGTTTAATTTTCTTCATTCTCCCGAGTGGACCTCCCTCCTCCTCCAAACGAAAGCGTTAGCCCACCCAATCCCTCCCTCCTCACCCTCTGCCACCCACCTTCTCCTCCTCCCTTTCCAAAGCATCTGAAATGACCCCACCCACCGGCACGAAACGAGTATGGCAGTTTAATTAAGTGAAGCGGATTCCGCCGTCCGTATCAGTCGGGGAGGAAAAGAGGGGAGGGACTCTCGCTAAGTGCCACACCATCGCACTGGGGGCCTCTCCCATTGTATACATTCCGCCTTCCTCCCCCCCCCTTCTTAAGCTCCCCCCCTTCGCGAGACGCCTCCCTTTAGGCCAGTGATTAACGACGAGGCGAGAGCAATCAGGGTCCGTGTCGCCTCGAACGACTCTTTGAATATTACGACGAGGCGTTCGCTCAATCCGCAGACAATTACTTTGCGAAACACCAATACGGAGGGACGGTCCCGCTCTCATTATTCCGCGTGTTTTGGCTGAACGGGTAATGTACGCCGGTCCCCGAGGAATTGCGCCGTATGTCAACGTCTATCGCGACATGTGTTTGCAGGGTGACTGGTTCATATTAGTCCGTTCATTTTATATGCGTCCTATTATTCCGGAAGCGGTCATAATTTTGCTCCAACCACGCAAATGCGTGCACGCAAGGCACAACAGATTTATTTACAACGGATGTATGACAAACGCGAGACGCGATAAATCGGCCGCCGATACGCCGAGTCCATAGCAGAGGGATGCACTGTCGATGAGGATTCGCAAGTAAACAATACGATGTCCATCATCAACTGATGTATCATCGTCCTATGCCATTTGAAAGTCTGACTATAACAGCACTTGAAGAACTTGGGAAGGAAGCGATGGAAAATGCGGTCTAAACGAAGACTTATCCAGATCAAATGGACTTCAAGATTCACCGATAAAAGATATCGCGAAGGATTTGGGAAGAAAAAAACATTTAACAAAACAATGGCATCAAATGAGATACAACAGAAGTGGAATTATAAACCATGACTCCCTTTGAGGGCCAATTCTCGATATTTACGATACCTATCGAAGATTTATTCCTACCACCCAAAAGGATACCGAGTCAATCTTATTCCGGCGAAGGCATATGTTATGCATTTTGTGGCTGATTACGTGCCGAGCATGCACAACACTCTCCTTATGGGTGAGAGTTGAGTCAAAGGGCGGCTTCGAAAGGGTTGTTTAAGAGGGAGGAACAAGAGTTAAGGTGGAGAGGAGAGGACTTGATGTACGTCATCAGAAGAATAATCGAGTGCATGCATGAACAGTACAAGTGATGCAAGTCTCAAAGTCGCTTGTTATGGAGCCAAGAGAGGGTTGAGCATACTTTTTCGGATGTCCAATGAGTAATAACATACTCTGTAATTTTACGACAAGACAATTTCAAAACCGCTCTCCTAAACAATTTAACAAGAATGAACTACTGAACTTCCACTGCATTACATTCACTGCAAGTATTACCTTCATTCTCCCAGTGATTTTTTCATTCTGATGAGACCACAGGACCTGAGTTTGGTCAAAAACATGGTTAAAACGATTTAGAGAGGAGGGATTTTTAATGAGAAATTTGATGACAAATGATGCAACGTAGAGACACTGGAAAACAGCAAGAATCAGAGAGAACGTTCTTTCCGATCCATTTGGGTGAGCCAACAGCTAAACGCAGATTTACCATAAAGATTGATCAAGAACAGTGGCAGTCATGAAAGTTTTTATCTCTCATTCAACATGCTGTTTGATCTTTATACTTAAACGAAGACGATGCACAGTATTTCTACCCCAATTCACTCCCTCAGAGGGCATTATACAAAATCATTCTACGGTAATATACGGTAGTATTTTACCGTAGGTACTCTTGTTGTCTCGAGCAAAAAATGAAAAATTCAGAAGTTTACTCATACTTCAAAAATGCTTAATTATCCAAGGTCTGAAGTCAACTTTAATCGACCTGTGAGATTTAAATATTTTCCAAACAATTCTCGACTCCCTTTAGTCCTTAATCTTGCCCATTCAGCTCTGGTCTATTTCTCCGAATTACTCCCACGTGGACACTTCCTCCGCAGTTATGGGCAAAGAATCCGGCTGTATGTTTTCAAGTACCTTTGGTTAAGGCAACGAAGCGGTGGTCAAGGTAGGCCAAGCACGTGGCAATATCAGTCCGTGCCCCACGGCCGTACATTGAACGTCTTTGAGCAAGCGATTCAATCTTGGTATTTCTCCCATTTTAAGGAGCAGCTTCATTTGGTAGTTAGTTCATTCTCTTATTAATCAGAAACCAAAATAAAAAGGAAGCATTATCCCAGATAAATTAACTCACTTTTAATTTTCAGCACATTTACAGTCAAGGTAATGTAAGTGATTATATCCAAACCTTTCTAAGTAACTAAATGATAAATCATTCGCTAAGTATCATAATTCATGTAAACCATTTCAACGCTGGCAATGAAGTGTTATAATTTACTAAAAATCCAGTGCCGCTTGGAGATAGGAAAAACAATGCCGTACGACCGATCCGTATCTTCAAAGACTGGACACAAAAATATCATGCTCCCAAAAAGCACTAATTAACATTTTCCTGCCATTTTCACTTTCCAACTTTCCACTCATTTTTCCCGTCATATCTGGAGGCAAACACGACTTTTCCATTCCTTATTCTTCTCCAGGATCCCCATCCATTATAAATCCACTTCCCAAAAGTAAACCAGGGGTAGAAACTAGACAAAATAAAATATAAGACGTATTTTTTTAAAGTCAGCAGCACTTTTTGACCCTCCATTAGAGGTACCTGACGGCCAACCTTACAAGGTTTTCCTGGCTCGAGGGCAGTCAAGAGCAGCCCGACATCAGCCTCTGCAATTATCCAATACTTAACCGTGGAAGATGAATGAATATCATTTGAGGATTGGATGTGGCAGCTGGGAGAAACAAGTAGTCATTTTTGGCGAGAGTGGAACTACCTATAGAGCGGATAAAGGTTTCTCGGGTCTTCCACCGGGTGAGCAGGTCCATGGGGCCCAACGTTTCGGAGAACGACTTGTTCTCCATCATCAGGGGGGGTTTCGCAACCCCCCCCTGATGATGGAGGAGTTCGGGTTTTCGAACCCCCCCCCCCCCTGATGATGGAGGACAGGTCGTTCTCCGAAACGTTGGGCCCCATGGACCTGCTCACCCGGTGGAAGACCCGAGAAACCTTTATCCATCAGATACGCAGGGAAAATCTGAGATCCTTCATACCTATAGAGCATTAAATTTACGCATTAATTGGTATAATAGATGCAAGACTGAAATGAAAGAAATTTCTTGGAAACAGGGAATGATTCATGAGGAGCCATCGGCTAGCCTTTTTTATCCGGGATGTTGCGTATCTACAGTTGTTTTGGTTGACGATGAAAGCGGGGTAAGGTTAAGACATGGAAAAGTTAATCGGAAGTAAACTGATCATTCCCCTCCAGAACCCAGATGAAATGAAATATTTTACAATCAATTGCTGAATACAATATCTCATATCTATAAATGCTTTCACGTAAAGGGTATTCTTGAATATGCGTGTGTGGTGTGATTTGCTGTGACAAACGAAAGACCTGCGCACATTCACACCATTCCCATCCAAATGCAATCCTTTGAAATTTAACTTGCGCTAATAACTAATTTCTAGGGAAGATAAAACCCAGGATACCAGCCTGCATCAATATGGATCAATTTTCAACCATCAGAGTGCGTGGAATCTCGGGAGACCCGCCCAGGAACGTCCGCGACGGCAAGCACACTGCACATCGCGCAGACCAACTCGTCCGAAGTTACGTTCCGACTCTCCACTGACATGGAATACAGAATTCTCACTCACTCTTAATATGTTACCAAGCAAGTTGAGAATGCGCTATTTCGTTACAAAATGAGTCTGAGTGTTCCTTCATTCATCCCTAGGAAACCCTTGATCGCCGAAGCCAGCATGCAAAGCATTTAATCGCTCAAGAGGAAAATTAATTTCTCTGGGGAGCACGGATGCCTCGTGCCTTTTCCCTCCCATCAACTCACCCATTGAGCCCGTTTAAACAACATGCCTCTCGCAATGAGCGTACCTCAGGTTCTATTAAGCATTAAAGACTTGACAAAGACCCAATGCATTGCTCACACATGTGCGGGCAGAGCACTTCACAGAGCGTCGTGATCCCACCGCTACTCCCGTCCAAGGCGTAAAAACATTCTAAATTTAAGAAATCCTGAACAGTATTTTGAAAACTGTGCTCAGTGAATAAGCTACAGTTATAAAATGTATATAAATATTGCACTCACTGTACATCTACATCTATATCAACACACTACCCTGCGACCCGCCGCCGCTGGGGCGGTGTTAGGACAGTTACAGTGTTAGGACACCAGCCGTGTAAAAGTGTAAGGATGTAATGTTTTGGGAAGTGTAATGGTGAAGTGAATTATGGGAATGTATTTTGAGTGGAGCTCAATTTTCATTGCGGTTACTTATTGTGCGAGGAAAGAACGAAATTTTTGTGTGTATGAATCTCCCGTAATTTTTCGTCGGACCTATAGATGGAGTGTGGCGTCACAATGAAATTCTGTGTCGCTTTGAAACACACACCTGTTCGGAATTTCTCAAGCAAACTAAACCTAGCGTGTATCCTCCGAGTCTCTAGCGGCTGCAAACCTAATCCCTCAAATAGCTGAGAAACACTTTTTGTTCGCTCTTATCAGTTTTTAACGAAGCGAGCAGCTTTTCTTAGTATTTTATTTATATTCTGGCTGAATATTTCTGTTCAGGGTCCCAAGTGCTCACGACGTATTCGGTAATACGACGTAGCACCTCTCGTTTAATTTATCAACTAATAATCTTCCTAGTATGGGCTTGATAAATCCTTGTTTCGTCATAGTAGTGCCGCACATGTTTTGTACGTGTGTTTCCCACGATATGTCTGAAATTACGGTTATTGCAAGGCTGTCGAAGATTCGCCCTGGAGCTCTCGCGCGCAAGACAAGAATAGCTTGGGGTTTTCATCTAGTTATTCAGCGAGGATTTTTTTCTTGAAGTTTTGTACAGCAATGCCAATTATTTCACTTATTTTTCAGTGTTGGGCAACATTAATTTCCCTCGCCGCAAGTTGCATTGTTTTGTTACAAGACTTAATAGAATTTTTATATAGGTTGTGTAATTGCCTGTCTCCTGAGTTCCTGCCTTACTTCACGGTTATACTAACGAGGTTTTTTACTCTCCTATTCGAATGTGTGTGGAATATATTTATCGATTCCTTTACGCAGTATTTCCAAAAAATGTCTCCGTTAGACTTTGGTACTCTCGTCTTTTGTAGTAGCTTTACATTTCGGGAATAAAGCTTCTAACGTCTCTCCAAATTTTATGAAATAGTATTTTTCAAATAAGTAGACTTTACGTTTAGGTTTTACGGTGGATTCTACTATCGTTTTCAAAGTCGTAAAAATGACTTAATGATAAATTATTCCTTCGAGGATATCGACGTGTTTAATCAATGTGGGATAACGGATAGCTATAAGGTCTAATATTTTATTTCCTCCCGTAGGCTCGTTTACTACTTGAATTAGAGAGTGGTTAGAAAGTGTATTAAGTAAGACCTCCCTTACATCACGCTTCCTTGAACTTGTTTCCACGCTATTGGCTTCCCAGTTTGTAGCCGGGAGGTTGAAATCCACTCCGATAATTATCAAGCTTCAGTTATCTCACGAGGTAATTGATGATATCTGAGTTTCTAATTGATTCAAAACGTCCATTTTGGAATCTGATGGCCTGTAAAATGAACATATGTGCATATTTCTTTTGTTTTGTTGCTTGATGGTACACCAAACGCTCTCTATTTCATTGTCGTATAATGTAGTATGCGCGCAGTACTATTCGAACATAATTTAACTGCTAAGAATACTCCGCCGCCAGTCCTATCTGGTCGATCGCCGTCTATAGATTCTATTCCTTGTCGGAAAAATCTTGCTATGGACAATATCCTCTGCAATATCTCTCTGTTCCAATTAATGTATCTGCGTTTTAAAATATACGCTCAATTTCGGCACATTTCATCTTTACGCTATGGAAATTTACTATTAGTAAAATTAATACACCATTTATCCCGATGCACGTTAATTCGCAGTTTTCTGTGATTCTGCGAGCTCTCTTTGATCTTCACCAGAATTACTGAGAAACTAGAAAACTTTTCGGAACTTACGCCGCTCTCTCGAATGCGCTTATTTGCTGTGAATATCTCCGCTACATTGATTGACTCGGAGGCTGTAACCAGGTCTATGATTCCGAACGTCAATCCAGCAAAGTGTTGTCTTCTAGTCTCTAGTGTGAAAAATGTGCTGGAATCATTCCACTAGACGCTGAGAATATCCTCAAGATTCGTAAAACGTTGCCGCACAATGGTCCCCAATCGAGAAAAGCTGGCCAAAAAAGGCCACTGTAATTTATACTTGGGTTCATACTAAAGTTGAAGGTTGGCCACAATGGTTTTTGCAAAGCACTATTCGAATTGGAAGTTATTATAGCTATAAATTTAATATTATAGACTCTTCAAGGCCAATTTGTATTTAAACAGTTAAATTAACTTAATCGAAACTTAACTCTATTGGTTCATCTGACATATAATCGATCCGTAAAATCTGAATCCGAAGTTATTCTTGATATATCTCTTATTGTTTATGTCTTAATGGGGAAATTGTGTAAATTATTGATGCAACAAATAAAAGTTGAAAACATTTTTTTTACTCCTTCACATTCTGATTTGAAGAATCCAAATTTGAAGTTATTTTCACAGTCTGTGAATGTTATTCTTCATAGTGGGACATTTCTGAGCGATTTATAATATATTGAAATGTAACAAAATTAAATAAGAGTTTGAGCGGGGAATCCTAATTATTTCCAGTCCACAATATCAGATTCTGAAGTAATTTTTGGTTAATCATAATTTATTAATGTTTACACGGAATTGATTGTTTATGCAGCTGATTGCGGCTTTTGGAAATTAAGCAGTAATTGCTTCAAAATTTTGTAGTAGTAGAATATGATTAGAAGTTATTTTTACTACCTCTGATGGTAATTGCTTTTACTGGAAAAATTATTGAAAAAGTCAAATACCACATTAATGTCAAATGTATTCGGATTTATACGATAATACGACAATTATGTCACTCTGTACTGCGAGATTTGAGGAAATTTTTTCTATATATTATCACTTCACTCAAAACGCTAAACACGACGCGACATTCAGTTGAGCCGTTTCGCGAGTTAACTACCATGATGGGCAACTAAAATGTGTGTATGATTACTTCGGCATTAAATAATTATGATCACACTATATATCTGGGCATTATTAAATTTAGCGATAAGAAAATAAGCAAGTTTTTCCATAATTGTATTACTCATTCTAGAGTAAAATAATCAAAGGAATGCAACATAGGATAGTTCATCAGTCTCGTTTTTGCTCCACGATTCATCCTCAGTAAATAGTCTTTGCAAATGGCTGGAGGCAGTAGGGGCGCGACGTTTTCCTTTGACCGCCTGAAATGGTGGGAATGACGGGATCAGTCAATCGCAGTCTTCGGAATAGATCCTCGATTTAGAATTTCCAGAACATTTCCTAACGCGGTGCTCATGAAATTTTCCGATATCTTTGTTTCCAGCCTCCTCTGGCGATTGACCAATAAGAAGAGTGCTTCATAGTTCTCTCATCTCTTCTCGAGCAGCTAAAGACAAGTCTCTCTCAGGTCAGTATCATTTCAATAAATAGCACATCCTTGGAGGTAAATATCTCTTGCTGTCTCTGTTGCGCCCTAATTGGTAGTCTTGCCTTGGAGAGGTTAATAATCACCTCTCACATTTGTATTACGATGGAGTCTGCCCAAGAATTCACTCTTTTTTTATGATTCTCTTCCCGTATTCAGCGAGTCTCGTCAGAAATGCAAAAAAAAGTCTTTAGCAGCAGGAGAAGGCCGGGTGACACGCAGTGCCATGCGCATAGATATACACAAGAATCTATCGTAAATAAAGTTAATTCTCTAAATAAAATATAACTGATCTTCAAAGCACTTGCCAATGCCTTCGAAAATACAGAATACTGGTAAAGAGTGTTTCTCGTCGATTATTTAAAGAAAATATAATGCCATCTGGTGGATTGAATTTTGTTTATAAAAGCGCAAAAAAATTAGTGATTATATACTCTTACTTTTATAAAGAGTTTTTGATATCATTATTTCTAGGAAATTACATTTCAATGTACGCGACAGACATGGAAGGTAAATCTTGCTCAAATTGACGGGGTTCACGCGACCGGCGTATTTACCCAGAATCATCCAAGTTTGATATACTCCACAGATTACTATGATCAATAAAATGACCATCGAAGTAGCCTACATAGTGGGCCATTTGCTGTAGAATACAAACTTCAAAACTTCCAAGTAAAAAGTCAAAAACTGACTTTTGGCCGCCTTTTTTCTGGGACCACTGTGTGCCGTTATATGATGTTTTGTGTGAGAAACACGTTATGATAGCAAAAGCATTACCTCTCTCCATGACACTTCTTACAATTAATATTATACCATAATTAATGATACGACTTATGAAGTGTCAGTGAAATATTGAAAACAAATTGTTCCTGACTCAGGAAATCGCTTTAGGTTAAGAACTAAAAGATGCAGTCAAAAAGGTTGGCAGTTACTATAAAGCAATTTGTAAACCATTCTTGGATAATTTTAACCAGAGCTTACTGTCTCAATTTTCTAGAGATTATGAAAAATTGTGGCAATTAATTAGGTTTCATGAGCTTCCGGGACAAACGTTAAGCACCCACAGAGACATAATATGACAGTTTAACCACTGCATTGTTGAGATAAAATCTCACCGATTGTGATGTGGAAGGTATAGTATCCGCTAGCGATTACGGATGGGTTAGGTAAAGAAGAGTAGGGAAATGATCACGAGTTGATGAATTAAATGGCATCATTTAATGACTGGGGTGAGAGCGAAAAATGAATATTTTTTCAACAGAATCACTGAGTACCCCACTAATTGTCTCGGAGGTAAAAAATTCATTGCAATTGATTCAAGATAATAGTGCGTTCTCTCGCTGAATACGGGAAGAGAATCATAAAAAAGATTGAGGCAGACTCCATCGTGATACAAATTTGAGAGGTAATTATTAACCTCTCCAAGGCAAGACTACCTATTAGGGCGCAACATAGACAGCAAGAGATATTTACCTCCAAGGATGTGTTATCTATTGAAATGATGCCGACCTGCACGTGAGGCCGCTGAATACAATAAACAGACGCTGTCGTTATGCTTTCAAAATGCAAACAAAGAATTGTACGCTACCTTCACATTAAAAAGTTTTTATAGCTAAAATGAGTCATTCGCTTTTTTCCTGGAATCCTCCTACCATTTTCCAAATTTACGGAAGCACATGCATACATTGCTGGGAAGCCAGCAAACAAAACTTCCTGATGTTAATTTATCATTTCCCTACTTACAAAATCTTGGACATACAACTTTGGGATAGGTACCTAGGAGCAATATACCGCTGCATCAACGCTTTCCTGTAACGAAGGAGAGGACTTTAATACGTTTCACTTCAGCCGAGGGACGACATTATCATGAGACATTATTAAAGCCAACAACAGCAATGAGATTTTCCACTTCATTTCATTTTCTACGGCATCAATTACTTTAGAATCGTCAGTTATATCTTCTTCACATGGTCGACTCAAATGAAGACAGCGAAACAAGTGAAACTCAACCACGGGGTGTCCACACATCAAGCATCAACTACCAATGCACAAATGGTTCTCCACATCCTCCTAAAGATGCGATATTGAAACATTCTTTGAAGACGCATGACATCACACCATCATCTAACGTACACGCTGTAACGCCTTAGGGATTAAGTTATCCTAATTTCTGTAAGGCTCAATAGATTTTTCTTCATAAAATATAAGGGAAAAAGAGGAAAAAAGGAATTTGAAGTATAAATCATTTTAACTCTCACGTTAGTACAAAAAATATCCTGTTTTCCGATCTTTCATGCGGCTGCCACCCCTTTTCCACAAAGAGCCCCGATTGCCGATTTGCAGAGTGATAAGTAGTCTTTGCCGTGGATATATTGAATGTCACAAGTAAGATGACATCAAACCTTACAAACAGTAATCGAGCAGCACGCGCAACTCGCACTCACCCAATTAACCCCTCATTCCTCTAAAACAATTCGCGATTCCTGTGATTAACGGGCGCCCTCAGATTCAGCGCAGCTTAGCAGACGGAACTCATAAACTTTCTCCTTCACTATCCATTTCAAAATAACAGAAAAATCCTTACATATTGTCCCCACCCACCGATGCAACGTACTCCGGGGATGTGGGATCGCGGTTTCTTCTTCTGCGCCGTCGCATCGTTATCCAAAGCGCTAACCGCTCCATAAAGGAAACGCCCTCAGTCACTCTCCAGAAGTACACTCCATCAATTAAAACTATCGGCTTCAAGCCCTGACAATATTTTAAAGATGACCGTTAGGTTTCCGCTCTCATAAACGCTATGTAAAAATAGTGAGAATACGACGGAGTGCTTTATGAAGAATGGTGAAATAGCGGCAAGTGATTCGATCTTCAACTAAACAGTTGTGAAGCGGTTATTTGGGAGGCGAGCTTCCATCTACTTAAAATATCATCACAATTGAGATATTTTCCCTAACTTTTCTACGCCTATTTCCTCGGCGAATATTGATGCTATTGTCTTCTTCCTTGGTTCGTGTGCGCATTTCAGTACCACTAACGAGCAACGCTTGTATTGACAGACAGGAGAAAGTTATCCCCCATAGAGTAACCTTTCTTTTGTCTGGCTGCAGGCTTTCCCGGCGAGGTATTCCTGGATCGAGGAATCCACTTGGGTTCCTGGATCCCTGATGAAGATGGGAGGGTGGCTCGTCGAAACGTCGGTTTCGATTGAGAAAGCGAGCGGGTGAGAAAACTTTTTCAGCCTTTCATTTTACAGTCCTTAAAAAACCTTTCCGCTCTCTCCCTCTCACTCTCTCTCTCTCTCTCTCTCTCTCTCTCTCTTCCTCCCTCTCTCCACTCATCTGACACTTTGCTGCAAACATCCTCGTCTAGGTTTATTAAATAGCAGGAAAAAAATAAGCAAATAATAGGTTAAGTCGGTCCACTCTCTACTAGGTCAGTCTTCTGTTAACGTGTAAAATGGCTGCTCAACAGTTTGTCTGGTAGAGGATTCGTGGCGCGGCGGTCGCGACCGCACTCTACCGTCCGTCACCCGGACCTTCTCTCCTTCCCGAGGTTTGTTAACATCCATATCTCACTATTGTTCTACAGATAGCTATATTCCATGTTTAAATTTTAATTCCCATTCAGTCGGTATTAGAAACAGTGCTTATGTATTCAATAGAGTAATGAGCTCAGTAAGTGAAGAATTGGGCGCTGTTTTGCGCTGAAAGTGCGTCAAAGGAATATTAAATTATTTATTTGGTTCCCTGAAATATATCGCTCAATTTCAATATACATTGCTTACAAATATTTAGCACATTTATTCCATTGGTCCAAAACCCTATTTATCTTGATGTAATACATCTACATCTACGTGATACCCTGCGAGCCACCAAGAGGGTGTGTGGCAGGGGGTGAAGATCACCAAACATGCACTATTGACGTGCAAGTAGGATATTTAAGGGAGATATGCTAGATAATAGGGTCACATGCAGCTAGATGGTTAGTATCTACATTGTAAGAAAGGGATTATTGGTTGTTATTACATGCATCATGCACTACAGACTACTCTAACTATATTTCACCTACTTATCCCTTTCCTACGCTGCCTATTGTTCTCTCTTATGGTACGAGGGAAAAATGACATTCTAAATCTATCGGTACGACAATCTATCTCTCTAATCTTGTTAATATTATCTAACCTAGCATAATACGCAGGGGATCTCAATATATATATAACGTCATCTGTGAACAACTCTGTTTCGAATTTACTTAAAAGGTTTAACCTAAATTTTAACCAGCGTTCTGATAGTAATTCCCATCCTAGTTCTTCTATTAACTTCGTACCACTAATACAATTATCATAACGACCTTTAACAAACCTAGCAGATCTCCTTGGCACGCGCTCTAATTCTTTTATCATACCTTCCTCGTACGGATCCCATATACTAGCGGCATATTCTAAATGAGGCCTGACAAGTGTAAAATAGCTTCTTTCTCGTGCTCTCTCATCGCATTTGCCTAGAACCCTTTTTATGAATCCTAATCTACGGTTTGCTACACTAGTTATTTCCCTGATGTGTTTCACCCATGACATGTCTTCAGTGATGGCGACGCCTAAGTATTTAATTGAATCTACGTTACATATTTTGTTTTCTTTGATGCAATAATTATTCCGGGAAAGCCATTCTTTTTCCAAAATTTCATAACCGCGCATTTCTTCCAATTTAATTCTAATTGCCATCTACCACACCAATCATCAATCGCATCTAAATCCTTAGCTAAAAACTGTCTGTCCTCCTCATTTCAAATTTCCTGGCTAATAATTACATGGCTGTTCCCTATCGCCGCTTTTAAAAATTGGGGTCACGTTTGCTATCTTCCAGTCTTTGGGAACCCCGTGTTCTTCGAGGGATTTATTAAATATTACTTTAAGATACGGAGCCATTTCGAGAGCTAATTCTTTGTAAACACGAGCTGGAATTTCATCAGGACCTGAGTACTTGTTCGGGCTAATGGTACTCAGTAAGGATACGATTCCGCTACAAGATATATCGATCGGGGGCATTGGTTGTTGAAATCGGTCTGGTATGATTTCGCGGAAACTATGCATAGATTGATTAAAAACACTGAAAAAGTAATTCAAAAAATTTGCCTTATCTAAACTGGAAGTTACTATTTCGCCTCTATCGTTTTTCAAGGAATTAACCGTTGATTTTTTAGTTCCCCGTAATTCCCTAACATATGACCAAAATGCTTTCGGATTTCCCTCTAGTTGTTCTCCAAGTACTTGTCTCTTGAATTCGATAAACGCTTTTCTAAGGGCTGCTTTACAAATTTTATAATGCTCGATAGTATTTTTTAGGTCGCTATTAGCTACATTTTTCTTAGTTTCGCGTGGCTAACTCGTTGGCATTTTAAACATTTTCTAACCTCCGCGTTGTACCACCTTGGATCCCTATTCTCACTCTTATACTTATGAGGTATATGTCTGTTGACAAGTGACCGTGTAATTTGTAGGAACTCTTTCCTTGTATTGTCTGTATCACTATTTTTGCTAATGTTCACGAATTTTTCAAAAGATGTCTTTAAGTCACGCCTAAATCCGTTAAAATCTGCTTTACTAAAAAGGTAAATCTTTCTTTTTAATTTAAAATTTTTTTCAGTATTGAGGGAAAATTTTACGTATACTACCTTGTGGTCGCTTATTCCATCGATATTTTCAACTTTAATAACTTTTTCAGGGATGTTTACGGCAAGTAAATCGAGAACATTCTCCCCCCTATTAGGCAAATTTACTATTTGATGTAGTGCGTGAGATGCGAACAGGTTAAGCAATGACTCGCAGATTTCTTTGTCCCTACCTCCTGACTGATGACTGCATGTTTTCTAATCTATCGATGGTGTATTGAAATCTCCACCTACAATAATCTGTCGTTCGTTACTATGGGAATTAATGGACCTGATCTGTTTCTCGAGCTCTAATACTGAGTGTACATCGGAATGGGGTGGTCTATAGTAGGCACAAACATGTATTACTTTCGAATTAGCACACTGAATGGAACACCATACACTTTCTATTATATTATCGGGAATCACTTCTATTTTGCTGCCTATTGTGTTCTTAACTGCGATAAATACTCCCCCTCCCGGTCGACCCTCTCGATCTCTCCTGTTTCCCCTAAAGTTGACTGGAAAAATTTCACTATCAGCAATATCGCTTGTTAACCAACTTTCGGTTCCTATAATTATGTCAGAATTAGTACTCTCTATAAGGTGATGAAATTCAGGTATCTTGCTTCTTAAACTCCGACAATTAACTACCACTATTGAAAATTCCTTTATTTTTATATGTGTGCCTATTGTATTTGTGGGGTTTGTTTTTTCTAAGTTATTGGTAGAGTTACAGTTTGGAAATTCATGGGTGTTGTTTTGATTTTTATGTTTTTCCTTTTTCTGTGCTCTTTTTCTGTGCTTATAGAATTTAATACTTCCTCGTGGAATCTATCTGCGCTATGTGCATCTTGGAAATTTAACCTCTCGATAAATAGGTTGTTACTAGACAAATGACGAGATATTTTCTCTGGTTGACAGTTATTAGTGTTCCAGAGTAACTTATAGATGACATGCATAAGGTAAGCACGCATAGATTATGCCGAACAGAATAAGAGTTGACCAATGGCTGCGAGGAGATAACCAATGGAACGGATCCTTCATGCCATCCGAATTTCGTAGAGGTCCAACACATTATGCATCCAAGATCGGTATCTGAACTAAATAGTCGCGCAACACTAAAATTTGAACGCTGCCGTCCGTTTAAGTCACGTTCGGCAACGATGATCGTATCCCCTAAGTCTAAGTGAAAGAGTTCTTACACATTGTACACCAGATCATGTATCGCATCATTCGAAACGGATGTCGGCAAAGAGTTTGTTCACTCTACTCCCGATTTTAATTATCTGCAGCGATCACCATCCAGCGGGGGTAGAAACGAGGGGCGACGAACAGGGGGCGGACGAGAGTAATATCGCTCTGAACGAGTGGAAGGCAAGGACGCTCGTGCAACACACACTACAACGTGGATTCACGTGCGTCATCAATGCATATCAATGGCTGCCGGAAGCGACCATCCCATTGGAATCCGTCGCAAATGGAATAAACTATGTATATAATCGCACGCGTCTTAAAAAGCTGCTGCAAGCGGACAGAATGTTTTACAGCCGATGGGAGGACTAGGATGGGAGGGCACCTCGAGACTCGGAGGCTACGAGATAGGCAAAGATGACTTATGAAAATTCCAATGACGAAACGACTTAGATTTCATCCTGCACCGTATCTCTAAGGCTGACAAAAGGGAAAACATGTGTAACAGTAACACTTTCAGCGACAGAGTACCAAATTATTTCCACCTACGCAACAATAATGTCTACAAAAAATGGAGAAAAATTAATAGACGACTGGTTAACATGTTCCCATGTAACACATCACTTCTTTCATGCCTAAAATTCGTTTTTCAAATCTCGTCGGAGACTCTCTCCGAACGACAGATCCCGGTTCGCATTGCAAGACGATAGTTCGAAGGAATTATCACATTCAGGAGCGTAAAACCATGGACAAAAACTAGGGCAAGTCCGTGTTCTGAATACAGAGGAAAGATGTAATCAAATTGTATTTCTACGTACATTTGATGGCCGGAACAGGGGTTCTAAAGAACAAATTTAATAAAATAAATAGGCCACACTGAGAGCATTATTCCTAATTTAACCAGTCAACGATGGCAGGTCCAAGTTCGAATACCGGTTATGTCAATGGATTTTCTCATGAACGTCTCTTTTTCTGTAGGGTTTAAGTAACCCGTGTTGACCTTTTTATTTTCAACGAGTAACAGTATTCTTAGCATTCCTAGAAACGTAGTACGTCTTCACATTAGTACACACTCGTAGTAATTTCAGTAATTTAAATCATTATCCAGAAGTACTTTCATTTGAAGCAAATCTCTGTAGTAATCAAATATACTGCCTAATAATCTAAATGTTTAGAACATCCGTAATCGAGCGATATTTGGATCAAGAGAGTCGCATTAATCAGTTAACTCTGGGTCAATCCTCTCGTTACAACGATAAGACCGTCCCAAGTTAGAAATTACAACTGGTACGACCTTCACCCGATCCCTCCCTAGCAGCATCGTCGATCAAAGCAGATTAAAATAAACTTATGTTTATGACGATCAGCATTTAACGATGCGATGATTTGTAAGCCGCGGCTCTCCATTCCACTCCTCACTCAAATGGTTGTTTAATTCGATGAAAAGTCTCCATTTAAACGAGATGCCACTTGTACCCCATCCTTGGTTTTCCCTCGCATTTCTACTTGTTAATTTCCGCATTAATTATTATTCTTAAGAGACAGCTACGACATAGAATACGTCCAATAAGATATAACCCCTCCCCCCAGATTTTCTCAGTTCTCTTGAGGCTACTTCTTTCATCCCCAGGTCTTCTTCTTAATTGGTGATTCCATCCATCCATTTAATCATCCAATTGTATACAAAGACAGCCGTTTGTGCGCCGGCGCCGAGCGCTTCTCAACGGAAATATTTAACCTTTGCGTGAGAGTTACATCGTATTTGCTACCATTAAACACTCCGGGAGCACCAAGTAATCAAAATGAGTCTTATTCCACTTTAAACGCCTTCCCCTATCATCTCATTTTCCACCGCGTAATCGCCCAACAACCAAACTCCTCCTCTCTCCTCATGGCGAACCTCTTAACTAATCCCTCTGTCAGCTGCCCTAAAAACCCGAACACCACCGTCACAAACACAGGTAAAAAAACTACCAGATGCTAAAAGATTCATTTCGTCCCGCGCACACCGTGCCGACCGAAGGAACATTCAATATCCGATAAATTACGGTGTTTCTTCGCCCGGAGCGCATCCTCCTCTCGGAGAGATAGAATTCTTCTCCTCGCGCCAAATTACAATTTGTCGCAGGTGCGTCGCGTCGGGACGCATTTATCCGGATATTAACGGCACAGTTTGTGCGGCGTCGTCCATTTATGTGCCCTATCATAATCTTCCCCCAGTGGAAATGAGACGTGGACGGGGAACGAGAGAACACATACATTTTTCATGAGACTCACGCCGAGGAAGAGGATGCGAAGAATAATCCCCACCACCGGCTTCTTGTCTTCTCATCGTGCTTGCGACAGGGGAAAAGAAATGAAATCTAATAATTTCCGACGTAAAACCGCGGGGCACACTTAATGCATTATAAAAATAAGACGATCCTCACTCCCTTACGAGTCCCTTGTTCTCCTGAACGTAATGCTTTTGTGTCCGATCCGCAGGAATGTGTGGTGAAGCATGGCCGGCTCACTTAGTACCTCGTAAAGGACACAGACAGGGTTGGAAGACGTGGGGTGGGAGCAGAGTTATACCATTCCCGAGGGCGCGGAATCCTTGAGAAGTTTGCTCCAAAGAGGGAGAAATTCAGGGAAATTCTGGGAGTGAAACGCTGCTCACGACTTCATCTCTGTAGTCACAGTTTCCCTTGAAAGTTACCAACATGAGTTGAAACACGTAGGAAGCTATTTAAACTTGAATGGATTGCGACATCGTGGTGTGAATCTCGCTCCGGAAGTTTAAGTCAAGAGCATTGTCATAGCAACCGCTGCTTTACCATTCTCTGATAAAGAGCAGCTTAATAGCTAAAATGTCATCACAATGGCCGGGAAAGTCACTGGTCGCATAACAACCGCAAAGGGTTGCGGGAAAACAACGGAACACGAACGCGCGCGCAAGAATAACTGGGTGGAGATGGAGCATTGAAATTCTAATATTCAATAACAAATTTCAATCATCATCATTGGCTGTCCAATCCTAAAATTGGTTGACTGCAGCCCTCAACCCTTCTCTATCCAATGCTAGTTCCCTTATCTCCAGGTAGCTCTTCCTATGCACTTTCCTCTTTGTATGGTCTAAAAGATATCAAAGCTTCTGCAAAAATCGCGCGTATTAACAAAATTTCGTACATTTCAATACCAATGGCTGTGCCTCCTTCATGTCTGCGACTTCTCTAAAAAGAAATTTTTCGTACAACAGGTGAGAAAAATAGTGCGGGTATTAGCGGAATTACATTTAACAAGTTCCTCAAAAATGGAGCTCAACTGGTTTTAAAATGTGCCACTTAGGTAATAGCGCAGTCCGAGGTAATAGCGCAGTTGAAATATAATAATTTGGCTTAAAAATTAACTGGAAATAAACATTTTATACGATCCCATGACTGAAATGAAGGCCACCATAACGGATGCTTCAGTCACGTGACTCATTTCCCCAAACTGCATTGGTCACGTTTACAATTCTGCTGCATTTCTGTGAACGGCGCCATTATCTTGAACGCATCACGTATTACTATGCATTGCGATAGAGGCGAAAAAGCAACTTCCAGTTAAGATAAGGCAAATTTGTTGAATTATTTTTTTCAGAGCGTTTTTTATCAATCTAAGCGTAGCTTGCACGAAAACATACCAGACCGATTTCAGCAACCAATCGTTCGTTTCTTCGTTTCTTGACTTTAGAAAAGCGTTTGACAAGGTTCCCCACCGTAAGTTACTCGCGAAGTTAGCATCATACGGGATAGACAGTAATATAGTAGGCTGGATAGGAGACTTCTTACATGAACGCGTTCAAAGGGTGGTATTAGATGGTGTCAGCTCAGGCGAAGTAAACTTTACATCGGGTGTTCCTCAGGGAAGCGTGATAGGTCCAATTTTATTTCTTCTCTACGTAAATGACTTGAATACAGTCGTAAAAAATAGCAAGCTCCATCTTTTTGCCGATGATGCAGTAGTGTATCAGGAAATTAGAAATGAAGATGACATTCTGTCTTTAGCTAAGGATTTAGATGCGATTGATGATTGGTGTGATACGTAGATGGCAGCTAGAATTAAATTTGAAGAAATGCGCGATAATGAACTTTTGGTAAAAAGAATGGCTTTCCCCGGAATAATTATTGCATCAAAGATAAGAAAATATCTAACGTAGAATCTATTAAATGCTTAGGCGTCGCCAGCACTGAAGACATGTCCAGGGGGAAACACATCAGGGAAATAACTAGGGTAGCAAACCGTAGATTAGGATTCGTAAAAAGGGTTCTAGGCAGATGCGATGAGAGAGTACGAGAAAGAAGCTATTTTACACTTGTCAGGCCTCATTTAGAATATGCCGCTAGTGTATGGGATCCGTACGAGGAAGGTATGATAAAAGAATTAGAGCGTAATCAAAGGAGATCCGCTAGACTTGTTAAAGGCCGTTAATATAATTGTATAAGTGTTACGAATTTAATAGAAGAACTAGGATGGGAATTACTATCAGAACGCAGGTTAAAATTTAGGTTAAACATTTTAAGTAAATTCGAAACCGATTTGTTCACAGATGACGTTAGATATATATTGAGATCCCCTGCGTATTATGCTAGGTTAGGTAATATTAACAAGATTAGAGAGATAGATTTTCGTACCGATATCTTTAAAATGTCATTTTTCCCGCGTACCATAAGAGAGAACAATAGGCAGCGTAGGAAAGGGATAGTTAGGTGAAATATAGTTAGAGTAGTCTGTAGTGCATGATGCATGTAATAACAACCAATAATCCCTTTCTTACAATGTAGATACTAACCATCTAGCTGCATGTGACCCTATTATCTAGCATGTCTCCCTTAAACATCCTACTTGCATGGCAATAGTTCATGGTTGGTGATCTCCACCCCATGCCACACACCCTCGTGGTGGCTCGCAGGGTTTTGTGTAGATGTAGACGTATCACTCTTATAAATCACGTACCTGAAGCTGAAACAACACCATAGCTTCAGTAATAATTGCTGCAATTTTCATGTGAACAAAATTATCAGCAGCCTAAGACAGTAATAAGAACATAGCATTCATATTTACTCAAGCTTAAAACGAGGCAATTCTGGTGGTGGACAAGTATGAAAGGAGCGTGCTCCGTCGGTTTGGACTAGAAGAGATAGTGGACGAGAGGAGAGTAAGTATTGAGACAAATGGAACTGGTATGAGAGTCGGGATGATCGAACGCAATGAGGATGAAAGGTTTACAACCGTAGGCATGTGGAAAGGGACGAAAACACATCAATCCGTAGGGAGGGAGATTTTTTAAGATCCTTGTTCGACTACGGGAGTTTGCCGGAAAAGCCGGGAGGGTTGGCCACCACGAGCGGGTGGTGAAGGGAGGTCTGCTGGTCGGAGGGGGAGGTTGAGAATGGGATACCCTCCTCCCCTCTGCTACGGGATCACGTGATCGCCCTGCGTAGAAAATTAGGACGCATTTTTTTGAGCGCGTGGAGGGAGAGAGGGAAAGAAAGAGGTAATATGGGTTGGGGGATGACGGCGGTCGATGGGAGGGGAGTGAGGGAGAGAAGGGGTGGGTGGTTGGGAGGGGAAGGGAAGAAGGGTGGGGAGTGTGGGAATACGGACTGCTTTTGCGGGGAGGCGTGTTTCACCTCATTATGTGCCCATGGATCATCAGAGGACGTCGGCAGCCGCCCAAAAGTGCAAAGGAGAGCGTAGAGAAGACAGGTGCCAGCCGCCGTCATGCGCCCGCCCTGCCATCTGCCGGCCAATCGCCCTCCTATCAACCCCACACCCCCTTGTGCCACCACCCAGAGTCATTTCTCCAGCCGTTTAATTGATTGGCCCTTTTAGGAGTCGTGTCGAATCAAACAGGAAACATTTATACGCCCATCGAACGGCCCTATCCCTGTCCCTACCCCCCTCCCCCACCCGACATCCCTTTCGCGACCCCTCCACGGCGTGCCATCACTTCACTCAACTCCCGAGGGGCTACAGCTTCAGACAACGCCGCCCGCCCGACCCTCGTCTCGCCCACAACGTCCGACTGAGAGCCCAGCGCAGCCGTAGGTACAGGTTTTTTGACTCCCGCCGCCCAAGGACGCGCGACCGCCGACCGACGTCGATTTGCCTCGTCTCCACTACCGGCGAGCATTAGGTAGAGTGAACCACAATGCAACATTAAAATTCAGGAGAGCGTCCCCTCCATTAACATATTCATTGAATGCTATTTTTCTCCCCGAGGGACTTTGCCCGTGGCTGCGCTGCCATTCGGGTATACATCGATACTAACATCCACATGTTTACTCTGACAAGTCTAAAATAGTGGTATTTTTAAAACATCATGTGGTCCACATCTCTTCAGCTGTGAAGGAATTACAATCTCAGGCCCACGCTCGGCTCCTAATAGCAGCAGTGGTTAATTTTATGAGTCATTTACTCAGTCGCTGGCCGCACAGACTTCGCCTAAGCTTATTACGTCAACTGACTTACTAAGCTTGTTGACGACATCCATGCCGCGGAAATCAGAAGCATATATATAGCGGTGTATAACGGGGTCAAACATCTGAATGCATGGACTCCATGCAGCGTCGGGAACTATGGATTACCATGTTCCGAACGTGCAGTCACTTAACGAATTCAGCCAGCCATCGTGGAGGCCATCATGCGTACGATAAGAGTTTGAACTGGACATAAGTCTTCCTTACCGTCCATTTCCCTTTCCTTTTCTCACCTATACCCACGTTTTTTAAACGCCTGGATCCTAATATCATCCTCTTCCTCATTGAGTCCAGGTTTCTCCTAGAGTCATCACATTACGCCACACTTCATGTAACCTCCTCGGCAGGTTCTGTCTTTCCATTCATAGAAAACATCCCGAACATCATGACTCTCCCACTGGTAAGCTCCTAGGCCATTCTCCTGCCTGGAATTCCATTTCGCTTCAAGTTACTGTCCAAACAATTCAATGCTCTATCTCCTTGAAGACGTGTTCTTCATACAACTCGCCTCGAAAAAGGAATAAAAACCCCTGAATTTTATTCTGAAGGATTCGGGTTCAACCAAAAAAAAAATATTTTCAGCGGCTTCTCCACTTCCACATATTATTCCCATCATTCGTTTTTTCCCGATCTCATGTTTGAGTCAAAACCTTCTGGATAACAGCCAGCAAGTGCTTTACCCACCAGAATCATCTAATACTACCCTAATAATTACACAATACTACGCCATATCCCATTGAATCTTGGCATTAAAAAGGGTGCGGACCTCTATTCGGAAATTTTATCTCATTTGGTTGTTCAGAAGTCCTTATTTCATCATTTCATTGACGACAGCTGAAGAACAACAATATTTAAGGAGGGAATAAATATCCATACAAAGTCAGTCGTCAACCCGACGAGAAGAACGCGGTGTCAAGTAGTATTCGGGTAAATTTTGCGTTTGAGTCGCATTCTGTCACGCCATCCGCCTCATTAGCGCAGTAGCTTCGCAAATCAGCCGAAGAAAATTAAGTGGATTGGGCTCTAAAATATGGATGCCGCAACTTCAGTCATCGGGTATCTTTAATGAATATTTTATGCTCTGCTCAGTAAAAAACATAACACGGCGTACACATTACCAAATTCCCTTTTCCACATCGCCTGCTCATTTTTTTTATTCCCTTCCATGCCTTCAAACGACCCTCTCACGTTTCCTCTCACCCCCCTCCACTCACCTATCATTTTCGCTCCTCGACGTGCCACGCCCCCTCGCCGCCTCAACAACAAACCACGCCGCACACATTCCCTTCCACTTTTTTCCATTTTCTTCCACAAACTGCCCCTCTTCCTCAAAGCCTATCGAAAACACCGTCATCTCCGAGCGAATTAATTTATTCACTCAACCCTCCCGAATATCAAAAGATACTCCAAAATCTGCCCTCGGTCATTGAGTTCAGAGCACATATTAGACTGCTGATGTAATGAGGAAACTGACAGAATAAGCACAGTAGTGGAACATTGCCTAGGTTTCCAAATTACCATGCAAGTTGCCTAAAAGGCGCGTGGCGGGGATTTGATGTCTATAGCCTTGAAATTAGAAGGAAAGGTATGAGGGAGCAGTAAATATGTTATCCAATATGTTGGCGGTTTTTCTCTTGGACCGGCGGACATGTAAGGGACGTATGGAAGAACAGTTCCAAAAGAAAGTATGCAAATTCGTCAACTGTCGTTTAGCGTCAACTGCTACTGTTTAGCCACCATTTTCGGCTTATTACGTCCTCTCTTGGCAATACCATCCATTGGTGACGCAGCGCAAAATAAAATTCGTCTCTTTAGCCAAATTAAGTCAAAGGGATCGCCGGCCTCGGTGGCGGCGGGGTTAAGTCCTCGGATAAGTCCTCGCCTGCCAAACCGAAAGTCGCTGGTTCGATTCCCGCCTGGGTAGGATGTTTACACCTCCCTGGGCATGGTTGTGTGTGTGCGTCCATGTATTAAATGCCTAGTAATTGGCTTCAGCTGTTAAGTATAAATAAGTTATCATTATAACTATCACTATTATGAATATGGCCGGTTAAGAATTCTGAGGTGACTACAAAGAAAGAGGCAATTTTGGGCAACGAATCAGGTAATATGGATTTACTACGCGCGTGCTCGTTCTCTAATTTCCAAAAAGATAATGCTAATTACATAAAACCACATTCCTCATGTTCGCATTTCATTGGTAATTTAAGGGAAATATTGAGTGATGATTATAAATGTATCAGTTATCACAATGTAACAGAGACTAGCGCCTGCCAACAGTGAGAGTAACGAGGAAAACGAATGCTAAACAACACATAAAAAGGTAAGAAATATAAATGAATTCAGATATAGCATAAGATTATTCCTAATGTATATTTCCAGCCAAAAACAAAAAAAAAATGACATAAGGCACTGCCTCTCGCTCTGTTTCATGGATTGATTTCATTTTGTCACAATAACAGAATTGATCGTTGCATTTCCAAATGATATAATTCGAACTACCAGGTTTGTAACGGAGTTGCAACAAGTTGAAGTCGCAGGTGAGTTCACTTCAAAGTTACATTAGAATTGCACCGATCCATGTAACCTTATTCCAAAGCCGGTCATTCCAATGACTTAACGTGGCATTGCATAGTGGAGTCATTTCACTGAGTCGGAAAAATGATAGTAGGAATGAATGATAAGACCAATTAACAGTAAAAGAAGTGGCCGCGAACGTTGGTGACGATGAACATTATGCAGGGTCAACACTTCGGCGTTATCTGGAGGAACAGAAAAGACCGAGATACCTATAAATTAGGAATATTAAGTGCTATTTAGTAATGACGATAAAGGAGAGTTTCAGGTTTCTTTTTCCTCATTAAGTCGTCCGCAGTGGAAGCGGGAGCAGCCTTCACCCGTCAACCACTCTTCCGCTCCTAAAACATTAACCCGTCGTCAGCCAACCACAAAACCATGGGCGTTAAATAAAACGGAAAAATGGATCTCTAACAAAACGCAGGGGGGTCTATTTCGTTTTGACAGGTATCGCCTAGAGCCAGAAAGCCAAAGACAGCTATTGGTGGCGGCTTTTGTGATCGATAAATTATTGTAGGTAGACAGTTCACTAGGGAATGGGAGGTTCTACTCCTATCTCATTATCAAGCCATCAGAATGCTTATTTTTTTAGATTGTCATCAATATTATCATTATCCTATTTCTGACTTTTCCTCTAGCCCTCCCATTGGTGATTACGATCGTTAGTCACTTTTATCCTAAGGATGGCTAACCAAAAGCCTTCATCTTTCCGCTCTAATGGTAAATACCTGAAGCCCGAATAGTTCTTCTCCCAATCGTCCGTGTGCATTAGATCTTCATTTGACCAGGAGGCCTACGATTCTAGTCTATCGTAAAAGAGACTACCATAGTGTTATGGGTCTAATTATATTAGGGTGACCAGATTTTTATGGCAAAAAAACAGGACATCACTGTAATAAGGAAATAACAAATCAGGAGGAAACACTTCAGGAATTCCAAAGAAAATGAGCCTTTATATAAGACTCCACTTTTACATTAGCAATAAAAAATAAATCGTTACGCATTAAAACGTACATTTTTATAACAAACTTAAAAAGACTTTTCATTGCTCCGCATCATATTAATTAACTCTTTTTAAGAATTGAACCATAATTTTAAAAACTAAAATACACTATTGAACGATTCGTAACATGTAAAGAAGTACACTAATGTGATCCTTAAACTTCAATACTCGAGGCTTCCGAATCAGGATCATTTGCAGTCAATTGGTACTTTTAGAAAGATCAGATATCTCGCAGGAGCTTTGAATTATTTAATAGCAGGTTACAGGATTACTTATGGTTAAGGTCTCCAAAACGAGTCTCATCAATAGATATAATAAAAATAAAAATCCAAGTTACTCTGTCAGTCTGTAAGTCATTCTCCTAGTTTCTGATCTGACCTGCGTATCATCCTGACTGCTTTTGGCCTGTGCCTGATATCCGGGCGACATGTGCGGTTCTGATATCATTTGGGATGAGTACTGCATGCCCGTGGTGGAATCACCCCGTGCCACACACCCTAGTGGTGGCTGGCACGATACTTCGTAGATGTATACGAGAGCAGAAAACGAAGAAAAGGTTGCTGCATGAACGGGACTTTTGAGAAAACGTTCTTCTGAGAGGAGAGAAGCTTCGAGAGGTGGAATTACGTTCACAATACAATCCCCTTGACCACACCTCCATCTTGTCTTATTCTTTTCTTCACTGGAAAGAGGAGCAGCACGGAGGAAATATCGGAATGTTTCGTTCGACCGGAGAGAGCCAAGAGTTAACGAAATGGACAGTATGTATCCAAAAGCATTACCAGATAATTGACGTAGACATTCGCTTGGAGGACAGCACAGGACCGGAAAATTCAGGTACATGTCTCATTCAAATTAAGTATAGCTATATTACGCTTACCCAGTGAATAACCCTCCCGGCGGATTTCAGGATGCGCCTCTGAGCAGCGATGAACTGTTGACCTCAGGATGTGCCTCGGCGTATCGCTCTACTGCTTCGGACTTCAGGATGGCCTTCCGCGTACCTCTGGACAGCATTGCGATTGAACTCATGACTGGACTCTGGGTGTTTCGCCGTGTAACTTTTTTGGCGGCGTTGTTTTGCTGTTCAGTTCCGGTCAATTTGGACGTCGCCGTTTGAATTTTGAGGGCCTTCCACGTTTAATTGGGTTGGAAGTGTCCGAGGTAAGTTCTAATTGAAAGAGAAATGAAAATTAGAAAGTGCTTTATACATGATAAATCTATTCTAAAATTGCTCATGGATAATGGCCATATTACTTGCATATATATATTTGCTGATCATTTTGATGAATGTTAAATGTAATTTTAATAATGATAATATGAATCAAAGACAAATTTAATTGTATACCATGAGACGTCAAACATTCATCCTGTCGTAATAAATGTGAGTCTGTAAACAAATTCAGAACGAGAAAAGCGGTCATTGGATTCAGTCTTGGAAAGGAGGAGAAAAGTGATTTAGCTAGCGTTTATGCTAGAATTATTATGATAATGTATGGACAAAATATTTTAAAATTGTTTGCAAAAATCTGAGATCATTAGGTCGTAATTGAGCCAACTAGAAAGTGCAGAAGGTGTTTTAATTCACATTTTCACGTGGGAAAGAATATTTTTCTGTGTGAAGACTTTCCGTCTCACTCGTCAGTGAATCTTCACCTGCAGTTTGCAAGAGGGAGTTAGGGCTCAATGTATGACATAGCATTGAAAGTGTTAAAAGCGGCTGCAATATGCTTTTTAAGTCCAAAAAGTTCTTCCAGGTGTCAGCAATAGGCAAGCGAAGAATAAAATTTAATAATAATGCATGAATAAAGAGTGTAATTTCATTCATGCATCGTCTACTGGGTCCACGAGAGAGATTTAAATGTGTTTTTTTTTCAGATATTTTTCTTGCAGGGCAAATGCCATTCATTATCATCAAAAGTTAACTTACATTTGGGTGGTCATAAAAATTGAATGAATAGGAGCGAAATCGAACGAAATGTCTCGACATCTCTTCCAGTTGTTTATGATCTCAAATGACTACATTGAAAATATACTGAAAATAATAAGGTGTACAATTTACAGTCATAATTAATCGGCTGTGAGGAGGATACTAAAAATAAACTAAAAATTTCTATGGAACGATAATTAGTTGTTTAAAAAATATTACTTTACTTTCTGTTGTTATTTTCTCATTACGAGGAGGGGAGCAGATACACATCTATACATGGGATGCACTTTAACAACTTTATGTTAAAGTACGTCTCTTCTCTTGAAAAGATATATAATAACTTCAAAAAAATCAACACACAATAACTAACAAAAAACAGCACAAAAAGCAAAAGAATACAGAAAACATACATATTCAGAATTATAAGGAATTGTCCTCCGTTCAAAATTTTCAGCTTACGAATGACCATTATACTACCTTCTTTAAAATCTTGGTAATCTTTATCTACCTTACCCCGTCGATCAAAAACTGTTAAATGCAAGAACAGCGCATTGTATTAAATAACATTCGTTATATGTAATAACGTTAAAGATCACTATTATATCTGAAGCACCTTTTCGAATGTTGAACACATAAAAAATGCCGGTACACGATTATAAATTAGTCCAGATATATTCTGCGTTGTCTTTTTGCATTTCTTTTTCGCTTTAGCAAGGGCTAAATGGTTACAAAATTACACAACATTTCGGACATACATTCCCAAATCTAAAAGGGCCAAGTCCAAAAATGTTGATTTCTCTCTGAATTCAACAATAGAATAGTCTTCTTGGCAACCAGAGCAATAGGTTACAAATGAGGACTTTTACGCGCGCCTTTACATTACATCACGAGTTGTATTTATTCAAATGAGGAAAATAAACAAATTTGAAGAGGAAAATCGCGGAAGACGAGCAAATGGTGGCCAGACACGAAGAAGCCACGGATTACGACGGAGATTAGGAAAATGGTAGAAGATAGAAGAAAATACAAGATCACCAGACAAGATGGTGAGCCAACCCTCTACAAGAAGCTTAGATACAAATTCAATCGATAATACAAGAAGGCTGGGGAGAACTTGATCGACAGCTGCTGCAGGGAAGTCAACGAAAACATGAAGAAGGAGAACACCGAAACCACCGAAACGGCATACAAGCTGGGGAAAAGACAGATCGAATAGAGAAAAACGAGAGGCAACAACATCAGAGGTGCGGACTGGAACATTCTGACAGAGGGTAAAGACATTGTCAATAGATAGAAGTAATACATCGAAGAACTCTTACCAAGGGCCGACGCCGCTGGAAGAAAACCTAATTAAAGGCGAGAGCGAAGCTGACGATGAAGACAGGAGCCCACACACACTGAGGAGTGAATTCAACAGAGCAGCAAAAGACCTCAAAAAACTGAGCACCAGGAGCTGACAACATCAACGAAGAGATCATCAAAGCGCTCGGAAGCAAAGCCAACGACAACCTGTGCGAGTTACTCCAAGATGGCTACCATAGCGGAAAACTTCCAGAGGACTTTCCTGGTAGTTATATTATCAGTTGAGAAAAAAATGGCCAAGCGGCTATTCAGAATTTATGTACATTAAAATGTAAATATGTAACTGGAAAATTCGCATTATCTCATGTCAACCTTACAGTTACATTGCCTATATGGAAAGAATTCATCTTTCTGGTTTTCACACATGAAAATCTCTCTCTACATGAAATAATATGTTGTAAAAATATTTCTTAAACGAGGATTATGAACTTGGTCACCATTGCTCCTGACACTCTAATCGTGGCTTAGTTATCGCTACGTCACCATTACGTCACCTATTATTAACTCTATAAATGATTCATATCTGCTTGAGGCTCTCGCAGCGCTGTGCAGCGGGTAATTCCATTGTTTCCGGGTTGCGCTGCGTTGCGTCATCTTAAACATGGCGTTTCGAGGACAAGGCTGGCCAAGTCTTCAGATTAGTTCTGACTTGATCTGTGGCCAGTATTGGCATGAATGTGGCCATCTATAAGATACCGAAACGGTATGGCAGTTCCTGATATGGAAATGAAGCGAACTGGTAAGTCAATGCGGAGCCCGATAGAAAATATTCAGATCGACTGCGATATTTCAACTATTTCAGGGAATTTCCTTTCGCTTGGTCGTTCAGTCAAGAGTACATTTGACAGTTTTGCTGGCCCCGTTGTTCTTCACCCTTCATCGCCGTCTATTGGCGACGAACATCTTATTCCAGCAAAGGCCGCAGCCAGCCATCCGTGCCAACTACCTAAGTTTTTCCACTCCGGCTCATTCAATCAAGTTTTTGAATGGGACTGATAAGTATATACATATTTATGAAGGCAAAAGTACACATGTTGCTAATTATATTACACGAACAAGCAGAAAAACACCGCTCACGTCCTCAGTACTGAGGGGAGCTTTGTACTGATAATACTTTTTGAAATAATAGTTAAGTAAAACTGAGCCATGCAAGTTATTGAATTGCATATCAAATCTGAAATTAAGTCATGTGTTTGCTCCTCATTGCACACATTTCAATTAATTGGGAAGATGAAATTTTGCAAAGTAGGATAATATTATAATTTCTTCTCCTTCCCCACCCCGGAAAGGAACGGCGTGATATGTATGCATGTATGTATGTATTAATACGTACAATTGCAGAGCACGGATCAAATAATGTTAATGAGTTATGAGATCCTATAGTTTCTGTGAAATAGTTATTTACCTATTTCTTACTTATTTATAATTTATCCATCACTTCATTATGTTCCCCGAGCCCGCATCGCCGAGTTGGAGAGAATCCTGCGGGAACTCTCTAAGGTCGAAAGAGTGGTATGCGTCCCTAAGGTGGATGGAAATTTGGGTCGCTCCTCGTAAGTTCGCCGTGCCCTACGGGCTGCACGAGTTCGCTCGATTGCTAACAGCGGCTGGACGATCGAGAGTTTGCCTGAGGGTCCTTCTTCCGATGAAGGGGCAGTGCAACTTCGTAAATCGGAGGTCTGGAGGGTCGTGTCTCGGAGGAGTGGAGGTAAGGTCACTCTGATGCGTGGTTCAGGAGATGCTTTGGCACCTCCCATTCCTGTTTCGAACAGGTACCAGTTGCTTTCGGATGGAAATTCCGAGGTGCCTGACGTGCCTACTCCCACTCCGAGACCGGCACCTCGGAAGAGTCGTCAGAGTGGGAAGGGGGGAATAAAAGTGATACGTAGTAGTAACGTCCGCTGTGTGATGGTCCCATTGCGGGAAAGGGCAGGCCGTGAGGGTTTAAGCCACCGTTTAACGTCATTGTACATTCCGAGTGGCGGTGTTCCGCTGGTGATGCAGGCGGTTGGTGCGGCGGTCCGGGGCACGAAATGCTCAAGACTGCAGATTGTGGCACATGTTGGCGTCAACGTCGCCAAGGACCGTGGATCCGAGGAGATCCTGCGTTCCTTCAGGGGACTGGACTCCGAAGTGAAGCGGGTAAGTCGCGACGAAGGGGTTGACATGACGCTTGCAATTTGTACTCTTGTCCCGAGGATCGATCGTGGACCCCTGGTTTGGAGCCGAGTGGAAGGCATAAACCAGAGGCTGCGTCGCTACTGCACGGACATTGGAGCCTCCTTCGTCGACCTTCGGCCAGCAATCCGATCATGTCGGAACCCTCTAAACCGTTTTGCTGTCCACTACACGGCCGATGCAGCTAGCTGTGTAGCGAGTAGCATATTAGATCTCTGTAGACCTTTTTTAGGATAGAGGGTAGGGCAGAGAGTAGGTCAGCTAGTGGGTCGAATCGGGTACCATCACGAAAAACATTTAATAAAAAACTATCCAAGGAAGTAATAAGTCTACAAAGATAAGTAAGAGACCAGTTTCAAAAAATAGCAGAAATTCAACTTGGAGTATACCTAAGAAAGCTGGTTGTAATGAAAATACACATTCCGGGAATACGCTCATTGACAAATCCTTTTCTGTCGTGGTAGTAAACTGCCGCAGCTTAAGAAATAAAGTAGCTGACTTCTACCGTCTAATTGAAACTACTGACGCAGAATTGATTATAGGGAGAAGAAGAGACTTGGTTGCTGGTTGGAAAGTTGGTTGTGTAACGAAATCGCAGATAATGAAGTCTTCCCGAAAAAACTCACAGTTTATAGAAAAGATTCGAAAGAACCAGGGGAGGAGTTTTTATTGCAGGGAAAGATTGTTATATTAGTGGGAGGGAGTCATTTTCCAACGATCATGTAGAAAGCGTATGGTGCTCCATTCAAAATCCTAAAGCAGAAACAATCTATGTGTGAGCATATTATGGACCACCAGATGACGATGTAAGCTAAATATTAGGACGAGAAAGTCAACTCAGCAAATTAACCACTCAAAAAAACGACTGTCATATTATAATCGGTGGGGATTTCAATCTTCCGTCCATAGACTGGGACACGTACAGTTTTATCACTGGGGGAAAAGACAAAGACCTTTGTGAGTCACTTCTGTATACATTCACATCTCACTCACTGCATCAATTAGTCACTGCTCCAACTAGAGGGAAATATACACTTGATCTTTTAGCGACAAATATTCCACATATGGTTGTAAGCATAGGTACGGAAAAGGGAATAAGCGACCACAAGAAAGTTAAAGCTAATTTTTCCGTGAGCATGATCAAGAAACATAATCCACAAAGAAAAATCTACTTGTTTAATAAGGCTGACTACGAAGGTATGAAACGCAAGTTGCAAAATTCATTTACCAATTTTCAAGAAAAAAGGATAAACAGTAATACTGAGAATTTGTGGAATACTTTCCCCGATGCTACACGATCAATAGTCAGCAAATACATACCAAGTAATTGGAAAAGAACCAATGCAGAGCCTAGATGGTATAACGCGGAGGTTAGAAAAATATTAAAGCGCCAGAGAACATGTCATGCTAGGTTAAAAAGAGCAAAAATAAACGAATCCTCCGAAGAACTATACACAGTCACCGAAAATTACAAAATATCTAAACTCTTAGCAAAAAAAGCGTGCTGAAGGGCGTTAGCTGATTTCAAAAGTAAATTACTGGGAGAACAATTGAACGATAATCCCAAGGCATTTTGGTCGTATGTTACGGACACTCAAGGAAATAAATCAACAGTACACACGCTTAAGAACATCAAAGGGGAAACTAACAGTCTACAAAAAGCCAATTCGTTAAACTCATTCTATCAAAGCATTTTCACTACTTGCACACCACATTGTTTCGATCCACAGCCAGTTAGTTCCCAAAACGTTATGCCTGAAATTATTATAAATTGTCGCGGCATAGAACGCCAGCTTAAAAATATCAACCTCAACAAATCCCCCGGTCCAGATCAAATTCCTGCTCACGTATATAAAACATTGTCATAAGACATAGCACCTAACTTAGAATTTATATTTACCAAATCATTAGTAGATCACATAGTGCCTAAGGGCTGGAGAGTAGCAAAGGTCACACCTACATTCAAAAGCGGCGACAGGGAAGACCCTAGTAACTACAGGCCTATTTCTCTCACATCCATTTCGTGTAAAGTATTTGAACATATAATCGTAAGCTCCATTATGAGTCATTTAGATAGGGAGGAATTATTAATAAATAACCAACACGGATTTCGAAAAAGCGGATCGTGCGAAACCCAATTGGCTCTCTTCGTTCATGACATCGTACTCTCGGGTGAAAATAATGTTCAAGTTGACGCGATATTCCTCGATTTTAAGAAAGCTTTCGATAACGTAACTCATATTAAGTTACTCTCAAAACTAGAAGCATATAGAATATATAATACATTATTAGTTGGATTAATCAGTTCTTACATAGGCGGGAACAAAGTGTTGTAACAGATGGTATCATGTCAAAAACAGCGTCACATCGCGTGTTCCTCAGGTAAGTGTCATTGGTCTACTTTTATTTCTCTAATGCATTAATAATATTAGCAACGACGGTATAAGCAAGCGTAGACTCTTCGCAGACGACGCGGTTGTTTATAGGGATATTACGAATTCCGAAGATAGCGACTCGTTAACAATCGACCTACTTGCTATTCATGCTTGGTGCGAAAAGTGGCAGATGGAACTAAACATAAAAAAGTGCGTAGCAGTCAGCTTTTAAAGAAAGAAAAATATGCCAGGTAGGGCTTACAGAATTAATAATACGGAAATTATTCACGCCGAGTCTGTTAAGTACTTAGGGGTCACAATTACTCACGACATATCTTGGGGAAAACATATTCGGGAAATATGCGGACAAGTATACAGGAAGCGAGGCTTTATCGAGAGAATAATCGGAAAATGTGATGAGAAAGTGAAAGAACGTTGTTATTTTTCAATCGCTAGGCCTCATCTTGAATATGCTGCCAGTGTATGGGATCCATATGAAGCGGGGTTGATATCGGAATTAGATCGTGTGCGGCGAAGAGGAGCTAGGTTAGTTAAACGATGCTACAATAAGTTTAGTAGTGCGTCTGGATTGTTTGAAGAATTGGGATGGGAATCGCTATCATAGCGTAGATTAAATTATAGGCTTAACCTCTAAGCTAAATTACAGGAAAAACATTTCTCTGACGACATAAAAAACATAGTATTGACCCCCTCATACTACGGCAGATTAGATCGCGCCAATAAAATTAGAGAGATAGATTGTAGAACCGATGGGTATAAAATGCCTTTTTCCGCGTACCATTCGGGACCATGACAGCTGTGATCGTCGTCATGAATAGTGCGAATAATGAAATTAGCTACATTGTAGATTATTATGCTTATATTCTCTGCGATCTTCTTTATGCATGATGTAAATATTAATGTTCTCATTTATGCAAGATATTTTGATCTGTAGTAGTAGACTTTGTATCCTTTGCATGTTGGAAAGATTGGCGATAGAATGTTTCTTGGTTAGTAGATGTTAAATTGGCGCGTTGCATGTGTGGTACGCTTGTTACAATGTAGTTTCGGTCTTCTGCCATATAATTCATGCCTGCCTGGTGTCAAAGTACCCCCTGCAACACACCCTTTGAGTGGCTTGCAGGGTATGACGTAGATGTAGATGAGAGTAAAAGTGGAGATGTTGCTAGACAGCGAGGTAAGAATGCGGTATGGTTGCATGCTTGAGGATGCTCTATCGTTGAAGCAGAGAGAATGGGACGAGTATATCAGAAACGAGAATGTGAATGATGCGTGGGAGTGTTTAAAAGGAGTGATTGTAGAATGTGCTGAAAGCGTATGTGGAAAAGGAGTGGTTGGGAGAATGAAAGGTGGTGTAATGAAGAAGTGAAAAATGCAGTTAGGAAAAAGAAAGAGGCGTACAAGAATATGACTTCTGCCAAATCTGAGGAAGTGAGTACTAAGGGATGTAAGATTTACAGAAAGAAGAAGAATGAATAAAAAAATCGCTGTGAAAGAGAGTAAGAAAAGAATGTGTGCGGATAAAGCTAGCAAGATGCAGAGAGATTTTGAAGGCAATAAAAAGCTTTTTTTTAAGTGGGTAAAAAGGGCTAAGATTGGTGAAGGCAGGGGAATGAATGCGTTAAAGAACAAAAGTGGAGAGATCATGTGGGACGAGAGCAATATCAGGGACTGCTGGAGGGAGTACCTATTTTGAAGAATTATACAATGATGTTACGGGTGCTGAGGGTGAGCCTTTCGAAGTAGAATGCTAGAATGTGGTGATGAAAACGGAGATAAGTGATAATGAGGTCATAACTGCTGTTGGGGTATTGAAAAAAGGGAAGACTGCAGGCGTAGATGGGATATCCAGTGAGATGTTAAAGTGTGGGTGTAACTTACTAATTTGTCGTCTGGATGGACTATATAATTAATGCTTACAGTCTTCTGTTGTTCCAGTAGATTGAAAAAATGCAATCATCGTTACATTGTACAAAGGGAAGGGAAGAAAGATATAATAACTATTGGGCCATTGGGCATTCCGGGAAAAGTGTTCAGCAAAATTTTAATCGAAAGAGTGAGGAAAATTACTTTTGACAGAATAGGGAGTGTGCAGTGTACGTTTATGCTTGAAAGAGGAGGTAGTGACCAGCTTTTCGCGCTTCAGCGAGTGATAGAAAAATGTATGGGAGTCCGAAAGAAAGTGTATTGTGCGTTTGTTGATTTAGAGAAGGCATATGACAGAGTGAATAGAAAGATTTTGTGAAAGATTTTGCAGGACTATGGAGAATGAACAGTTATTGAATGTTATGATGGCGATGTATGATAATAGTAAGGCAAGTGTGAGAGTTATCCGTGTTCTGAGTGATTGGTGATAAAACAAGGCGTAAAGCAAGGATGCGTAATGTGATCATGGTCGTTTAATGTATTTATGGAAATATGTGCTAGAGATGCATGTAGTGAAAACGTCGGTGTTTTGATTGGAAAAGTAAACGTGCGAGATTTACTACATGCGGATGATGCTGATTTGATCTCAGAGAGCCAACAGGGATTACAGAAGCTCCTAGATAAGTTTTGTGAATCAACAGAGAGAATGGAATTGAGGGTAAATGCGTGCAAGACTAAAGTAGTAGTTTTTGTTAAGGAGAATGGGGAGAATAACTGTAAGATAAGGGCGAATGGTGAAGTAATTGAACAAGTGGATGATTATGGGTACTTAGGTAAGATGTTTACGACAGATGGATGGATAGTTGAGGAGATAAAGAGCGGTGCGAATGCTGGAAGGAAAGTGGTAGGTAGCATGTGGAGCATATCAAGGAATGAGTACCTGTCTAAGGAAGCGAAAATCGCCGTGTACATAAATGTACTTCTCCCCACTTTGTTGTATGATAGTGAAACATGGGTATGTCATGATAAACATGTGAGTAGACTAAACGCAGTGGATATGAGTTATCTGAGTAGTGTTCGTGGCAAAAGTAGGATGGATGGGGTCAGGAATGAGTGGATAATAAATGAATGTGGGCAAGATGCTCCAGTAAATGACATATATGAAAGGAGTGTGCTTCGTTAGTTTGACCCATGATGAGAGAATAGATGAGAGTTGAATAAGGAATCAGATACATAGAAGTGAAATGAATGGTGCGATAGGTAGAGGTAGGCCGAGAAAGTTGAGGGTGAATGTGGTTGAGGAAATTATTAGAAGGAGATATATTAGGAGTCTTAAAAACAGGAGGTCGTGTATGAAACAGTGTATGGGGTTAAATGAGGCAAAAGAGGTTTTCAAGGATAGGTAAGTATGAAGGAAGTTATTGAAGCAGAGTTAGGTGTACAAATATGCATTTATGAGTGAAACATTGTGACTGTGCCTACCCCGGAAGGGAACGTCGTGATTGGTTTGTATGTATGTATGTAAATACATGGTAGGAAATGGTATTGAAAATTGTTGACCAAAATCGTTTATAATTTGAGAAAACATATAATTGAGGAGAGCAAACTCTATGCACTGCCATATATTACAAGACATTATTGAACCATGTCTAATGGATCGTTTTGTAATATTCACGAACAGGACTTCTTCGGGAGATGCCAGCTATCCTCTGCAGCCTTGGCTCCTAACCCCATTATCTTATTGTCAAACTGGGACAGCAGCAGAATTCCTATACAATACATTATTTTTGTAGTGTTCGCTCAGTCGTTCTAAAGGTATTCGGTGTATCCAAAGGTACGTGGAGGTGTCTATAGCCATATAGTGATAACTCAAGCACAAACCACCCAAGAGCTTCATGGGACATAAATAATGCAAACATTGTGCTACATGATAAGTGCCCTCATTAAAGATTTCAAGAGCAAAGAAGCACTGATGATGAAATAGATTATGCTCACAGAGACTTTTCTGCTACAATTCAAGCTCCTATCGAAGGTTGAACAAGATTTGCTGAACGCCACGACTTCTAAGGCCATCGACCCGAAGTTGTTTCAATCGTTCTTAGTTACCTCAAACGGCACAGTCCCTTGTGAATAATTTAAATACTGCAGAGACGGTATGTCTTAGGAAATACATTTTGTCAAATAAGTATTTTTCATTACAATAGTACATTTCAAAGACATTATTCAATATTTTAATTCGACCAGTTTTTTTAACAGATGAGACCAAATCCTCCCATGCCTGGCACTTCCTTACTTCACCTTTGAGCCTGATCGGCTCATTTACAGCTATTAGCCGGCTTTACTTCATACAGTGCTGAATGAAATGATATTCCATACATTAAATTTAAAGGGAAAATATTCGCCTGACTTGTCCACCGATTTTCTTTCATCACTCACTTCCTAGACGTCTTGGAGCCGTCATTTGTATCTCCATTCAACCTCATCTCTGCGTCTCTTTACGATATCTCATTCATCGTCCACACTCATTTCCAAATTCCAGCTTTCCAAACCCTTAGAAAAACAAGATTTTCAACACTTTTCCGCACCATTTCGACGCCATATTGCAGTTTTTTTTAATACTTCCAACCAAAGGGATACCTCATAATCACCCTTCCACGATGTGCATCAACTCTCCCACCCAAAATGCATGGGGTGAAACGGGTGCGGCGGAGGAACGGTTCGTGGCCTAGAAATGACCGTTATGGATAGTAACAATGCTATCTCTGCGACATGCGTAATGCAATGCGAAATGCAATTTTAGAAATTTTACATTCGGTAAAAGAGCATTCGACTGATGACGAGGTTGAAAATTGTAATTCACGTTTCTCACTTTTTCTCCTTCATTTCCTTAGCATATACTTTCGACCTTTTTCTGCAACAAAAAAACACGCTTTATTCGATTTTTACGAATACCACATCCACGAAACGGTCATTTATGACTGTTGACGTAGTGTACAACCACTTTTTTCATGAAAAATTTATATTTTTTCTTATATTTTCCCCTCATACTTTTATCCATACCCTACAACATGGAGAGACGCGATATGTTTTCATAATTACGACATCCAGGAAATATGCATTTCTTACATTTTACAAAGTATGACATGTATGTTTCTTCAGAAAACAGACCCACCCACTACGTTTATCCGAACAAACAAATTTTATCGCTGGATTTTATTCTTTAAAAAGTTTCTACACGGCCGCGGCTACAACTTTTAACCCTTCAAATCCACAATTTTCTCGGGGAATTTTACTCGAAAAGCAGAGTACCGTTTCTAAATATCCGTGGCTTCAACTTGAACCCTTTTTATAAGTAATTTTCTCGAGGAATTTTATTCTATAGAAAAGGATTCTTTCTGCATGCCCTTGGATGCAACTTTAACCCTTCCAATCGCCTAAAGTATTATTAAGGGTATTTTCATTTCACAATAATGTATTTCCCGGGTTCTCGTTTCTCTAAAATTGCGTTCCGATTTCTTCCATACATAGAAGAAATGCCAAAAAAACAGTTTCCAAAATAGTCATTTTCGGGACCGTGTACGGTCCAACCCCGGCACTCTATCTTTACTCCATAGACCAGCATGCTAGCTGCATGGACTGAAGACGAAGTAGAAAATTGTAATTTTCTGTGAATGTTGACGAAGTGTACAGTCAATTGGTCTCATTTGCTAAAAATATTTTCATTCCTTAAATTCAAACTGTTTTATCGTCAAATCCTCTAATGCTCAGATGTGAATTCTTAACTATCAGTGAGCCATCAAGGGTGAAAATCCATGAAGCACACGAGAATGCTCAATGGCCGCATCGGAAAACCCAGTCCACAGAAAGTTTCTTATTGTAAAATCCGTCACTTCCAAGATGGGTGAAAATCTCGTTGATCTTAACTATTTACATTTTGTGAACATCACTTCCTCCAAATTTTGTTGAAAAACGGCGATTTCTAGGGGTTGAAAAATTTTAACGGTGGACCTGACAGGCCAACATTTACGATTGTAAGCTAATACAAATTTCATTTAATGTTTGATCGTGGAATGAAGTCCCTTAGGTCACCAGCATCTGTATTTAATTAAAATAGTCCCTACTGAAAATAAGTATTACAATTAATTTTGAATATTGGCATATCTTTCGTGCTCTACTCCAACGCAGAGGAAAATAAACGTTGAAGATTTGCTTATGAGATTTGATAAGAAAATAAATCTAGAATACTGTCGTGAACAATATCTATCATTTGTATTATTTAAAAACAGGTACCTCAATGGAAAGTAGATAAGGTCCTTTTACTTACACAATAGAGGAATCCATTCTTATGCGTACAAAACAAACCGTGCCAATAGTATCGTGAAATCCAAAATCTTTTTCTTTCCACTGTGCGGTTTAAAAGCTTGCGATTGGTCGAAAATCTAGCATTGATCGCAGGCGCATCTATAATTTATCGTTTTACATAATTTTAAAATGTCCCCTTCTGCTTTCCAATATTACTGGTTTACGCGTGACAGAGGGAGACAGAGAATCGGGTTCGGCGCTATCCAAGCGCAGTTACACTTGTTATTATATTACGGTGTCATAAGAGCGCGTGTAGAGAAAGAACAGCGGCCCTGAACAAAATTCACAACCACCTACACGGTTTTGGATCGAATGCCGATACTTCACACCATTTCCAATCAGCTTGCACATTATTTTTTCCCAATTCCTCAAATATCCCGGATTTAATCTTCCGCCAATCTCATAAAATAAATCAACTTCATCTTCATCAATTGGTAAATCAGAAACTGAGGTCTTAAGAATTTTCAGGATTTGTAAGGCGCCATTACAAGATACATATTTTATATATCATCCAACGACATTATTTCGTAGGATAATTTGGAGAAAACCACTTTTATGATGGAATGAAAAAAGTTCTAAAAATAAATTGCCAGTGATTCATTTTTGATTATGCGATAATACATTAACTTTGCAACTTCGTTAAAATTTTATTAAGAAACATTAAGAAACAACAAAAGTTTGAAATATGCTACGTTTCCAGTTATCGATTTTTCTTTAAGCAATTCTTCAGCTATCTTAGTGGTTGACAAATGTTGGCTCTTTTCAAGCTTAAGACTGGATTTGAAAACACTATCAGTTGGCATATTATAAACAGAGGCCAAATAAGTGGTTTTGGCTTCTCAAAAATTTGTTTCAGCAATGCATAACACTTTCGCTGAGATGCAACACATTAAAGGTTCATGAATATCAATTACCCATATTAAAAATTAACTTCTGGCAATAACTTCAACCATTTACTTTTAACATTCCATAAATCAGCTTAAACGCCGAGGCACCAATAACATAATACAAAATAATTTCGACTACTATACATGTTCGTGATAAATGTGAAAATGTGGATATATTCTTTCACTAGCATTCTGAATTCAATAGGAAGAATCTATGAACTTGTTTTTGAACTGCATTGTTTCACTTGAGCTACACAATCTATGCCTTTAATGTTCATAACGAGCGCACACATGAATTGAGTGAGGGGGAATTTTTGTTCTCATCCTCTTGCACTTACCAAAGATAAAGAGTCACAGTTTTTTTCACAAAAAGCGTACACCTTGTCCCCTGAATAAGGTATCTTTAAAATGTTTAGAACATGATTAGTTGATAATATGCCTGTTGTATCTCCACGAATGATCGACAAACAAATTACAGCAAGTCCTCGGTATGCGTCGTTTCGATTTACGTCTGATTCGAATATTACGTTCACGCTGAAAAAGGGTCATGGGAAAATCTTTCCCTGTTTAATATTATTAAAATAGACCGCGGCATGTGCTCATGCTTGCGTATTTTGATATCTGAGACATTATCATTCCATCTAAAATAATTATATTTGCCGGGATAAAGGAAAAAAAGGAAATTTTGAGATTTACGCCTTCATTTATCGCGGGATTAAAGAGGTCACGAATACCTGAATCCGTTTGACGTTGTTTCGACTTACGTCGCTCTTCTTCAACACGCATCTCCGACGCGAATCGAGGATTTACTACACTTAGCACTGAACACTTTGGTAGCCTGAAAACATCAAACTAGAATAGTAACTGATTATAATTTTTATGATTTGATTCAATAATCATCACATGCACATAATAAACGTCTTTAAGTTACAGCTGCACTTAATTCGTGGCAAACGGCGGTAAAACTTTTACAGTAATCGATTCGCTTTTTGTTTGGTACGTGCAAATTTCCTCTTGAATACTTCTATCACGAATGGAGATGTGCAGTCCATCGAATGGAAAGAATTATTGCGTTTTGCAATATGATACGCAAACAGCCTCTTCCAGCACGATACGTTTATCTTCCGAATTTTACAGTCCAATCCCAATTGCAAAGGTAATTATGCTACCGTTTGTTCTAGCAAAAGCTGCTAGTAAGTGCTTCTTCCAAATTGGATGTGTTATAACGGTACGCCCGCCGTGTTCAGTGGAAAACATTGAAGCATGTGAAGTACATTCCACCTTTGTAGATGTGGAGTCGTCCTTTTCATGAATTAAAAATTCTTCTTTCGAGGTTATCGAAAAAGTATACTTCCTTTTCCATATTAAAAGCACGTGTATCTCGATCCATGAGTATTGCGAACAGCAGACAAAAGAAGAAGCCTGCTACGCCAAACCCTGACCGCAGCTACTTGAAATATAAGGGCTAGCGGAAACTAGAGATCATTGTTTCTTTTTGGGATTCCGTGTCCTTAAGCATCCATATTATGTCTTGACCTCAGAAAGAATATGCAAAGGAATGTGACCACAGTGACACAAAAATAAACAAACGAACTAACGAAAATCGATCAGGTTACTGAAATTAAATATGTGAAAAGTACAGTGGACAAACAAGATTTAAAAAAGGGACAATCCCGTTAAAAATGAGATGTCAGATCACCATTAACTAGACGCCATTCTTAAGAAAAGAAAGCTGTAAAATTGCCGCTTTCTTGAACTAACAATGTCCAAGAGTTGCGATTCTTATATCTTCAAGCACAGCAAAACAAGTAGACGTTCATCCTAAGCAAACATTGCTCGCTTTTAGCGAGGATTAATGAGGCGTGGTGAAATAAGCATTCCACTCGACTTTACTTGGAAAATTCAAATTTACTTTTGCTTTCTCATACAAATTATTCACAGACATTCGCTGACCCGCTCCAAAAGAATAACACCCATGAAATTCGGCCGAGACTGAGATAAATAGGAATATTTGTCTAGCCAATGCGATTATTTCGAGGAGTGCTCCACTCGCCTCTCTCGTTTGTCAGTTGAGCGATCTAACTTGAACTTTTAGCCACTATTCCGTCACTCTTTTGGAATTTCTGGTACGAAGCACACATATTATAATCAGCACCTGCTCATCAAGTGCAAAATATAAATTTATTCACGGATTAGATAGTCCTGGATCCGTTATGACCAGGCATACATAAAACCACACTCTTCGCGACGGCGACAGTCACAGACAGTCACAAGGTGAAATTCCTTCATAATTGAGAGGACCTGGGACTGCCGTATTTTATAGACCTTCATCCGCCACCTTCCAGTATATTATTCTCACGTACAAAGGTAATTATTGCTTTTCAAATCCATCTTACTAATCCCGATAACAAAGATAATTATGCAAATGAAGTAATTGACCGAAGGTGGACGAGCAAAGAGTGCTCTTAAGTAACATACACACGGCATCTGTTCATTTGAGGCCATTTTACGGATGGACAATCGAAAATAACGTTGACTGATGTGTAAATTGATTCCGATAACGAGAAAAAGACTTGCATCTCATTTAATTACCATTACGCACGCACAACTCGCGATCCATTGCCTAAGTTTCAACTTCCAGTGGTCCTTCAAATATGTTCTCGATGAACATATTTGAAGAGCCACCTCGAAAGAAAGAAACAGCACCCTGTAATTCACAGAACCTGAAAATAACGTTCAGGAGTTGAAACACGAGTTGTAATTTAATAAAATGACACAGAAGGAATTTGTTTCTCACTATTCTATATTGGAAAAACACGTCAGCCATTTCATGAAAAATATGGTTGACATCGTTCACCTCCTTCTTTTGAAAGTTTTTCTCGATGAACATATTCTAAGTAGAGATTGATATTAGTTTTTCCACTGAGTAGTTGTGACAAAATAATTCATTTTTTTCGGAGACATTTAAAATATCTTCTTTAAAGAATCATTACGATGTCATAGTCAAGAAAAGGTTACACATACATAACTCAAAGTGACCAAATCATCGGAAGAAATCATCACGAGTTTTTCAAACTTAGATGAAATTAAGGCATCACAACAAATGCTGGATGACTCAGGGTTTTCCAAGCTAATTAGAGTGGATGCTGTAGAAACTTAGCCTTCGTGAACCTTGCAACAACATTTTACACTTTTAATACATGCCTACGAATCTATTAAAAGGAATTATTCATAATAGAGTCCTAGAGCTCTGAATGACAATTTTTGCTAGGATTTTCTCCTACTGATACTTGTTTAGCAGTGCTACATTACAGAATTCGCAGAAAACAATGCAGAATTCCAAAATATTTCTAAACAATGCATACTTAACTATGAGAGGAATGATTAAATGAATCAAAAATGTTCCAAGTTTAATTCTTCACAAATTAGGCCGCCGCCTCCAAAGAAACTCAGGAAAGGCTTCGGAAACAATGAACGGATTAGCAGGTTGAAGAATTTTGTTATGGGGACGAAGGATGACAAGCGATGGAAGAGGCAAGAAATAAACTGTGAGCGGTATAGCTCACATAAAATTGACAAGAATATAGGAAGCAATGGAAAGTTGGTAAGGCCAAAAGGACTGTGTAACGGTGGAAAGTGCGATTGGCACGCAAACAATCAGGGAGTCCGGGATCCAAGAGCAGCAAAAGGTATTTTGTTAATGGTTTGTGAAAACTGTATTTGTTTTTGTTGTTTAGTTCCCAATTGAAATGTTACCTAACTGCCTATTTCTTCTGTATTTTTTTTACATGTATTTGCTTTGGTTGTTCCGTAATACTTGAAGTATTACCTAACTGCCTGTTTCTTCTATTTATTACAAATATTCATTTTGGAGACGGAGAAACTATGATCAATGGTTATTTTTTTTATGGGTTAACTTTGCGATTGGAATAATTGGGGGAAAACAAGCCACGTATCTTCCTCCTTCCCGTTACCCTTAAAAAAGAGAGAGACAGAGATCTACTACGCTGAGATGGCTGCCTGGCGAAGGAGGAGGCTTGGATCTGGCCAGTTCGAGTCTCCCGCTAAATCCGCCTGCTAGTAATTTGGCTGGGCCCGCCGAATGAAATCCGTTGGCGCGCCGGGAGCGGGCCGTCGAAATAGCAGACGACGGAGCCGTGGATTCGCGCCTGCGCAACGGGATCGAAGCCCAGGACGGCGACCACGGCAGGACGCGCGGCGTTGATCTCTCTCTTGGATTTCGGACTTCATCGGGAATGGTTCTCTCCCCAATGGCTCTCTGGTTTGGTGGCAATGCACTGAGAAGTTGCTCAGGTGCTCACCACTAGCGATTACCTCTCAATTTTGTATTCCTTTGATCCCGATTATAAGGTATGTGGCTTGAGGTTTTGAGAATGTGTTTCTCGCATTGGGGAAATTGCTTTTCCGCGTGTGTCACTAAATAGATTTCAGTTTATTCAATTAGTTATTTTTTGGGGGTTCAGTTTATCATAGTTTCGTCCGTAGTTTGACAAAGTTGTATTAAATGGGTGGGCGCGTATGGCCGCCAATAGTGAGAACACAGTGTAATAATTTTAGTCAACCGATTGTAAGGCAGTTATTTCTATTATTCCGTACGTGTCAATGTACGTTATGCTAACGAGAGGGAGTGATTCCCTAGTTATGTATGTTTCATTTGTGCCAATTTACTTTAATTGTTTGAGGGGGGATTGAGTCCCGATTAATTTATGTAATATGTGCTATTTTGTTATGCCCACTTTTCCTCAACTGTTATTCAAATAAATACAGTAACTGAATTTAACGTGAGGGTCCTGTTAATTGTCCCGTGTCACCTTTAACGAATCCTGGCATTCGTCACCACCGCAGCCTATCTGGGTGGGTTAAGGTCGGAGGCGGCCTTAATCGCAAAATCTGGTGGTCGTGAAGACCTGGCGCCCGAGTTTATTAGAGTGATAAAGGAAACGGCGTCGCAACTGAGAGAATCCCCGGAATGAGATACTAACAAAGATTTGGAGAGGTAAGATATTTAATCGAAACTGATAAGAAAAGAAGACCAACCTTTGTAAAAATAAATCACAACCCTTGAAAACAATAACAGAAATAGAAAAGATTGGAATAAAATCTACCGAGGAAGAGGGAGGAATGGAGAGGGTAGTGTGTGACAGGTGTCGAAGTGAATACTGAATGAAGGGCGTTGAACTGATAGGGAGAGAGGAGCAAAGAGCTGCAGAATGATTGCATTCGGGTTTATGATCGCTAATGACTCAGTCATTAAAAAATAATGAAAAGAATGTATCAGAGTAAAAGAAAACCGTCAATGCTTCAAAACACCATTGAAAAAATTAAGATGGCAGACCTCTTTGTAATTTAGCAATCCAACTCAACCAATGGAATAGAATCTAGATCTCCTATTGGCTGGTCACGTGGAAGAGCCCGCCGATACCACTAAGGCTCGATAAAATCGTGTACGATTCCTGGTCAACTCTAATAATTATTTCCTGGCGAATTTCTAAGCCTTGATGTTAAGTTAACGTAGCGCGGACAAGTGGATACGGTTTGTAAAGAATCCCTTACAGATAAAGAATTTGCAGAACATATTGGACACGCGAAAAAACTTCAGTCTCTTAGCCAAAGATATGACAAAGAAAAGAGAAGTCTTAAAAATTGAAGACTTAATCCGATTACCTCGTCTGGTTTACGAGGAAACACTTTTTCTAAAATGGTCAGATAAACAGTGCAGAGAAGGTCGAATGGCCCTTAAGGTGCAGTCAAGAGTAATGTAGGGTGGCCAACCTCACAAATGCACAATCAGACGACTGAAAACAATTGCACCGTTCCGTACCGAAGTTCAATCGACCATAAGACGAGCGTAAATGAAAAGAGAGCGGAATGTTTGCTTATCAATTTTTGCATCACAATTCACAAAACGGCTCATAATGAGGTTTTTAAAAGCTACATAAGTATTCACGAACAGCAAAGAACAAACTAATGGAATAAAATCTAAGATGAAATTAAAATTTGACGAATATACTTATGTGAAGCGTGACTACGGCGCAACGAAATACAAACGTAATCTCAGGAAAGAATATCGGAAGGAGTTTGTTGGCTTTTAATATGCTGGCTTAGAATGCGGTGGAAAAAACAAAATCCGAAGATATTGGGAAGAACCAAGAATTTCCGCTAGCATTGGGCGAAAAAGGAGATGGCAGATAGGGTAATTTGTAGGAAGCACAGGGAGTGATAGGGGATAGAAGACAGTGGTGGTCGGCCCAAGGGAGAGGGTTGAGTTGGTGCGGACACTTGCGATGGAAGGAGGGGAAGGAAACATACAGAGCTGAAGAAATGGAACTTAGAGAAGCATACGGTGTTCGCTATTTGTTTTAATAAAGTGGCATCCAATCAGTCCACCCAGTTCACCCTAGAGTTGTAAGAATAGAATTGGATATCAGACGCCAGCCAAGTCAAGCAGAACCGCTAACAGATGAGATGCGAGCACTTGAGTGAGAGATGTCAGCAGCAGACGACTAGTTCACATTCCCTTCGATATCCGAACGATCCATAAAACGTCGAAGCTCACTCAAACTCAATATAAAAATGCTATGCATGCGGAGATATCGACTCTCCTGAACTAATGCAGGGTTTGTAACAAAAATCAATGAAACTAAGTGGCCCCAAAATTAAATTGCCATAAAGTACCCACAGGTAATAGGTTCAAAGTTCCATCACAAGAAGATTTATGGCCTATGGTTCGTCGTTAAAATATTGCAGCATATCGCCGCTCGAAATATTTATACAATAGATGCTAAAAGCAAGTTTTCAAATATAATATATTCAAGTGGTCAGTACTCATATGACATCTGAATCTCACTTCGTTCATTTTTTTTTATTTAAGTCTTGAATTGAAAAAGTTATCAGAGTTGACTGTTACAGGAAAGTTTTAAAAATCATACCACTGAAGTCGGACGTTTATGGAGAGAAAAACTCAGCATGTACATTCTTCCCATCTTTACATTGGCCTAAACACACTCCTACTGCGAAATATGCATCGAGTGTGCTGAATACAGTTCTAAAAGAACTGGCAATGCACCAATTGCAATTATGCAATCATTCAATCTTGAATGGATGTCCGTCCAGCAAAAGCAAATTTGAATTGCACAAAATGTATTTTTTCTTGATTGGACCAAAATTACAAAATAATCTGATATAAATGAATAAGTAAAAAACTGCTACCTATTTCTTGGATTAGTTAATAATGTCACTGGCATGGAAATATATTTAAATATTGATTCATCGGGTTTTTTAAAATTTTATCTTACTTCTTCCAGCCTTATTAAAATTATTCCATTCCCACGATCATTCCCTTGCAATGCAATTGCTCTCCATCCATTGCACACAGTGCAACAAGCACATCCATTGCAATTCCATCATTTCCACAATCATTCTATTTTTTAAAAATGCCCCCCTCCCCACCTTATGAACGAATTTTTTAAAATCTACAAGCATATTGAAAGAAGGTCCCTTATACACAAGCCAATAGCTTTCTGGAGTATCTAACTTTCAAGTAGTTTCTTATTATGAGCAGATTTATTTATTGACAAAATAGGGTGAGAATATTTCTCAATGGCCGTAACTATTGGCACCACTCGTCAAAAGATAGAACAGAAAATATTTCCTGTGTTGGTTGGACGGTAGCGTCAGAGACCAAACACAGCCTCTCAACCAGAATACCCTTGTGAAGGTTTACGGGAACGTTAATTCCTCGCCAGGGACCATTCACAGACACACACACTCAACCCAATTGGGATCCTTCACAGGCCTTTAGAGACCCCGTTAAGGATGCCTGAGTTATGCTCACAAACACACAGAGCAATCACTCTCGCAAACACTCTAAGACACTCACTCGCACATTCAACAGGGCCCAACGTCTGGAAGAATTAGGCTCAAGAGGAGCTTGGTCAAATAAATGAAACAGGAAAAAGACGAGGGTGTGCGACACCCGCGAGGGTGGGTATACGATATACGCGTATTTCGGCCACAAGGTGGCCCTCTTCAGCGAACTGAAGGGAAAAAACACTAACAACACAAGGTTGATAGTGGATTTATTTATGTTTGCAAGAATATATTACAATCACACCATCATGATAATCGTTCTCTAACGTCTTTGCATCTTACTTTCTAAAGTCATCATCTTCACTCGAGCTTTTTTACACGGCATCTCACGGCCACTTCTCTTCCCCAATAAAATGAGTCCCAAGAGGCGATTAAAATAATTCAGCAGGCGTTTAGGAGGGACCTAAAAACACAAGAGCCGCTAATGACATTTAAATTTGAAAAGGGGCGATACAGCAATGGCGTGATTATAACATCTGCTGAGCGCAGCCACTTGAGATCATAAATGCCTTGAAGGTGTTCAAGGAGTTTGTTTCCTGGATGCCCACGAACATGGTATTGTGTAACTTTCAAAACGACCCACTGGAAAAACCGGTCGCTGAGCGTGATACTCTTTATAAAATAAACAGCCGTTTACGCTTACACTCCACAGGGCACTCTCACGTCCACAAAGCGAGGCTGCCTCGTGGAGATTCCATCCGAGGCAGCCTCGGAACAATACACGTAAGTAAATTAACCTCGTCGGTCTTTTTAAAAATCGATGCAAAGCTATGAAGTAAATTTAGCCGTTAGTTATTACTATGTATCTAAGGTTCATCCAAAATAACAGTCACAGTATTTTGATGGAGATCCCTCTTTTGCTAACTCTTTAAAACCAGACCTTAAATTAGTTTTGATAACGGATACAATGATATAACGATTGTAGGGCAATGCACTTCGACTCTTATCCCTCAGTGGCTAAAAACACGAACGAAATTTAGGGAAGTTGTTTGGTAGAATGCATAAGTAAGCCGAGTTCATTGCCCTGGATTGAGACCGAGCATTCGTCAATGCGCATGTTAGGCGGCTGGCGGACTTTTCAGTACTGGGCGAAAGCTTTCGTAGAATAATACAGAACGGGGCTCTAAAGTGGTGACGGTGGGATTACGATTAACGCAATCTGACATAATGTTAACGGACAATGGTGTCCAGTTTTCCGGTGTCTTTCCCGTATTGTAAGATGGGTTGTAATACGATTGAGTGAAAAATCAACGCAAGCTGTTCGCCGTTTTGAAAAGTGGTTGCGAAGTGACTGTTAATTTTCAAGATCTAAAAACAATCTCTCCTCTGATTGTCTGCCGCTGACACAGAGCGGGAGAAAACTTAGGCTTCATAAGGTTCGCCCATCGTCCAATGACGGCGCCGTCAACGCCCTGCCATCGTAATCGGCTCAGATAGCAATAAGCTAACTTTTAAACGCCACCGTCCGCTGAGCCGATCCCCGTCAGCAATAGGTTCTATGTCTGGCGGAGGCTACGCCATCGGAACTAGCGCTGGGAGGTGGGTTGCCGAGAGGGAGTGACGAGGGGAGGGAGGGAATCTTAGTGATAGGTAGTTCGAATGTCCGGCGTATAGCGGCTCCACTGCGTGTAAAGGCCCGCAAGGAGAGAGGAGATGCACGGGTCACCTCCTGGTGTATACCGGGAGGAATGGTGCCAGAGGCGACGAAGGCGATGAGGGCGGCGGTCGGGGACAAGGGCTGCTCTAAGTTGGATGTGGTAGCCCATGTTGGGACCAATGACGCCGTGGATGTAGGATCAGAGGAGATTTTAGACTCTGCGAGAGATCTATGCTCTGAGTTCCACCGTATTCGCGGAGGGTCGAGTCGCAATATGAGGCTTACCATATGCAGCTTGGTACCTAGGACGGATCGGGGTTCGATGGTTTGGAGCCGAGAGGAAGGCATAAACCAGAGACTCCGTGAAGTCTGTGGGAGCGAGGGAGCGGAGTTCTTAGATCTCAGGCCGGTGCTGAATACGTGTCGGGTGCCACTAAATCGTTCAGGTGTCCATTATACGTATGAGGCATCGCAGAAGGTAGCGTGCAGGATATTTGAGCATACCCAGCGAGTTTAGCATAGATGGTAGGCAAGAGAGTAGGTCAGTTAGTGGGGGCGAAATCAGTGCTTTTCCGGAAAGTCAGATAATAAAGAGTACACAAAGCTTAGTGCCTAGGAAAATCTTAATAGATAACAATAAATTAGAAATATTTAGGGAAGAGAGTAGGTCAAATAGTGGGCCATTAAATAACATGCCACTCATCAGGATAGCAAAGAATAACAAGTTGACCAGACAACACAGTATAGGTTTATCGGGACGGAAGAAAGCACAGAAAAAGGAAAAACATATAAATCAAAACAACACCCATGAATTTCCAAACTGTAACTCTACCAATAACTTAGAAAAAACAAACCCCACAAATACAATAGGCACACATATAAAAATAAAGGAATTTTCAATAGTGGTAGTTAATTGTCGGAGTTTAAGAAGCAAGATACCTGAATTCCATCACCTTATAGAGAGTACTAATTCTGACATAATTATAGGAACCGAAAGTTGGTTAACAAGCGATATTGCTGGTAGTGAAATTTTTCCAGTAAATTTTAGGGTATACAGGAGAGATCGAGAGAGTCGACCGGGAGGGGGAGTATTTATCGCAGTTAAGAACACAATAGGCAGCAAAATAGAAGTGATTCCCGATAATATAATAGAAAGTGTATGGTGTTCCATTCATTGTGCTAATTCGAAAGTAATATATGTTTGTGCCTACTATAGACCACCCCATTCCGATGTACACTCAGTATTAGAACTCGAGAAACAGATCAGGTCCATTAATTCCCATAGTAACGAACGACAGATTATTGTAGGTGGAGATTTCAATACACCATCGATAGATTGGAAAACATGCAGTCATAAGTCAGGAGGTAGGGACAAAGAAATCTGCGAGTCATTGCTTAACCTGTTCGCATCTCACGCACTACATCAAATAGTAAATTTGCCTAATAGGGGGGAGAATGTTCTCGATTTACTTGCCGTAAACATCCCTGAAAAAGTTATTAAAGTTGAAAATATCGATGGAATAAGCGACCACAAGGTAGTATACGTAAAATTTTCCCTCAATACTGAAAAAAATTTTAAATTAAAAAGAAAGATTTACCTTTTTAGTAAAGCAGATTTTAACGGATTTAGGCGTGACTTAAAGACATCTTTTGAAAAATTCGTGAACATTAGCAAAAATAGTGATACAGACAATACAAGGAAAGAGTTCCTACAAATTACACGGTCACTTGTCAACAGACATATACCTCATAAGTATAAGAGTGAGAATAGGGATCCAAGGTGGTACAACGCGGAGGTTAGAAAATGTTTAAAATGCCAACGAGTTAGCCACGCAAAACTAAGGAAAATGTAGCTAATAGCGACCTAAAAAATACTATCGAGCATTATAAAATTTGTAAAGCAGCCCTTAGAAAAGCGTTTATCGAATTCAAGAGACAAGTACTTGGAGAACAACTAGAGGGAAATCCGAAAGCATTTTGGTCATATGTTAGGGAATTACGGGGAACTAAAAAATCAACGGTTAATTCCTTGAAAAACGATAGAGGCGAAATAGTAACTTCCAGTTTAGATAAGGCAAATTTTTTGAATTACTTTTTCAGTGTTTTTAATCAATCTATGCATAGTTTCCGCGAAATCATACCAGACCGATTTCAACAACCAATGCCCCCGATCGATATATCTTGTAGCGGAATTGTATCCTTACTAAGTACCATTAGCCCGAACAAGTCCTCAGGTCCTGATGAAATTCCAGCTCGTGTTTATAAAGAATTAGCTCTCGAAATGGCTCCGTATCTTAAAGTAATATTTAATAAATCCCTCGAAGAACACGGGGTTCCCAAAGACTGGAAGATAGCAAACGTGACCCCAATTTTTAAAAGCGGAGATAGGAAACAGTATTAGAACTTGAGCCAGCCAGGTAATTATGGACCAATATCATTAACGTCACTATCATGTAAAATTATAGCGCATATTATAGTTACATCAATAATGGGACACCTCGACAGCCAGGATTTATTGATAACAAACCAGCATGGGTTCAGAAAGGGACGGTCTTGCGAAACTCAATTAGGTCTTTTTGTTCACGATATTTTAGTTTCCGGAGAAGGTAACTTACAGGTAGATGCAGTGTTTCTTCACTTTAGAAAAGCTTTTGACAAGGTTCCCCATTGTAAGTTACTCGCGAAGTTAGCATCATACGGAATAGACAGTAATATAGTAGGCTGGATATGAGACTTCTTACATGAACGCGTTCAAAGAGTGGTATTAGATGGTGTCAGCTCCGGCGAAGTAAAAGTTACATCAGGTGTTCCCCAGGGAAGCGTGATAGGCCCAATTTTATTTCTTCTGTACGTAAACGACTTGAATACAGTTGTAAAAAATAGCAAGCTCTGTCTTTTTGCCGATGATGTAGTAGTGTATAAGGAAATTAGAAATGAAGACGACAGACAGTTTTTAGCTAAGGATTTAGATGCGATTGATGATTGGTGTGATAGATGGCAATTAGAATTAAATTGGAAGAAATGCGCGATTATGAATTTTTGGAAAAAGAATGGCTTTTTTCGGAATAATTATTGCATCAAAGAAAAGAAAATATGTAACGTAGATTCAATTAAATACTTAGGCGTCACCATCACTGAAGACATGTCATGGGGGATACACATCAGGGAAATAACTAGTGTAGCAAACCGTAGATTAGGATTCGTAAAAAGGGTTCTAGGCAGATGCGATGAGAGAGTACGAGAAAGAAGCTATTTTATACTTGTCAGGCCTCATTTAGAATATGCCGCAAGTATATGGGATCCGTAAGAGGAAGGTATGATCAAAGAATTAGAGCGCGTGCAAAGGAGATCCGCTAGGTTTGTCAAAGGCCGTTATGACAATTGTATAAAAGTTACGAATTTAATAGAAAAACTAGGATGGGAATTACTATCAGAACGCAGGTTAACATTTAGGTTAAACCTTTTAAGTAAATTCGAAACAGAGTTGTTCACAGATGACGTTATATATATATTGAGATCCCCTGCGTATTATGCTAGGTTTGATAATATTAACAAGATTAGAGAGATAGATTGTCGTACCGATAGATTTAGAATGTCATTTTTCCCTCGTACTATAAGAGAGAACAATAGGCAGCGTAGCAAAGGGATAGGTAGGTGAAATATAGTTAGAGTAGTCTGTAGTGCATGATGCATGTAATAACAATCAATAATCCCTTCCTTATTATGTAGATACTAACTATCTAGCTCCATGTGACCTTACTTTCTAGCATGTCTCATTTAAATATAATAGTTGCATATCAATAGTGCATGTTTGGTGATCATCACCCCCTGCCACACACCCTCGTGGTGGCTCGCAGGGTATCACGTAGATGTAGATGTCCGTTTCATTCTCGTGAGGGAATGTCGATCGTGATTCCGCCCTCGGCCACTGATTTCGTAGTCAAGCACAAGACACTAGCCCTTGACCGGGGCTTAAGCGGGGCTGAAAAAACTGACGCCATGCGAAATTAAATCATGAGGAGAGAGAAAAAAGGATTAATGCATCGTGCTAAACTAAAAATGGGCCAACTGCGTTCCTGGCGGAAGGGGTAATACTACTATTGGGTGAGACGATATCGCGGACGGTGGGAAGTCGATGCAGTGAGCATGCGCCACTGACTTATCGCGCACAATATTATCGGTTAAAAAATTGGTTAGAGACATTTTAGTGTACGCACAGAAATGCGTGAAACTTGGCAAACGTGTTACCGTTACTGATATCTCTAGATTAAAACGAACGTTCAATCACACTCACTTCTTTTTAGGACAATTGCAACCTGTTTTAACGCGTGGCCTTAAGGCACATGGCTTATATATCTCAATTGTTCAATTACAAATGCACAAGGCTTCATCGAAAGAAGAAAAAAAGTACATTCTTTATTACTAGAAAAAACTATTGCTAACAAATAAATAAAAATTTTGCAGAACACTTTTCCCGGAATGCTCAATTAGCAAATGGCCCGATTATTATTACATAACGGCCTTTCCTCCTTTCCCTTTGTTTAATAGAACGATGATTGCATTCTTCCAATCCACTGGAACAACATAAACCTGTAAGCATAAATTATAAAGTTCACACAGCCGACATATAAGTAAATTACACCCACACTTCAACATCCTACTGGATATCCCATCTACGCCTGCATTCTTCCCTTTTTTCAATACCCCAACAGCAGTTATGACCTCATTATCACTTATCTCCGTTTTCATCACCACATTCTAGCATTCTACTTCGAAAGGCTCAACCTCAGCACCCGTAACATCATTGTATAATTCTTCAAAATAGGTAATCCCTCCAGCAGTCCCTGATATTGCTCTCGTCCCACATGATCTCTCCACTTTTGTTCTTTAACGCATTCATTCCCCTGCCTTCACCAATCTTAGCCCTTTTTACCCACTTAAAAAAAAGCTTTTTATTGCCTTCAAAATCTCTCTGCATCTTGCTAGCTTTATCCGCACACATTCTTTTCTTACTCTCTTTCACAGCGATTTTGCATTCATTCTTCTTCTTTCTGTAAATCTTACATCCCTTAGTACTCACTTCCTCAGATTTGGCAGAAGTCATATTCTTGTACGCCTCTTTCTTTTTCCTAACTGCATTTTTCACTTCTTCATTACACCACCTTTCATTCTCCCAACCACTCCTTTTCCACATACGCTTTCAGCACATTCTACAATCACTCCTTTTAAACACTCCCACGCATCATTCACATTCTCGTTTCTGATATACTCGTCCCATTCTCTCTGCTTCAACGATAGAGCATCCTCAAGCATGCAACCATACCGCATTCTTACCTCGCTGTCTAGCAACATCTCCACTTTTACTCTCAACTTCTTACGCGCAACATTCTTCCTTAGCACCCACTTTCTGGCCAGATTCACTTTGGAGAGTACCGAACACTGGTTTGTTCCACATTCAGCATTCCTCATCACTCTCGTGTCCCACTCTAACTCCCTTAATCTCTCATGATACACAACGAAATCAATCATGCTTTTACAATCCCCCCTTTTCCATGTATACATATTTATTCTCTTATGTGTAAACCATGTATTCGACACGAACAATCCTCTTTCCAAGCACACACTCACCAAGTTTTCACCATTATCATTCACTCGAGTGTCACCAAAAGGCCCAACCACTCTCTCATATGCATCCCGCCTCACAACAACCCAGTCATTCATGTCACCTTGTACAATTATTCTCTCACCAGGGTCACACTCATACAAAATCTCAGTTTTTCCCACAAGCCACCTTTCACACAGTCACTCTCTCCATCCACTGGTGCATAGCACACCACAATCACAACTCTCCTAATACCCACTTTCATGCGAACCCAGAGCAATCTAGGGGATACTAACTCGTACTTCCTTACTAGTAACTTAGCTCTCTCATTGAGAATGAGTCCTACACCTTGACTGCCGTGTACATTATCTTCAACTCCTGATCACAGTGCCAGACCACCGCCATCTATAGTAACAACATCCCGCCTCTTGCGCTTAGTTTCACATACACACAAAACAGCCATTCGTCTCACTTTCATTCCATTCAACAACTCATGCTCCTTTCCATACACTCCTCTCACATTCCAAGTACCGAGAGTCCAGTTCATTTCGCTGAGTCCGTATCTTGATGGGCCAACCTTACTCAGCTTCCGCCACCCATCGTGGCTTCGGCCGTCCGAGGCTACTCTGTGACTGTTATTAGTATAAGTTGTAATAGAGTGTGCAAGGTTTACCAGCCTTTGCAGTACCCGCACCACGTGCAGCTTTCCCTGCTAACTGTTACGGCGCTCTTCCGGTCAGTTTTGGCACATTTTCGCCAGTATGCCACGAGAGAAACCAAAGCATAGTAAAACCCTAGGCACGCTTTCACTATTCTACTCTATGCGGTACACCCACCACTACTAGTAGGAGGTATCTGCGGAGTACTGACACACCGGGTCACAAGTCCTAGGTTAATACTAAAAATATCTCAGTCTTAGAACGTCCTATTTTGTACTCTTTCAAATGTATAAATTGACTTTTAAAATGTAAATATTGATAGATATAGGATTGCAAAATCTTCAGCATCATATAAAAAAGTCTGCTGAGTTACATTTTTTCAGCAGCTCTTGCTCACATCAGCACGAGTAATTCCCTTTTTGTCCTGTGAAGTTCACGAACGAGTGCCATCCTTAGAGGTATTGGGGAGCGAGTAAGGAATTGTAATCAATGAATAATCCAGGCTCAAGGATCCCTCACAAGTGATTTTATACATTGGGTACAAACATATAAGCATAAGAGTTCGCCGAGAGACAATCATTTGCCGACAATACAACCACCTCATCCGAGAGACTTAAAGCATCATGGGGTCATTGCGCACGGGATCTCGGGGTTCTCATCCGGATGTCCCAAATGCATGCATAAGATTTTCAATTCCTTTGCGTCAATTGGCGACAAATTCTTTTTAAAAAAATACCTTTTTAACCTCGGGGGCAAAGCGCACGCCTCTAAATGTTTTCCCAGCGGATGACCCCCAAAATGAGGGCATTGCATACCAGACCAATTTCAACCACCACCACCTCATCCGAGAGACTTAAAGCATCATGGGGTCATTGCGCACGGGATCTCGGGGTTCTCATCCGGATGTCCCAAATGCATGCATAAGATTTTCAATTCCATTGCGTCAATTGGCGACAAATTCTTTTTAAAAAAATACCTTTTTAACCTCGGGGGCAAAGCGCACGCCTCTAAATGTTTTCCCAGCGGATGACCCCCAAAATGAGTGCATTGCATACCAGACCAATTTCTGCTTTTACTGAGAATTCGGATTATGCAATAATTTAATATCAGGGAGACATATCGTGGGCGCTGGCATTCTGTTGCTGGAACTACCGCACCGCGCCGAGAGGATGCGTAGAACGTGAAAGGCGGGGAGAAGGGCCGGGCAAGAGCAACGAGAAACACGGAGCGCGCTCGTCACCGCGTGGGCACTTGGAATCGCACCCGAAAATCCACTCGCTGTGGCTCACCGAAGGGAGACAGACGGCCGTGCGCCAAAGTATCCGCCTCACGGAGTGTCGAGTGGCGACGGAGTCTCACTCACTCAGTTAAGAAATCGCTTCACTCATCCTTCGGCATTTGAAACCAGGAGTGGGAAAAGATCCTCCTCAAAAGGCCGAGTCACATATGGTACATCGAAAACGTAGCAGGGTCGAACGACGGTGATGATTAAACTGGGGATGGCTTTAGAATTTTTTTGGGGTAGGTCCCACCTATTAGCGGAGGGAAAAGAGGGAAGTCCATTTTCAAAACTTGAAATTTTTAAAGCTTTTAATTTAAAATAACATTAAATTCACCAAGTAAACGCAAGTGGTTATGGATAGGGGATAATTCTCACAGAAGAAACAATCGCTATTTGTCGATTTCGATCAGACCAAGACATTTTGGATGATATAATTGTCTCCTTATCTGCAGTTGGGTACACCAATGTCGCCACGGTGACTGATTGTGCAGTCGCAAATTTAGGGTCGATGAAGGAATTGGGAGTGACGTACGGGAAAAATTGGTTCGTGTCAAATAAAAAAAAGATTCATTGCTTTGCCGATGCTCCACACCTGATAGAGCTGCTGAGGAACCATTCCTGGACTCAGGATTTAAATTAGGAGGAGGAGAAGTAATTTCGAGTCGTCCAGTTAAAGAGTTGATTAGTAAAACTGGCATTGAAATCTCCTCTCTATGAAAATTGTCCGTCTCACATAAACTGTGACAGGCGCATAAGACAATGTAAGACTGACTTCACAGCTATTGTTTCAATTAGGCATCATGACTTTGGGGATGGGGTGGAACGATGAAATGCGGATAGTTTTATTGATAAGATGCTGTATGTATGCCTACGCAAGAGCTACATTTCCGTGAAAGGACATATGTTTCATGTACATTTGGAAGTCCAGGTGAACATTCTTGATGATTTATATTCCTTTTTAGAGAAAATGAGATGCTTTGGAAAGGAAGTACCTAGATACCATTTCAGTGGGGAATTTACCTAAAAGGTTTATTCGATGACTTGAAGGAATTGTATGGCAAAATATTTAACCAGGATTCCTTAGAGAATTAATTCTCTCAAATTTGTCATCGGCTTGGAATACTTGGTAATTCTTCACCATGGAATGCTCTAATGAAATAAAGAATGATTATTTTGGGACGCAACCATGGTGTTGTCCGAAGAAATTCCAACACCGAAACCACAAACGAGTTCATGGTGGAAGAAATCCTGATGGCCAGAGGGATTAGAGCCAAGAATGCTCCTACAGAAAAATAAATGCAGCAATAGCGTCAGTATCTAGCGAAACAACGTCTAGTGACACATCTGATGAGTCTACGGTGACAGCAAGTGGAGTGCTTTCGATCACAGAGGAGGCATCAAAGGACGGTCTTCATTATCTTGCAGGGTGGATTCTCAAACAACTCAAGACCATGTATCCGGAGGTGGGTGAATACAACCACAAAGAGGCATCTGGACATGAAATCTGGTTGACATCCTGGATTGTGCATCTTTCGTGTGGCGGTTTGATCGAGCCAAGTGAGATGTGGAAGGAGTAAGTTGAATAGGTCTTTTTGTCAAGTATTGTATGGAAAGAATGATGGCACGGGAGAGTACAATGGTTAAGCTAATGGCAAAGATGGAACCGGATGTAAATGTACCCAATGAAGTCCTGAAAACTTACATTTCACAAAGAGTGTAGGTAAGGAAGAAATATTTAAATAACCAAATTCTTTAATGCAAGCAAAATAGGAGAAATAAAAGTAAGTTCAGGAAATTATGAAATATAGCTTTCAGCTTGCTGCTGAACTTATTCATTTTGCCAATAAGTCATTGAGTGTTTGGTGGTGTTATGAGTTCTCAGAAAAACTATTTCATACCGATCGATTGAAATTAATTTCTAACTCACTCGATGCCCACCTTTCCTGTCCCTTCGATTGTGTTTTGAAAACTGAAAAACGTGCACAATGCCTGGAGTACAACTGCAACACAGTAAAATACAGCGACTACATTCCATCTCATTTTCTCGATCTTTCGATTAAGCTTTTTCGAGCAATACCTTTTTTTAATAGCAATACCAAACGCTTTTTCCATTGGAAATTTAGTGTTGGGACCGCTTACTCCTGCCATGATTACTATCTTGTCCTCGAATATTTTACAGGCAGCCACCCTACATGTGAAAGTAAACTAACTTTTCTTACAAATAATCTAGTGTTCCCGGCTCTTTCGGAATTTCGTTATGAATCTCAGCAGATAATACCATTCGACCACTCTTCGGTTGGAGGCAATGAATCATGAAATTGAGCCTTTATCGGGTACTTCTTAACACGCTTATGATGCGAACTGTATGAAGACTGAATCAACAATCTCCTACTGTCTCCATCGAATGTAGTCTCTATGTAATTTTTAGACGTTGCCGCATCTTACTTAAGACAAAACATTCACCACAGAACGAAATTCCTTTGTTCTCGCTTGCTGCTCATAAGGTGCAGGGAGAATGGAATACGGTGACGTTACACGCTATCCTAGCAACCAGCTGAGAACACCTATATTCTTTACCCACCTTGGGTCGGGCCTACTCCCAAAAGCTATCACTGGATCAAATTAACCGGCAACATTAGGCCGATTCCAACGGGCTATGGAGATTTCAAAGGATACCTAAAACGCTTCGGAAAAGAAAATTTCGCATCCGGTGAAGAATGTGGGGTTCAAAAAGATAATAAAAGGGTGTAAATGCAATGGGAGGCATGGATACCACACGAGCGACATTAGAGGAATAGAATGCTAGAAACATACGACCAGATAAAAAAAATTCGGCCTGCAGAACGCCGAGTAGAGATGGACAGAAAAAAATTCAAAGGGAAGAACTCCGAGCACCAGAGGCCATATGAAGAAAGACTCGAATGAAATGCTAACTGTGATAACTTTGTGAATTCCATTTTAAATGGATTTATTATAATGACTTTTACAATCCACTATGATCAAAAGCGACATGCACGATCCGGATTTCGAATGCTACTCTCCCGACTTTCAGCAGTTCTTCGCAAAAACACATCATGATGGACCTCGAACCCACCCCCCTTTCACCTAGCCTCCAACAAAAACGGTTGAGGAGTTTCCATTGTTGTGTCAACGGGAGAAGGAAACATGGAGGCAGAAAAAGTGAAAACTTCTCGCATAACAGAAGACACAGAAAGTACCAGGGAACATGTTGACTTCATCAATCCCTACAAGGCAGATCAATCCTACAAGGCATGATGCAGATTCAAAAAATAATGTTTACTGGATTCAAAGGCATTTGAGTGACCACCTAACCACAGATTAATACATTGCAGACTCCATGATGAAAAGGAAGAGGGAATGTTTCACGGTGGCAGACCTGAGCATTTAAGTAACGGGTGGAGTAAGACAAAATTCTTCCAGCCGTAATCTTTATCCAAATGAAAAAAATTAATGTTAATCATGAACTAATATCCGTAGAAAAACAATGCACAAGGAGTCCTTAAATGACACAGTACTGCTTGTAAGATTAGAGAGTCGATAAGAGTTCGATTTTCAGCCGCATGGAAAGTAAAATGAAGAAATATCTATCGAAGATAGCGGTGGGAAAAATGTAATTCCAGAAAAAATTAAAACTAGCGCGCACCTAAGGTTAATCTAAACTTAAAAATGATTCTGATTCCTCTTGAAATATATAAAGCGTGGAAGTTTTTTTTTAATTCAGGGAAAAAGAACAAATTCGGCAACTTTCTTGCTCTTCAATCGTCTCCAGTCCTTTTTGTCGTCCACCTTGTTTTTGCACGGGAATTTCCACAGCCTCCGCCTCATCTTTTACACAAAATATTTACAATCGATCATTTTGGTATTCAGATTTTATTTATTCGGTTAATAAACATATTTATTGCTTCATCATCAGTTCAATTTTGCCTCATAGCCACACAATATGTGCGATTCAACGCTTTTTCGAAGACGGAATAATCGGTGGCGTGGGTACATATTTTAATTTTCAATTGATATTTTATGACTACAGATACTGTGTAGTTGAAGATAGTAAAGCAATTGAAATCTACCAACAAATACTGAATGAGACATGCTCTCTCATAACATCGTTACATAGTTTTAACCTATGAACTACACATATATCAATTGGTAAGAGCATTGACGAGCTCATGACAAGAAAATGCTCCCTGGGTGTTCTCCCCACGTCAGGCCTGAAGTAATGGTCAACTCCAGGTAGATATACGACTTCAACTGAGACAAAATATTTAATTTATTATAAATATGGCACGGTGGTGATTTCTTTCGTGCGTGTTGTGCTGCCGCGCTTTCACAATTAACATTCAGTTGAGGTCAGAAACGCAAAATCTTTTCGGTAAATAAAGCCAAATTGGACAATGGTTTTTGTTCACCACCGCTTAACTACTTTCTTTTTTTGAGGAGAGCTCCGTAAATTAAGCACATAAGGCATGGATTTCAAGTGTACTAGTAATTTCAAGCATTACGGCGGAATCATCACATAGCAAGCAATGATTTTTCACACGTGCCTCAGAGTTGACTCAACCAAATTGTGCCCGGAAGTCAGCGAAATGATTCAGGGAGTTCGGGCAAGTAACTGGGGTAACCTAACGCGAGAAAGATGAAGCCACCAGCCTTGCGCATTGGCAATGTTCAGAATACGAGAACATTGCCTTCTTCCCTTTAACTCCGCGTATTTTAGCGGTGCAACTTTAATCGAGTGCGGGACAGAGGAGCCAATATAACAAGTGAAATGTGTTTATATATACATTGGAATCGGCGGGGGATTTATTATCCGAAGGTCCGTGGTTCGATTACCGGCTATTCCCGGATATTTATATTAACCTTTGTACCTTAAAATAATGCTTGCTTAGATTCTTCAATTCATGACAGTCCGTAGCAATAGCGAAAAAAACATGCCTACAACACCGTGTGATACGATGCCATTGGAAACCTAATACTTACAGAAAAACCTCCCATTTCACATGAATACCATATTCAAGTGTCTTTGGGGAAACCGTCCTGTGTATAAATGACAGTTCCAAAGCTTATATTTGTATCCGTTTATCACAAATCGACGCAATGACGTATGCCGGGAATGCCTTAAATATCGTCTGCTACGATGTCGAATAAAACCTAATTCCTACCCACTAATCGTGTCCAAGTCGCATTCCAAGTAGTTTCAAACGTCTTCATAGAATTTGCTGGGTGCAAATGTTTGCTAATTTTCTTCCATAGTCCTCAATTAATTACGTATGTGCGTAGTAATGGATATCACAAATTCATACAATTTCGTCTTTTCCAATACTAATTGTGAGCATGGTCTTGCCAAAAGAGGCCGAGGACACGGATGGCAACTAAATGGAATCACAGTGCGTCAGAATCATATTTCATTACAAATAACTGCTCGGACCTGTAGATTACAGATGATAAATGTAATAATGTTATGTAAAAGCTGGCCAAAATTTATTATCTACTCACTGCGAAAAGTACTCAAAGGCAAATGGGCAACATTTTGTTATTAGCTCGCCTTTTGCAGCTATAAACATTCATTAAAACGCACCAATTAACATTCATTTTAACGAACTATTAATTGAAAACACAGGCGTTCAATCCCTCATGAAGCTCATCCCTACAAGGGCAAACCTAAAAGTAAACAAAAAATCGAGGGCAGTCCACTAATACAAAGGACAAATACATTCCATACCAAGGAACTCTGGGAAAGACAATAATATTAGTTTCAATAATAATATTAATAGCTGTTCAGATATCTTAATTATTCTGTTTTGGCAGCCAAATGCATAGCACGATACTATTTTTCTCGCACAGATGGCCGGGAGCGGCATTCGCTTTATTTCCGCTAATTACGATAAAAACGTGAGACTACAGCAATAGTGTTAATTTTGGAGGCAGCTACAAACACGTTTTATTCCCTAAAATTCTCGATGGAGTCAATAAATCCATTAACTGAGCCACAACAAAGCCACAAAAGTCACCAGATTTAAATGCTTTTACATATCTACATCTACATACTACCTCGCGAGCAGTCGAATGGGCGTGTGGCAGGGGGTGGTAGGTCATCAGCCGTGTAAAGATGTAAAATATTTGGAGGTGAAATGGTGACGTATATTATGGGAGTGTATTTAGAGGAGCTCAGTGTTTATTGTGGTCGCTTATTGTGCGCGGAAAGAACGAGTTTTTGTACCTATCTGTTCGGCAGAGTATCTCTCTTATTTTATTGCATCTGTCAGACCAGGAAATGTAGTGAGGCGTCATAATAGTATTCTCTGTGTCGCTCTGAAACACACCAGTGCTGAATAAGCACACCAGTTCTGAATAGGATAGTTGAGAATGCATAGGATCACCCAATGTTTTCATAGTCACAACATGGCTAAATGCGTAAAGTTGATCGTTAATTCGGCTTCAATTCTCCCCGTTGGAGAGAGCTTCAAGGCTACCCCTGTGGGGCAAGCTGTTGTCTCAGTCAGAATAGCGAATGTATTCGCAGTGCTTTAAAATCTAATCATTAGTTGGAGGCATAAAGTTATAATAGGAAAGTTTATAAGGAAAATTTTTTTATGAGAGAAATTCTCCGTGATAAACATAATGTACAAAATTGAGAATATAACTTGACACACTTTTTCCATTCCACGCACTTACAATGCCTTCAAACGAGAAGATTGTATAGCTATCTAAATAAAAGTACTACGATGAGTAATAAATTTGCCTTTAAACAATCTAGAAAACTTTAATACTTCCTTCCGCCACATTTCTCCGGCGATCTTCACGCCAGAACTTCTCAATTTGTCTATAATATCTCTAAGCCTAACCGAGAGCCAGGGAAATTGGATTCTATCGCTAGGCAAATACCTCTTACTTTTAAAAAAGTTAAGACTAAAGGTTAACGATTCAGTATTATTAAAGAGGAATAATTTGAAAATATTACATAGTTCAATTTTTAAAACTATAATCCGTACCGATGTCACAATCATTCAAACTACTAACATAAGAGAACTGAGGGGACGTAAGCGCCACGGATCGCGCGAGACATACCCGATCGTTTAACGGGAGGAGCGCGGACCCTTCCCGCCAACCTCGAAGCCGAGGCGCACGTGCTCGCCAGGACTACATTATCGCCCCGCTTAACAAAGCAAGACCCTTCATACAGTGTGAAAGTCAATTTTTTAACGTTAGAGCTACTGATTGCAAATCGTTTCTCTCGCATGATTATGTCGACAAAATCACGCCTTAAATATTAACTGCGAGGGCACTATGTTCTGAAGGAAATAATGGGAAAATTAATTGAAAAAAATGCATTCTTCCAATCTTAAATATATGATACTTCATGAAATATTGTGGCCTGTTATAAAATATTCTCAGGAAATTCAATACGAAAAGAAATCAATAATACAAGGGAAAGCATAAAAACTAAAAAAACGTGTCGGTCGCAGGATTGCTGACTTTTGTGAAGACGTTAATGACGTTAAATCATTCTCCGTGGAATTTGCACATTGTTTACATTTGGCTTATTAAATTCCAGGATCTCAAAATTTGAATTGATGAGCGTTCATTATTACGGGTTTCTGCCTCGGAGAAAAAGAATTTAATCGGGCCCTGCTAAAATAGTTTCCACTTCTGGCCACAAATGACTGCTATCGCATGTATAAACCTCCCTAAACATGAAAAATCTTTTATTTTACGGTTTCTCTCCCATCATCCTCTCTTTTACATCAGTGCCTCTAGAACAGCGAATGTCAGGCAGGCTTTAGAGTACACTAATTTCCATACGTCAAGGCACAATTAATTATATATATCATGTCAACAATAATCCAACTAGAATTCCTTATATTGAAAAACAGCATTTATTGCTTGAAAATAAACAATATTTAAATCTTCAATTTTTACGACCTTTGATTCGAAATTCCCAAATTTCGTTAACGCGTTCAAAACTCCACATTTCTTCATCAGGAAGCGGTCAATCGACTGGGTCACAACTCCACGTGTAAATATGAATACATCTATATTTACCTCATACCCTGCAAGCCACCCAAAGGGTGTGTGGCAGGGGGTGTTTCCACACCAGGCATGCATGAATTGTACGGTAGAACACCGAATCTACATTGAAACCAGCCTACCACACATGCAACGAGCCAAGTAAAAGTCTACGAACCAAGAAACATTCCATCGTCTATCTTTCCAACATGCAAGGGATACAAAGACTAGTATTACTGCAGATTCAAAATATCATGCATAAATAAGAATATCGATTTTTATATCATGCATAAATAAGAACGTAGAGAATATACAGAGAAAGAAATACTGTCTAGCTAATCTCACTATTCGCACCATTTATGACGATCGCAGCAGATATAGTCCCGAATGGTACCTACGCGGAAAATGACATTTTATACCTATCTCTCTAATTTTATTGGCGCGATCTAATCTGACGTAGTACGAAGAATAGTATGTTTTTTAAGTCGTCAGAGAAATTTTTTCCTGAAATTTAGTTAAGAGGTTAAGCCTATAATTTAATCTACGCTGTGATAGCGATTCCCATCCCAATTCCTCTAACAATCCAGACACACTACTAAACTTATTGTAGCATCGTTTTACAAACGTACCAACCATCGTTTTACATCGAGTTGTATTAAATAAAATATTGGATAGTTTAGTCCAACCTAATGTTACTGCCCAGTTGCAGGTATCATTATCATTCATTCAACCACATGACTTGCCTCTACCTTTCCTGGGAGCATCTAAATTATTTTCCCATCGCTCTGATAACGCTTGGCTAGCACATTCCTTGTCTACTTCTATCATACCTTCCTTCAGGTTTTAGCCAGAAGTTATGCTTAAGGAGAGCTATGCCCAGCAAGTAACGATAAATGTCGTGATATCGATGCACTCAAGACTACCATGGGTATCTACCAACCTGTCAGCCGCCTGGAAACTCGGACTGAGGAACGGTGGGATCGGGTGCTCACGACGCGACGGGGCTATGTCCTCCGATGATGATGGCACGGCCTGATCGCCGCCTCTTTGAATCTTCACCTCCTTCCCAATTTCACCGACCGCTCAAAAGAAAAGCATGCGAGAATAACTTCCAAATCGATCCATCGGTTAAACCTGCCCGAAAACTTCAACTAAGGAGGCCTCCCGTGTAAGTACACGTCTAAACTGCTCGTGGGGCCAGCGCAAGATTATTGTTCAGCCATCGGACTCGGTCAGGTCGTTGTATTTTGTACGGCCCAAATCCTAATAAAACCACCTTCTGGGTTTTAGTTTCTGCGATGTTGAAGCAATTATATAATACCTCTTACTTTATGACATTAAATTGCCAACAGAAAGGGATGTGAGGTAGAATTTCGTTCTACTACAACGTCTAACTGAAGCAGCCATAAGAATATTAAGAACTATTGTCTCGAACATTCGCACACTCGTATTTTGCCAGAAAGAGGGCATTTATATCGCAGTCTTTACGGGCTTCGTAGTCTTCCCGAGCTCGACGTCGCCACGAGCCACGAAGATGCCGTAGGGACAAACTTCCCCGTCGAGGGCGCACCTAGCCTTACATGATCTAAGGTTAGAATTACACCAAAACAAAAAAATGAAAGACGATGCCCGTACACCGCCACCTCCGCGTACACACGTTCTCGCCCCACCCCATCTCCTCTTATCATCCTGCCCCCACGCCTATTGGCTCCACCGCCGCCCCCGCAGGAGAAAGGCATGGAATTCGCTGCCCCCCTCCGCGGCGTATCCAAGGAGTGAGCGAGAACAAGAGGAGGGGGCGGGGGGGGGGCGTTAGAAGTAAAAAAAAGCGATCGCTAACAGGCCTCCACATCCCCCGGGGGCCGTGAGTTGAGTCGACTTTAAATCTCCCTCAAAGGAGACCGCCCGCCTCCGCCGAACACTCGTCATTTCCTCCCGGCCTAACCTCTCTTCCACTACGCCGCCGCGAATTATAAGCGAAGGGTTGAGAAGAGGGTTGGGGGGGGCGGGGCTTCAAGATCGCTTTCCACCCTCCCTCCCTCCCTCCGCCCGCCCCTCCCACACCCCTCGAACCATCTTCGCCTCCCCTCCTCTCTCCCTCTCTCCCCCCTTGATTGGACTTTTAGCCACGAGATGGCAGGCGAGAACGGGCGCGCATACCAGCGCTAAAATGAATGTAGTTAGAGAGAGATAGTGAAGAGACGATATTCATTTGTTCATTTGAAAGAGGCGTGGTTACAAATATGCAATAATTAAGGCCCAAAAATGTAGTTTAATACGTCTGGAATTCTCAATGCTACAATATCCAAGTTTCAGACACCATTCATTACTTCAGTCGCCATGCGGTGAAAACGCTTTGGCAACAGATGCCGCCTCTGACAATCATGAAGATGTGGGATATATCACTAACTTTAGGCGTTATATCTTTAAATGATTTGACATAAGGACGCCAACAAAGTAAACCGAGTCTTTGCAAGACACACTATATTTTAACCTTTAACTCTTTATTTACCCTCACCGTAGTTTAGGTTCCGTGCAGATCAATCAGCTGTGGACGAATAAGTTTTTCTAAACTGGGTAGTGAACCACAGGCCTTTGCTTTTCAGAGCCGATGCAAACACCATGCGTCAACCATAAAGGCTCCAGATGTTACATTCAGAGCAATGGCACACACTCAAGCAGGTTCCCGTATATTCTTGAAAATTTACTCTGAATTAATGCCAAAACATCGTTTTTCCTTCATTAAGGCAAATACAAAAAAAACCTTAAAAGTTATTTTCACACTATTAAGAAAAGAACTTCGCGGGACGCTGATAAGATTTCATTAATATTTTTTTCAAACTTTACATCACTTTCATTTTGTCATGTGCATCACTGCTTTTGTAATAGATTCTATAACTACGTTTACCATTTAATCTAATATGAACCATTTTAAACTGGGTCCAATTCTGTGAGCGGAAGATTACCCAAATGAACAAATTTGAATTGATAAAACATATTCTGATAAGAGTGAAGCACATATCACACCAAAGAGCCGAATTGCCCGCTCAGCGTCCGCCGTCACCCCATTCGAATGGCAAAATAAAAATGCCCGGCCTCATTGGTTGCTTCTTGTTAAGTTGATACACTGGTTACAAAAGAAAACTGCCGATCGTGATGAATATTCTGACGACTCAGACTCATTTAATACTCGCTCCATTTCACACTGTACTTTTCACAGAAACTCGGCCGAAGTTGGCATTTGAATACTGAGACTTACGTTAATATCATGTAAAAATTAGTCGTTTTTCTATGGACAAGTATCTATGGTGTTAAATGCGAATTGTACAGGTAATGATTAAGTAATATAATGGTTAGCGTAATTAATTTGAAAACAATTATATGAATCTTATTTCACATTTCCTAGGACTAACCCTTTCATTTAAGTAATTCCAGTATTTCGGAAAACCTTCATTTAACAATTTTCTCACCGTTGAAACTTTTCTTACCAGACTGCAGAGAAGCTCGGGTATCTATAACGATACATAAGCACCGACTACGAGGGAACTTGCAAGAAAGAAGACATTTACGTGCGTGATTGCATAAAAATGTATGTATCACAAACAGTTTCACCAATTTTAATTTATCATTTCAAAATATCTAAAATAAGTAAGACTTAACAATGTCATACATGCACGTAACAATGACATTTCAGAGAGGATTTTTTGAAACTTGGGTCGATTAAATAAATTGTTGTACAACTCATAATTACAAAATCACGTTAACACAAGCAATAAACATGAACTCAGAGACGCTTCTGGAGCTAATGGATTTGTATCCGTCAAGACTTTTATCTTCAGGATCATATTAACGCCGTAATTATGTTTTGCAAGGTTCATCGAACCCATTAGAGTAGATTCTACAGTTCCAACGAGCAAATAATCCACCAGAAAATAAATTGCTGACTATCCCTCATCCATAATTGAATATCTCGTCCCATTTTAATATGAATAATATCGTGCGGCCCCTTATAGCACTACACCAGAATTTGACAACAAGCGTGACAATAATGGGTACATAACGTCTCTTATAATTTACAGCTGGACAGGAATGCACTCGGAATAAATATCACAACAAATGGAAGATTTAAGACGTAACATATGACGACTGCATGGAAAAGATCGCCCGCCAGAGAAGATGTCTTTCATGCTTGCGAAAGAATTGGCGAAAGGTGATCAATGAGTCGGCGTCTTGCCATCGGGAACTGCGCGCGAGAAAAGGCTTTTGAGGCCTAGCGAACTTTATATGCCACTTAAACGCGATTTCTCATCCTGAACTGGAATTGAGGAAACAAATTATAATCGGACGAGTCCTACTCCATCTTACGGCGTTGGTTTAACTCATAACTCGCAGACCGTTCTCCACGCACATCATCGAGGAAGGAAATTTTTTTGAGTGCGAATTAAAACCGGACGTGGATTATCAAAGGTGAACGATTGCCTTAGATTATTTTCCACATCCAGACACTAAAAAAAATCGCTGGAGCACGAATGCGCATGCCTTTCTTTTCATGAGTGCAATACTTGTCGGATTTTCAGGATAGCAAATTGGAATATTGGCTGGTATAACCACAAAGTAAGGCTCAGGAAACAGAGAATATTACACAAGTCACATAAAAATTCTATTAAGTCCAGAAATAAAACAACGAGATAGCCGCAAGAAAAATTTACGTTACTCATCGGTCAAAAACAATGAAAATAATGCATACTACTCTACGAAACTCCAAGAAAAAAATCCTAGGTGAATTACTAGATGAAAACTCCCAAGTTATTCTGGCCCTACGCGAGAGAGGTCCAGGGCGAATGTTCAACGGAAGTCTTCATTGAACACGAACGGCGATGTAGTCAGCAACAGCATCGTCAAAGCCAACTTATTAAACCACTCCCTCGAAAACGTATACATTATAGATGACTTCGTGCATAATTTAAACATTCCTGGCTTTAACTAGCCGATGGCTGACATCACTGCTCAACGTGATGGAATTACTAATTAACTTCGTTCGTTTAAAAATAACAAGTCCCCAGGTCCATAAGGAATTCCTGCATGCATGCTCAAGGAGTTAGCGCCACGGATTGCACCACTCTTAGAAATTATATTTAGCAAATCATTTCCCGAAGGCAAGGTGTCCCAACATAGGAATATAGCCAGCGTATCACAACTATTCAAAAAAGGAAACAGATGGGGCCTAGGAAATTACAGGCTTATATCGTAAGCATGGCTTATATGCTAGACTCTGGACCATGTTGTTGTTAGCAATATCATGACATTCTTGGAACACGACACTTTTTATAGGGCAGTCAGAACAGCTTCCGGAAGGGTAAATCCTGCGAAACACGGCTTGCGCTCATCCTTCACAACTTCCTAAAAGCAGGCGAATCGAAAAAGTAAGTTGATGCAATATTCCTTGATTTAAAGAAAGCATTCAAAAAGGTTCCCTAAACTAAACTCGGAAAACGAGACACTTCGCATCCCAAAAATGTTTTCTAAACTAGTGAATAATCAGAGAGTAATGTCCAACTCGAAATAGTAATTTATAGTATATTTTCGTTATTTGATTTAAAACATATGGACGTGTTTGATCCGCAACATAAAGAAGTAGAACGTTTTGGCACATCAACAATTATCATTGAAAGGTATATACCAATTGCAATCATGCGGAGTGAATAATAACATAGTGAATTGGATGAGGGGCTGTCTCAATTATCGAAAACAAAGAGTAGTTATCGACGGTATTAGCTCTGATATAATTAGAGTCTAACCTAGTTTTTATTTTTGTAAATGACCTAAGTTCTCGAGATAGCATTAAATAGGTTATTTTCAGACGATGATCTATCATCTACCGCGACATTAGCGAAGTCTCAGACTTAGAAGCTCGGCCATCGGACCTCAGCAACGTTCCTTCGCGGAGCCAGGAGTGGGGGCTAGAATAAAATCTTAGTAAATGTGCCTGAGTACACCTATAGGGAAAATCATCTCATAAATACCATACTTACACTGTAAGTGGAGTATACGTGAAGTCTTCATTAACATAAAAGTCAAATATATTGAAATTAACTTCAGATATATCGTGGGAAGCACACAAACAAAACATACGCGGAACGGCATAGAAGAAACTAGGATTTGTTAAGCGTATAATATGAAGGTCCACGTATGAAGAAGTAAAATAAAGGTGATACTTTTCTCTGCATGGGCCATACCTCGAGCATGCCGCGAGAATTCGGGTCTCTGGACAGTAAGATGTGTTCAAAGAAACAAATGAAATACAATGGAAAGCTGCACGCTTCAATAAAAAATGCTACGAGTGAAAATATAGTGTTTCACAGCTTTTAGAGGGATTAAATGAGGATTTTATAGAGACTCGGAGGTTACTTGAACGAATTAGCTTGCTTGAGATATTCAGAGCTGGGGTGCTTCAAAGCGACAGAGAGAATATCATTTCGATGCCAGGCAACATCTCTAAATCAAGCATCATCTAAGACAGAAGCGATAAAATATGATGGATACATTGCCGAACAAAGGGGTACAAAAGTTTGATATTTCCTCGCACAATAAGGGAACATTATTCAAAATGAGCTCCACTCATTACACACGTCACCATTTCACCTCGAAAAACCTTATCCTTCACATAATACACGGCTGGTGTCCGAGCACACCCCCTGCCACACACTTAGGGTGGCAGAGGTTCTCAGGGTAGTATGTAGATGTAGATGAGTACACTCGCATGATGCGAATAGACTCAATGCTGAGACATTTGCTCTCAATTATCAGTTACGTCACTCACTTCATCATACACTACAATGCAAAGAGGCTAAGAGAAGCTGATCATTGATAAATGGCTTACGTTTCACAAGATATAAACACCATAGTTATCCACGAAAACGTTTAACATTTCCCTCTGTAATCTGGCAATCACTCACTACGTTTAACCCAGTTTTATCCATGATAACTTGCACCAATTTCGAATTAAATCGATATATATTAAAAACTGATTACAACAAAAATGGCATCATTAGAAATGTAGCGTGATGCATTTAGTAAAGCCGTCCAGCCGCAACTTTCTCTCATAATGCATTACAAAATGAACTCAATACAGGCGAAGTATGTTAGCACATGAAAATCAACGTCATATTATGTGTTAAGTCCGGCCAATGATACTGGTGATAATATTTCTCTCCTAATCCAGAGAAACATTACGTAAAATCTTCATGAAATGATAATGTTCAACTTGAGTACTTCTCCTCCTCACATGAAATTAAATAGGCATTAGAAGAAGTTATAGTCCTGGGTCAATAATATTATCTCAAAGGAGAAGGAATTATATAATATGATAAAAAGTTGCATGAGTGAAGATAGGACAAAGAACAATGAAAAGGATAGCTACTGAGGAGACGCACGTTAAGCTGCGGCAGAATGATCAGCACAGATTACCCGTACGCCGATCATGAGACTCGCGAATAATGGAGACAACGACTCCTCCAACACTAAAAGCCCTGCCGGAGGATTTATCTCGCACTACTACAGAGAAAATACAGCCCGTCCCGATTACTTGGCACTTATATTCTAAGGATGTACGATCGATTAAATCCACCAGAGTATATCATCTCCCTAACTTAACCGAGCGGCGGGCGCGCTATTTTTTGGTACACGACCAGACGCGCCGATTACAAAGTAAACATATCAGTCTTGATTTTAATTAACACATGTTGGGGTTGATATCGGAGTTAGATCGCGTGCAGCGAAGAGGAGCTAGGTTTGTGAAACGATGCTACGATAAGTTGGCTAGTGTGTCTGGATTTTTAGAAGAATTGGGATGGGAATCGCTATCACAGCGTAGATTAAATTATAGGCTTAATCTCTTAACTAAATTTCAGGAAAAACATTTCTCTGACGAAGTAAAAAACATACTATTAACCCCCTCGTATTACGGCAGATTAGATCGCGCCAAAAAAAATTAGAAAGATAGATTGTAGAACCGGTAGGTATAAAATGTCATTTTTTCCGCGTACCATTCGGGACCATAACAGCTATGATCATCGTCATGAATAGTGCGAATAGTGAGACTAGCTAGATTGTAGATCTTTCACTTTATGTTCTCTACGTTTTTATTATAGACGATGGAATGTTTCTTGGTTAGTAGATTGTTAATTGGCGCGTTGCATGTGTGGTACGCTGGTTTGAAAGTAGTTTCGGTGTTCTGCCGTATAATTCATGCATGCCTGGTGTGGAATATTGGGTGGCAATTTGGGTGGCTTGCAGGGTATGACGTTGATGTAGATATTATTTGAGAATTTATTGATTAAGTGATTAATTTTTCAATATTATATCCTTAAGAGGGTTTAAAAAATGAAATTCCTCACCTCTGTATAGTTCACACTTATTTTAAAATCCATTATATTTATTTCATCACTTTCATTGAATAGAGAGCACATATTCTCGCGCTCCTTGAATACTTTTTACAAATGAAATTGGAAAAAACGGAGCATTTCATGGTCTTTGCAGTATTTGTGCTAACTACTCTCATTCTCCTTTTTTTTGTCAGTCTATACTATGAGTTCTTCCACTTTGTTGTATGTTTGGGTGGAACAGTCACTATTTCGGAGCTACGAAGATGAATGGAACGCAATATATTCAAACGCCAAAATTGTAATATTTATCAGATGATAGTGTAAATTAATTGCTTAGACACATTTTTAATGAATAACAATTCAATTCATCTACATTAACGGCAAAAACATCCAAAAAACATTGACCTGTTTCAATGATATTTACTTACTTGGCAATCATTGCCATGTCCACGAGCAGGCGCGCTGTTTACTTTTCTCACACCACGTGACGGTCTCCAACAAAAGTTCATCTGCCATTGATACGTGACCAAATATTTCACTGGAAATTTCTTATAATAAAAGACAAAAGCTACTAAAGGAGTAAAACGATTGGTCCTAGCTATCGCATAACGTTATATATATTTTCCCGACCGAAAATCCAAAAGCATTTACCTTTGTGAACACGGGCGCGCCCGCCGGAAGGTTGATTCAAGTGAATGGGATAGAAGCCTTTGTCATTTCCAATAACAAGCTAAAGAATAGAGGTTTGTGCAATTGTTTGCCAAGATTTTCCCATTCAAAAATATATATCCGCTGATCGGATTCTACTGATTAATAGTCCTGTATGGCAGTAGAAAAGAAGACGTTATACCAACTCCATTACATTCGCCAAAAAGTTTTAATAATAATAATTGACGCATCTAATGCATGAAGCATTTCGCAATGTTTAAAGGCAGCGATGTTTCCGAAAATCCACTCTATGGCACAAAAAGAAGAAAAAACTAGGTTTTGACTTGGAAGGTAATTCACCATGAATATCTGTCCGTCCAAATAGATTTTGCTTGCCAAATTGTTAAAGACATTCAGCAAATTGAAGGTTAAAAGAAAGTGCACGCGAAATTACCGTAGGTGATTGTCGGATGAAACGTTCACTAGCTAGTGGTCGAGGACCAAATTTTCAAAGTTTATTGAATCGTTCCTTGAATGACATTCTGAGCTTCTGGCAGAATTCGACGCTCTTCTTATCTCCACGCCATTAAATTCTCGCTTTGGAAATATTGACTGAATTATCCTTATTGTTCATCATTTCAAATCAAGATGTCGCCTTGTTTTCCTAATGGGTTCTGTGTTTTGTGGTTTGTTCTCCATAGAAAAATTTTAAGTGTTAGATATGGATGGTCTCGTCTACTCCCAACGCGGGTTTATGTCGAGGTACTAAAATTGAATGCGCGCCGCGACACGTATTGACACTATGCCAAAATTAGGTGACAATTCTTTTTCAGCAGGATTACGTCATTAATTCCTAGTGGGACCTTCCATTGACTCTCAATACCTTTCGCTTTTGAACAGTATGACGAGGTCCGTTTTCATATCCCTCTCTCTCTCTCTATCAATCTTCATAAGACGTTTTGACTTTCTAAAGAAGTTTTGGGAAAATGTGGGCGATTATTTAGCATCCTAGACATTCACACGCTCCCATCATCCCATAGTATTTATAAAGCGCAAACTTAATAAAGGAAGAAAGTGAGAAGTGATCGGTAAGATCATTTTTAAAGATAATGGGCTTCAAAAAGTAAAAATTAACTTAAAAACGACAAACATAACTTCGCTTTCCTGCGGCCAAAAAAGCAATTGCGTACATTTCGCGACCAACTATTGTTAGGGAATGACGGTTAATTCTTCCGCTTTTCGGGTTTTCCGCCGAGTTGGTTCATCCTGGGGACGATATTTCGACGGCTATCCTGCAGGGTAGCCGGCGAAATATCGTCCCCAGGATGAACCAACTCGGCGGAAAACCCGAAAAGCGGAAGAATCAACCGTCATCCAAACCCCGCGGAAGCCTGAATCACAACTTTGTCGGTAGGGACTATTTATGCGACTCCTTTCCTTATGAATTACGAATGATGAAACAATTATCAATTATGAAAAAAAGTATAAACGGTGTACGCAGTGTCTAGTGGTGATGCGATCAATCCCAAAGACGTTGTAGTCATTATAGGACGAGCTAATAGAGGGAACGCACTCAATGCCTGTCGTAAAAATAGATCTGCGAAGAGGTTATTTCACCTTAAATACGAAATCAATTGAAAATATCGATATATAAGAAAGGTAAACGCCATAAAATATCACCACTATCATCATTGTATCACATACGCCAATTGAGACGGAGAGTTGGATGGATCGAGGGGACTATAAGTTCCTATAATCAGGATATAATCTTTCAGACCGCATTCTGTGACTTGTGGTAGCTGGTTTGTAAACTACCAGTTAAAGGTAGGTTTTCTTCAAAGTCAGAGAGAATCCTCCACACTGTTACCCATGAAGGACCTTATCCAAGAGTACTCTTACTCTCGGTGGTCATGCATTATCTCGCTCTATTATATTATCTCGCTTCATGTGCGCCCCATTCCTTCATCCCGTCCATCAAGCCTATTCCCTTTCCTCCCCTTCAACGCTTGCCCAAAAAACTCAAGACCACTCTCACGAAATATGATGGTCGTACTCATTCCTCGTGGATCCTACGAATAAGTTTGAAAGAGAGACCTTAGTCCTGTAGTCTTCTGAGCTCAGAAGGAATGCCATCCATCCCGCGGCTTTTCTTGTCTTCATCTCTCGCAATGCTTTTGAGACCCTGGTCAAATAGATTTAACCAAAAAAATTTATAAAATACAAAGGAAAGCAGCGCGCTTCGTTAAAAACTGCTATGAGCGTATCTATAGTGTCTCAAAACTTTGAGAGGGATTAAGGTGGGAGCCCCTAAAAACTCGGGAGGCTACACGCTAGGCTTGATTTTTTTTTTTGCTGACGGACGATTCTGTTGGCCCGTATGTCCCCGGAATCCCGATAGGCTGCTGAGCCTGTCATCAGGTTTTCCAGGGACCGGACCAACAGAACTTGACATACATCCATGCTCTGGGTGGTGAAAAACCCACCCAGGCGGGACTCGAACCCACGACCCTCGGTTTAGCAGGCGAGGACTTTACCCTGCCGCCACCGGGGCCGGCTGATAAATTCAGAACTGATATTTTTCAGAGCGACATAGAGAATATTATCACGACTCTTCACTACATCTCTAGGTCTGACAGATACGATAAAATATGAGAGAGACACTGCCGAACAGAGAGGTACAAGAACTCGTTCTTTCAACGAACAATGAGCGATCACAATAAAAATTAAGCTCACTAAATACACTCCTATAATTCATGTCACCATTTCATCTCCAAAAAATTTACACCTTTACACGGCTGGTGACCTAACACCCCCTGCCACATGCCCAAGCGGCGGCTCGCGGGGTACTATGTAGATGTATATGTAGATGAATGCATCTCTATCTCAGAGAATGAATCTCTATATAGCAGTCAAGAAAAACCGACCCTAGGTTATTCTCATCGATTGTTCTCTCATCCTCCAAATTTAGGTTCGCAGGTTTATTTTCGCCGTCATATAGTTCTTCTATACATCTCTACTGGATTTCTTTCAGTTCGATTAATGTCTTTTCTGTTTCTTTTCACCTTTGGAATTGTTTGTTCACTCTTACCGCCCGAGAGAATGTTCACTTATGCGAGGAGTGCACCCACTTCTCCTCTTCCCGTTAGTTTTCATATGTATTTGCATCACATTTTCCACCAATTGTCCTACGCCCGATTGGTCACTCGCCTTAATCTTTTATTTGATTCTTTGTGCTTCCCATTGTCAGGATCGACGATCCAACTCCTAATTGCCTCCACCTTCCGAAAATTTCTTCCGTCACCTTAAGCTTCCTTACTCCCCACGTTTACGCTCATCCTATCGTTTTCTCTGCCGCTCTCACTAGATTCCTAGATACACTTCACATAATACCCACGACTTTCCTTCCGGCATTCGTACGCTATTTCATCTCTGTATCTCTCAGTCTTTCGCAGACATTGGGCAGAGATACAGAAAAGTCTATTTCTGTAATTATTTCATCATTTACCCTCATCATACAATCATTCTTAACGTATTCCCCATCAAAAATGTCTACTTAGGTCTTTGACACATCTATCCTCAAATCCATCCTGCTTGTTCACTCATAGAAGTAAACCAGAAGATCTCTAATTCCTGAAACAGTCACACTGCAAAATCTATGCGAAACAAAAGAGAGAGATCAACATCTCCAGCAATTACGCCGATGTTATCCCATTTACTGCATCTCTTCAATAATTACGTATAAAAACGTTAACAGCGACTCCACGAATCCCTGCTTTACAACCGTTTCTATTTCAAACCAGCCGTCACTTAGCGTTATTTTCAACGAGAGGTCTCTTCATTAGCAGCCGTGCTCGATGCTTTTAGTATGCCGATTATATCAAAAGGCCACCAGGGTTCAGAAATACTAATCAATAATGGAAAAAAATTGTTCCCGAAGAGAGGAGAAAAGAGCCACGGCATGATGTCCAGAATAGTGGGAATGCACGCAGGCTGTTTGCACACGTGCACGTGCGCAGGTTGTGGGGAACGGGACGCTGCTAGAGCATCGACACTAGGAATGCCACTCTCGGAATCTAGGAGTTACAATTAGAGGGGGTGGATGAGAAGGAATAATGGATCCTGCGATGGATGCCCTTAGCTCCTCTGAGCGGCGGTGGGCAGTGATCGACCGGCTGAGAGGGAAGATGAAGGGAGGTGTCGTTCGCACCTGCATGGCCACATTCACCCACCCCGTGGCACCCACTGCGGCCCAACGGTTAATCCATTCGGCACACGGAAGGCGCATTCCCCCGTGGGCGCATTCCCACGGAACGGGGAGGGAGTCCCAAAATTCACCAGAACCAATTCCAAATTCCTCAAACCGAAGAAAGAAGGATCCTAACCCCGTCTTCTTCTTCGTCTTCCGCCCCTCGCGGCCCCCTCGCGGCCTTACAATAGGAGCGGAGCAATCTGAATTGCGGGAGTGGTGGGGGGTGGTAGGTATAGGTGGCTGGGGCGGGGGAAGGAAAGGGGAAATGACTGTGGTTCTAATCCTGATGCATACGCAACCATTACCTCCGGGTGGTTGGACGGTGTGTGATTCGGGGGTGGTGATCGACAGCCGAGGTCATTGCAGGTATTGAGGATTGGTGCGCAGGTTGGATAGTGTGCGAAAGTCCATAAGGGAAAAATCGTTCGCGTTGACCGGGACCCTCGGAAACCCGGATCCCATTATATCGCACCGAGGCGAGCTACTCCTCCCCTGTGGATTTTAGTTTGCTTTTAAGGTAGTCCGAGCGAAATACCATTTTACTTAGAAATCAATGAATTTGTTCTCATTGAATGAAAGATATCGCACCTTTCCAATAACACCAACAATTCAACCCCTTACCACATTACTTTCGGAGATATTTTATGAAAAATACCAGCCCTTTTACATGGGAAATGGTACGTGTATGCACTCCAGAGAGACATAATTTGCAAAATGAGATATTTCTAATATTTAGGCGTCGTAAAAAAACGAACATCGTGTAGTTTGTATGTTTTCTCAACTATTTTTGAAACTTAATCATATTGTCACCGCAATAGGTTCTTGGGTATCACAAAAAAATTTCCGTTTTAAAGGAGTTTCAAACGGACCGCGCGAAAAAAACGAGTCAAGTTAAAGACTTATTTAGATATTTTCATTTAATTACTTACAATTAATGTCATATAAAACTATATTATTGCACCATTAATAATGCAATATTTAATTCATGTGTCCTACAGCTGGTGAAATTAAAACGTGTCGTTCGAATATGGTCTCTATTATTACTAGGGAACAATCTCGCTCGGACTACCTCAAGGAGCATGATGTTCAAGGCAGCCGGACAAACCATGTCACCAAGGTAGTCCAAAGCATCCGCATGGCGCCACCGTCCACGAGGTGAGAGCCAAACATGGAACACACAGGTGTTTTCTCTTTTGCCGAATTCTTGAGAATGCCGGGATTTGCCAGGGTGAGATCTTTAGGGCGTGAACCGCATGTGTACCTTGAGTGTTATTTTTTCTGGCTATTTTATTTTTGTACACATCCTAATTATTGCCATTACAGTAAAATATAAGGGGTGTAAGATATTTTTGTAATTTTATAAGGGAAAGACGGACCGCAAGGTACCAGAGGTTATTTAATTTCGCCATTTTTCATGCTATTTTCCAGTCATTCCCGACGATTATGGAGCACTCGGCGTTTTAAAATGCTTATCTGACATCAATAACGGCTCATCATACATTTATAATGTTCCGTCTAAAATACCTATTATCCATTTCTGCGATGTAGTTCCTGAAATATGGGACCGATAATTAACAAGTCCTCAGATCCAGAAGCAATGCCGGCACGCGTGCTCTAGGAGTTAGCGCCACAGATTGCACCATTCATAGAATTTATATTTAGCAAATCATAACCCGAAGGCAAGGTGGCCCAAGACTGGTAAATAGCCAACGACACACCGATATTTTAAAAAATTAGAGAAATGATCCAAGAAATCACCGGCCCGTGTCGTTAACATCACTTTTATGGAAGATCCTTGAAAACATAGTCGCTAGCAATGTCACGACACTCATTGATAATCGCACCTTCTCACAGAGCAGTCAGCACGGCTTCCGTAATGGCAGGTCCTGCGAAACACAGCTTGTGCTCTTTCTTCATGATATCCTAAAATCAGATGAATCGAAAGAAAATATCGACACGATATTCCTTGATTTTAAGAAGGCAGTTGACAAAGTTCCTCACAATAAACTCGTATATAATTATTGAAATAATACGGAGATAAGGAAAAAATAGTGAATTGGATAAGAGACTTTCTCAGTGATCGAAAACAAAAATTAGTTATGGATGATTTTAGCTCTGTTATAGTTGGAGTCGCCTCCAGTGTTCCTCGAGGAAGCATGATCGGCCCTCTTTTATTCATTATTTATATGAATGACCAAAGCTCTACAGTTAGCAGTAAATTGATAACTTGCAGACGATACAGTTATCTACCGTGAAATATGAGAAGGAGTGGAATTAGAAGTTCTGTCATAGAACCTTAACAACGTTCAATCGTAGTGCCAGGTGTGGGGGTTGGAATCTCAGTAAATGCACCACAGTTTACTTCCTGCATCTTTACATCATGCCCTGTATCTTGCCGTTTTTCCGGTGGTTAATTTATGCCTTGAGAAAAATAGTCATATTTCAGATACAAGCCTCCTTTGACAGAGGTGTATTATTAATGTTCTGAAACTTTCTAGTTAATAACACAAGTCTTTAACAAAACATCTCTGGTCTGAATTCATGACCAATTCAACCAGTCGAGCGGGTGGGATGCGTCACCTAAAAGCACCCGGCGCGATATCTAGGGATCTGGCTTCGAATCCCGGTCCAGGTGAATAGTTTTTCGTCTGTGAAATTCCGCAGTTATGTGCACTAGGGTACTCCTCATTGTTCAAAATTCAAACTTCTAGTGCGATATCACCTAAATTTGTGCCCTTGACTAATGTGTGTGTGTAAATATTTTGGAATTACCTTAACATCTGATATATCGTGGGGATAACACATACAAAACATATGTGGCACAGCATTAAAGAAATTAGGTTTTGCTAAACGTATAATAGGAAGGTCCTCGGAATAAAAAAGTCAAAGGGAGATTATACTTCGCTCTGGTTAGGCCACACCTCGAATAGTCGCGAGCATTTGGGACCCTGGTCAAATAGATTTAGCCAAAAAATTAGTCACATTTTTTAAAATTTAGTCACAGCATTCTCCGTAGCCAGCGGGGAGCTCCGTACTGGGGCTCGCGATCGAAAACTGGATTTTATTTTCGTTATGGCGGACGGTCGCAGATTATCTCTTTGGATTCACACTTTGAAAACTCTGCATCAATTGTGGTGGAAATATCTCTGCGTCAGTCGACGTCCATTTTTTTATATTACCACATAAAGACAAAACTTTGACGAAAACCAGAGTCCGCCATTTTGTTATGTATGGACGACAAATATCACAGGGTAGTCATGAATATAGGTTATAATAAATTACAAGGAATTATTTTACTAATAAACTTCAGCTTTTATTCCATAACTATGATAAAAAAGGATCAGTGTTTGCCCTTTCCAACACCTTTCAAGAACGGCGTCCCCGTAGCCAGCGCGCAGCTCCGGACTGGGCCGCACGATCGAAAAATCAATTTTATTTTCGGCGTCGCAAACGGTCGCAGATGATTTCATCGGATTTCAACTCTTAAAGCTTTGCTGTAATTGTGGTGTTAATATCTCAATGTACATAGATGTACATATTTTTATATTACTACATAAAGACAAAAAATTGACGAAAACCAGGGTCCGCCATTTTGTAACGTACCTACAGCAAATACAACAATTTGGCCATAAAAGTAGATGATAATTTCAGATAAAGAACTGTTTTATATTACTGACAAGTTTTAATTATATAACTATGCTAATAAAGGTTCAGCATTAACTTGAATACGGCGAATTTTGGAATAAATTTAATACGGGCGATTTTTGCAAAATTTGTTCAACTTTGAGGTCATTTATTTTGTTAGCGCAAATTACCTATGAAAAATTGAATGCTTCATAATATGCACCAATCTATTGGCAATAACTGTGCAAAGTTGCAACTTCCGGACTCAAAAAAAAAGACTTTTTAGGTTTTGGCCAGCTTTTTTCGCTTTCGTCCCACTGTGCGGCGGCTCGCGGGGTATTATGTAGATGTAGAATATTATTAAGTTGGGAAAGGAAAATACGTACCGCATCGCCCCCGAAGTTAATTAATTTTCGTCGCCATTTTTTGCTTTTTTACGGTCATTACTGGCTAATGCTCATCGTTATTATTTATTTTCTCTCCATAGCAACACCTCATCATGCATTTGACCTGTACTATTTTGAATATTTTCTATTTCTACTCATTGATTCCCGAGATACGGCCACAACTTTGACACCTCATAGGTCGCGGCGCCCCTCGCCCCCTCTCCCCCTACTCACCGCCCCCCGGACCCGTGAACCACCCACCCCCTCCCCTTCAGCGACGATGCTCGCTTCTTGTGTCCTTTCACTGCCCCGAGACATGTTGTGTCTTCTCAGTGTTTTTTATAAGTGAACTAAACATTACAATAGCATGATAAAATACGGAAAGCATGCGTTGTTAATTGCTGGTAATATCTTAATCGATTTCTTAAAAGTCTCAGGCCGTGTTCCAATCCGATATTATACACACTTCGTACCCTTATGTGCTCTTTTCGATTGTCATTTTCCGGATGTGACGTCGCATAGCGCGGTTCCAATCCGTTAGGCCGGCTTCATAGGTCGGCGGCGGAAGTGGTGGTACTCGGCCAATGAGGACACTTCTTTAGAGATCATGACGTCATACCGATGAGCTGTGCTATATTGGGTAGCGAGGGCCGCAAATATTCAGCCTGACTGAATCTGGACTGATTTCTGTGGCGGCGGAAGCTGTCCGAGAAGCGGGAAAACCCACTGCCTTTCAAAAATGAATCTTCTTTGGATGATTAGCGAGCCCTTCTGTTTCAGTAAAACATTCTATACGCGATGCGCATAATGCTTACGATATATTTAAGATGTTTAGGCTTTTAATTTATAATGGCTTTAGAAAATATGGTGTGGTATCCAACGAAAATAGCCTTCCTTAAGGTTATATAGCATCATTAATCTACCAGCGTTAACCAGAGAGTGGCTTAAATCAGCCAATTGGCAAATATTAAGGCAAAATATTAGTTATCCATTCTAGATGCTTCAACCACGGGGAGAAAATTTTCAGGTTGTGGCTATTGTTTATTGCATGTTCGGACAGTGGAGCTGATCACGCATAAATGCTGATATGGCATTGCATAACGAGTTAAACAACGACCAAACTACATACGTCACTCGCTCGAATGTAAGAACCAAGCACAATATAATTCTTGAACTGATTGGCATGGCTTTTTCTCAACTCATTTCAATAAACATGTATTTCAGAGTGAGGCGTTGCACGTTAGCTTGACGAATATGGTTATAGTGAAACTACTGTCACCAAATAAGCATTAATAAATTATTACTTACTTATCTTTAACCAATTCATTCATTAAATCGCACACATCATTCTCATGGGTCAAAAATTGTTTGTTTTTCCGATGACATTTAAATACTGCAGTGGCAATGTTATTGTACGCCTACCACCTTTCATTTGTTTTCTCGCCGCCGACCTATGAAGGATCCACCGCTACCGTCCGCGGCGAAATCCATCGTGATCCCCGCTGCCGCCGACCTATGAAGTCGGCCTTAGACAATCCGTTAGAGCGCATCATGACTAGGGCGCTAGTGCACAAGGAAGGTAAGTGCACGACGATGCGCCCTTTTGCGCCCTAAGAAGCCAGCGGTAAAGACGTTCAACGTTGGAAAGGGAAGGAAGATCAGTCGCTATGTCTCCTGAAAGTATATTTATTTGTAACTATTGATGGTTCACTCTACATTTTGTGATTCTTTTATATTCCATGCCATTAAAATGTGCACTAGCAAACAGTTTAATCTTCAATTATAGTAGGAAACCAAAAATGTGAGGAAGCATGGCTTCAACCGGCAAGTTGTAAGAGGGGAATGAAACTTGTATTAATGCTATTTCAACAGTTATTTGGGCATGAATGTCGATACTGAATCGCTAAATTTCTTAGCCAGTTATTTAGGTTAATTATTGGGATGTATTCCAAGCACGTGGCCTTCCGTTCCAACGTTGGACGATGTCTGGTGTATATTCTATTAAATGATCGTAATTTAGCGGCACTGTCTCTAATTTATACAGCTTTTCCGGGTAATATAGTTTAGTGGAAGCTATAGTGTTATTTACCTTCAAATTATTTCATCGGAATATATGCATTGCGATTCTCAAGGGCAGCGATGAAAATTGGCTACTTCATCGTCCTATTGTTCATTCGCGGATGGAACTTCGAGAAAAATGCGAATTTCCAATGCGATGCCTTGCAAGAAATTACAATCCTGAGTGACTCGTGGATGTTCTTCGGATATACTAGGGACAGACGAAAGGATAATACAATCCATCGGCCGACAGAAGAAGTCGCAGACCAATTTACGGGCCGAGGCGGTTCTGATATAGTTCCGACATTGGACACTGGGAGACCTTGGCGCTGGCTACTTTAAGAGCAGAAAATTGCTTGAGAACTGCAGGATAGGGCATAAGGGCACGGTAAGTACATAGGGTGCACTCTACGGATTGGAACACGGCTTAAAGTTGAAGCATAGCAGTGACACGCTCCTATGAAATTAAAATCAAATTACAATCATTTAAATATATCAGTTTTTTGGGGAAAATATTAAAAATATTAAAAACAAAAGGCTTTAATTTCATGATAATAAATGATTCTGTCCATATATCGCTGGAATACAAGTAATCTTTTGAATGACTGGTCACAATAATCCGCGGTGCTTCCGACCCAAGCTTCCACCTTAAGCAAATGTTTTTCCCCTTGCGGTGGAGCTTTTGGGTTCAAGATGCTGCTATTTGATTCGAGATTTTTTTCAGTGTCTGACAACTTATTAAAAACAACTGGTCTTACTATATTCAATTAGATATCTCTGAGTGTAATGTCTCGTCCAGGATCCTAAGCTACTTTCGGCGCCGTAATCCTAGCGTCCACATGAGTGCCCAAAAATTATGAACAACGGATAGTTGTATCTGTGAACGAATATAGTTGCTTCATAAATTACAGTTTAACATAAGTTATGGTCATTCTGCAGTTGAGGGAAACATAACACGAAAAGGAAGCATTTGTATGTAGAATTTAACCTGCACTTTGCATAGATTCATGCCTCGGAAACGCGTTATCAACCACCGCGAAGCGGTCCAACAATGCTAAAATAAGCACAACGAATTTTCTGTGATATTTAAGGGTGACAACGTATATTACCTTTTATGTGCGACTTCTCATAAGGTAGAATATCCATAATGTACTATACCTACGGCTCTTCTCCAGAAAGCCGAAGAAGTTTCATCAGGGTTGGAAATTCCCCTGTTAGCATGAGGACGTACGCCTTGAAACTATCGGAGGACAGTCGCATATAGACTAAGTGGTCTCTAAATTTCAGAGAGCTGAAAACACAACTTCAACGCAAAAGCGAAGCTTACAATAAACTTGAACGAAAAAAGAAGAAAGAAGATAGAGAAAAAGAAGAAAAAAGAATTACGTAGCTGAAAAGTAAAACGCCGCGGAGAAAAGTGGCCGGGAATAATTCCAATCAAACTTTCTCTCAGTCAATATTACGCGCCAAAACAACGGAGAACCGCGGATTTTGCGCATTCAATGCAACGCAACACTTCTTCACTAATATGAAACTAGAACTGCTTGTTTACATGTATTTCTTGAAGGGACAGGAAAATCCTCTGAGGAAATTCCCACTTTAAAATGTTTAAGGATGCATCAAATGATGGCCAAAATATGAAGAAAATATTCAATCAATACGAAATTGAGTTTATCGCGGTCTTTGAGGTAGGTGATTTAGAATGATTAGAAGGAAATTTAGTTGATATGAAGTCCGAATCGTAATAAACACAATGGCCCACTCCATATGACGGTTGCTTCATGAGGAAAGCTAAGCAGTTCGAAAAGTTCACTGTGTTAGGCTTTGAAAATACGAATTTGAGTAAGTAAAAAGTTAAAACTAGAGGATTTAAAAAATAAACCTTACAAAATTATATATTTTTGAGTTTATTACAAGTGAACTATTGATATCTCAGCAGTTATCAATATATGTTAGCGAAATTATGGGAAACTAGCTAACTAAGGAAAGGTACCCTTTGAAATTCAACAGGGGATGAAAGAAAGACAGGGCATATAGGTTGTAGGTTCGAGTCGCTCATGAGGTATTTTTTTCAAGGCAAATCAGCTATAATTTTAGTTTTATTTTTTAATTCAGCACAGGAAAACCGCATTATATTATTCTTACCGAGTTTCGACATTCTTTTGCAGTAACATATAGACATTAATCTACAGGCCATTCGAATTCCAGAGGCCAGTCGAATTAATATAACATCGTGACATTCTTCTGTTTTACTCAGCTATAATATGTTTTATTTTTTAATGCAGCAGATAAAAACTGCATTTCATTATGTTTACCGAGTTTCTACATTCTTTTGAAATAATCAATGGAAACTAAACTACATGCCATTTGCATTCCAGAGGCTTTCCGCATTAATATAACATCTTGGCATTCTCCTGTTTTACATGGGTCCAACTTGAAATGAATTTGGCAATTTTAGGCAAAAATATCCCTGAAAATATCGTAATCAGCAACATTTCAGTATACGGCCTAGTTTTCACTGTAATACCTATCTCTAGATATAAAACCCAGCCGCCATTGTAAAGGTCCCATTTCCCTTCTAAAGCTAATGCTAATTCCACGGTTACCAAGGAAATATTCTTTTGTTGACTGAAGTCAAATTCATGATCTTGACATTAAAAACGCGATTTCTAGGGAAATTTTATTCGTTTAAGAAAATTGAATGAAAAAATAAGAAACTGCAATCTATTATTCATCTAATAGCGATAACTATAGCTTTATATCTTTAGTAGTACTAATTAAAATATGCAAAAAGAGCAACCTCTGCACTTGAACCAAAATGTTTAGACTTGAGTTTTTCAAACACAGAAGACACCAGACGGCCCAACACGCTGCTCTTGGGGCCCAGGGGCCTTCCTTATAGTCCCAAGTTCCTTAAAAAAACTTTACTGATCCCATGTGTGATAATTTTACTAAAATAGGTTCACTTGTTCAATACTTATGAGGCTTTTAAGAAAGCATTCTTTTGGAACCTTGGGCCCTCTGTGGCCCCAGCGTGACTTAAGACCCCATAACTGTTGTACATTCAGTATAGGTACATTTTACGTGTTTCTAATACAGGCAAGAATTATCTTCCAGGGCCAATTTTTTGCGATGAAAGGGCCCACTTGAGGGCCTTCTAGGGCCCCAAGGCCCTTGTTCTATAGCCCATGCGTGAACCAGATATATCAAGTATCTTTCTGCCAAATTTTGTTTCAATCGATACAGTGGTTTATGAGTGATTGCGTAACAGACATCACTAGATTTTTATAAATTAGTAAGATTACCGTAGATTTGAACTCCAATTTAATCCCAATGATTCTCGGTCAAAAATATAAGTATATAGACTAAGCAGAAATCTCGATTTTACAAGGATCCGTTTACCTGGTTACATAACGCACTATTTATCCTAACTAATATATAAAAATATAACGGTGTCCGTCTGTCTGTATGTTGCACCATCACAAAAACTACTGAACCGCCTGAACTGAAATTTGGCGTGTAGAGAGAAAATATATCTAGTCGTAAAATGGGCAATTTTAAAAAGCCCTCAGGGTCCCCAAAGGACCCCCTCCTAGTGGTCCATGCTAAGCATTGGGTTCGGTGCAGTGCTTTCCTTTTTTTTGCTTTTTTAAAATTACTTACATAGATAGAGGACACTCAAGATAGAAGATAGAGGAGGCAAGATCAGATGGATGAAAAAATGAAGTTTATAATTCTTTCAATCGATTTTCTTTCACGCTTCGTATTTGTGGGAAAGTCATGTTTTTAGCTGAAAAATCTCACATTTGAGTAAGTAAAAAGTAAAAACTGAAATAAAAAATAGCATATTTCCTTGACAACCAGAGATTTGATTTACAGAATGAGATCTGTATAAGAAGGTCCCAGAGTCCCAAGGGCCCCATTATAGATAGTTTTGGGGGGGGGAATATATAATCGATAATTTTAATGCATATTTACAACAAGTATACCCTTCGATGTCTCTTCTCAAAGTAGCTCTCATTGAGGCACTGCATGTATAAGTACACATGGGAGAACACTTACATACTAAACGATACACATAAAGGAATAAAATAGACTGCACACGCAATAAAATGTGAAAGATACTAACGCGCAGCGAATAATTATGGTACTAATGCGTCTGTCGCTACAACAGACAGCATTGTTTATTATTGTTTAATACTCAGATGTATTACACGTAGAGGAACCGTCTGCCTCTCATTACCATTGCGAACTGTTTTTTAGACCAAGTTCCACATCTTAAACGTTACGAGTTATATATATACATGTTTAAAAGTGTTAAAGTACTGTTAACTCTCATTCGTTCAATCATCGAGGTGCCTATTCAAGAATTTCAAGTGTTTCCTCTCCTTGGACCTAATAATTAGAGCGCGGAAAAAAAGTCTTTTGACTTTTTTTAAAAGTGGGACTTTTGTGGTTTTAAATACAAATCTACACCAATTTCATTAAATAAAACACTTTTTAATGAATTGTTTAGAGACTTTTTGGGACTTTTTTTGGCTTGGCGGGACTTTTTCTGATAAAACAGACTTTTCCGGGCTTTTTTATTAAAACCACATGCCTACGTTTGGCTGTTGTGATTAATTTTGTTCAACTGGGTATTGAACACATCGATGTTTTTCATGCAGTACTCCACAGAGCAGAGATGTTCTGCAAAAATGTAAGCTCCTGACAACTGTTAATGCGAAATTTTAATAATAGCTTGGGAAATTGCAATAATTTTTTTCTATTGCTCCACCGCTCATGAAAGAATCGCTCTCACTCAGTGCTTCAACCCGAAGGTTGGTTTGAACAGGTGAGGGTAGAGTTCACCCCCGACTAAGCCACACGCGTGTGAATTTCACATATTTAGGGTAGGTGGGCCAGTTACTTTCCCTGGGCCACCTCACACTTCGAGCTTTTTCACTGGGGGTGTCCAAAGACTTCACCCGGGATACATTGATCGGAAAGAATACATTGATTAAATTATGGACCAGCTAATTTGAACCCAGTTGGTCTGCTGACAAGCCAACAGCTCAAAACTGGATGCTAATACTCCGCTTTTGTTTAGGAGATTAGAGGAAAACTGATACAATTATATGAAAGACCATCTAGAGTTTCCGACGAGGTGCCTTGTCATCCGACGGTAACGACATTGACACGTCAATCGTGTCACTGAGGGCAGACGTCTTAAAGCTCGAGGTCAAAAAGGCTGAGTAGAAGACCTTGCTCAAGACACATACCGATAAGCCCATGCATGGATGTTTCTACCGAAACATGGAAAAACATGGGCTATCGAAGGAGCTGACGTTTGCCTTCCTTCGTTCCGCGGGTCTCAGGTCCGAAACAGAGGGTTTCGTTCTCGCGTGCCAGGATGGTGTCATCAACACTCTCGTGTACCGCCGAATGATATTCAAGGCGGAGATGGCGGACACGAGATGCAGAGCGTGCCGAGCCAAGCCGGAGACTTTGAGTCACCTTCTCTCGGGCTGCAGTTATTACGCGCAGTCAGCGTATTTAGCTCGGCACAACGCAGCTCTGCGGGTGTTGTATTTCCACCTCCGACATCATTACGACATCGACGAAGTACATGTGCTGCCCTATGCCCCTGGAGATATTGAGTCCGTCGTGGAGAGCGACAAAATAAAAATCTGGTGGAATTACTCATTCCCAACCACCAGGCAGTTGGAGGCAAACAAGCCTGACATCGTTCTCCTCGACCGCTAATCTCGTTCCATATTCGTAATTGAGTTTTCGGCTCCGGCCGATACGAACTTGGACTCGAAAGAGGCGGAAAAACGGACGAAATATCAAGACCTGCTGTTCAAACTTGGGCAGATGTACCCGGGACACTCTGTAATACTAGTAGTCCTAGTCATAGGTGTGCTCGGTGGAATCAAGGGCTCGCTGATACAGAGCATCAAGTGTATTCCTGCTTGCGTGGCACAGGCGGAATCACTTCCAGCCCGCATGCAGAAGGCCGTCCTCTTGGGGTCGCTCCGTCTGCTTCGTGGGCACGACCCGTACGCAGCGTAGCCACTGATCCGATGGGTTAATCGGAAGCGGTTACGAACTCTGCACCACCCCTCTCGAGTTCTCGGCCATTATGACGGCAACGAAACCCGATGTTAGCCGGGGACTCGGAGGGGAAAGTTACAGAAGTAAAAAAAAAAAAATAATAATTTAATATTTACCTTAAGCATCGTTTGACATTCCCGAATAAGTCAATATTATCAGATATATATTTTTAACTATAAATTACACGTGTTTTAATCTATAATTTCTTATAATAATAATATAGAGAACTTATTTAAGCAATTCTGAATTCACTCACTCACTCACTCATGTAGCCATTGAAAACCTAAGCGGTCTTTGGCCTCGCCAACCAAGCGCCTCCATGCTTTTCTGTCTTCTGCCAGCTCGATTTCTGATCCCATCTTCCCTAGGTCCTTCCTTACTTCATCAGTCCAGCGCATTCTCGGTCTTCCCACGGGTCTTTTACCTGAAGGTAATAGGTTTAAAAATATAATTTTGAATTTCCACTTTTAAAAGTAACTTTGATAATAAATGATATTTCTCATTATTTTTCTAGATATCCTCCGACCAAAAGTCACATGTGAAACAGCACATTGACAGCTCATCGCATCAAGTGAAATTAAAGGAAACCGTGAGCTTGCTGAGTTTATGACAGAGCCAGTTATCGTTTACATCCACCAGCGATGACTTTGCTTTGGACTTGTGCGAGCTGTTTGTGGCATTGAACGTTCCTACTCACAAATCAAAACACCCTTTATTCACATCATTTGTGGAAAAATATACTAGGAGGACAGTTCCATCTGAGAGTTCTCTTCGGAAAACTTACTTACCAACACTCCAGGAAAAGGTATGAATTTTTAAATATTTTATGAAGTACATACTCTAAAGATCAACGAAATCAAATTACATCCCTGCTCTCAGAAAAGAAGCGTTAAAAAGTTTGGCATAATATGATTTAGTAGTCTCAATCATTAAGTTTTGAAAATACTTCACTACAATATTTTGCGTGCTGCCTCGAGAAAGATCGTTTAACACATGATACAATATAACTCTCCATTCACAATAAACTTTATCCTCTCTTGATGTCAAGTGGTGAATGGCAATTTATTTTACACAAAGAGGACAGCTGTATTACCGATTCAGAAGAAATGTTTTTTCCTCGGAATTGCTTATTTTAGCACTCAAAAAATAAATTTCTATATAAAGAATTGACAGGTAAGTAATGTTTTCTCAGATGAATAGTATTCCTTAATTCACGATGAAAACACGTTTTGAAGTCCAGGGAGCGTGTTTTAACAATTTTCATTGTGAGATTTCGTATTTTATATTTTCTAATGAACAGAGTAACTGATTGAATATATTAATGTATCAACCCTTCGAAAAATATCCATGATATTTCTTGGACATAACCTCAAATTCCTGATACCTTTGAGTTTAAAATTTTAGGCAAATAACTTTCAACGACTTCATCATTCCAATATTTTCCCTAGCACGAATTTCCCATTCGTTGTTTTAAGTATTTAAAGGGAATTGATACTGGATCCAATTGGACGACCATCGTATCTACGACATAACTACCCCTTTCATTCGGTATTAGAAATAGGAAAAGTTTGTGAAGATTTTATGAAGTAGTGAAACAAGGGCAGCCCTGAGGCATTTAAGGGACCTGGGGAAACATTCTATCACCTCTCCTTGAAAAATATCTTGTTTGAGGACTCCTTCGAGGCTCCTTGAATATGGGGCCTGAGGAAGGGTGCTGTCCTTCCTCGCAGTCCCACGGGAAACTGTCTTTTTATTCACACTCTATTCAATCAAGAGGTATCAATTTTCTAATCCGTTTTGCTATATACTTTTGAAAATGTATATTAAGGTTCACTTCAAAATAAGTGGTTGTTATTTTAAAATGTGACTTATACCTTGAACACATGCAATTTAACATGCATAGTTTGCGTCGAAAGTAATATTATCTATTGACTTATTTTCATAATTTCCTGGTGGTAAGCCGATAGGAATAAAATTAACAAAAAAGTATTCACTCGCACGAAGAAAGTAATTAATATTCCATGTCAATTTTGTACTACTCTTATAAGTGTTTGCCTTACGTATCACTTTTTAAAAATGTTTTTGTGTTTTAGAACACGAAAAGTATTAAGGATGACCTGAAAGAAAGCAAATTATATGCCATTGCTGATGAGACAACTGATGTAAAGAGACGATATGTGTGCAACATATTGGTTGGAGAATTGACACCAGATGAGCCCAATAATAGTCGTGGGATCCAAGCAACTTGAAAGAGTGAATAATGAAAAGGCTGCACGCCGTATTGACGTATCCTTAAGTAAGTATTTATGCCTAAATTAGTGAAGTGTATTTGATGCTGAAAAGGGGAGCAAATTCAAATCAGAACTGAAGTTTATTAACGGTATAACTTATGTTGATGAGTTCTTTGTCGCAACTTTACCGTATTTATCGTAATGTCCGCGCCAATGTCTTTACAGCCTCTTTGTTTGGAGATAATAGTGCTGGAGAGAATTTACTTCTCCCAACCGATGGAGCGGCGTACATGGTTAAAGCCGCGAAGGCTTTGGTGGTTTTCTACCCCAAAAATGATTCACATCACTTGCAAAGTGCACTCTCTTCACAGGGTGTGTGAAGAAATGCGCGAAAGATTTCCCACTGCAAATAAGTGGGTGGTGTCTACCATTAAAAAGGCACTTACTCTCAATCTGAATAAAGCTAAAAATATACTTAAATTTCTAAATTATTACTGCAAAACTCATATTTAATATTTTGGCAGGTATCCTTGAAAGCACCTCCGCGCGTCGAATAATAAAAAACACTTTGCTATGATCTGTCTTTGCCTCCAGACCCAGTCCTCACAAGATTTGGAACATGTCTGGAAGCTTCTGTGTTCAATGCCCAGCACTTTAATTAAGAATGTAAATAACTATCTGTAGTTATATTTGTGACTGATGAATCAATTCTATTGTATGTGATAGAACTCCATCGACAGTTTTGCTCACCTACCTATAACTACAATTGCCCGTTCAAAATTTAAGAAGAAAACGTTATTTTAATTTTTTACTTCAGGATATCTCTCGGGGGAGCCTGTAACCCCTAGAGAGCGCGTCCCCAGGTGGCGGATAGGGGAAAGCCCTCACCGGTCTGCATCCTGATAGACCGGCGGGTTGGTGGGAAATAAAATACCACCCGCGGACCAACAGGCGGGGGAGGAGGAAATCCTTAGCTGTGGTGAAAGCAATCCTCCAATAGGAGTAAACCTAGAGAAAAAAATCCCGGTCCTCCAGGTAGGGGGTTGAGGCGATGGGCCTGCAACCCATCACTCGCAAAAATTCCCAAAAGCAACAAATCCTCAAACAAAGCCTCGGAAATTGGATAGGAAAAATCGAAAATGAATGAATGCGCGGAAAAGGACTCTGAATTTTGGAACATGGAACGTACAAAGCCCAAGTGGAAAAAATAAACAAGTTTTCAAGGAATTAGACAACTATAACATGGATATAGCTGCTTTAACGGAAACAAAAAAGAAAGGAACTGGAAATGAAATACAAGGAAACTACTTACACTTTGACAGTGGAGGAGTAGAAAAGGGAGAAAGAGAGAGCGAGAGAGAGCTGGAATATCAATTGCTGTACACAAAAGATGGAAAAATAAAATAAAAAATTGGGAAGAAATCAATGAAAGAATACTAAGAATGGAAATAGAAATATGGTCGTATACTTTGGTAATTGTGGCAGTATATGCTCCAAATGATGATGTAAATGCAACAAAAAAAGGTGAATTTTTGGAAGAAAAATCTAGTATACTCATGAATATCCCGGACAGAAAAGAAGTGATAATCCTAGGAGATATGAATGCTAGGACAGGGAAAAAACAGGAAAATCAGGTAATAGGAAGATATGGAGAAGAGACGCTGAATATTAATGGAGAACGTCTGATAGAGTGATGTGAGGCAAATTCTCTCCGCATAATGAATGGATTTTTCAAACACCGGGACAATCATAAATACACCTGGATACAACCAACGAAAAAACTGAAATCCATTACAGATTACCTGATACTAAGACAAAACACCAACTTAAAAACAGAAGATGTAAGAGTTCAGAAAGGGGCAGAAATAGGAAGCGACCATTTCTTGCTTAGAGCAAAAATATATGTGAAATACCGAAAAACAGTACCAATAGGAAAAATCATGAAAACAATAGAAGACAGAAAAGAAAAGGAAAGAAAATACAATATCGAATCATTAAAGGAAGAATCTATAAAAGGTCTATTCGAGCAAAGACTGGCAAATAAAATAGGACAAAACATAGATGGAAATATAGAAGGAAACGTCGAGGAGATGTACAGGTTCTTGACGACAGCCATTCATGAAGCAGCATTTGAATCACTTGGCGAAAAAGAAGCTAGGACCAGAAAGTCTCTGGATTATTGGTGGACAGATGACCTAGCAAAACTGGTGAAACAAAAGAAGGATTTATCTAACAAATGGTTATCAACCAATGACCCTGAAGACCGTAAGGAATATGCAAGAAAAAGATACGAAGTAAAAAGGGAAATAAGCAAAGCAAAAAATGAAGCATGGGAAAACAAATGCCTAGAAATCGAAAGATTTGTAGGTGGGACAAGGACTAAGATGGCATGGAAAACCGTAAGCGAATTAAAAAATGGAAATAAAACAAAAATTAACATTGATATGATTAAGATGGATGAATGGGTAAAATATTACCAAAATATGTTCTTAGAGGACAGAACAGAATTTATGAATATACAAACTGAAACAATTTTAGGAAACGTAGAAATATCAGAAATAAAGATACAAGAAGTTAAAGAATCACTTAAAAAAATGAAAAATGGTAAATCCCCAGGTCCGGGAGGTATTCCAGTAGCGTTGTTAAAAAATGCTCCTGAAAGACTATTAGAAATATTGACGACAATCTTCAATAGGTGTTTAATTCACGGAGAGGACCCACCAAATGAGTGGAAGTTGGCTTACTTGACATAAATACATAAAAAAGGTTCAAAAAAGGAATGTAAAAATTATAAGGACATTAGTGTGAGGCCACTTGTGGAAGACTGTATGGACGAATTATTAAAGAGAGGTTAGAGCATGAAATAACTATCGAAATAATAAATAAATAAATAAATAAATATATATATATATATATATATATATATATATATATATAAGTCAAGTGACATGTATGTATAAGTCAATTTAATATCTTTTTTGGCCAACGTTTCTCCTCCATTCTTTTTACGTGTCCATACCATTTTAGCCGTCTTTTCTCTATTTCTTGTATTATGTTTTCTTCTACTAGCATAATTTTTCTTATATTTTTATTTCTTATTCTTTGTAGTTTAGATTTTCTGCTGCTTCTTCTTATATTACGAAAATTAGAAGCTAAAAATGTTTAGCCACCACACGTTTTTATTCTAAAATAAATTTCAAGAAGTGCGAAACATGTCTTTGAGGGTTGTGAGAACTTATTAAGATTTAAGGGGTGTGGGGCATACGATATTACAAGGCTGTGAAGCTCTAACACTTTGTTGTCTCCCTCCGGCGCAACTGTCGCCACAACCATTCGGTAAATCTCCGTGACCGCCGCAGTCTGGACCTCCAAATCTCTCGCCCCCGCCCTCTTTGATTGGCCCACGCCTGGTACAGGACAGGGAGGGGCGAGAGATGGCGAGTCGACATGGATTCTGGGAAACCGAAAATGGGCAATTTCGTCGTACAGAGGGCGAAAATCACTGGAAAGAGAGAGCGGTTGTAAGGGGGAAGGGGGCGTGGAAGCGATTGGAAATTCCTCTCTCTCTCTCGGCGATGGGAATGGAGGGAGGCAGGGGAGGAGGAGGAGAAAAAGGGAAGGGATGGTCGGAGACGGGAAGGGGATGCTTCGCTCCTTTTGGGAAGACATTCGGGGGATGAGGGAGCGGCATGCCCAAGGGACACCGCCGTCGGGAAATTCACTCTCCGAGCGAAGACATGGCTAAAGAAGAGGCAGAAGGAGATCGAAGGATGAATTTGACGAAGGGCGAAGTTCCGGAGACTCACGGCTTTCAGAGAGCGTTGAGTAAGGATGAGCTTGAGCAAGTCAAAGCTGCGCACTCGTTTGGAATTGTCACCGAATCACTCTTATTACACCCACTTGAAAAATAAACCATCTATATACCTATCCGGTTATATGTAATGCAAAGCGCATCCATATGAAACGTATTACATTTCAAGTGAATTGCATTTAATTTTTCTTCCTGTCATTCATGCTCAAGTTACTGGCAGTGAAAAAATTAATTCGCGGTAGTTTTCCACTTTTTATGACTTTGACCTCACCTATGTTTCCACTTATTTTATGAAAAGCGAATAACTTCGGTCACTATGAATAAGTTCTACTTCATCTTTCCTGAGACCATAACATTCCTGTCCATGAAGTTGAACCCGATGCAACACGCCTAACTTAAATTCAATGATAGTTCATCTCTTAACTATCCAATCATAATTACTGACAACGTAGATGTTAGAATTAATTACCTAAATATGTTGAATATACACCAGGGTTGAAATTCGCCATGAAAAAAATCATTAGACTTGACCGGGATTCGAACCCGGATCTCCCAATTGCCGGTCAGGTGTGTTAGCCAGTTACACGTGACTTCGTACCACATCATTTGTAAAATGCAATGATTGGAAATATGTTGAATATGTTGATTATGCGAGAAACTAATAGCCTGAATGTCAATGCAGATTATAGTAATTAAGGTTTCAGAAAAAATCTTGCTTACGTTGTTGGTCCTGCACAGAGGACAGTATTAGGGACAGGAACTATCAAAAGCCAGTGGAACGCGGAAGGAAGACTGTACACTGGAAGGTTCTTTAGAAAACCATTGTAAGTGCTGCCAACACAATCTTTCAAGAATCTGGAAGAGTCAACACGACCTACTGTCACGTTGCAATTTGTCTCACAAGGTCGAGTTCCTGTTTAGGCCATAGCAACGTTTTGTGCGATCGCATGTGCCCCTCCCTCTTCCCTCTCCCATTGCCTCTTCGTTCTCCCGTCCTCCACTCCTGCCCCTTCCCGCTTGACGCGGAGGACTGCCCCAGCAACTTCCGTGAGAGAAATACCTGGCGCTACTCTTTGTCCTTTGGATGTCATAACGAATTATATGCGTCTTAAAATGCCTTAATGCACAATGAAATTCCTTTGGGTCCAATGCCTAATTGCATATTATGATTGCAAAAACTCAATGGATTTCACATTTCCTTTATTCGTAAACACGACTGGGTTCAACGCCTACTCGCAATTTTCAAGGGGGTAACATTTTGCCCAGGTGCGAGATCTAATATTACTAAACGTGTAGTATTGTTATGCATATATGTGCATATGGAAAAATTTTCTCGAAAACCGCCGCACCAATTCTCATTAGAGTGGGTATTCACGCGTTTTAGGGCACAAGGGAACCAAAGGACCACAGGGCTCAGGGCCGCAATTGATTCAGGGACACCCCTTTCACTTCCATGATTCAAGTATCGGAATCAGTTCAGGGGTCTCTTTCACTGGTTTTTTTTATATCACTTGCAATGGAGATATTGGGTACAAACTTTTTCCCACGGGTGGCAGTAACAACGAAGTATTTATTTCATTCAAAACCTAAATTGAGACACCAGATATGACTCTAACCATTCAGAGCTAATATTACAATTGTGTGTTTTGGATCCCTGAGAAATTACAGTATACTTACAATTCACTATTATTTCATCCTCTCCACATGATTGCAATTTTGTTCAAGAATTTTGTTTAAGGAACCTTATCGATTGCTTTCTTGAAATCAAAGTATATAACTTCAACTAGCTTTTTCGATTCACCTGATTTTAGGATGTAGGGAAGGAAGAGTCCGGAATAAAGCCAATCATTCCACTTTTTACGCATCTGTGTCTTAAACGGGAGGATGCAAGTGACATCCGTCACCTACAACTGGCTTATCATCCCTTCAGGAATAATGACGAGATTTGTGCCAATCTCGTACAATATATTCTTGATGCATGGCATTCGATGGCATCTAAATGCATCTAGAACCATCATACGACGTCTACAAACCGCATCTTTGCACCGCACATTTCGCAGCCAATCTTTCGTTGAATTTTCATCCATCCCGCCTTTTTATTTGCGCGTACATGCTCATTCTGCGGCCATATAACATTATTAGGGAGAGTTTTTCTTTTAAATATTATACAGAATTGTAACATCTTCAAATTACAGAGTAACGTATCTTCCGCGATCGGAAGGAATCCGACGGACGGAAATCGGACGAAATCCGACACGAACGGACTGAAGCGAATTGAATATAAACATAAGTACTTGTTAGCGACTGTGTAGCAATACCATCCTTCATGGACCAATATTTCCATAGACACGCATGGAAGTTTTGGAGGGGAAGAACCTACCACAAAAAGATCGTCATATTGAGGAACCAAAGGGCAAGTATGTAAGAGCAAGGGGAAAAGCCATCCAATGGCAGCGTTACCGCATGCGCAGTGTTCTTTCGGGCGCTGAACGGTGCGGCGGACAGTGGCAGAGATCGCCGACTGCGTGTTATACATAGTGATAAGTAAATTCTTACATTGCGCTCGCCATTATGTATTATAATCGGATAATAACGGTATAATGTTTTTGTACAAGGCTTACAATTTAAAAGTTAGCCCATGTTGGCCATAAAATATTTTTAGTTTATAATAGTTTACTGTTGCCAACTAGATACTACTTTGGATACCTATTGCAAAGTCAATAACCTAAGGAAAACATATTCAACAACAAATGAGAGATTGAAGAGAAAAAGACTGAGATTGCCCTATTACAAAGGAATTTATTTAAGTATTCTAATGGTAAATGTAGGTTTTGTTGAATGTCAGAGAATTTCTTCCCAGTTTTGCACACTTTCAGGGTACAATCTATTTCTAGTATTCCATTTTTCACCTCAGCATACGATCTAGGCTATTACATCCCGTCCATGAAACCTATTCTCTTTCTTCCCCTTTCAAGCTTGCCCAACATCCTTCCCTCTATCACATTCTTGAGCAACACATCGCCCCTTGCCACATCCTCCAGCCACCTACTCTGCCGACCTCAAATGTCATTCAGAAGTATCCTTTCCTCGACCACCGTCTCAAGCACTTCCTCGTTAGTCTTCCTTTCATGTGAATGATACCCGAAAAAATAATGCTCAAATCTCACGTGAAATTTAACGCATTATGATAACACACTGGCCTTATGTGCCAAAAGGAGCATGCCGAACTTGTTTCTGTAGTTTTTCCTAGGCTGAGCTACAAAGTTCCTGAAGTTGACAAAACTGTTCAATTTAGTGTGTGCGGTGTCGATTATTGCATTAACATGTCTCCATTTTTGGTTACATCATATAATAAAAACTATTGTTGAAATCTTTGAAGCTAAATATCTCCGTTGTTTGTGCACTGCCCACGACCAAACTTGTTTCTGAGGTAAGACAAAAGACTAACGTGTCAAATTAGAAATAAAATTCAAATTTAAAAATGGATGTATTTTTGTTGTTATAATTTAAACAATTTCAACAAAATTGAGCTTATATACCAAACTGATCACACACTGTTTCTGTAAATTATTTTGAAGTCAAAATAAGATGTCAACCGTTTCTCTAGCTATTTTCGTTTAGGAGATATAGCAAAAAGAGAAAAAAGGTTTAAACGCAAAATGATCGAAGCTTTGATCGTCTCTAGATCTGCCAAAACTTTTTTTCCAAAAACGCTTCCACACTTTTCCATATAATGCTAGAAGGAACGCTCACAAAAATTTTGATTCGAATCGCAGACACTAAGGGTCGACTCACTGCTGATCTGACGTGGAATGACCCAAATATATATATTTGCGTCTACAATTCGTTTTCATGTGCCAAAAACATTTTCTCGTAAGATTTCTGGTAAGGACGTTTTCCTCCGAAGATCTGTTTTCAGCATGCTAAAACGTAAATGGCAAAGAATTTTAATACACTAGGTTTATGTAAGTTTAAGGAAAATATGAGACATTTAAAGCTAAAAAAAGGGGGAAAATGGAATCCCTACGGGATCTGCTGAAACTATTTTACGTGTTTTGACTTTACGAGGGATTTAAGGGAAGAATTGTTGGGCAGTTGTCTTCGAGGTAAGTCACAATGTTACCGCCAGTGATGACCCTGAAGGTATTATGACTCAGGACGAATGTGCAAGCCCAACCTGAATCATCCACTGACGGGTTGGAGTATTTAGCAGCTGTGGTGGTCAGAAAATGTAGTCGCAGAATGTCAAAACTGGGAAATTTTATTTATTCACCTGAAGCTACAGCTCACAGTAATATTTCCCCTCGGATACTACATCTGTTATTTGGAGAACTTACTGTACCATCACAAGAATTGATTATTTAAGGTTGCCATCTACGAAATAGATAAAATTTGGACGACAATGTGGGGAACAGACGGGGGAACCCAAAATGGAGGAGTGGTTGAAAAATCACTATAGAGTAGGAACAAAAAAAAGGGGAAATGTTGTTTAAAAAAGAAACAAAATATATGCGTCACATATACTCTTAATTTAGTTAAAATTTCTCAATTATTCACAAAACCATGTTCAGCATCAACGACGGCAATGAGAAAAATAAAGATTCCACGTAAAATAAGAAAGCTAACAACATAGAAGACGAATTATCTGCATGTTCTTAATTTCCTGCTGAGTATCAATATCATAAAAACATGAAAGAAACAATTCATAAAAACAGCACATTAAAGAAGAGTGCTTTCCTTGGCCATCTTACCTCACACTAGATACCTCATCTGTTACACATTCACACGCTCATTCAGTGCAAATACGTTAAACCTGCATTTGACTCATTTATTGAATAGTCTTATATTGAATGACATGATAGAGACAATTTATAAACAAACATACGATATCATTTATAAATATTGGAATTACTTATGAATAATTAGCTTACTAATATCCAGCGCCTCTCATAACTCCAATTTGTGGTACTTTAGAAAAAATGCGAAAGAATTTCTCATATGGGAGGAAAGTCATATGTAGTCGGCAAATAGCATGGTGTACACTGTTGTTGGTTCATTTTTGAAACTGTTAAGCGTGTTCCATGTCATCTATAGGTGTTTGCACTACAGATGCTGCCACTTGACGAGTATACAATGCCAGCATCATGAAAGAAACTACTCATTATCATTAGGCCATTAAAAGCTTTACCCTCACATTTCAACCTTTTTAAGAGACTTCGTGCATTTATCATCATAGTAAATGTTGAAATTATCAAAAGAATGTTATTACAGAAGATAGATATTCGGACTGTACATGAAAACAACATTATTGTTCATCCTAAATTCAATATTATTTTACACGGGTTCTTCCGCGAAGACGTGAGTGACGCCTCATCAGCGGCGACGGCGCGAGCAACCATTTCGGCATAATCTACATCTCAATTCCATTGAGATGTAGACTATGCCGAATGCTTGAGATGTAGATTATCTACATCTCAATTCCATTTCTCATGTGATTCATTTATCTACATCTGAAATGAATTTATTTACAGAAATGGAAATTTTCCACTAGAAAAGGTTTAATACGATCATGGTTTCGATGCACAGTGCATCATCATTATGGAGGAGAGGGCATTAAATCAATAAATTGTAACCTGAGGACCGAAATGACAACCATATCATTGGCTAGCCCTGCTCAATCATTACTTTCCTTCGGATTGCGAATGCATAGCGAGTGAATATCCTCCACGTGCTTGAAATTTAAGGAAAGTACCTCTTGACACAAATTTTCTGCATAGTGCCGTGGATTATACTCGATTTCACCATGGTTTTCACCGGGAATGTGGATTACTGTTAGTTTTCATAGAGAAATAACACATGGAAATAAAATGCATACAGAAGAAGTCAGTGCCTGCTGATTTCTAGTAAGATATCGATGGAAAACATCGTAAACCTGCAAAATTACTGCGTCAGCCCGTAAGAGCTTAAGTAAAACAGGGGTTGAGAAAGATGGCGGGCAGACCACGCCCACATTACAGCTAATAGCATTAGTCATCATACCCAGCGCCCTCTCCAAACGCTCTCTCAATGCGAAACTCGTTAACAACACAGATTGAGGTATCCTATAAATTATACGGACCTTGAGCCGCCGTGCCTTCCACCATACGGTGAAATATTGCGGTCCTAGCTCTGCAATAAATTCGTAGGGATAGTACAGAATACCGACGCAAAGTAATAACCAAAAATTCTCCTTCTTACGAACTGTACCTACGTAAAGGTTTTAGGATTTTTTTTTAAATTTTAGGAACGATTTTAGTTGGCTCATCAGTTAGTCACGAAAGGTGCAAAACCATCAGATCCACGTGGTCACCGTCAAGTCTCCATTACATAATGCTATAACATTTAAGTATGCCTCTGCGCCGGTGGAGGGAGTCCTTATGTATGTATCTGCTCGAGTTGCAAGAGAATTTATGACCAGGGGTTATAAGGTTTCGCAAAAGCTGTAACAGAAATTAGTTTATGAAAAGTCAACTTCGAGTGATTTATCGATACACTTTCGAGCCACTTATATTCGAATTTTCCACAGAAATGCTCACCGTTCCGAGACGGAGATATGCAGGAGCGACAAGGGGCCCACCTGTGCGGTTTAACTAATCCGTCGACACACCCGTCCCCGATTGAAAAACGGAGCATTCTTCGAAGAGAGAGGAGGAGTGCCAAGGGTTTCCCTTTTAAACGGGAGGAGGACATCATCATCACCACCACCACCACCACCACAGTGGGCCACCAGAGGAGAGCGATCCGGAACCCCCAACCCGACACCAGGTTTCATCCAACACCCAACCGAGCGAGACCAGTGCGGTGCGCGAGTAGGCGGGGTCCCCCCCCCCACACTCTCTCTCTCCCCCCCCCCCACACACTGCAAAAAGGCGCGTCCGAAAAGGGCCCACCGCAGAGTCACTGAAGTCGAGAGGACAGAGCAGAAAAAACCCCGGGGCACACACAACACAAGAGGTGTCGGTCGAGGAGGGGGTGCGAGAGGAGATGGAGCGTGGGAGAGCCGGCTCGTGACGAGGCCTCGGATCCTCCCGCCTCGGTCGACTCGACTTCGCTACGCGTGGGGTGCCCCGAACAAAGCAGAGAGACAGTAGCCGTGGATGAAGGAGTGGAGGAAAGGACATCATCCCTCCGACCGAAAAATACACCACTCCCTCTCAAACTCTATTCCTCTTAGAGAGGAGAGGTGCAGATAGTCCTTCCGAGAAACGAGGAGTGGGAGAGAAGACAGCGGGCCAAGCGGGACCCATTTGAAGAACGAATTTACCGAGCCTTTCTCCCGTTTCCAAACGAACCTAGTGGGTGGCGACGACCAAGACGACAAGAATCGGACGGGTATAATAAGAGAGGAGTGGAAAATTTGCTTTGGTGAGCCAGGAGGAGAATTATTTCATCTCTTTGGCTTCGATTCGACGGGCTTGGGAGGTTTTTTTTTTCTTCTTCGGCTACGCATATCTGCGAAACGTAAGATTGACACGAGCCGTGACAGTGCGTAGGAAATGATGTTTTGGATCTCGGTCAAACGATTCCGTCGCTAAAATCCGTGGGAATGAGGAGTCGGTCCCGCATTTTCTCGCACATCTCTGGTATTTTATGAACAAAGAAGATGGGAATTAATTTGAAGAATGAATATCGTATATACCGTGTTATAAGTAATGATTCAGCAGCCGTGTACCTTCGTTCGTTCAAAACAAAATCTGACGGGCTACATGTAATGTAACATACTAAGAGTCATAAAACACCCACAGATTAACCGGACATCTCATTGGAAGCCATGTCGTACGACTAAGCAATGTTTACTAATAACATAGCCGTTTCACTTCAATCCCAAGTGACACCGAGCACCTCAAAATTTTCGTAATTCGTAAACCCTACATATGCGGAAGCCTTCATTGGGAAATAATTCCAGTACGAAAAAAAATCGGCTTTTAGTCATTAATTACTCGAATTTTTCATTTCACCGTCAAATCCTCCCATTGCATGAGGGGCACGGCACCAGGTCAAATCCATAAGCTTAACCTTTCAAATTTATAAAATAAGATGTGTGCAAATTGTTTCGAAATTATGTACAATGGCTACCTTTCTGCTTTCCGAGCTTACCGAGCGGAAAAAGAAAACGTATCTAAGATGATTTCTAAAAAAAGCTGCTTTGATACCACTGCACAAGAAAGGAGATGGACTAAACGTTACCAAATGCAGACCGGACTAAATAAATAATACTAAATACCACTAAATAACTCCAAAGAGAACACCATGGGGTTATGCTGATGAAGTCTTCTCGGGTTTTCCACGGGGTCAAGTCGTTGTGGGCCGACGTTTCGACAGCTACCACCGCCATCGTCCTCAGGGCATGAATCATGAATGGACTAAATCATACCATGGGGTTATATTTACTTTTAACTTAATAATCTTTAAATAACTAAATAAATAAAACTGTGATATTTCGCATGAAGAACAAAAGTTAAAACTTAATTAAGCAAGCATACATTGAAAAACATTAAAATGGCTTTATAGTCACTGGTCATAAGGTCCTAGTGTGTGGAAGTGACAGAGATCTAATAATCCTTGGGACAGAAGTTCCCCAAGATCCTGTATTACGGGCTATTTTAATTTGGACTTTTGTCAATGATTTGAGTAAGCACAAACTGCAAAGTACATTTACAGAATTTACAGCAGATAATGAGGCCCTTTTTTAAAGGTCTGGAAATGAAATTATGTTGAAGCCATTACTCAATGAAAATATGAATTTCTTAAGAACAGGGTTTGATTGTAATCGACTAGAACAGAGTGAAAAAAAACTAAATTCGCTTTCAGAAATTAGCAATAATACGGATGCCGTAAGTTGTAAATTAATCTAACATGCAGCATGAGTTTCACTGGCAATATGTGTAACTTTCCTGTCATTGTCAAAGCCTGATTAAAAATATTGGAGAGTGACCTTGGACCATTAATTACGGTGATACCTACATCTATTACCTACATCAGAGGTATAAACTTAAGTCTAAAGAATGCCTAATCCGAATTTTATTATACTCGTAATAAGCATCCATCTCAACTTAAAAGACAGATACCTCGTGCTTTCATTCGATCCAAGCTTACGCAAAACATTATTTTCCGAGGCGGTATTTGCACGAACACTTTAAAACATGCAATAACAATGCAGAAAAATAACATGGACTATTGCGTCGAAAGAATATTATGCTCCCTCATACTCATAAATTGTACGTCTTAAAATGATACCGCTCAGTCAATCGCATGTGTTTTAAGTTCAGCAAATAATTTATGTCATGAGTGAAAATATGCCAGTGTACCAAAAAGTATCAAACTAACAACAAATTGGATTAGTTACAACCCAAACCAATAATAACCTCCAGTTAACGATCATATCTGAATGTCGGGTCTAAACCCAAAACCCAAATTTTATTAATGCGTGGTAAGACATTATTGAAAAAGATCAAAGAATGACTACCATATAATAAACACGTTGAATATTTATATCTGAATATGAGTTTTTTGTTACTTAAATGTGAATCATTGCAAACCAATCGTAATATAAACTTGCACTACAAACTAAATGTAAATTAAATTATCTGAGAAAGGCCAAAGGATTAAGCATATTTAATAATTGGCACCATTCAACACTTTTTTATGCAACTGATCGATTTCAACGTCTTAGCGTCATTATCAAGATACATAGCTTTCACTTCACAGCTTTTACTGGGAATTGGTCGAGGGTCGCTTAGGACTCAGTGACTTACGCGCAAGGCTTAAGACCGCTTGAGAAATTCACAAGAGGTGCGTATATTATTTCGACGCCGCAATACATATCTAGGTCCGATGGAAGCGATAAAATAAGAGATACATTGCCGAACGGAGAGATGCAGAAATTCTCTCTTCCCGCGTAAATGAAGCGAAGCGATAAGAATTGACCTCCACTCAAAATATTCCCAAGTTACGTATCACCTCTACCCCTACCCGTCACCTTTTTCTTTACATCTTTAGGCGGATGGTGTGCCAACATCCCCCGCCACACGTCAATGCGGCTCCTCGAAGGGCAGTAGGTGTAGACGAGTGCGAAGTAGGGTTCACCGCGCGGAGAATCAAAATACAACTTGAAAATTTAAAAATGGTTAAAGGCTGTGTGTTTATGTTTATATTTAATGTAATTTTCTGATTATGTATTTCTAATTTGTAATTCACATCATATCACTGCAGCTTAGGTATATGAAGGGACATTATACAAATTGCTGGTGGCTCGGTTCAGGTTTCAACCTTGGATCCCACCTAGAGCTTCCACTTCTTTAATGTTAAATTTTATTATATTTCTTAATTTATTGTAATTCGAAGGAAATTAAATAAGTGTATTCCATTGTAATCGGGATTCCAACGCGCATTCTCCTCCGCAGTCGAGATTCGAATCGGGAACAAGTGCCACCACAATCCCCAGAAGCCGATGGGATGGGGGAGGGGTGGAAGGAAGGAAAAAGAGAGAGGGGGAAAGACGGAGGGAGGGAGGGGGAGGAAGGAATCGTCCCGGATTCAGAGTTCGAACGCGATGGAGGACGCGTGGGCGGGTAGAAGGAGAAATGTGGGTGGGAGGGAAGGGAGGGGGCAAGGAAGAAAGAAGGGGGTTTGAAACGTCCTCCTCGAAACCCTCGGCTCTTCGGGGACGGCAGAAGAGGGAGAGACGATCACAAAAGAATTCCTTCGGTGGAGCGCGCAACGAATCGTGGGAATTCTCGGGAGAGAATTCTTTCTCTTCCTCGACGAGGGCTACCCACTCTCCCGGACTCTCCATGAATTGGACAACGATAAAAAAAACACACATACAAGTATATCGCCACACGCACTGCGGCGTCATCCTCCCCTTTCACTTTATATAACAACCTACACATATACGAAGCATCATTATCGTTTACTACGAATTGAATCTTTTGCTATTCGGATTTGCTTTTAATTTATCGGAATACTATTGGAAAAGACGAGCTTACTTGTGGGCGAGGCCGAATCCCACCAGGGCCGCAGATGGCCATCGGAGTACGAATAATATTAGTAGAACAGCCATCAGAAACAGGCTAAAATATTGGCGAAATAGCCACAATCTAATGATGGAAATATTATTTTTTCAAATTTTAAAGTAAACAACTTATATAATTATATTTAACAATACAAAATATCCAAATGTCAAATATTTCTTTGTACGCAACATTCCTGGGGAAGTTGGTTGAGCTATTACTGAGAAGTTCCCTCGTGACAGGTGCCTTATTAAATATGCAGCCGCCCGCGCAGTGTGTCAGTTATAGTGGAGAATGTATATATATGTGAGTTCCCTTTCCATCTATTCGCGCATATCTGAGTCACAACGCATCAAAAGCGAATCATACACACATACACGTCGTATTTAAGGTAGTTAAGTCACCAATCATTTCTTGAAGGTAGTGTTTCTTCCTTTACATGTATTAAAAAGCCTTTAAAGTAGTTAGAACAAGTTATAATTTCAAATAGACATCCATGAAAGTTGGCTTATTTAAAAAAAAAATATCTCATCTTTCCAAATAAATCAAAATATTAGCCACTCAATGCACTACTTTTAGGATATTCGCCGAAAGTTAAGTTGTTTTTTTTAATATCAAGGGCTTGTCCCAGTGAGCAACATTATTTTCAACTGAGGAATTTCTCGACGCACCACAAACCTAATCTAATCCTAACCTAGCCTAATAATCTATCCCATGAATCTTTTCTTAATTTTGTTACAGAATAAATCAATTACTCACCACAGTAAATTTTACACAATCGCATAAAAATCGCATTCTTTTTTGGAGGCGTTCTCACCGTACGGCTAGAGAAAATGAGTCAAGTTAACGACTTATTGCGATATGTTTATTTATGAGAATCGCAATCGCATAATAGTATATACTTGCATTATTAATATTACAATATTTACTCTTAGTTAAATCAAGGGAAATTAAGGTCCACGGCTTCTCAAGACAGCAAAAATAAATGAGTCTCCAATGGCCGTAAAAAATGGCACCACTCGTCAAACATGCAACCACACAACACTTACTGTGTTGGTTTGCGGGAATGGGGATTCCACAGCTGGGACCAACCACAGCCTCTCTACCAGAATACCCTCCTGTGATGGTTTACGGGAATGTTACTTCCTCGCCAGTGACCACCACAGACACACACACACTCAACCCAATTGGGATCCTTCTCGAAGGCTAATGGGACCCTGATAAGGATGCCTGGGTTATAACCTGAACTCCTTCATAGGGCTAATGGGACCCTACTAAGGATGCCTGGTAATTACCACAATCAAACTCACAAGCACTCAAATCACTCACTCACACACACAGACGGACTCAATTTCTGGGAGAAATCGCTCAAAAAGAGCGTGGTCAAAATATAAACACAAAGACAAACGAGGGTGAGCGTCGGATACGCGTATTTCGGCCACAAGGTGGCCCTCTTCAGCGAGCTGAAGGGAAAAGCACTTGCAACACGAGGTTGTAATTGAACAAAAGGGGAGGACAGCCTGGAATAAATACTGAAAGGGACAAAAGGGGGAGGGAGAAGGGAAACCAATGACCAATGGGTGTTGAAGAGAGCAAACAGCATTGGTGGATAGCGGAGAAGGGAGGAGGGCGGTGAAGAGAAGTGTAGGGCGGGGGGTGGAAGAGAAAGGGGGGTGGCAAGTGAAGGAAAGTGGCCGTTGTAATAGGGGGGGGAGTCAAACTGACAGTTGAAGTAGGGGAGGGGGGTGAGGAAAAAACAAGCGAAAACTAAATATCAAAACAAACCGTCCGTTGAAGTAAAGCACGGGGATAACGACCAAAATTAAAACTTGAAACTAAACTGACAGTTGATGTATGAGGGTAACAAGAAATTACGTGAAATATGCAGAAGGAGAAACATCTAAGTCTATAATAGAAAATAATGGAGAGTAAGAAATCGGCCCTTTGTCGCTGTTTACTAGGTTTCTTCTGAGTTTATGTATGTATAAAATTTCATAACTCAAAACACAAATACAATTACAAGGATCAAGGCGAAGTGCACAAATTATGGTGTCATACACCTAACTGCAATGCTTTATACATTGGCTTTAATAAAATCGAGTTTCTTTAATACGTTTTAATTATAATAATAAGTTTTAATTTTAGAGCATATAATAGTTACATCAATAAAGGGACACCTCGACAGCCAGGATTTATTGATAATACTGTAGCATACTCGATCACTGTAGACATTTTTTAGAAGAGAGGGTATGGCAGAGAGCAGGTCAGCTAGTGGGTCGAATCAGGTACCATCGCGAAAAAAATTTAATAGAAAAAATATCCAAGAAAGTGTTGTCTAACGAGAACAGTAAGAGGCCCGTTTCAAAAAATTGCAGGAATTTAACTTGGAATATGAATAAAAAATCTAGTTGACGCTAAAAAAGCTTATAATGAGAATACACTTACCGGGATTACGCTCAGTGATAACTAGTTTTTCTGTCGTGGTAGTAAACTGCCGTGGCATAAGAAATATAGTAGCTGACTTCTACCATCTAATTGAAACTACTGACGCAGACTTATTTATAGGGACGGAAAGTTGTTTGTGTAACGAAATCGCAGATAATGAAGTATTCCTGAACAATTTCACAGTTTATAGAAAAGATAAAGTCGAAAGAACCGGGGGAGGAGTTTTTATTGCAGTGAAGGATTGTTATATTAGTAGGAGGGAGTCATTTTCCGACGACCAGGTAGAAAGCGTATGGTGCTCCATTCAAAATCCTAAAGCAAAAACAATCTATGTGTGCGCATATTACAGACCACCAGATACCCATGTAAGCTCAATATTAGGACGAGAAAGTCAACTCAGTAAGTTAACCATTCAAAAAAACGACTGTCATATTATAATCGGTGGGGATTTCAATCTTCCGTCCATAGACTGGGACACGTACAGTTTTACCACTGGGGGGAAAGACATAGACCTTTGTGAGTCACTTCTGTATACATTCACATCTCACTCACTGCATCAATTAGTCACTGCTCCAACTAGAGGGAAATATACACTTGATCTTTTAGCGACAAATATTCCACATATGGTTGTAAGCATAGGTACGGAAAAGGGAATAAGCGACCACAAGAAAGTTAAAGCTAATTTTTCCGTGAGCATGATCAAGAAACATAATCCACAAAGAAAAATCTACTTGTTTAATAAGGCTGACTACGAAGGTATGAAACGAGAGTTGCAAAATTCATTTACCAATTTTCAAGAAATAAGTATAAACAGTAATACTGAGGTTTTGTGGAATACTTTGCTCAACGTTACACGATCAGTAGTTAACAAATACATACCAAGTAAATGGAAAAGAGCCGATGCAGAGCCTAGGTGGTATAACGCGGAGGTTAGAAAAACATTAAAGCACCAAAGAACATTTCATGCTAGGTTAAAAAGGGCAAAAATTAACAAATCCTCCGAAGAACTATACACAGTCACCGAAAATTACAAAATATCTAAACTCTTAGAAAAAAAAGCGTGCCGAAGGGCGTTAGCTGATTTCAAAAGTAAATTACTGGGAGAACAATTGAACGATAATCCCAAGGTATTTTGGTCGAATGTTAGGGACACTCAAGGAAATAAATCAACATTACAAACGCTTAAGAATATCAAAGAAGAAAAGCTAACCAACAGTCTACGAAAAGCCAATTCGTTAAACTCATTCTTCAAAAGCATTTTCAGTACTTATACACCACATCATTTCGATCCGCAGCCAGTTCGTTCCCAAACATGTATGCCTGAAATTATTATAAATTGTCGCGGCATAGAACAGCAGCTAAAAAATATCAACCCCAACAAATCCCCCGGTCCAGATCAAATACCTGCTCGCGTATATAAAACATTGGCATCAGACATTGCGCCTTACTTAGAATTAATATTTACCAAATCTTTAGTAAATCACGTAGTGCCTAAGGACTGGAGAGTAGCAAATGTCACACCTATATTCAAAAGCGGCGACAGGGAAGACCCTAGTAACTATAGGCCTATTTCTCTCACATCCATTTCCTGTAAGTTATTTGAACACATAATCGTAAGCTCCATCATGAGTTATTTAGATAGGGAGGAATTATTAATAAATAACCAACACGGATTTCGAAAGGGTACATCTTGCGAAACCTAATTGGCCCTCTTCGTTCATGACATCTTGCTCTCGGGTGAAAATAATGTTCAAGTTGACGCGATATTCCTCGATTTCAAGAAAGTTATCGATAAGGTACCTCACGTTAAGTTACTCTCAAAACTAGAAGCATATGGAATAGATAAAAACATTATTAGTTGGATTAATCAATTCTTACATGGGCGGGAACAAACATCTACATCTACATCTACGTAATACCCTGCGAGCCACCACGAGGGTGTGTGGCAGGGGGTGAAGAACCTATACACCTGCTTAAATGGTTAGAGGAGTGTTTATGAATTATTTTTCTTCTCACGATCTTTAGCTTACTTTAAGTGTAGGCATTTTTTGATTACCCATAATTAAAATGAAATGTTCGGATCAGACGTACCAAAGTTCTTCTCTACCGTGTCTAATTTCTCTCCTTTTCTGGGCACATTTAGGATTCTAACTTATTTGTACCGTACTTAAAAGTTTTAATGATATATAAGGGTTAAATGGCTTACATCTTACGAAAGCCTGGTTATAGGTTCATTTTTGTCCAAATTCTGAGCTGGCCCGCGGGAGAAAACAAGATTTCGACGAACAACAAAGCGTACTGCGATTTTTTAGCTGAGACTTTTCAAGATCCTACCTGCCCATATTCAGTAGAATATTTTCCACACGTACCTTTTCCTCTCCATATTTTTACCCCTGTACGTAAATCATATAATTTCGGACATTTATGTATTTTTATCTTGCAATAATACTTCATCTTTTGAATAAATATTTCGTTTTATTGATATTTTTATTAAGGTCTGTGCCAATTGTATTACTCAGAGATAGAGAGCTGTTCTCCAGAATAAGATACTATGGAAAATGTGAAGGCTTGAAAGAAAATTTTCGAGTAGTTTTCCACTTATTCAAAGTAATGTTCACTTCATTCACTTCACTTCACAATAATACACTTAAAAGTATTGTTCCACTTATTTCAATTGTTAAGAATGCTGAATGGGTAATTGCGATAATCGGGCCTCTCTTATCGGGATAGTGCTGCTCATTTCATGCTATTGCTCATTTCATAAAAATTTCTTATAAGCACCAGAATTGGGCTGCAATGATACAGAAACCTCCAAAACAATTTAACGATAATGCGAAATAGGTATATAATGCAACCTGGCTAGTAATGTCATGAACCTACTCAGTGAGGTGGGTGGATTTGAGCATTACTATCATAAGGTCTTGTAGAATTTCTCCTTCATTAAGCTTTTTTTTATCAGATCGGCGTAAGAATTCTTTTTTACTGTACATCTACATCTACGTAATACCCTGCGAGCCACCACGAGGGTGTGTGTCAAACAAAGGGTTGTCATAGACGGTATCATGTCAAACACAGCGTTACACTGGGTGTTCCTCAGGGAAGTGTAATTGGTCCACTTTTATTTCTCTTGTACATAAATGATATTAGCAACGTCGTTAAAAGTAAGCTTAGACTCTTCGCAGTCGACGCGGTTGTGTAGAGGGATATTAACAATTCCGAAGAAAGCGATTCGTTAACAATCGACCTACTTGTTATTCATGCTTGGTGCGAAAAGTGGCAGATGGAACTAAACATAAAAAAGTGCGTAGCAGTCAGCTTTTAAAGAAAGAAAAATATGTCAGGTAGGGCTTACAGAATTAATAATACGGAAATAATTCACGCCGAGTCTGTGAAGTACTTAGGGGTCACAATTACTTACGACATATCTTGGGGAAAACATTTTCGGGAAATATGCGGTCAAGCATACAGGAAGCAAGGCTTTATCAAGAGAGTACTCGGAAAATGTGATGAGAAAGTGAAAGAACGTTGTTATTTTTCAATCGTTAGGCCTCATCTGGAATATTCTGTTAGTGTATGGGATCCATACGAAACGGGGTTGATATCATTGTTAGATCGCGTACAGCGAAGACGAGCTAGGTTTGTGAAACGATACTACGATAAGTTGGCTAGTGTGTCTAGACTGTTATAAAAATTAGGATGGGAATCGCTACCATAGCGTTGATTAAATTATAGGCTTAACCTCATAACTAAATTTCAGGAAAATAATTTCTCTGACGACGTAAAAAAAAAATATTATTAACCGCCTCGTACTACGGCAGATTAGATCGCGCCAATTAAATTAGAGAGCTAGTTTGTAGAACCGATATATATAAAATGTCACTTTTTCCGCGTACCATTTGGGACCATAACAGCTGTGATCATCGTAATAAATAGTTAATATTGTGACAATAGGCAGACAGTAAATCTTTTTCTTTATATTCTCTACGTTCTTATTTATGCTTGATGTAAATATTGATGTTCTTATTTATGCATGATATTTTAAATCTGTAGTAGTAGTCTTTGTACCCATACACGTTGGAACGATTGACGATAGAAGGTTTAAATATCTTTCTAGGGCTTCGCACCGGGTTATGTTTTCATAATCCGCCGAAGTTTCGGAAAACGACTTGTTTTCCATTTTCAAGTCACGTGTTATTTCCGCAGTAACCAAAATAACACTGTTTCTTGGTTAGTAGATTGTTAATTGGCGCGTTTCATGTGTGGTACGCCGGTTTCAATGTAGTTTCGGTGTTCTAATGTATCATTCATGCATGCCTGGTGTGGAAAGACCCCCTGCTACACACACTTTGGGTGGCTTGCAGGGTATGACGTAGATGTAGATAACAAACCAGCATGGGTTCAGAAAGGGACGTTCTTGCGAAACTCAATTAGGTCTTTTGGTTCATGATATTTTAGTTTCCAGAGAAGGTAACGTACAGATAGACGCAGCGTTTCTTGACTTTAGAAAAGCGTTTGACAAGGTTCCCCACTGTAAGTTACTCGCGAAGTTAGCATCATACGGGATAGACAGTAATATAGTAGGCTGGATAGGAGACTTCTTACATGAACGCGTTCAAAGGGTGGTATTAGATGGTGTCAGCTCTGACGAAGTAAAAGTTTCATCGTGTGTTCCTCAGGGAAGCGTGATAGGTCCAATTTTATTTCTTCTCTACGTAAATGACTTGAATACAGTAGTAAAAAATAGCAAGCTCCGTCTTTTTGCCGATGATGCAGTAGTGTATCAGGAAATTAGAAATGAAGATGACAGTCTGTCTTTAGCTAAGGATTTAGATGCGATTGATGATTGGTTTGATAGATAGCAGCTAGAATTAAATATAAAGAAATGCGCAATAATGAAATTTTGTTAGAAAGATGGCTTTCCCCGGAATAATTATTGCATCAAAGATAAGAAAATATCTAACGTAGAATCTATTAAATTCTTAGGCGTCAACATCATTAAAGACATATCATGGGGGAAACACATCAGGGAAATAACTAGGGTAGCAAACCGTAGATTAGGATTCGTAAAAAGAGTTCTAGGGAAAAGCGATGAGAAAGTACGAGAAAGAAGCTATTTTACACTTGTCAGGTCTCATTTAGAATATGCCGCTAGTATATGGGATCCGTACGAGGAAGGTATGATAAAAGAATTAGAACGTGTGCAAAGGAGATCCGCTAGATTTGTTTAAGGCCTTTATGATAATTGTATAAGTATTACGAGTTTAATAGAAGAACTAGTATGGGAATTACTCACAGAACGCAGGTTAAAATATAGATTAAACCTTTTAAGTAAATTCGAAACCGATTTGTTCATAGATGACGTTTGATATATATTGAGAACCCCTGCGTATTATGCTGGGTTTGATCAGATTAACAAGATTAGAGACATAGATTGTCATACCGATAGATTTAAAATGTCATTTTTCCCGCGTACCATAAGAGAGAACAATAGGCAGCGTAGCAAAAGGATAGGTATGTGAAATATAGTTAAGAGTAGTCTGTAGTGCATGATGCATGCAATAACAACCAATAATCCCTTCCTTATTATGTAGATACTAACCATCAAGCTCCATGTGACCCTATTATCTATCATATCTCCCTTAAATATCCTACTTGTATGTCAATAGTGCATGTTTGTGATCTTCACCGCCTGCCACACACCCTTGTGGTGTATCGCAGGGTATTACGTAGATGTAGATGATGAACCAGTCGCCGACTAACAAAATTGTATTCATAGACAGCTACTAAGCTCAGTAGCGCCAAGTGAGACATTATAATAATACTATTAGACCCTCGTACTACGGCAGATTAGATCGCGCCAATAAAATTAGAGAGTAGAATTAGAGAAATAGAATGTAGAACCGATAGGTATAGAATTACATTTTTTCGCTTACATTAACAGCTTTGATTGCCGTCATGAATAGTTCGAATTGTGACAATAGGCAGACAGTAAATCATTCTCTTTATAATCTCTACGTTCTTATTTATGCATGATGTAAATATTGTTGTTCTTATTTTTGCATGATATTTTGAATATGTATTAGTAGTCTTTGTATCCCTTGCGTGTTGGAACGATTGACGATGGAATGTTTCTTGGTCATTAGATTTTTAATTGGCGCTTTGCATGTGTGGTACGCGGGTTTCAATGTAATTTCGGTATTCTACCGTATCATTCAAGCATGCCTGGTGTGGAAGCACCCCCTGTCACACACCCGTTGGGTGGCTTGCAGGGTATGACGTAGATGTATTTTAATAGTTAATTCTTAGACACTCTCTTGCCTTGTTTTGAGGCGCTACTAAATATGGCGGTCTGTCACAAGTGGTTCACCTCGGGTGATAACCTGAAGCCAGCACGGAGATTTTAGGCGAAAATACCAAAGATACTGGCGGAATGGCTTTTCTCATGTCTGGCGGATGCGACGTGTAGCACTGTTGCTGGATCAAACTGAGCATTTATTTCTTTGCTCCTAGTGTACCACACCGTGTTGTGGTACTCCGTAGTGCTTCACGAGTGTTCCATTCAATGAAAAAGGAAGAGTTATTGAGAAGATTACTGTGGTTTCGAGCGCCGTAAGGTGGTTACCACCTCTTCTTCATCTCGTTACATCAGTGCTACGCCTCACAGCCTTATGAAGTCCATTGCGTGTGTATTGACTGTTTTTGAGGGTAACAATTGCATTTTTAAATTCATCGGGCCTTAGTGCTGTTCATTTGTGGTTTTAGATGATTACTCTAGGAGAATACAGCCCATTTTAAAGAATGTGTCGAGGAGGAAACCTCGTCAACAATTTACAAGTGCAAATTAGTTTTCGTGACTACTGTGCATCATGTGAGGTGCTTCAGAGTAAGTAAATCGAGTATATTACCATTGTAGTGTCGTAGAAATGTCTTACATTGATATAAAGACGTGCACTTGTTATCTTAATGAGTTATAATGATTTCGCACAGGTAATAATTGTAATTGTGAGTCTGTTTACGCAATAGCGCTTGTCTGTTTACATTCTGCCGTAAATATCTATTTCGTTTCGTTTTTGTTTTGGTAGCAGAACGTTGTCATGGTTAACACAGTGATAGAAACTTCATCCAGTGCTTCAGTAGTTTATCGCATCATATTTTCTGTTTTATCTTCTAAGTGGATAACTGAAATCAGTTTCGTTTCATTAAATGCTCAGAAAGGATTCGTGAAGGGACAAATAGGTATTCAGATTAAATAGTGACTATGTCCGCTTACCGTGTGCATGTTCGTTTTTCGTTCACAGAATGATGGTTAGTGCGTGAATTGTAAGTACTGTTACATTTTCTGTGTAAATGGCAGATATTATCCATTAACTAGAGGCAAACATTTTCCATTTTGAGTGTTTTTATATTGACGGAACGGTGAAAACCTCATGAAAGTACTGTGATTGTTTGAATATGACTGATACCTTAATTTGGTGCGATTGGATGGAGTTAGTTCAACTTTGATGTGGTGAAGCTCCAGTGTGTCCAAATGATTTTATGAATGATCTATGTAAGTTTGTGGTGTATTACTACGTGTGGCAAAAAATAAAGTTTATGACAAGCATGTATTCCCGATTTTTCTATACAATAACAATCAAACTTTATGGAAGATTTGTCGGAATTATGATGGTAATGCTAAAATATGGGAAAATTATTGCATTTAACGATGGCCACATTGTAACAACATTGATGTATCACATACAAATTCACGTACAATGAAGCCAACGGCAGTTTTGCCAAGCGTTGCGTCATTGCTTCCAGGGCAGTCGCTACCGACAATTATGTACTCCGCTACGATAGTGGCGTTAGTAGCATACAAGGTTAGTAGCTCACTGGAAAGGATAAATGAACACCATTATTTAGTATGCAACTAAGTGCTTTTATTAGCTAAGTTAGTCGCCTACTAGTGCCTTTCAGCTGAAATCTATGAATACGGCGGCAAGTTTTTAAGTCGCACCTACTTCTAGTCATTGTGGCAAAGATAAAATTTTTGCGCCAACATTACAGGCCAAAACGAAGCAAAATTTATCGGACCAAGCAATTGTCTCAAGAACTCGTACCTTTTTAATCTTATCTTATCAGAGACTTATAAAATCGGTAAAATAATGAATCGGAAACTAGACATTTTATGTTATGGATGATTCTGGACTAAATGAGCTGAAGGAAGAACCATGTAACATGACCCCTAACATTACTTATCAATTTCTTACTCAATAGGTGATCCGTCGTGGGAATGCCTAAGGGGACAAAAGTATGTCATCCTAGACAGAGCAACAATTCTAGACAGAACAACATTTATATCAATATATACCGATCAATGAATACCGATCCTGCCCCAAATATAACTGAGGCGCATCAGGGCGACTCTGCTGACAAACAGCGAAGGACATGGCCACTCATGACTTGGTGTTGGGGGAAAAATCCTGTTAATTATTGTAAAAAAAATGGAAGTATTAGCTAATGGTTGGTATTTATAGAAAAATTCACATGAAGGCTTCAAGCAAAGAATCAGACATTGACCTCCTCCTTTAATTTTGCCGATCACCATAACATGAGCGGTGAAGAAAGGCATGTAGGGGCAGTGATTTGTGGAACCTTGAGACTTCATTACAAATAAAATAATCACTTTTTAAATAGCAAAACAAAGAAAAATGCAGCATTCTCATTACAGAGGACTTCTTCACATGATCTAATCTGGACAACGAGAAAATCGGTTTCAAATATCGTCAAAGTCACGGATCGGTGAGAAAGGCGGAGGCTCCTACACATTGATACATCTAAATCTACATAATACCCCACGAGCCGCCGTATGGGCGTGTGGCAGTGGGTGTTAGGTCACCAGCCGTGCAAAGGTGTAAATTTTTCGGAGAGGAAATGGTGACATGAATAATAGGATTGTATTTAGTAAAGCTAAATTTTTATTGTGATCGCTTACTGTTCGCGGAAAGAATGAGTTCTAGTACCTATCTGTTCGGCAGAGTATCTCTCTTATTTTATCGCGTCTATCAGACCTAGAGATGTAGTGAGGAGTCATGATAATATTCTCCAAGTCGCTCTGAAAACTGAATAATGGATAAAAACTGATAATGATTGACAAGAATGTGGAGGTACGAAAGATGGACGGACGCCATATTGAGGATCGAAATGGAACGTGTCCTTCGGCTTGGCGTGCGGGGCGCAATTAAGCGCCGGCACCCGATCCCTCCCTCTCTCATTAACATGCCCCTTCCCGGAAGACGTTACCCTCCCCCTTCCTTATTGGGGGTTGATCGAGTGGAGGGTTGAAGCAAGCGACCCTTCCCTTCACATCCGAATAAAATGGCACGACCATTTCTTACTCCTTTCTTGAAAAAAATCATATTTTCAACACGCGCATTTTTATTCAGATTCAAGCACGCTCAAGCATTCATCAATCATTAAATATTTGAGATGAAAAGCCTTTTCAGACCTCGCGTTCTCTCTCGCTTCCACTTTCAGCAGTAGGTATGCGTCTATTTCTTTTTGCTCAATATATGCTCCCTTTTTTTAATGTTCCCTTTTGAAAGTATTTCGGAGGTCCCATTCCCAAACTCCCGGGATTGTTTAAAAAATGCGGAATGCGCTCCGAGGTCTTCGCATGCTTTTATCCCATTTGCGCCAACCCCTCTACCTACCACCCCCTCCCCCCCCCCCCCACCATCCCCCGACACCCACGAGTGGTTCGTGCCCTGGGTTTTGATACTCTGTGCGGTGATGAGGGGAGAGTGTGGAGGAGATCACAACCCCCAACGCCTCTCTATATGCCACCCCCTCATCATCCCCCCCCCGAAACCCGCCCCTCCTAAACAATGCGGCGGCAACAATGCCCCCGTTCGCCATTAAAAGAAGCCAGGGTGGGGGAAGTGCGTGAAATGAAGAATTCATTATTCTTTTCAAATCGCCCCCCCCCCCCCCCCCCCCCCGCGCCCCCTTCTCCATCGCCACACAAATACATTAAGAGCACTCTTCTCTCTCTCTCAAACGAAAAATAAAAGGCCCTCTCCCTCGCGACACGACCCCCTTCGCTGCCATTCACCAAAACTTCTTCATTCTTCTCCCACCCCTTCCCCCTCCCGCAGCACACCCAAACGGGCACACGAAACACATCCCCTTCCTCTTTCACTTGTTTCTGCTCACACACACACGCACTCACTCAATCACTCACTCGCGAACACAACGCGAGGCGGCAGGGCAGTCGCCCTCGCCCCCTCCTTTCTCTTGCGTTCTTTCTTTCTCTCCTCTTCTCCCTCCGCCCCCTCCAAAAATGCCCATTTCCATCCTACGACGAGCACGGAACACAATATTTACGACCGAATGAAAATGTGGAAATGAAGAAAAATCCTTCAGTTTGAGGCAGCGGTGGTTCCCGGACTGCGATATGCGCGCACCCGAAGCCTCCTCCATCGGTGGATTACAAGAACGCAGAACATGAGAAACAATAGCGGGAATGTGGCCTTCGTGTTAGCTTCCTGTGGGCAAAAGGGGTAAAAGTGGCCGTGCAGAGGGCTCTCTCTCTCTCTCTCTCTCTCTCTCTGCCTGAGTGTGACGATGACGAAGGAGGCTAGGCCAACGCCAACGGACAATCGAAACGTTGTGGATGCAGCATTATACTTTAATCAGAGCATATTTCCTTACAAATATTTTACCTGCATTTTAATGATAATAATAATAAAATAAGGGTACAAAATCCTCCTCGTGGCGTACCTGGTAACGGCTTTGCTAGCCAATGGTGGACGTCTGCATGTGGGGCTAACCACCCAAAATGCAGAGAAACTGGTTCCGAGAAAGTGTACCAGAAATGCCACCCACAACCGACCCCTCTCGGATGGGGGCCCCAGTGGAGTTGGGTGTGGCAATAACATTACTAACACCAAGAAGAGAGCTCGTATGGAGTGGACGGCATCCTTAAGGAGCGACCTCCTCGAATGCTACACCGCCAGCCGAGCCCTATGGCAGGGGATATATGGCAAAATTGCACTCTTTGTGGTGTGAGATGCATCCTGAACATAACCACCTGTTGCAGCAGAAACTGCGCGACTATGCCAACTACCTGCGAAAACAGGAAACTCCCCTATAACCGTGTGTTCAGAGAAATATACCACCGGCCAGACCACCCTCCCCGACACAAGCAGTATCTCCACCGGCTGTTCTGACAGCCACTGCAACTTCGGTACCGCCGACAAGTAGGGAGGAAGTAGATCAGGCCAAACTCCGAACGCAGTTGATGACTGATATCACCTATGATGAAGGACAGGGCAGGCAGAGAGATATCCATCGTTAGATCTCTCTGCAGAGCAACCTCCTGACCAGGTTGAATGGCTTTATTGACGAAATTCTTCCGGACACGTAGGACCTCTGGACGGTCAACTGCGTGGTCAACACCGCTGCCAAAATAATGGCCCACTCCCAAATGCCCACCTCTTGGGAGGACAAAGCGGCAAAACGGCTGGAACAGTTGGGAGGCCAACATCACGCTGGCGCGACGGTAGGCTTCGAGGATTCAGTGCGTGAAGGAATACAACATATCTGGTCAGGCTTTCACACCCAAAGTCCGGCGGATAACACGCAGCCTCAGATTGCACTATCACACAATGAATAAAAATGTGCTGCTATAAAAATGTCACCATTAAGCTGTAAGCGGTTGATAGAGTTCGTGCACTCACGACGGCCCGGAAAAATCTCCTGAAGATGAGTAAGGCCGTGAGTGAGTACTCAGCCTTCTTCCTTCACCCGTCCCCTCTCTTTCGACCACCTCAGTCAGTCGTCGAATCTCCGCCACCCGCCCAAGAGGTGGAACGTTTCTGGAAGGATACCTATGAAACGCCGAAGCCATTCAACGGAGATACTCCAGCCGTAGGCCTATTTAAAACGATTTGTGACGCCACTTACATGAAGTGGATGGAGCTCCTTCAGTCCCAGAGAGTGACGTGAAGAAGGCCTTCTCTGGCAAGAATAATTTCTCGGCTCCAGGAATGGATGCCGTGAATAACTTCTGGTGGAAGAAGTTCACTTTCGCCAAACAACACCTCGCCAGAATAAATAGGTAAAATATAATGACTTCTAGCTAACTATAACACGAAAGTGGTAGTACTACACTTCCCATAAAAAGACCCTTTGAAAAACCCTTCAGACCTTAGAATACAGACTGTGAGTCCTCTGAAAATGCTACGCCTCTCCCAGCATTTGATCCCAGATCCATGGAGTGGGATGACACTAAGAACTCTACCCATCTCCCTAAACCGATCTACCTCCTTTTAATTTTTCTACTGTCTCACTCGCTGGTACGTCACATATTTATTAATTCCCGCAGTCTCACTCCTGGCCATATTTTGCTGATATTTCGTCAATTAGTGGTCCATCACTTGGCACGCTCTCCTATACCTAGACGGCTGCTATGGGTTCACTTGCGGTCCATCCTGTCAGTTCGAAGAGAACATCTCTTAACTCAGCCCTTCATTAACACGAAGGGCCTCAACCTCCCCGACACGTCCCTCGTAATCGCCACGCTAATGACTCGGATGCCTCTACGCGAAGCAATACTTCGCGGGTGCTCAGACCCGCGTCGGGACAGTCTTGAGTCGATTCTCGGTGACGACCCTGGTTGAGCATGAATTTCACTTCATATCAAAGGGCGCCTTCCAATATTGTTCCAATCACCCTTCATTTCGAAGCAAATGCACGATATTCAATATTCCTCGATAACCCTCAAATCGTCTCCAGCGCGGGTATCAAAAAGTCGAAGGCCAGAATCTCTACGCAAGGAAAGCAAGTGCTAATTATGACCGCAGGAAAGGCAGTTGAAAGCCCTGGTTGCCGAAGTAAATAGTACTCCCAGAGTATTTCACCACAGTACAGGGGCGATCCCAGGTAGGGGGGATAAAGGGGATATATCCCCCCCCCCGAAAATTTTCTGTTTTACAAAACAATTTTAACAACTAGAAGTAGTTATCAAATACAATGTTAAACACTCCGATCACTGATCTGAAAAGTATAATCGGATCGTTCCTGCTTCAGTACCCAGTAAAGTCTATTTCATTCTATATTTCGTTTTATGGAAAATTTTGTTTGTAATTGAATATGATTAATTCAATTTTAACATTAAATAGAGGTTTAAAAGCTTTAAATACGATTATAACACATAATCACACTTCCCACAGTCGTCTGGTGACAATGACATGTCGGATTAGGTGCTGATATGTCGTGCGATGGTTCCAAAACCCATAAAAGTCATTGTTTCAGCAGGCTACCATCGAAATTGCCGCATGTGAAGAAACACGTAAGTAAAAACTTATGTATATACTTTCGTTCAACATCGATGAAAATTTGCCCACATTTCGGCACAAGAAAGGATGATTGAGGATCATAAGAGAGAATGATTCGGGCTGAATTAGAACACAATCATTTAGCAGTTTCACCAAAGTATAGGATACAAATAAGTGGAAATTTTCCACCATCTTCACATTCATTCAACTAATAGTTAATTTTACTCAACTAGTGGAAATAATTAAACACGAGGCACTCGTATACCAAATGGGGCAGCGCAACCAATTAAACCTCAATAGCTCAATTCGGGGATGTTAAAGGGCAACTGCTTCCTTTTGAAGGCGAGAATTAATCAGTACCTTTTCCTCATCCATCCAAGAGATAAGTCCACAGAAAGGGGTCACCATCTTTGATATAAAATATAATAAAAAGGATAAGGAGGGAAATCCTGATGCTCCATGGAAATCATTTCCGTGAATATGCAAAAAAAAGCGAAATGGTCGAGATCAGTTAATTTTAAAGATAGCAAAACCTTCACGGACCAAAATACCCACTGGTCGCCGAGATCGAGGTCTTTCTTTGTCCTTGCGCCTAGAGACGCACTCACTCGATTGTAATGGGAAGCAATTTCTTCACAAGCGAAATGGGATGCGCCACTAAAACGAAGTCGCAAGTTTCACGCGGGGTTCTTAAAAAACCTATTGCTTCCTCAAAGACGAGCATAAACGAGTACCTTCTTCTCGGCCGCCGAAGTGATGACCCCCCTTTAAGTGGTTACCATCTGGCGGTGTACCCGACGGTATTTGCCATAAAGAGCGGGTATGACTCGAAATAGGGACATTTCAGGGGCGAGGGTGATCTTTGCGGGTGAGTAAGGGTGCACGCTGCGGATGAACGGCTCGCCACGGCTCACTTGAGGCCTCCCTTTCACACTCGCCAGCGCCTGGCTGGGTAAACGAGGTTTTTTATTGCTCCCTAATACCCCGGCATGAACAATGCAAAATTAAAAATGCAAATTACGCCCTTCCATCCAAGAGTACCCCGTCGTAAAAACACCGACGGGAGTAATGCGTCCTCGGGGTCGTGAGTCCACAGCTGTGGCCAGCAACGGTCGCCATGACACACGGATGTGCGCCCGCGCAAACGGTAAAACACTCCCCAAGTAACTAAAAAACAATTTTCGACGTCGAAGACAGCGGTCGTCAAAGTAATAGCCGAGTGGGTCGGAGCGGGCATCGTCCGCCCTTTTCATTTTCCCGTCAATTTAACAGCGATATTGACCCAGCGCAGGGTTTGAGCGGACTTAAAATACGACTCCTCTCCAAATGGGAAGCATACAGCGTACACGCCGTAAGAGAATGGTAAAATAATGGAATATGACCAGCCAAAAACGCTACAATGAGATCTGGAAACGATAAATTCCCATAAAACAGCTGTCAACTAAATGCGATTAGTCCAAGAACAATCGCAAATGTTATAATTTCTTCAGCTCACACGATTAAATGGTGTACCTACAAGCACAAATTTAACAGAGATTCACTACCACAACCCCTGGGAGTGTTTTTTAAAAGATATTTTGCGAGTTTTAGTCGTCCATTGTATTTTGATTCGATTTACTGCAGCAATTAAAGTCATAATAAAAAATTAAGCATTAATTTCATTATCCTTCAAAATACGCGAGAATTCTCTTCGTAAATTTAGTTGTTCGCAAACATGACATAATTAATGGACAGAAATAAAATATTTTCCCTCTTCCTCACTATTTATCGCTTTTTTAGGCAGAATAATTTCAAGGTCCAATTTCCATGACAAATATTGAGCATATACAAAATGCTTTATTTTCATAAGTTCCCGGAGTATGAATAAAATGAAATTTAAGTCACGATTCGGTGAAACAGCACCAAAATTCGAGAATTGTCGTGACTAAGACGTCAAATTATCGACATTTCAGAGGTAGACGCCTTCTTTAAGAAAGTATGAGAGGGGCAGTACTTCACATTATATTCAATGACTTTGGCCTCATCTTGAAGACAAATATCTCACGTTCTAAAGGTATAAAAATATCGGCCCACGACCGCACGATATTTTTGAGATATTTTCGAAGAAGCCGTTTTTCATGAGATAAGGGTGTGGGGGGGGGAGGTAAACACTCAACAGAGGCCTTATATTAAAAATGAAGACCTTTTAACGCATAAACCTCGATAGAAATTTTATCGTGAGTAGTAATGCTCATTTATTTTTGATGCTCAACTATTTTTATGATAAATCAATCATTCACCGCAGTTTTTTAGGAGTAGCAAAAAATTTGTTTTGAAGGAGTTTTAAACGTGAGTCGTGAAAACATTTTCTAAATAAAAGACTTGTGCATGTTTATTCAGTTATTTTGCTGGGAATATCAGTCATCAAAAACAATGTTTTTGCGCCATCAACATTACCATATTTTTTGAAATGCTTCTTACAGCTGCCGAAGTCGAAAAATATCATCCGAAATCGTCCTTCATTATGAATAGGGATAAATGTCGCCGAAAACACTTTTTAAAATCCCCACAAGTAATCCACAGCCCCTCAAAGGGTTTATATGCTCAATGGTTAATATAGGCAGGGTGTGGGGTGGAATAAAGGAGGGGAGGATATATATACAACACTTCAGCCTCACTTTTCTGCCGCCCCATCCGTTAACCCTCTAGCCAGAAGGAAATAGGCTCTTTTATTTTTTCCGTCAGCGAAGGTGGTTATGGGAAGTGACAATGACTCCATTAGCCGGGAATGAATGAAACCGAGCTCAGATCCTTTATCCGAAACCCTGACGACGCCCACTCACCCGATGGGGTTGAATTGAGGGCCTTCTCTTTCCATCACCCAACGCATCCATCGTATCGTCCATCCAATCCGAACGCATTTTGAAATTAACAATGCAGAGAGAGAGAATCGAAATGGCCGGGGACATTCAAAACAGCCAGACAACGGCGACCATTTAGACCACGGAGGACAATTAATACGGTAACATTAGCCAATGGCATTAGGGCAACGTGTGGTAATAAATTGCTCATTATAGGGTAAACCGACGATTTCAAGCCAATATTAGCAAAATACCTGAAAAGAAAATAAATTGTAAATAGCACACCTATACCTAGTCCATACATATTTAGTTTTTTTATGCTGGGAATATCAGTCACCAAAAACAATTTTTTTGCGCCATCAACATTATCATATATTTTTTAATGTTTCTTACAGCTGCTCAAGTCGAAAAATATAATCCGAATTCGTCCTTCATTTTGAATAGGGATAAATGTCGCCGAAAACACTTTTTAAAATCCCCACAAGCAGAGTCATCTACATGCCGCCAACACAACTATCAACTATCTTGATAGTTGTGTTGGCGGCATGTAGATGACTCTGCCCACAAGTAATTCACAGCCCCATCTAATGGTACATATGCTCAATGGTCAATACAGGCAAAAAAAAATAAGAATCACCACTAGGAATGAGGAATTTACGCAACGACATTTCCAGTCAGTGTTTTAAATCTCAAGCCCACTCCTCCATCCTGGCAGTTTTCGGTTAAACTAGTGATACTTAAGGCCGCTTTCCAACGTACATTTCATTGTACAAACGAATGTACAAATTCCTTCACGAAAGAAATTGTACCGAGTAAAGCGGCAAAATGTATTATTGTCTGAATGACTTAACGGGAAATAGAACCTGCTCTAATTCCATTCCCTAAATAATCCCATTTCCCTAAATAATCCCATTTCCCTAAATAGAACCTGCTCTAATTCCATTCCCTACATAATCCCATCTCCCTAAATAATCCCATTTCCCTAAATAGAACCTGCTCTAATTCCATTCAGTTTCTTGTACATTCTATGATACATTCGTTTGTACAAAAAAATGTACCGCGTAAAGCGGCCTTTACAGGTATAGCGATCGAGATATACGGATGGTGCTTTTAGGCAACGCTATCTGCAATGATATCTTTTCCCTTCCGGTCAAAGGATTCGAATTGCCAAAAAGAGATAGAATGTTAGGATGTCATCTTCAAATTAAGGAAGTGACCTTTGCATATGCATGAATGTTCAACGGGCGTCAGCCGCATATGGATAAATGCATGAAAGTCACAGAGAGAAAACGTTTTGTCTGTGGTATTCATTCATGTCCTTGAAATGGGCTCCGGTCTCGAGCCACCACGCGGCGCAAGGGCACGGATACCTTTGCCCCATCATATTCGTGGTACCTCATCACAAGAACATTTTACTTATGAGGAGGCCCCATAAAAACTCACGGTGGAAGACAAGGCGCAGATAGCTTCACTTGTTTAAGGAAGCTATCGGCAGATTTGGTATCAGGTCTCAGTTCAGGTGAGTAAATCATTTTTCGCTGTGAATTTTTCTGAACAATTTGCGTTGCCTGACATTGCTTTCATCATGGGATTCCCACTGAAGTCCTCCATATCCTTAAAAAAACTTCGCACAGTTACGTTCGAATTAGGAGTAACATTTATTTGGACCTTTTCTATTAAATTTTCCATTAATTTTCAATCATCTCTCGTCGGATGGTTACTTTTGGGTGTCGTCCAACAACTATGTCCAATTGCGCCATTGAGGACGGAGGGTAGGCTGGCAAGGACCGGATTACAAAGGAAATACGTGCAAATGGATAAATGCATGAAAGTCACACAGAGAAATCGAAAAAGGGAGTATATGTGCATGGAAACCGTAAGTGGCCATCTTAATTTTTGAGCCGACGCACAGTAGGGTAAAACCTAAAAAAAGCCTTGCAAAATAAAAAAATTGATTTTTTAGTCCGTATTTTGAAATTTGGCATTGGGACTCTACTATTAATGGGGTACATATATGATGTGTGATTCATTTGCGTGATTCTTCCGCAATATAATTATCCAAGGATTCAAAGTTGGACAAAATTCGTAAAAAAAAACGCAATTGAGGTTTCACTGAAAATTTCCAAAATAAAGTCTTTTGAGAACAGAAATGCAGAACCTTTTGCAGGAGTAAATGGAATACAATGTGATATCGTTTCAAGGAACAAACCTTTACTGAGGGACGTATTTTGCACATGTAATGGCACCATAGCACGACTTTAATTCAATTCAAAGGATAATAAGCTAAACTTAATTAAATCCCTTAGTAGAGTCCTAGCTTTGAATAAGCGTCAAATGCGTAATGTCAGTTATTTAGCAATAAATATAACACATTTAAACAAACATTTGTTCATTATATTGGTTGTAATACTAACTTCAATGAATTGGAGCTATCCATGTACGCCTATGCACTTATTACATATCTACTACAACATGTTACGCACCTCTAACCCCGTACCAGTTCGTGTTCCGCTCCCGTCGAGTGTGGATGTGTTCTCACTCCGTGCGGTTGACTCAAGGCTATGCATTGCTGTTTGTGAGCCATTTAGTTTCCGGCTATATGTGTGAAAATAGTTGCCTTCATTGAGTGGAAGCTTAATTTGTTTAAAACAAAGTACATTACATCGAGTTCTGTCGATCGAGTTACTGAGAAGTTCTGTCCGCCAGGCCTACTACATCTTTCTGGCATGAGTTCGTGTGCAGAGTGTAAAAAGTCTACAAGGAGTACAACTTGCATCAAGTGCGATACCTGCCGTAAGACCTTCCATGGATTTTGTCTACAGGAGCCGCTGACCAAGGAGGACATCGAAGGGATTGAAGCAAGTGGACAATCCTGGAAATGTGTGGACTGCCAAAATTTACAAAAGACATCCCGGTTGGACAGAAGCAAATCGGAAGGTAAATCCCTTCAGGAAATCTTTGATATGTTCCAAGAGGTTAAAAATGAACTAAAGATCACTGAGAAAAACCTCGGGGACACTATAAATAAGTTGTACGACAAATTGGAAGACAGTTTAAAGTTAATTGAATCGCAGGGTAAAAAATTAGAGAAATGTTTAAATCAAATTGCCGATTTGCAAAGTGAAAATGTGGTGCTTAAGAAGCAACTGTCTGACGCACTAAACCGTTCTGATGACCTTGAGCAACGCATGCTAGGTAATAATGTGGAAATTCATGGCATCCCTAGCCAAGGTGACGGAAATTTGAAAGTAGTAGTGGGTAAAATTTGTGCTGCACTTGATGTAGAAATAAGTGACAGCCAAATTGACTACTGCTACCGAGCTAAAAAGAAATCAAACGGGGAACCAGGAGGGATTCATGTGCGATTTCTGAATCAGCACGTAAGGGATAACCTGTTAGCCAAGCGCCGAGTGAAAAGAAATTTTTCTACTCGACACTTGACCTTGGAAGGCGTACCTCCCAGTGACGTACCTATTTACATTAATGAGGCCCTTTGTGCTGGTAGACGTAAAGTATTTAACGCTGCTAGAATAGTGCAGAAAGATAAGCACTATAAGTATCTTAGGATTCGCGGTGGAAAAATTTATTTGAGAAAAGTAGAAAAGGAGCCTGCAATTGTTGTTACCAGTATGGATGATGTCAAAAACCTTTGATCCTTACTTTTGTGAATCATTATGGCTTCCGGAGATATTTTGTTTAATACTACTGAAATTGTTACTGTGATTCAACAGAATATACGGAGTTTGAGGAGAAATTTTGATATCTTTGTAATACATTTGTATAACTTATCGTTTAAGCCGACAGTAATTGTTCTCACCGAGATTTGGATTAAGGAATATGAAATTTCTCTCTATAAAATACCAGGTTACAATATCTTTGCTCATTGCAATGAAGCAGAACGATCAAGAGGTGTATTGGTATATGTACTAGACTGTTTAAATTGTACCTCAAAACCAGTTACTACATCATCTGCTGACTGTGTTTTGCTCACCTTGAAAATGGATTTTATATCATTTGAATTGTTAAGTGTATATAGGCATCAAAAAGTTCCTGAGAAACTTTTCTTCAGAGAAATGGAAGGTATTTTTAAAGACGCCAAAGGTAATTTAATAATTGTGGGTGATATGAATATAAATACATCTGTGATTAACACTGTAACAAATGAATACAAGGATTTACTGTCCTTGTATGGATTAACGTCTCTTATTGACTGTCTAACCAGAATAGTGAGATCGTCAGCAACTTGTTTGGATCATGTCCATGTTAGAATTTCAAACATGTATAGATATAACATAACAACCGATATTCTGCACCTAGACATCAGTGACCATTCAATGACTAAATTGACTATTTTTGTAAATGCTGAGTTGCGCTCTGCTATCCGAAAATTTTTCCCTCACTTCACTAGGATTAATTTTGAAAAATTTAAAAATCTTGTCACACATTCCGATTGGAATCATGTATTAAATGAGACGAATGCCAATAGAGCGTTTGAGTACATTTTAGAGGTATTAAAACAGTGTCTACAATTATCTAAGTATACTTACATAGAAGACAAACAGCATGTAAAGATTAAATTATGGATGACAAATTCATTGCTGAAAATGATTGAAAGAAAGAATTATTTGTTTGAAAAAAGTAGACGAAATCCGAAAAATATGAGCCTGAGAAATGACTATCTGAAATGTCGGAATAATTTGAGAAATAAATTGAGGGAAGCTTCAAATAATCATTACATGAATCGATTTAAAGAGTGCTACAACAATTCAAAAGCACAATGGAAAGTTTTCAAAGAAATGACTGGAGAACAGGAACCAGGGGTAGCACTTCGGTCCTTAAAAATTAGTGGCAAAATTATTGACGATGAGTTGACCATAGCAAATGAATTCAATTCCTATTTTGTTGGTGTCTTTGAATCATCCAAATCTATGCATGTCGCTGTTAAACACAAGGCTGCTTCAAATCCATGTGGCAGGGTGAACAGAGCTGAATCATTCTTCTTTGACCCTATTCTACCAAAAGAAATAATAAATACGGTAAAATTACTCAGAAATTGTGCATCTCCTGGAATTGATGGCACTAACGGTAGCATATTAATATTAGTTATTGAAACTATTGTACCAGCTCTAGCACATGCTTGTAACTTGAGTATTAGCACTGGTGAATTTCCAAATATATTAAAAACAGCTGTAGTTATACCAATCTTTAAAAAAGGTGATCGAAATAAGATTCAAAATTATCGACCCATTTCATTATTGCCAACCATCTCAAAATTTTTCGAGAAATTAGTTAAGTATAGGCTAATTAGGTTTCTGGAAAAAGGGGACTATTTTAGTCGAAACCAATACGGATTTAGAAGTGGAAGAAGTGCAGAAGATGCCCTAGTCAATTTTATGACAAAAATATACTGTGAAATAAACTCGAACAATCGAACTGGGGGCTTATTTATAGACATAAGAAAAGCATTTGATACCTTGGACCATGAAATTCTATTATTGAAATTAAGTGATGCCGGAATTAGAGGTGTTCCACTGGCTTGGTTTCAAAGTTATTTAGTAGAGCGAACCCAATGTGTTCGTGTAGGTAAGGCCTTCAGTGATTCCAAGTTGGCAAAAACAGGGGTACCCCAAGGTTCTGTACTTGGGCCTATCCTATTTCTTATCTATGTTAATGACTTGTGTAATTTTGAATTTAAAGGAACACTCACTGCTTTTGCAGATGATGTTGCCTTATGCTATGGTAGAAGAAATTTTAACAATGTAGTAAATGATGCACAGAGTGACTTGAATGTATTACGAAGATGGTTTGTCTACAATGGTCTAGAAATAAGTGACAAAACCAAACTTATGCTTTTTGATCCAAGAAATTGTTATAAATGTAATTCCTATTTAATTTACCACGACTCTGACTGTTCAAAACAGCCTTGCGGTTGTGTAAAGATTGATCAAGTTGAAAGTATAAAATATTTGGGAATTGTTATTGATAAATACTTGAAATGGAATGATCACATTACTGGACTTTCCAAGATTCTTCAATACTATACGTCAAAACTATTCTACATTAGAAACAGGTGTCCTGTAAATTTTCTAATAACCTTATATAAAGCCCTAGTAGGGTCTAGATTGGGGTATGGGCTAGTCTGTTGGGGAGCATCTTATAATAACTCCTTGCAGCCAGTTGTATTATTGCAGAAGAAGATAATAAGAATTGTTACCAAAAGTAAAATGTATGAACATACATATCCCATATTTGTACGGTTGCGAATTCTGCCAATTAAACAACTGTATATTTTTAAAGTACTAAAATTATTTTATTTAAAGAGCGGCAATATTCCCGCTGGTACCGGTAGTGATGAATACCATTTAAGAAGGAAGCGATGTGCAATTACTCCAAAACCAAACTTAACATTATTTAAGAGGTCCTTTGTTTACTTAGGACCCAAACTATTAAATGATATACCAGAGTATTTAAAAATTTCAAAAATCAAAAGAAAAAATCTAAAGCTGCTTAAGGAATGGATACTATCCATAAATAAAATCGAAGTTTTGTATTAGATTGATAATTCGTATTATGTTCCAAATTGTAACTAACCATGTTAAGTGTTTATAAAATATAGCTTGGTGTATTGTAAAAAAGAAGCGTGTATTTTTCTTGTTAACAAATTGGCATAAATGATATTATTGTCCTTATTTGTACATATGTTCGGAGAAATTTAGTTTTTTTTATGTACTACATTAACCAGCAACTGCATGTATTTATTTACGGAGGGCAGCCTCGATACAGGTGCTTGTACCTTTGAGGCTGCCTAAAGCTCCAATTTTATTTGTACCTAAGAGATTTGTACTTGTATTTCAAGAGGAGCAATAAATTTATCATATCATATCTAAGGCTGAGCCCAATGAAGGGGGAGGGGCGGGAGTTAGAAAAATGCAAATGTGTAAAAAATATTTTAAATCGTCTTTATGAATTGCCATGAAATATTTATTTCAGAAAAAGTTAGCTAGGTACGTATAGATTGTACGATTGTCTTAGAATCGGCCAAAACTATTTTATAATATATTCGAATCAAACTAACTTTTTCTGAAATAAAATTCCATGGCAATTCATTAACCCGCTTAAAAACTTATTATAAACATTATTTTTTTTCACGCCCGCCTCCGCGCGCTCGGCCGTACACGGATAGCTTCAAATCACTGAATTTTACACTAAAACAATATAATGAACAACAACTTGCTTAAATTTATTAAATGTATTGATAAATTACTCATATTCCGCATTTAATGCGTAATTTTAAGCTAGGGATCTACTGAGGGGTTTTATTACGTTTAGCTTATCTTCATTTATTACATTGCAAAGTCATGCGATAGTCCTCTTAAATACACTAAAAGATTTCCCTCAATATAACATTGAAATATACATTAATTACAATTTTTTAATGAGATAACCATGAAAAAGAACTTTCTTTGAGTTCTTTATTTGTATCGATCGTATTATGGCATGAAGCTGTATTTGTGAGCTTAAGGCATCTCGCTCATCTCTTCAGTGCAGAACCTTTGCATTAGTATACCATTGCTGTGTTGCCATTCAATTATCGCGGACCTCGGCATTACCGATGATGGTATTTCCAACTGGCTCGTAGCAGCAGCAGATATAAACATATATGTATCACATTCTTAACTCTGGTGTGTTATCCCGAAGGCTCGGGTATTTCCACCCTCGATCAGTTCCAGTTGTGTAAACCACACCAAAGAAGAGAGCGATGGCGCCACATATATTCACCCCTGAGATCAGTCCTAGAAAGGTGTATCCGAAATCCATCCGAGATCAGAACATCCCTGACAATGAAGAGTGATTTGTTAAGGAGAAGATACTCTAAGGAAATATCCACGAAGAAGCTCATCTCTCGGCAGGAATTATTAGGAAGGCAGATTAAGAGGAAAAATGTGAAAACACCAAAGACTTCCTTCATCCCATTCCCTCTAGACTCCCTCAAGTGACAGACAACTTTAACATTTTCCATCTTTTCATGTTCCTAATGCAACACAGACAAATACCTGGCGTTTAATTATGCGGAGGAGTAATTGTGAATGAAAACCAAATATATGATCAGAGACGATTTGAAGAGATTTTTCATAATTCAGAGGAAACATTTAGAAACCGAGTTGCATTTTAAAACTTCGCAGAATTAAGAATAAAAGAATACGTTACTGTTGGAGCTTCGCAAACTCACATGGAATGCGTTATTCTGCGGAATCAAAAAGTTAAGTTAGTTATCATAGGAGCAAAGTTGACGGCACTGAATCTAGGGGAAGACATGCAACCACTAGGGTCATTTAAAGGCTATTTATTAGTAATGCAGGGTTCTCCTCCTAAGGAAGTCCACCATTTAAGAGCACGTGACGATACCCCTGGACCCACACAATTAGGAAGGTCATACATGAATATTTCAGAGAAAATATAATCTCCTGCATTACACCCTGAGGATATGTACAGTCGGATGCAAATGTATTGCAACGAATCGAGCGGCGCCACTTTTGCCGCAGTTCGAAAATGGCATTCACATCTATTCTATATTCAAGGAAGGAGGGACATTCGAACAGAATTCACATCTCCTACAATTTTGTATTTATTGCATAATTTATGAGGATTAGTTAAGAGATATGTAAAATGTATACGTTTCCATTAATTGTGCAACTCACGTTTGCGGTGAAATCCAATACGAGAGCTCAAGTTTACTTTCATTCGCAAATCCGCAAGTCCGTTGAAGCATACTTTCGCACGGTTGACGACACCTACACTTAATCGGACACGTTAAAAAATCAAATCGCTTAAAAATTAATCGTGATACCACTCAAAATCGTGCCGCAGTCTGTTAAAATAAAATACGCTCTCGTTGCACTCATACAACGCCAGTGTTCACGGGTTCATTCCCGTGCAATGGAAAATAAAATCGAGCGCAAAACCAAAAATTTCTATCTGCATTCAGTGGCCTGGCGGTAAGGTTCTCAACTCCGGCCACGGACTTCATAGAGGCTTCAGTTCAAATCTCCCTGATATCTAATGTTTTTAAACATAGTTTCATTTAACAGTGTTAAATTAGCCCTCGTATTTACTTCATAATATTAGGAATAATATACTTAATTTTTAATTTTTTCTTACAAAAGTCAAAGGGAATGGGTTTCTCCAAAGCAGTCGAATTGTAAACTCATGGTATCGAAATGCGCAATGAATTGGAACAAATATTCGGACCGGTATTTTCTCCAACAATTCTTCTGCATTACCCGAGTTTCATTTGCGTCTTTTGGAACAATTGCGACTGTCTTTTGCTCAAGTGATCTTAATCGTCAATAAAGACTGCAATTAGCTTTTTCATTTACTCGCGTGAACTGCTTCCAATCGTTCCATGCCATCTTTGTCATTCACATAGTAAGAATACTGCGGTCAAGATCACAGCGATCACAGGAAAAGGTTCGCGGAGGTCGAATTCGTCCATGAGGGTATGAACAAACTTAAAGTTTCTTCGTATTTTACAGACAAAGTCGTTGATATTTTGTGCTGAGAGAATGGGATGTTTAATTTAATGTTGTGGAATGCCCTGTTCATAAAAAATGATCGATTTGCAATTTATTCTCATCTTTTTCAAGTCTCAGGACGGATTTGTATGTGCCACTTCCTTTTTGGTTTCTACGAGGGCAAACTTAAACGTAGGTATATGCCTCTCATGGATGATTCTTCTGCTTCTTCCTTGATGTTACAGCCAATGTAGGGCTCTGGAATCCAGATAATGTTTGTAATAAAATGCCTTAAGGATCCCCATAGTTTTTCAATTACGTTTATCCTTTCCTTCATCATTATAATCATCGAAGATGGGATGATATGTAGTGAGGTAACAAATGAAAAATATGATATTACATAAAATTAATGAAATACATTAATGGCATAAAATATATTGTATGTATGCATAACGGCGGGTGTTTATGTTTACTGCTTCTGTCTTGCTAACTTAATGATGAGGACATGGGGCTGTGATTTTTACCAGCTGCTTCTTCAAAGTTTACGTCAATAACTCATAATCAAGTAAACAGTTTGCAATATATTTATGTAAATTTCTAATAAATTTAAAGTAAAGTGTTTCTTTGTGCTGACCGGGGTGTATTTTAATTTTCAGCGCTATTAACGACAAAGTATGTAAACAACAGAATCATTGTACCAGCAGTAGTTACTCATTTTTCTCTTCCAAACAATATTATTTCCAAAGATAAAAACTGAAAGTTAGAAGTTATTTTCCTCTAATATTTCTGACACCATAAAGTAATTACCATTATGCATGCATTTTTAAGATAGAATTCTCACGAAATTCCATGCAATGACTTTGCATTTTGCTATTTTTGTTCATGATAAATGCGTTCCACACCTAGATAAACGCGATCATAGTAACCCGAAACATTTCTTGGCGAAAATCAATATAATAAAAAGAGTTCACTTAAATGCACATTATATGGTTAAGTGATAAGGAGAAAAATTGGAACTAGCATATTTAATCATTCTTGGGCTTCCTACTGGGTTAAGTGACCCATTATCGTCGAAGTTTCGATGAATATTTATTATTTGCCGTTCTCAGAGCTGTATTCTCTCTTAATAGAACCAGAACTTAAGTCATTCATGGAAACGTTGGCGAAGATGGACAATCTAATCCGGTTGGAAGCCCGAGAACTATTCAAAGTTCTTATTCGCCGGGGAAGATCAAGACTTGCATCACTTGATGCTAGTTCTTCTTTCTTTGAAGAAAACGTCATCAAGTGAAACATTTAGGATGAAATACAAACAATCCAACCTACAGAAATATTTTCCGTACTTCCCTTTGGAATCTATGTTCCACTAAACGTTCAGGAGAAGTGTTCATTTTAATTAGCCGACATGCACTTGCTACTTAAGTTTTTAATTTGGCTTCTCCGTAGAACTAGAACCGAGCGCGGAACATGTTCAATACATGCTATCAACCAAATTTGATAAAACCAAAGTATGTTATCCAGGCTTGTAATGTAAAGGTAATTCCGGGACCATTATCCGAATTTTTTTAGGAAATTAGTGTCAAGGAGAAGAACCAGCTAATACGGGAACATGAGAGAAATAAGATTATATGCCGGTATCATCCGCTGCATGACGTGCAGGGAAATTGGTGCCTAGTAGTGGGCACTGCCTACATCGCCGAACACCTGGTCTTTTCCTGGTAGCCCCTTTTCACGGAAGGTCTCAGCAAAGTTAGAGCTACTGAAGGCGATGAGACAACCGCAATGTTTTCGATGAGGGGAGACGGTGGGCGGTGAAGGACGAAGGCGGTAGGCTATCACTACTAACACGTATGCGGCTCTTTCACGAATACCTTTCAAAAATAAGGATAGAGGGTTACATTCTCGGCTTGAAATAACAGGATACTGTGCGCAGTCCGCTAGCTAAAAAAAATCTGATTAAAAATATAAAGTAAGAGCGCTGAAACAATGGGTTAAGTAATCTAATATAAAGTCTTTTGCTTATATGAAATTTGTGGCTGACATGACATTAAAATTTAATATTTAATTACGTCACGATGACACCATACACCATCTAGACATTCCGGACGTTAACGAGCCGATGGCGGACATAACAACTCAGCGTGATGGAATAATTAAACAACTGCGTTCGATGGCAAGGTGCCCCAATACTGAAAAATAACCAATGTCACACCGATATTTAAAAAAAGAAATAGAAGTGACCCAGGAAATTATAGGCCTATATCTTTAACATCACCTTTATGCAAGATTCTCGAACACATTGTCGTTAGCAATATTATAACATTCCTGGATAATAACAGCAGTCAGTATGGCTTCCGGAAGGGCAGCTCTTGTGAAACACAGCTTGCGCTCTTTCTTCATGATATACTAAAATCATGTTAATCGAATAAGTAAATCGCCCGATATTCCTTGATTTTAAGAAGGTATTCGACAATGTTCCTAAAATAATTCCATTTATAAATTGTATTCATGCGGAGTAAATAAAAAAATAATGAACTGGATAAGGGACTTTCTCAATGATCGAAAATAAAAAGTAGTTATTGACCGTTTTTGTTCTGATATGGTCGAAGTCACATCCGGTGTTCCTCAAGGAGGCGTGATTGGCCCTCTTTTAGTCATTATTTATATTGATTACCTAAGTTGTCGAATTAGCAGTAAATTAAGATTATTTTCAGACGATACAGTAATCTACCGTGAAATAAGCGAAGACGCGGACTTTGAAGTTCTGTCATCTGACCTTAACAACGTTCATTCGTGGTGCCAGGAGTGGGGGTTGGGGGGAATGTTAGTAAATGCACCACAGTTCACTTCCTGCGAAAGTCATCATACAAAAGCCATACCTACACCGTGCGTGGAATAAACATAAAATCTTCCAATACAGCAAAATATCTTAGAATTACCTTAACTTCAGATATATCGTGGGGAACACACATACAAACCATGCGGCAGAGCATTGAAGAAACTAGGTTTTGTTAAGCGTGTAATAGGAAGGTCCCCGGATGATAAAGTCAAAGAGGGGTGCTACTTCGCTCTGGGTAGGCCACACCTTACATTAGGGACCCTGGTCATAAAGATTTAACCAAACAAAATTAACAAAATACAAAGAAAAGCAGCACGCTTCGTTAAAAACTGCTACGAACAAACATATATTGCTACGCAACTATTAGAAGGATTAAGGTGGGAGCCCCGAGAGACTCGGAGGCTGCACTCTAGGCTTAGGCTGCTTGAGATATTCAGAACTGGTGTGTTTCAGCGCGACACAGAGAATATATCATGACGCCTCGCTACATTTCTAGGTCTGACAGATGCTATAAAATAAGTGAGATACACTGCCGAACAGATAGGTACAAAAACTCGTTATTTCCACGCACAATAAGCGACCAAAAAAAAGAGCTCCTCTAAACACACTCTCATAGGACATGTCACCATTTCACCTCCAAAACTCTTAAATCTTTACTCGGCTGGTGACCTCCCACCTCCTGCCACACGCCCATGCGACGGATCGCGGGGTAGTATATAGATGTAGACAATTGTTGTCTATTACAGATTGCAGTCTTTCCTGCACTGATCCCACAAGGTTGTGAAAGACTGAAGGACGCCTTGATAAGGTGCCCCACACTTCTCTAACGCGGGCCTCGAAAGCTTCCTCAGTCCTCTCATTTTCCCATTCCCTGACAATTATTCCCCTGATATTTTCTATGGGATTGAGGTTTGAAGAATTAGAAGGCCAGGGCAATAGCTCAATGTGGCGATGTTGTAAGAGAAACCTCTTTGTTGCAGCTGCTCTATGTATGGGGCAGTTGTCCTAGATAAAAACCACGTCCTCGCCCACGGGGACGACCTGGGATGCATAAGGAAGCAAACGATGTCTCATAATTTCAACATAATCTTCCGACTTCATCCTCTTTGGTGTTCCGTGAGCGCCAAAGTTGAATCCTTCCCTGCTCGTCGCTCGTAAATGTTTTCTCATCAGAGAAAAAATAGCCAAGTCCCAGTATGCCTGGGGCATTTGCGAATACACCCGTGGAAATCGAAGTCTGGCATCTCGGTGTTCGTCGGTTACCGCGGGTTTGACTGCCGGCTTGAAATGGTGGATACCTCCTTCATGAAGTCGTCGTCGTATGGTTGAGAGACTGCAATATGTTTCAAGTTGTGTTTTTAATGGCAGCAGTCCCGCTGTTTGATAACGGCTGGTCCAAACAGCTTAGACGAATTCGCTCATCTTCTTGCCTAAAAGTGCACCGCGGTCGTCCACGTTTTGATCTTGATTTTAGTTGAATATCACCTACCCTGTTACGCTTAATCCATCTATATGCAGTGCTCTTGTCAATATCCAATTCCCTTGCAATGGCACTCATTGCCAATCCCGCCTCCACCATCCCTATAATCTTTCCTCTCTGAGCCTCACTTAGCGGCATTCTGGAAAAGTTGAAACCACGAAAATGATCTAACTCGCAGAATTGGCTGTCCCTACGGGGGATAACGTGGTTTTTGCTCAAGCGAGCTGTCCCATACATGCAGGAGAGATTAAAAGGTTCTCCCTGCCGTATCACCGTGTCGAGGGACTTACGAGGCAGTCAAATTCGCCTGACCGCATTGCCATTGGAAATAACAGGTGTCATACGCGGGCGTTGTCCGTGCATAGGAAAATGTGAGCGGGGCGATGGAAGAAGCTTTAAAAGGCCATAATCAAAGAAGTGGAGAATCATTTTCACGATAAGCTTCAATTTAAAAAGGCTTGGTGGGACCAAATAGGAACAAATTGCTTTCTCTAAGACAAAAGAATGTTCACTTAATCAAATGGTAAATATCTAATGCCGTCCCAGTGTTGTAATCCGCAACTTCGAGTGTTACCGGAGGAATGGAAACTTCGAGGTTTTTGAATAATTATTTTCCTGAAGAGATTCAAGAATGCTTCGAGATAGTTTGGGCGAAAGACAACAATCATATCTCTTTCTTATATTATGAAAAAACTCATGTTGAATTAACATTGCAATCCATACAGTCATCACAATAGCACTCGAAAAGACGTGATAAAATCATGAAAAATATCAGAAAGGGAGAGATTAGAAGGAAATTAATTACTTAAAAATCCAACAGAACGCATGTTAGAACATAAATTCCTGATTAATTTTTAAGCGATTTGATTTTCTAACGTGTCTGATTAAGTGTAGGTGTCGTCAACCGTGCGAAAGTATGCTTCAACGGACTTGCGGATTTGCGAATGAAAGTAAACTTGAGCTCTCGTATTGGATTTCACCGCAAACGTGAGTTGCACAATTAATGGAAACGTATACATTTTACATATCTCTTAACTAATCCTCATAAATTATGCAATAAATACAAAATTGTAGGAGATGTGAATTCTGTTCGAATTTCCCTCCTTCCTTGAATATAGAATAGATGTGAATGCCATTTTCGAACTGCGGCAAAAGTGGCGCCGCTCGATTCGTTGCAATACATTTGCATCCGACTGTACATATTGCCCCTTGCGCACTTATAAATTTAAAAAACTTCCGTGAAATACGGGCGGGTTCATTAAATTACAGAGATTAGAAAAAGATGCCTATGAGTTACGGGACAGAATTGGATATTTGTACTGGAAGGACGAAGTAACAACAGTTTACCCCTTTGATTGCGATCTCCTCCCCTGAATCGAGGATAATTAAATCCCTTCGGACTACGTTATCATATCAGATAGTCTGAAGTATGCCACCTCAACAGAGCATTTCTTTAAAAAAGAGCTTGTAAATTTACGGGAATATAAAATTCCAACGCTTAATAATGTCATATTCTACTGAGATGGAATAGTTGTTTATTACAACATAAAAACTATATCCTTAACTCTTCTTTTCATGTAAATCGTTGAAACACCTAAGCATAATTGCACTTTTAACTACCCTTGCAAGAAGATCTAAGTGATGGAAGAACTGTGCAAAGGTTGGTTACGAGAGCTAGCCTTCACCAGTCGTGCGAGTAAAAAATCAAAACACTCGGAAAACTGTTTGACTGTTGGACATAGAGTGCATTTCAGGAATAAAGTTTGGCTCTGATAGGAAAGTGGAAGTGGTAGAGATGCTGAAGTACGTGCAAAAAGATTTCGCATAGCAGGAATCAGGGAGCACCATGCTGTGATACCAGAAACTAATGAAGTGTCATTAACTCAGACAATGTAACTTTCCAATCATGGATCATATTAAACTCTACTAGCAAAAGAGAAATAATGGAACTTCAAACGTAAATTTTCACGAGAACATATCACAGCACATGTTTGAAGAAAAAGCTTTTAAGCCAAGTTTAATATATATGTAACTTCCGTCGTAAAAATTTCAAATATGCGAAAGTACTCTCCACAATTATTAATATTCATTTCATATTTAAAACCCATGAGTATTATAGGATTTGAATGCTCCATTACGCTTCAAGGTGAGTTCTGAGAATTATCATTGGGTCTCATTAGTGTTGCCGCGAGACTCGAGACTTTCTCATCTCGTCTCTAGTCTCGTCTCTAGTCTCGTCTCGTTTTCGATACGAGGCTCGAGACGAGACCGCTTTTTGACGAGACGAGACGATACCACTTCCATGAGACTGCTGAAAGTCTCGAAATACAGAAATGCGTGATTTATTGGTATTTAGTGTAACATTATCCTTAAAACTACGTCCTTCTGCTAATACTAAGGTGTCACGTTTTCCTAAAGTATTAAATTTAGCATATAATGCAATGATGATTTTGCGATTAGCTAACTATTAAAAACTTTTTGCCGATACTCCGATTTCTGATGGCATGACCGTTGACTTCTGGAGCCATGTAAGGGCGTGTTATTGGCTTACTACTTCCATTATTACCTGTCATAAATACATTGAAAAACTTACCCAGCAAAAAGCGCACTATTTTCTAAAGCAGTAATTTTAAGTACTCACTTCTACGACAAAAATATCATGGATTATACTCGTACATGGCGTAAAGTATCACCCAGTGGAACTTGCAATCCTGCTTATAGCTTGCCTGCTAAGAGAAAAGGATGCCGCAATTTCGAATTGCGCATCGTACATCACTACGGCGAAAGGATGGATGAGAATTGAAATCACTATGTTCCTCTTCCTGCGGGATATATCTTCCTAGGTTAGTGAGGATGTTTAGCTAATGCCGTTAAATTGTGTCGAGGATAATACTAGCAAAAAGAATAACCATAATTAGCTATTCTTTGTCTTTAATTGTTTTCATTTGATTTTTTGCGAACCAAAATTCCATGCAATCAAAAAGTCCGATACTGGAGCATCTAGCCGACATTTATTCATCAGGAACACATTCTAACTCAATTCATCCTACTTTTCCCACAAACACCTGGCAGCTACGCCATTCCAGCTGCATTCAGTCCTTTTTTAAAGGGGCAGGGTACCTCGCGAAAAAAATCTGTTTGCAGACTGTCGAATTTGACGCTGCTACGATGGATTGGTGGCAAATACAAAACTACGGTAATCACGATTCACTGAAAAGAAGCAGATATGCCGCAACTAATCTCTTTTGAGTGTTACTGCTAATTTACCAAAGCGATAAACGCGTTTGTTAAGTCTTAGTAACCCATTTTCAACCATCCTGTACATTTCCATCGGTTTCCAAGCCTCTCAAGTCTCTCTTTACGAAATATCTCTCACTGCGAATGCCTCTCACTACATAGCACAATTAAAGTAAAATTATCTCATAATATAAAAAAGTGAAATAAGACAAAAGTGAATAATGGAAATAATGACTTCAGAAATGCAATAGTTGTGTGGACAGCGCAGGAAACCTCCCTTTCCGATTTTTTGATGTTGATGACACTCAAAACTTTTTTAAGATGTTGAGTCCCATCGTTACCTTATAGGATAAAGTTGCGGCCGAGGGTACCTACTTGACCATAATGTTAGGATGCAGAAGGCGGTGATGCATTTGTTGTAACAAAATTAATCCAACCTGTCTTTCACCATCAATTGCAGGACATTAATCGCTGGAAAATCGTACTACGCAATCACGAGAATTGGGAGTACCAATATCTTGTTATTGATTCGTTCCATCTAATGGTAACCATACAGGAAGAGATATTGCTGAAGTTATTATAAATAACCTAAAATTCTTTAAACTTGAGCACAACCGCAAGGAGTAACCGTAGGTAACACCTCCGCAAATACTAAATTCATGGGGGAACTCGGCAAGAAGCTACAAAGTTTTGATAGCAATGATCAGCATTTTAGAGGCAGGCAGGGCCCATATACTTTACCTTGCCCTAGAGGATCTTTGCGCATGTTATCCCTGGAGGACGGGGTTTCAGAAGACCAACGTCTATTAATTCCCAGTGATGATGAATATTTCGAATTTGAAGGAGAAAATATAACTTCAATTGCCAAAATAAGGTATTTTTTTATTAAAAACGTCAGCAGTAAAGAAAGTAATTCCGTAGCGCTTGCGAAGCTGCAGGGGAGCAATCACTGGACCCTTGTAATAGATGTCTCGTGGAATTCCAAGGAAGATACGATTGGAAGATACGCTTAACGTGAAGAGAGGTATTTCGATTCCAATTCGATAGTATCAGTGACCTGAAACGCCTCAAAATCAGTGGATAGGAATGGGCACTGCTTGAAAATGTGCAGAAAGTTTTTAAAGCTTTAAACTTCTTTCAGATTAGTTAATGGTTACATTTACAAAACCACAATATGAAAAACACACACGACCCGGGTTTCAACGCTTGAGCGTCATCTTCAGGTGCTTTTTCGGAATTTTCAATGTCTTATATATATGCTTGGTAGGAGGGGGGGGGGGTGAGTGATTAGGGTGGTGTGGATGCGGGTTGGTCAGGAACAGTGATTGGCGGGGAGTTTAGCGGGGGAGGGGGGAGGGAAATTCGGGAGGCGGCTGTGAGGATGGGAGATGAGGACGGGTACTTGGGACGGACTCATTTCAAATCTTCGAGTCAGGGTCATGCAATGTCTTTAAAATTTCCAGCTGCTCAAGTGAGTCAAGCACACGTCTGTGGGTTGCAAAACATAAAATATCAAGGTTAAAATCACTGTGGCGGTCATGGTTTAAAAGGTGTTTGGAAAAATTGCTCTTAAGTTCACAATTATTAAAATAGGCTGATTGGTGCTCTTTGACTCTTACATTAAAGTTACGGGCAGTTTGCCCCACATATACACCTTGGCAGTCACCACACTTTAAAGCATACATGCCACTTCTCTTCTTAGGATCGAACAGTCTTTGCTTTTGTCGAATAGAGTTTTTAAGTTTCTTGGGGTTCTAAATGACACACGATATTTTTCTCGTGGGAAAACTTTGGCGATCTTTTCACTGATCGGACCGAAGTATCTCAGAACAAATCATTTTGACCTATTTCGGAGGAAAGGTCACCGGAGAATATTAGGTTTATCGCCGTTTTTTTGGACATTTTAACCATTATTTTTTCTATAAGGTGAGATGGGTATCCATTTCTTTGCGCTATTTGTTTAATAATTCGGACTTCTTTGTTGAACTCGAGGTGACTGATATTGAATAGGCGATGAATAAGGGAGTGGAAGGCCATCAGCTTTTGGGCGTGAAAATGCCTGGAATCTGCCGGAATGATATGATCAGTGTAGGTCGGTTTTCGGTAGATGGAAAAATGGTGCTGGTCATCGGTGATGGAAATACAGAGGTCAAGAAAGTTAATGGTCCGGTTGTAGTCCTTTTCGCATGAGAATGAAATTTTTGGGTGGAGGCTATCCCTTCATTTCCCCCCTCGTCCATTTAGTTCACTTATCTTAACTATTTTGATCATTCAGATCAGAAAAATGAAATTTATCTCTGAACTTTTATTTAATTTTTTTTAACTTACCAATAGAATTTTTGCGCCTTTTTTGTCATCAGTTATTGGTTTTACTACATTAACCCCTTGTCAGTCATTCCAGTATGATGAATGGAGGAAACGACTTGACTATCTTACAAAGCCGAGATCCTCTAGCAATGTAAATATATTGACTTGGTTGCAGGCAAATGAGCCAACTTTTCCAGGGCTGGAAAAAATGGTGAGAGACTTCCTTAGCTATCTGCTACATCTGTTCGAGCAGAATGATTGTTCTCACGGTCAGTACTGAGATTAAATAAGGATAGAAACCGCTTGCGCCACGAATCTGCCAGAAGTTTACATGTGAACTCGTAGGTGACGTGCAATTTGGTCACTCAAATAAAACTTATTTTTAATAAACTATTTTAAATCTTAAAATTATTTAAAATACTTTTTGAAGCTAAAATGTTCGTTTTTCAACCAATTACCAAAAGTATTATTTTTACAGTTATATTTTTTAACCCTCTGTGGATTTCCCTGTACTAAAGTCGTGACTATATAGAGATTTTTCACTAATTTTGTTTCATATTTCAAGTTTATTCATGGAGTAATATCAATAAAATCATTGATTGTACATGCAGTTTGATGGACTCGGTGTCCAATTTAATATATATTTAAAATTCTTGTAAATGTCATTAGGTACTATTTCGAGAGTACCGATCCAGCATTTACGTACACTAAGGAAACTAGACTTTTTATGGTACTTTATTTTGGGGGAAACGAGACGAGTCTCATCCAAGACTCGAGACCAAGACGAGACTGGGATTCACGAGACGAGAATCGAGACGATACCCAAGTTTAGAAAACGATATTGAGACGAGACTGGCTCAAGACTCATCTCGTCCCATGACAACACTAAGTCTCATGAAAAGTCTTATAATCAACATGAAAAATAGTATTTGTTTAACATTAAAAATAATAAATATAAAAAAATTAGATGTACATTTTATGGCTTTTAATTCTTAATTCAATGATCTTAGGCTATCGCCGTGCCAATATGCACGTATTACACGTCTGCTGTACGCTAATTCTAGGGCTGAGCCCGCGGAGACCGTTTTCAAAAACAAAAAATAATTCTTTTTCTTAGAAGGACATCGTACTGAAATATTTTGATAAATATATATTCCAATATTTTCTCTATAATTAGGGACATTTTTTTTGCATAGGAAAGGGCGCTATTGCATTACTTAAAATTTAATAAATGAAAATAGCTAAAAATCATCAAATCCCTCAGCAAATCTCTGGCTTTGAATATGCGTAATATTTGTAATAGCAGTTATTCAGCAATAATAATAATAACAAATTCAAGCAAATATTTATTCGCTATATTATTTGTGATACTCAATTCAATGAACCACTGCGGTTTAAATGACTATGGGAGTGAGGGTAATGCAGACAACATAGAACAGAAGATTCATTGAGCCATATGATTTTATCTTGGGGATGAATAGGTGACAAGGGGCATGCCTCCTTGCGTGAGGGTTAACTGTTCAGATTTTGATTCGAGATCTTGGCGATTACTCAGTCACTACAATCGCAATAGCGGGCTCTTCCTCAGAGTGGGCTTTTGGGCAGGTCATAGGCAGGCCTTTCGTCTCTCGGCACATATTTCCATTGACAACTTTGAAACGCAACCATTCATCTCAAAATATTTCACTGATCATGTCTCATGCTGCAATGGATATATAGATGACGCATTAAGTCTATGGACGGACTGCAAACAACAATTTAAATATTTTTCATCGTTTTTTTATAGTTTTCACCAACGTGTAAAAATTATTTACCCCTTAAATCTGAAGACAGATCTCAATTTATCCCGAATAAACTATTTCCATTCACAATTTATCCATTCAAGTTCATTTTAACATTTGGTAATATTAAAAAGCATTTAGATTTAGATAAAATTGTACTTTCAGAAGTAAATTTTTCTGTATTAGAAACTAATCTGCATACAATTGATGGTTATAAGAAATATGAATGCTTGAGAACTAAAACAAGAGGAGGGGGCTTAATGCTCTTTATGAAACATGATTTTGTTTTCCATGAACAGAAACTGAAAAATGAGGTTCGTGAATACTTATTTGGAAATGCGATGATTGATAGTAAATCCATCTCCTTGCTGTGTGTGTATAGACCTCCACACTTAAATGTAGAAGATTTTGTTGAATTTTTAAATGAGATTTTGAAAAGTAAGGGGAAACAAGAATTTATTTTTATAGGGGATATTAATATTAACACTCAAAACAAACACGACAAAGAGGTCGTAGTATACAAAGAGGTGATGGCAGAAAATGGTTATCTTGAAGTTATAAAGGGATGGACCAGGGAATGTGTCGTGAATCACAATATACGTAAAAGTACTATTGATCACATATTTGATAGAGGAAAAAGTTTAATGAAAGGGATGATAATCAGAAGTTATCTATCAGACCACTATATTACAGCTGCAAGGATTAGAAGCAAATAATAAAAGAGTTAGTTTAGGTATAGTTGTGAGAATAGTTGTAAAAGTGAGGTAGTCTTAAGCTGCTATAAAATGGTTTATGAAAATCTGAGTCAATATAATTGGGAAGAAGAAGTGGCAGAAAGTCTTGATTTAAACATATTATATGAAGAAATTCTGAAAGTTTTCCAAGACATTTTGGCGGAATCAAACAAAACAGATTAAAATGAAAAACAAGGTAACTAGGAAAGAATGGATGACTGACAATCTGTTAGAATTTACTAAACAAAGAGATAAATATTTCAAACAGTGGAAAAATTCACCGTCAAATAACGCATATAAAAGAACTTACCAAAATTATAGGAACTTTGTAAATACGGTAATAAAGAAAGCTAAATGTGACTTCTATAAATGTAAAATTAATGGATGTCGGGGTAATATGAGAGATATGTGGAACATTTTGAACATTTTTACAGGGAGGAAATCTAAGGTTAATGCAGATGATGATATAGTAAAGTATTTTGGTAAAACTCACTGTATAAAAGAAATAACATCAATTTACTCTCAGTATTTCACCAAAGACATTACGAAACTTAGAAATAGATGTGATACCTTGCTAATCACTTGTGTAGAGGGAAGCCTGCCCAACTGAATGGTAGTAGAACAGGCAACAGATGAGGATGTCCTTAAACTTCTGGCATCAATAAGCAACAACACTAGTGAATATGATGACATCAGGATGCATTACTTGAAAATGTGTCCAAATATTATTCCTATTTTGAAACAAGAGATCTATAAAAATAGAGAAAACCTATCAATAAACAATTCAACTATGCCTATTGGTTCAAAAAAAGCTGTTGTGAGACCTATTTATAAAGGAGGACCACGTAAGGATTTCAATAACTATAGGCCAATTTCCATATTACCAGCAATATCTAAGGTTCTAGAAAGATAGAAGGCAGATAGATTGTTGGATTATCTAGAGAAATTTAGTAATCTGACTCACAATATGGATTCCAAAGAAAGAAAGGGACAGTAAATGCTCTTGAAAAGGTTCTAAATAGTGTCAAAGGTGGACTCGATAAGGGTATTAACACTATAATGGTTTTTATAGATTTCAGGAAGGCTTTTGATATGGTGGATCATGCTATCTACTTAATAAATTATACAAAACAGGAATCCGTGGTGACATACACACATGGTTTTTCAATTACTTGAAGGACAGGAAAATGGTAACCAAAATCAAAGATGTAATAAGTGAGGAGTTTGAATAGAAATGGGTACCCCAAGGGTCTATACTTGGGCCAATACTGTTCCTCATATATATAAATGACATTTTTAAATGCTGCAGTTATTGTGAATTGACTTTATGCTGATGATATTGTGCTTGTGTCGAAACATAGGGACTTTAACATAGCTCTACAATACATGAAAAATGAGTTCAATAAGATATGTATGTGGACGCATGATAATAGGTTACTTGTCAATGAAAATAAGTCTAAAGTCATGCATGTAAAACACAAGGCATGTGATATACGAGAAATTAAAATACAGGCACACTACCACACATGCCTACATGACACTCCTAATTTATGTCAATGTCCCACACTGGAACAGGTTAACAAATATAATTATTTGGGTGTTGTTATCGACCAAAATCTTAACTTTAGTGCGCACATTATTAAATTAGTAACAAGTTGAACTATATACTATGTAAATTTAATTGTCTGGAATATGTAATATGAGCACAATGAAAATTATATATTTTGCTTTAATAGAGAGTATTCTAAGATATGGAATTACAGTATGGGGTTCAAGAGGCGAAACAAACATTAGCATATTAAGAAAGAAACAATTGAAACTCATTAAGAAAATGGTGGGAGTTAAACATGGAAATGTAAAAAATCTCAACGAATATGAATTATTCAAATTGGTTGGTATTATTCCAGTCGATAAATTACATAAGTATGTGGTTATAACTAATGATTATTTTAGTGAAAAGTACAAAACTCAGAATATGACTAAATCAGAATTACGGCTGAGGGACAATTAAAAATACAATGTCAATAAATATTACACCACTCACGGGAAAAGAAATTTGGAAATAGCTGTACCTACTTACTTTAACGAATTGCCAAAAAAATTGAAATCACCAAGTACACTAAGTGCGGTTAAAAGGGAAATTAAACATTGGTTATTTAAACAAAAATAGGACAATAAGTCCTTAAAATTGGTATTCGATAAAGAGATGGTTTTTGTGTTTCATTGCTAAGATTAAACAATTAGGGAACAAATTGAAATATTATTTTATTTAACACTAGCACCTGCTGACAAGCTGTAATGTGCAGCTGTCATTTTATGGAGTCATTTTATGGAGTGACACATTCTGTGACCACTAAGCTGTTCAGAAATAATTATATAAGCTGTTATAAAAATAACATTGTTCATTGCTCGGGCCAAAGACGTTCATCTCGAAGATCCGAACGGCACCGGCGACAAAAGATAGGGTGCATCCAGTACATCTCAAGAATTCGCCTTCGGTTTCGGTGGAGAGGTGGAGCGAGGGGTGGGTTGGGAAGGGGAGAATGGGGGAGGAAGGGATAGCGGATGGAGAGGGATGGAGAGGGAGGGATGGAGGAAGGAGAGACTGGATGGTAGCACACTCTCCGCATCACAGATAAACGCCCCTTCCCACCCCCACTCCCCGCCTCCCCCTTTCCAGGGCATTCGAAACATGCTCCCACTCCTCGCCTTCCCCTTGTAATTTGCGCGCCCGGCCCGGCCATCGGTTACCCGCTTACACATCTAAATGGAACCCTTTAATGCCGGGCACGGCGCGGCGGCGAGGAGCGAAGAAAGAGATAAGAGATTCGGCCGCAATCTTCTGAAAGCGTTCTTTCCGACGGAGGAGTCCCTCTCATTCCACGGCGAACCACCTTCGGAAGCGAGTGAGGAGTCACGGCATCGGACGTGATGAGGGAGGAAGGGGGCAAGGGGTGGGGAGGTAGGAAGGAAGGAGAACCCGGGAAATTGCGCCCCATTGGAGATGCGTTTTGTTGAGGTAAAGGTGTGGGGGTGAGCCGTCCCCCAGCCGCGTCCCCTCCACCCTCATACACAATCGAAATTCCGTCCGGGCGAATGAAATGGATTCCGAGAGAATCGACTGAATTTTCCTTCTCCGCCCCGAGGAACACTTTCCTTCCACGACAGCCAAAGGCAAAGAGAGGGATTGCATTGCTTTCGAATCTTTCTCTCTGAAGATTTAGACTCCGACGGTGTCCTCAATACTGCCAAAGCAAACGGCGCAGACCTCTCTCTCCCGCACTTTACTCGTCTGAAGTCGTCCTCTATTCTTTAAAAAAATAACTATCAAGAACTTATTTTACAGCGTTCAATATCAACCGTCGCTCGCTTAAATTCTTAAAACAAGTGCATTACTTCTTTTAAACACATTCATCCTTAGTGGTTATCTAGTAAGCAATACGTGTTTATCATTTTTGCCATTTTTAATGATCCTTACAGCGGTAGAGATGATGAATTAGATGATAATTGCGTAATGTAAATGTGGTACATTGGCGATAGCGAAGTAGTGAACCAAGTCACCAACGCGGGAAGTAGTTGGTTGACCTGGTATCCTATAATCTCCATAACCTTCAGCTAGGTCAAAGCTTTCTTCTTCTTCTTGCGTATCGAAACTGCTCTTGATTAGATTTTATCTTAAACTTCACTCATGCTTATCAAACAACATGAGCACAAAACTCTTTCATTTCAAGATTTTCCCTTCACTCTGTGGCATCTAAGCTGTGTGTTGCTATACTTGCAAATACTTTCTTCGGCCTCAATCGCTCAACATCCCTAAGCGCCTACTGAATCACAATGTGAGATATTTCTGGTCCCATGGTATACATCTGGACTCCATTTTCCGCTGCACAATCAAAGACAAAGACCTAATACGAGATCTTTATTCAAGCTTCAAAGCATTTTTAGCATACAGGTCTTCAAATTTTATTCGTACACAACAGTGTATTGATTTCGAGTGGGCGTTTTTTCTGATTTTCACCTCTTTACTGGCACTCATCTCCTCGTTCGATAAATATTACAATGAGCAAATCATATGGCAAACAGAAATGTAAAAATCTTTCATGACAGTCGCATAACTTTATAGTCACCTGAGTTAAATAGCATGCGAAACTAAAGAGTCCCGTACCAAATGGTTAACTGTAATTGCATATTGTTTGTTGCGTTTGTGTATGAGTCATAGGAAATGCTAACGAGACTACAACCGACTTTCAGTTAATAGGTACCACAAATATTGGATAGGCGTGGCGGCTGGACCATAGGCGTCCCACGAAGACGGCCAGTAATTGAATACCGACACTTGAACTTGATGCCAATACCGAGTTTCTCCCCACCCACCCTTCCATTTCACACGTAATCACATATTCGCCAACCAAGAAACGTGTCGCCAAATTGAAAGCGACAGTTTGTGTGTGTAATTTTTCATTCCAACGGTCCTAGCATTGCGGTGATATACAGTAAGAGCTGCCTTGATATTCCGATTAAAATCGCTGCACATGCGAGGGTTGGGAGGCAGTATTGAGTCGTTGTAACATGCTTTATTCTCCACGAAAAACAATTTTTTTAATTCTTTCGACGTAAACGCTGTGGCGTTCTCGGAGACAAAGGTTTTTGGGAACTTAACCGTCACCGCTCAGTTTCGCAACGGAATTAGTATCATGAACTTAGAAAATGCGTCAAAAACGGCCAAAATGCACTTGCTTCCAGAGCGCGACCGCATAATGGCACCAAATTAGTCTATGAAAATGCGTTCCCATACCCCGGTGTATTCCTCTATGTTGGGCGCTTAGTGAGTCAGCTGCCGGCTTAGCAATTTGGCATTGTGGACATGACCTAACGTACTGTAATATTTCCTTGTGCAAAGTAGGCCAATACAACTCCATTCCGATCTTGTTTTTCGTTTTATGATACCCGAGGTGTACCCCGATTTCCGTATCGTGAAAATATGTCATGACCATCTGTCTCACCCCCTCGGGTACATCGTATATACGGTTACGTTTGCATATAGGGCTTCGAAAAACTATCAAGTCCCTGAAGAGCTTGAAATTTTCCATTCTCGTCCCGCGCATCAGTTGAGATTTGATCAATTGGCACGTATGGTCCCCATCCTGATGTTCCTATAGTGACATGATGAAGGAGGGAGGTGAATTTTGCATCACACATATGTCTGTTGCGACCTTTTCACTTGAGAGCACAGGTTCTCCTCCAAACATTCGCCACGAGCAATTCCGCTACCACGTTTTCACTACCCTTCACATGCACGGTCGCGAATTTATATGCCGCAAGACGAAGCATCCGTCGCCCGACCTCCCCATATTGTTTTGGACGTCGCCGCATACATGAGAGTGCTTCGTTGTATCAGACTGCTCAAACTCCCGATTGCGTAAGTATTGGTCGTATTTTTCGACGGCGAATACAACCGCTAAACATTCTGCCTCATATAGCGCATATTTTCTTTCCGCTTGAGTAAGTGCCCTGCTGGAGTACGCCACCGGCGCCAAAATGCCCCTCAGGTCGTTGAGATGAGACGGCTGCCACCGCGTTGGCGGACGCATCGGTGTGTAGCACAACAGTCCTGCCGAAATCCGGGATCCGGAGAACTGGGGGCGAGGCTATCTTTTTACATCTACATCTACGTCATACTCTGCAAGCCAACCAAAGGGTGTGTAGCAGGGGGTACTTCCACACCAGGAATGAATGATTTATACGGCAGAACACCGAAATTACATTGAAACCAGCGTGCCACACATGCAACGCGCCAATTAAAAATCTACTAACCAAGAAACATTCCATCGTCAATCGTTCCATCATGCAAGGTATACGAAGACTAGTATTACTGCAGATTCAAAATATCATGCATAAATAAGAACATCAATATTTACTTCATGCATAAATAAGAACGTAGAGAATATAAAGAGAAAGATATACTGTCTAGCTAATCTCACTATTCGCACCATTCATGACGACGATCGCAGCTGCTACGGTCCCGAATGGTACGCGGAAAAAAATGACATTTTATACCTATCGGTTCTACAATCTATCTCCCTAATTTTATTGGGGCGATCTAATCTGCCGTAGTACGAGGGGGTTAATAGCATGTTTTTTACACGATAACAGATATGTTTTTCCTGAAATTTAGTTAAGAGGTTGAGCCAATAATGTCATCTACGCTGTGATAGCGATTCCCATCCCAATTCTCCTAACAATCCAGACACACTAGTAAACTTATCGTAGCATCGTTTTACAAACCTAGCTCCTCTTCGCTGCACGCGATCTAATTCGTAATTCCTCAAGAGCCTGCTGCTGTCCACGTCCCCAGAGAACCGGTAATTTGTTTTCTTTAAGACATTTAACGGGGCTCATATGTCATAAAATCCCAGAATAAAATGGGCCTAATAACTACACCTGACTAAAAATCACTTCGCAGCCTTTAGGTCCTTGGACGTTGGAAAGCCGTGCACTCCGTGCAAGCCGTGCGTCCCTTTTTCGGGGCCAATACGTACTCTTTTCGCTGAGATTATGTGTCCCAAAAACTCATTCTGTGCTAAGGACATTATCTCTGGATAGAGAGTGATATTAGAGTGGGGAAAACGCATTAATACCTCCCTTAAATGTTAAGTATGGTCTTCAAAGCCACTACTATACATTACAATGTCGTCCAAATAGATCCGTCCGTATAAATGTAATGGTATTCGATGTCGCTGAATATTTTATCGATTAGCCGCGACAGTATTTCCCCCTCCGTATAAATACCGAAGGTTAACCGGTTATAATCATACAGGCCGAAGGGAGTGATAAACGCTTTCGCTGTTCTACTCCTAGACATAAGCGGAATTTAGTGGTAGGCTGCGTTCAAGTCTTGCACGGAAAAATACTCAGCCTTCCCTAAATGGAAGAAGGCATTTTCGGCGGTGGCGAGAGGAAAAGAGTAAAATATTAATTTTGTGTTTAGCCTCCGGTGGTCAACTGCCAATCGTGATCTGTTATCTTTTTCGGGCACTAAGAACGCGGGGCTTGCGAATGCCGAGTTAGATTCCTTGATAATCCCCTCTTTCAAAAGCCCTTGTATCTGACCTTTCATTTCTACCATTCTCACTGGGTTACATTGAAATAGTGATGAACGCATTGGCTTCCACCCCGATAGCGGAAGATTGTATTCCAACCGATCAGTGAACCCTAAATCTTTGGTGATTACGTCACTGTATGCTCCAAGAATCTCAATAACTTGCTTTTTTTGCTCATCGCTGAGCCTATTTGACATTACCGTCACTTCCTCATTTGAACCTATGAGTAGCAATGGGCCACCAACCCTGGTCGCCCCTTTAGTGAATAACTTCCACTCACGAAATTTAACACCATACCTACACGTTCCATAAAGTCCGCTCCCAAAATAATGGACACAGGGCAGCGGGGAAAGCATATTCGTAGATAAAACATATTCGTAGTCCCAAGTTAATCCATCTATTTTGACCCGCAACAGTACAGAATTAGACATTTTCACTGGATTAGCTACAACACCACAACATACTATGTTCCCTCTCCGTATTTCATGCGGTGGAAAATTTATGTTAAGCAAAAAGCCTTCATCTACACAAGAACGGAACGCTACTGAATCGAGGAGAGCAGCTTCTTGCACTCCATTCACACGTACATGGATCGTGGGTGATTTTGCCACTGCCGATAACCGGGCCCAGAATGCCACGAGTTTCTTACGGCAAGGACGGACGTGACTTCTTCCCGCCGCGGCTTACGCGTTTCCCCGGCGATCCCAATCCTTTCTGTTGGGCCCTGAGCGACTGAAACCCCCCTGCCTTTGATTTCTTTGGTCATTCCAAGAGGAACATCCGGCGCCTGGTTCTGTCTGTCTGTTCGTCGCTCCCCGAGGGGTCGAGTATCCTATCGTCACATTGGGTTCATCACCTGCCCCATTCGGGGATGGCCGAATATACTATCTACCATCTGGTTCCCAGGAGGAGGTTCAAGGTACGACTACGCGATTATTTTCCTAGCGTCGAGCCTCCGACTCCATTTCTCCAATTCCTCAAGGAAATGCGGCCTACTAACTAAGTGCCATGAATAATTCGGGTTTAGATTTCCGAATAGTTCATCTGCTGGCACTGGACTTTCAAGTCTATTGTTCATTTCTGTGATCAGCATTAGGCAATCTCCTAGCGTTTCCTGCGGGCCTTGCGTCCTGTTATAGAGGTCTCTTTTTAGCCGTGCTTCATAAATAGGAGGTCCGAACTTCGCCTTTACTTTCCGAGAGAAATGACTGAAATTAATGAATTTATTGTCCTAAAATCAAGTTCGGGCTCTCCCTCCCAGCAATTTAGGCAATAATTACAGCACCATCTGTTCACCTCCTTCGAAATGCCTTACAAACTTGTCCAGTACTTCTAAGAAACTTCTGACACTTTCCTCGGCTTCCCCTTTGAATCAACGTTCCCATCGTTCTGCAGCAGCGAGGATCTGCTCTAACTCGCGGAAGTTAAACCCGGTTTTCTCGGCCCCTGCTATATGTGGGGGCCGACCCATTTTACTCCCGGAGGAACTCCTTCGGAAAGAACAGCTGAACGCCTGGTCATAGCTGAACGCTCGGGCATTTTCGCCTCGCTCTCCTCTACACCGACCATGTCGGTGGCCTCGAGTGTCTCATACACGGCTCAAAATGCCTCCAATCAACCTTTGTAGTTGTCGGTCGTGAGCAAATATTTCCCGCCACCCAACAAGCCACCGCCTTGGAACACTTGGCGAGGTGTGTCGGCTTTGCTTCGAGGTTTTCATGTCCCAATGGCTCAAAAATTCCCTTGCTCGTTCAACAGTTAAAAATGACGTACACAACAGTACCACATAAGGCTTAACGGAAATGTTTCACAACAAACTTAAAGACTTTTCTAAGTTTCCGAACACATAGATGGCAATCCCTACGCATGTTTAAACAGCTAAAACTTAGAATGTAGATGGAATTTTCTTTCTCCAAAATATGTTTGAAAAATTATGATCCCTTGCAAGCTGCCACCGTGGAGTCTGGCACAGAATATTAGGTCACCAGATTCGGAACAGGAAAATGTATCCTGTAGTAATATTGAGCGTGAAAGACGGAATCTTTTAGAGGGCATATATTTTTTCACGTTGTATTTGTGACAAATGTTCCGAGTTCGACTCCATCTGACGTGCGGTGGTGCTTAGAACTGCTCCCTGTATTGTATACCCGGCAGTCCTGAACACCTAGTTCCAAAAAAAGTCCAAAAAAAATCCACCAGGGAGAAGGACGTATCGGTAGCTTAACAGGCCAAATATCGCGGCCGGAAATCGAGGGTTCCGGGTTCGAAACCCGAATGATATGTTAGCGGATAATTTTTCCTCTGCGGACTTTCGCCCGTATGTGCAATGCGGATGACTTCGTAAAGTTCAAACGGTGGCTACTTCCGGTGCACTCAAGATCGATCGAAGACGAACTAAAATTGTGAGTAATAATTGCATCAAGCAATTTGGAAACTCAAAGCGATTAGATCAATGCGAATATTTGATAGTAATGTCATCTAACAGGAAATGCACGCAAAATACGCCAGAACAGAGCACTGCCACTTTTGAAATATGGATGAAGGTGTCAGAGAGCAAATGGTTCAGGCAAATAATTGCCTGGATCCCAAAATTATAACATCGGGAAGAATACGTGTGCAGGTAAGGAGACGAAGGTAAGAACGCACGAAGCAACAATCAGACAAATATTAATAAATGGAGGAGACAAGGCCAGAAATAGTCAAAAGTCACAGATTTCTAAAAAACATCCTAAATAAAAGGGCTGTGAAAGATGTTGATAAAAACCTTATAGGATTGAATGTAGTGTGAAAACCTAAGAAAATAATGCCATTTCGTGGTAATCATTGAATTGACTAATACGCAGAAGCTATAGAATGCTCTCATTGATAGAATGGAAAACGGAAGAATAGTTAAGATTGCCACAGAAAAGCCTCCAGATGGAAGCAGGAGGTCGGGAAAACCGAGGAAAATGTGACGGGGCATTGTGAAGATAAAATATAGGACAATTATGCCTCTTCAAATAGTAACGGCATACGTGGGCGCATGGTTTCATTAGCATATGTGAGCTACAGACGATGAACCACGGAGGGTTTATTGAACTGTACCGAATGAAACAAAATGATCATATAACTATCGGATAAATTATCGCTATGAGGTGAAGATACGAACGCTTCCTTTAATTGTCAAAAAGTCTTCATCGATGTAAAGCCTTCCCCTATTCTCCAAGCACGCAATAAGGTGTATTTGCTGATGGTATTGAAGCCCTGAATTGTGTTGTAGGCATTTACTTCATAGCATCGGCTAAAATAATTCTGACAGAATTTATTCTAGTGAATAGTTTTCTTAACTTCTACGACCAAAATTTTTAAATAATCTACTAAGTAGTGGGATCTACTTACCCGTGGGGATATTACCCATTTAAATTGTATCATCTTCTGACCTTTGCAAATACGCCTTTTCCATCTCGACGTTTAACACACTCAGGTTCATGCTATCTATCGTAGCGATTCAATTCTCATCACCATCACGACTTTACGTAAATTTTCAATTTTTCCATTCACTAAGCTCGCATTGAAATTTTTTACTAAACTAATTTCCACTTTTTTACTGCTAAAATCAAGGGGCTCCTCAGCCGTACCTTTTTAAAATTCTGGTCAATGTCGATTCGGTGGGGTGAACCGAGGGTCAGGTAGGGTTCTACCCTTTCGTCCCTTCTAATGCGACCCTTCCCTCGGCCCTCGCTCGAGTACGAAACTCGCGGACTAAGCGGGGGAGGGACCACCACCACAATATTTAAACATTCCAAAATATCAAATATTGAAAAAAGTGATTAACTTGACCATTGTCTTTATATACGAGAAAAATCGTCTCTTGATCGACGTTCTAAGATGATTTTTAAGGCCTCACAGTGTATTTCCGAAATTTCGACGCACCGGTTTGGCATCGCTGTGATTGAGGTTTTAATATTCCTGGATGAGTTGGAAGAAGTATGAAGTCGAACCTAGGGTTTGTGTTGATGAATGAATTGTTAGGCTTCATACCCAGTCTGCCCATGTACTATATGTTCCTAGGGATTTGAGGAAAAAATTAGACCGCAGATTTCTCTTCCAAGGCCGTGAAGTAATGAGTGTGGCTAGCCAAGTGTCATGCAGTGAACGTGTTAGCTTTCGCCAGCATTTTCGAGATTGCAAATGTAGTCGTGGTGTCACTCATCATAATAATATATGTGCAAATACTAAGGCTACAGTAGCATTTAAGGAGTATTAATTTGACTTTAAAAACGACTTGTAAATGATCTGTACGTATGATATATGATTTATAGCATCTACATACTACCAGACGAGCAGTCGCAAGGTGTATGGTAGAGGGTGATCAGACACCAGCCGTGTAGAGGATAGGGTTTTGGGAGGTGAAAAGGTGATGTTTATTACGGGAATGTATTTAGTGGAGCTCTGTTTTTGTTATGATCACTTGTTGTGCGTGGAAAGTCCAAAATTTTGTACCTATCCGTTCGGCAATGTTTTTCTCTTATTTTTTCGCTTCTGTCGGGCCTACATCTACATCTACGTCATACCCTAAGCCACCCAAAGGGTGTGTGGCAGGGGGTGCTTCCACACCAGGCATGAATGAATGATACGGTAAAACACCGAAACTACATTGAAACCAGCGTACCACACATGCAACGCGCCAAATAAAAATCTACTAACCAAGAAACATTCCATCGTCAATCGTTCCATCATGCAAGGTATACGAAGACTAGTATTACTGCAGATTCAAAATTCCATGCATAAATAAGAACATCAATATTTACTTCATGCATAAATAAGAACGTAGAGAATATAAAGAAAATGATTTACTGTCTGCCTATTGTCACAATTCGAACTATTCATGAGGACGATCACAGCTGTTATGGTCCCGAATGGTACGCGGAAAAAATGACATTTTATACCTATCGGTTCTACAATCTAGTTCTCTAATTTTATTGGCGCGATCTAATCTGCCGTAGTACGAGGGGGTTAATAGTATGTTTTTTACGTCGTCAGAGAAATGTTTTCCCTGAAATTTAGTTAGGAGGTTAAGCTTATAATTTAATCTACGCTGTGATAGCGATTCCCATCCTAATTCTTCTAACAGTCCACACACACTAGCCAACTTATCGTAGCATCGTTTCACAAACCTAGATCCTCTTCGCTGCACGCGATCTAACTCTGATATCTACCCCGCTTCGTATGGATCCCATACACTAACAGCATATTCCAGATGAGGCCTAACGATTGAAAAATAACAACGTTCTTTCACTTTCTCGTCACATTTTCCGAGTATTCTCTTGATAAAGCCTTGCTTCCTGTATGCTTGACCGCATATTTCCCGAAAATGTTTTCCCCAAGATATGTCGTAAGTAATTGTGACCCCTAAGTACTTCACAGACTCGGCGTGAATTATTTCCGTATTATTAATTCTGTAAGCCCTACCTGGCCGAATATTCTTTTTCCAAAAGCTGATTGCTACGCACTTTTTATGTTTACTTCCATCTGCCGCTTTTCGCACCAAGCATGAATAGCAAGTAGATCGATTGTTAACGAGTCGCTATCTTCGGAATTGTTAATATCCCTCTACACAACCGCGTCGACTGCGAAGAGTCTAAGCTTACTTTTAACGACGTTGCTAATATTATTTATGTACAAGAGAAATAAAAGTGGACCAATTACACTTCCCTGAGGAACACCCGATGTAACGCTGTGTTTGACATGATACCGTCTATGACAACCATTTGTTCCCGCCCATGTAAGAATTGATTAATCCAACTAATAATGTTTTTATCTATTCCATATGCTTCTAGTTTTGAGAGCAACTTAACGTGAGGTACTTTATCGAAAGCTTTCTTAAAATCGAGGAATATCGCGTCAACTTGAACATTATTTTCACCCGAGAGCAAGATGTCATGAACGAAGAGGGCCAATTGGGTTTCGCAAGATCTACCCTTTCGAAATCCGTGTTGGTTATTCATTAATAATTCCTACCTATCTAAATAACTCATAATGGAGCTTACGATTATGTGTTCAAATAACTTACAGGAAATGGATGTGAGAGAAATAGGCCTATAGTTACTAGGGTCTTCCCTGTCGCCGCTTTTGAATATAGGTGTGACATTTGCTACTCTCCAGTCCTTAGGCACTACGTGATTTACTAAAGATTTGGTAAATATTAATTCTAAGTAAGGCGCAATGTCTGATGCCAATGTTTTATATACGCGAGCAGGTATTCGATATGGACCGGGGGACTTGTTGGGGTTGATATTTTTTAGCCTAAAAATGTGGTGTGCCCTAAAGCGACATACTCTGTCTCCCACTGGAACGCATCTGTTCTGTATATCTCCAGCAAACTAAGTTCAGCGTGTATCCTACTAGTCTCTAGCACCTCCCAACCTAATCCGTCTAAAAGCTGAGAAACCCTTTATGCTATCTCGTAGAAGTTTTTTTTACAAAACGCACAGCTTTACTGTTTATTTTATTTATACTCTGGTCAAATCTTTTTCACTGTCAGTTTTTACCCTTTCATGGTCAAATAAGAAATATTTGTCTAACATAATCCAAACAAACGAAAACGAGAGAAAACATAGCACAGTTCCTTATTCTTTCATGCGAATTTTGCGTTTCGATCTAATTCGTGAAATGTTGGAAAAAATAATACCAAAAAATGTTAAAAATTACCCCATTTAAGTGAACCGTCCCCTTTACGACCTAGATTTTTCTTACAGCAGAAGGCCATGTGAAGATAACAATAAGGACTATAATGACCAATAACGGATCCATTTGGAATGATATGCTGCTAATATCATAAGTCAGGGTTCTCAGCAGAAGGGACTGTAGGCGCAGATCAAGGAGATAGGACTGGTAGGAACAGCCACAGCTTCGGGCGAGAGTGAAGTTCATGGAATTGGCCGGTGTACTCCGATGTGGAAGGCTACGGGAAAAACACTTTGATTGACGGCGGTATTTTGAAGTTTTACAGAACTGTATTCGAAAAAAACGGACCTTTAGGGTTAGTGCCATGTATACATGAAATTATGAATGCTCAACAGAATCATTAGAAATTCGCGTCACGTATTCGACATCCACACGAAGAAGTAAAAAATTCGATCTGAATAAATATGTTCGAAAAGGAGGTTTAACTAAAAAAGTTTCCGAGAGTTTTCATTCAAAAACATAATCGCCCAGGAATCATTTTAGCGAAAATTACAATTCTTGTGCAATATAGTACACGTGTATCTGAGGAAATCATTGGAATGTTTCTACTCATTAAAATGAATCCCGATGTGCTTGAAGCATACTGGGGAAGGGTCTATGAGTTTAACTATCTTTTTTCATGAAGACATAGAATTACGTTGAATGAATGGCCTTCAAAAAGCATGTGAACGGGAGTATTTTTTGGTTTAATTTACACTTTATGATATTGCGGACGACATGTAAGGAAGTTGGTATTGAAGACTTTTCGGGTTCTCTTCCGCGTGTTTCTATTGTCGAAGACGACAGTTTCGATAGCGTTGCAGCTGTCTTCTTCAGGTCAGAAGTGACGATGAGTGTAGCGATAATCGTAGTCATTAGCAAAGTGGCTTTGAGGGCGATTGAAACGTGCGATGTGAGGCTCCGGAGTATCTCAAGCGGAATGGTAGCGCCGGAGGCGCGACAGCTTTACCGTCCCGGTGAGAGGAACTCACCACAACCGGTTTGGTAACAAAAATGGTGCATGGCGGGGGATTTTCATTTGGAGTTTGATGTGTGGTTTGTGTGAAATTTGAAAGTAAACATTATTTTTGAGATATTGAATAAACAAAACAAACCTAAGGGGGGATTGACAAAAGGGGGCATAGATACAATTTTAAGCACAAAGCATGGAGTGTGTATGTGACCGTCTTATATAGCCGGTCGTTTTCCCGCCAATTCAGTTTGGTGCGCTGTCATTGGTCGTTTCTTTTCCTTAACGAAAATTCTCTTCCAGGCATAGGAGAGAGTGTAGCCATCTTCTCTGTTGATGTTTTCGGGTGTTTTCACGATTTCGATGGCCTCCCTGATGAGTCTGGGGAAGTAGCGGTTCTCTTTTGCTATTAATTTTGCTTCTTCGAAATTCATATTGTGACAAGGTCCACTCCAGGTGTGTTCGGCCAGAGCTGATTTGCCTAGCTGCCTATTCCTTAAATCTCTTTGGTGGTCTCTCTTAGGCGGCATTTGAGAGCTCTCTATGTCTGTCCGATGTACGATTTCCCGCAATCGCACTTCACCTGGTAGAAACCTTCTTTTGTATTATCTGGTAGGCGGTCCTTGGCCTTGCATAGGATGTCTGAGGTTTTCTGGACGCAGCTGAAACGGGTGACGACGTTGTGTTTTGCAAGTACTCTGGCTATCTTCTCACTAGTGCCGGCAACATATGGAATGACAGCGAAGGCTGCAGGTTTTGGCTTATCTTCGGAGGCCCTATTCCGGTCCATAGCGTCTTCCATTTTCCTCGTTATCTTCCGGATAACTTCAGGCCGGTATCCATTCTTACGGAATGCACGGCATAGGTGGGATTTTTCTTGGTCGAAGGAAGATATGTCAGATATTACGCGTGCTCGATGAAATAAAGTTTTCATAACTCCTGCTTTCTGATGCGCGTGGTGGTGCGAGTCTGCATATGTAGGTATCGGTCAGTGTGGGTGATCTTCCGGTACACTGAGTGTCCTAGCGTGCCGTCTTCTTTTCTGGAGACCAAAACGTCGAGAAAAGGAAGACAATTATTTTCTTCCATTTCTATCGTAAATCGGATAGGAGGTTTTTGGTTATTCATGTGCTTTAAGAAGTTGTTCAGCTCCTCCTCCCCGTGCTGCCCAATGATAAATGTGTCATCCACATATCTCACGAAGAGTTTGGGTTTTTTCTGACAGGATGCCAGAGCCTCTCGTTCGAAGTCCTCCATGTAAAGGTTGGCGACCAATGGCGATAAGGGGGAGCCCATGGCCGTGCCTTCCAATTGTTTGTAGAATTTTCCATTCCATTGAAAATATGAGTTCTGGAGACAGAAACTCACCAATTTAGGGAAGTCCCCGGGCAGTCCTTTGTTCGTCAGCTCCTTGATAGTATCGATGGCTCCATCTATTGGAATGTTGGTGAACAGTGATTCCACGTCCATGGGAGGGATGGGGGTGGAGGTTGGGGGCGACGACCCCCCACACTCTTCTTCGGTCGGCGGGAGTTCGGTGGGAGAAATTAAAACGCTTTTTGTGAGAGAGGAATGGAGGCCAGTCAGTCAGTCAGTAAGCGGAGGGGGGGAGGAGGGAGTCCCGTTTCAATGGGGGGGTAGGACGGGGTTGAATGGAAGGGCGGGGTGGGGAAGCCAGCTACAATACGTTTCAATCAGTGCATTATATAAAAAGTCTGTCTTGTTTGGTGGGGAGATCACTCAAGTTACAAAAATGTAAAAACAAAGTCTTCTCTGTCCGCAAATCCCATTTGCATAAGAAAATGCAACTATCGACGTCATTTGAATCCCTTTACACTCTTTTTTTCTGTGTAATTTAATTATGAATACTGGCCTTTAAAAATCGAGACGTACCTAGGTGGAATAAAGTTAATACAATAAAGATTTTTATTCTTTCTTGCGAATCCTAATTTCCTCTCAAATCCGTAAACTTATGGAAAAACATTCTTTTAAATTCAATAAAATTATCCAAATCACGCGTTTTTGCTGGCCCGTCCCCTTGACGAAAAATGTTTTTTTTTTGCTGCCGAGGTACAAATGAATATTTAGGATATAAGGGTCACGAGGGGGTTGATATCGTGCTCTCAATCTATAGTCTTGTACCGAGGGTCGATCGCCGACCCCTGGTTTGGAGCCGAATGGCGAACGAACGAGGGACCGCGTCGCTTCTGCACGAATATCGGAGCCTCCTTCGATTCCGCCCAATGAGCCGTGAACGTGAGAATATAATTTCTAGGATCTTCCGTATCACCGCTCGTAAAGAAAGGAGTGATGCTCGCGATTTTCTAATCGTAAGGATACGACGTTCCGCCGCAAGAGATTTTTTTCTACAAAAAGAGTAGCGGTGATACTCCGAGGGCGTGTTGCATAAACAATTTGCAAAAAGTTGCTCGGGATATTAATTTTTCTAATTTGTCGATAGCTAAATTTCCTAGGCCATTTTCAATGAAGTTACAGTACGTTTATTCCCTTGCACTTCCCTCACGTAACACTAATATGCCTTAGGTTTATCTTCCAAAGACTCTCCTAATATTTTAATTTTGAATACCATTAATGCTCTCGCTATGACCTCTTTTGCTGTTGTTTCAGCAACCTTATATTTTCCACAAAGTCTCTCATGTCCCACGTCGGGGCGATCCCGATGGGCGTTTTCCATGTTTGCGTGAAGCATTATACCAGAAACTAATTACTCTCCCATAATACACTTAACCATTTCACCTCCCAGAACTTTATCCTTTACACGGCTGGTGTCCGATCACCCTCTGTCATACGGCCATGCGGCTGCTCACCTGGTAGTATATAGACGCTATGAATAATATTTTACAAGTCATTTTCAAAGTCGAAGTAATACTCTCAAAATGCAACCATAAACCTTGGTATTTCTACATGTATTATTACCATGACTGACACCACAACTACATATGTATTCTCTAAAATGCAGGCGAACACGTTTAATGCATGACGCATGGCTGGCCATGCACATTCCTTCACGGCCTTAAAGCGAAATCTAGAGCCTCATATTTTCGTCAAATCACTAGGAACATATAGTATAGTAAGTCGCAAAAATAAACTGGCGCTGCGCCGTGGACGATTTGGGACATGGACCTCAGAACTTTTATTAAACCTGCCTGGCGAGGGAGGAAGGTTGTACATAGTGGAGCGTCAGTGATCGAACCTTTTCTAGTTGCTGCCAACTTTAGCGCCTCGGTTAATTCAATGAATCACAGCTACCTGGCGCCCGGTTTGCTGCATTTAATTCGTACTACCACTCCTTGCACGTGACGAGGATGTGCACGGGTAACGCATAGCATTGATGAAGCAAAACCACTTTGGGCTATTAGCCTTGTGTGTGTGGTTGTGTCTCGCGCAAAGTAGTTCGGATAGGCTTGTGCAATGAGTCGATTCATCGAATTCATCGACGACGATTTAGTCATCGCGTTGCGATGAACCGCGTCGATGGCAATGAACGTCATCGACGTCGATTAATTCATCATCGTCGATGAGTCCATGAATTCACCGATGTCGATGAGTCGATGAATTAACTGGCGTCGATGAGTCGATGAGTTAATGGACGTCGATGAGTTGATAAATAAACTGACGTCAATAAGTCGATGAATTCACCGATGTAGATGAGTCAATGAATCCATCCCCATTAGATGGTAATTATTTGTGTTGCGTCGCCCGCCCGTGCCTATCCCTACCTTTCCGTCGGTGAGGAATGAATTCATCGACTCATCGATGGCGATGACTATCATCGAAACCGAATCATCTCGATGATTTTTTTTTCATCAACCCTCGATGGGCAAATTCGTTCATCGCACAAGCCTAAGTTTGGCTCACCTGCCCTTGTTCTCAGCCGTCAATCCCTTCTTTACCTCTTCCCCTCCCTCCGTCCACTTCACTGCCTCCACTTTACCTCTCCTCTCAGCCGCGCAGAAGAACGCCAGGTTCTTCTGCTTTTGCTATACGTGAGCAGGCTGGATATGAATCATAAAAATGCATTCACCAACACAAACCCGAGGTTCCCTTTCATACTTATTCAAACTCTTCCAGGACTATTAAAAACCTCACGGCTATATACAGTGAGGCCTAAAAAATCACCGAAGAACGTCGATCAAAAGACGATTTCTATGGTATTTTGACAAGGATAACGATTAAGTTCCTCACTTTTTTTAATATTTTGGAAAGTTTGAAATATAGTGGCGGGGGTCAAGTTCCCCCACCCCTCCCCTTCTGAGTGGGTCGGTCGTCCGTGAGCTCCATGCACGAGCAAAGGTCGAAGGAAGGGTCGTATTGGGAGGGACGGAAGGGTGGAACCCTACCTGACCCTTGCTTCTCCCCAGCAAATCGACACTGGCCAAGTTCTATAAAGGATTCTTTGAAGACTTCCGCGACTCATATACTTGTTTATATTGCTGTTTTCAGGTATTCTCGTCGTGTGTTTAGCTTTTATGAGTAAACACGCGATAAGAGAATACCAGAAAGCAGCAATAAGAACAAGTTCTATGAAGGTGTTACACCGGCATTCACACACAATCATATGCTTTATCATAATATTTGTATGACTATGGTCTCCGGTTCGACTTCGTTAAATTAGTAATTACACACAATTTCGCATAAAGTCAGCATAAAGACCGTCGGGAACACAACTAAATAAAAAGCCTCATTCTTGCAATCAATTTTTGTTTCCCAGCTGATTTACTGTAAATCAGAAAATAGCATTCACAAAATTGCGCAAAATTCAGTGTTTTTGGTGGTCTCCTTAAGTCTCCTTAATTTGCATTGGCACTGTTGAAGCCCTAACTCTTGGCTAGTTCAGCTCTTAACCGAGGCTTCTTCAACGTAGAATCTTAAATTGACTTAAAAACTTATAGCAGCAACAAAACCGCTTAGAAATTGCTGTACGCTCAGTGACACTTTCTCACATCAATTGTTTCGTAGCCAAAACAAAGAAACTGCGACAGTGACGATTTCAATATTCAACGTTTAATAGATAAATTATAGCAGCTAAACTGCCGTTTCAAATTCGATGTCGTTAAGGTAGTCCGTGCCAAATAGCTGCTGAGTTGACATCACAAAGGTAAATGATTAAAAACTGAACGAATTACGAAACTGAACTGAACATTAAGCAATTTCACTTAAATTTTACTCTTTCCGAAACAGTAAAATCCGTCATTATGGCAGAGTTTTTCGTACTGTGCAATCGGTTTTTTTCGGGTCATTGTTCTCTTCCATACTTTAGCAATGGTAAAAACTGCACTTCAAATGATACGTTAAGACAAAACGAAAAATTATACGGAAAGACATTTACCAATAATAAACTTTTGAAATCTGTCCTGCATTTGGTTCTCGAGGAGTTGACGAAGACATTTATACATGAAAAATAACTCAAATCACCTTACAGAATAAAAAGTTCGCTTTTGCACCACTCCACACGAATCTCTGCGTCCATGCACGAACGGTGGCTTTCCCCAAAGAAATAGCTCCGATCTCATTCGCTCTCGCGAGCACATCCCGCGGCCTACTCTCTGTTACTTCTCTACAATGAGAGAGAAACGAAAGACAGGCGAGCTCCGTCGACAAAAGCTTAGCGTTCATGTGGTCGGCGCGTGATTGGATTTCGCGCAGGAATTGGTTCTGTTGAACGAGCAGGCGGGAGGGAGGGAGGTGGGAATTGGTCGGTTTGTAGTCCGCAAGGTGGGGAAAGGGGAGGGGAGCGTTGTATGCACGGAGTAGGATCCTACTCCGTGGTTGTATGGCGAGGCGAATGGCTGAGAAGGGGTCACTTTCCCATGATCCCCCACTTTACCAGCCCTCGAAGTCTCAAACAAACGAGGAAAGCAACTGGAGGAGGAGGAGGCTGGGAGGGCGAGGAGAGAGGGATTCCAGAATTCGTTCTGTTCTCTCTTCTCCATCACCTTTCTCCGCGAGTCCCGTCTTTTGTTTGCGATTGTCATTTCCTGAATTCCACGGCCGGGAAGCGATTCCAAAACAATCGGATTGGGAGGTATTGAATAATAACTCCCAGTGCCCACATAAACCGCTTCCCCCCTTCCACTTCACGACCGTGCCGAACTAACGCCTTGGGGTGAGAGATAAACGCTCGGCATAAAGACCCAAGCATTCAGTCCACACGACGCTCCTACACGCACGAAAGACTTGGGTCTGACTCGGGAGAAGCGGTATCGTGCGGGTGGACGGCGAAAATTCAAGAACCACTCGAGAAACTAATGGGATTCAGAAAATGACAATCGCTCAAGAAAGAGGGACGTGCAGAGAATGTTGATGGAGAAGATTGAATTCTTGAATTCCTATCCCTTCGCATTATACTTAAGAGCATGAATTGAGAGCATAACTTCTGGTAGGTTTATCTCCAATATGTGAGTGCAGGATGCGCCTTCAAAGAACATATAAACGCACTTTTTCTCATTCATGTTGAGCTGGCCTTTCAGAGAAGAAGAGAGAGATGGAAAGAAGAATTAGATCGACCAACCGTAGGATGTCTAGTCGAGTACGCAAGCGCCGCCAGTGACGAGAAATTGGAGCGAAAAACAAACAAAAATCACTTAAGATAGAGGAGTAATTCTCACAAAGTGGCTCAAGAGTGGCCTAATTTGTACAAAATATTTAACCTAAGTTTGAATAATGAGTCACCCAAAAGTAATAAAGAAGAAAAGCATCCACGAGTTAACTATGCAAAGAGAATAGTGCTCACATTGAATGACAAACATAAAATCTTCAACTACAGTAAAATATCTTGGAATTACCATAACATCTGATATGTCGTGGTGATTACACATGCAGAACATATGTGGCGCAGCATTAAAGAAACTAGGTTTTGCTAAACGTATAATAGGAAGGTCCTCGGATGAAAAAGTCAAAGAGAGATGCTACTTCGCTCTGGTTAGGCCACGCCTCGAATATGCCGCGAGCATTTGGGACCCTGGTCAAATAGATTTAGCCAAAAAATTAATAAAAATACAAAGGAAAGCAGCGCGCTTCGTTAAAAACTGCTAAGAGCGTACATATAGCGTCACACAACTTTTAGAGCGATTAATGTGGGAGCCCCTAGAGACTCGGAGGCTGCACGCTACGCTAGGCTAGGCACAAGAAATTCAGAACAGATATTTTTCAGAGCGACATAGAGAATATTATTATGACTCCTCAATACATCTCTATGTCTGACACGTGCGATAAAATAAGAGAGAGACACTGCCAAACAGATAGGTACAAGAACTCGTTCTTTCCGCGAACAATAAGCGATCACAATAAAAATTAAGCTCACTAAAGACACTCATATAATTCATGTCACCATTTCATCTCCCAAAAAACTTACACCTTCACACGGCTGGTGACCTAACACCCCCTGCCACACGCCCAGACAGGGGCTCGCGGCATATTATGTAGATGTGATGACAAAAATTTCAAAAATCTTAGGTTATGCTACACACAGTTCCAAAATTAAAGAGGCCTATGAAGTAGTGTATGCCAATCTTTTCATGACTTGAGAGTCCCTATACAGAACACTAATTGATACCAGTGGTCCCCAAAGCGTTCGATCTTAAACAGCAAAGCGTAGATTTAGGATAGGAGTGGATTTAGGGTCGATGGAAAATTTTTCATACTATCAGTTACATAAAAAATTAACAGCTGTTTTCGCATAATATATTACAAAACAATGCCTTGTATGGCATCTAGCATAATAATTTCACTAATAAATATCTTCACTAATATTTCCATTTTAGGTCGAATCACCAGCGCACTCCTTTTGTTCATTAGAAAATACGACATACAGGACATATCTCGATGAATAATACAGAAAAATACATAATACTCAAATTAATATAGCGTCTCAGCTTCCTGGTTCTGTTGTAACTGTACATTCGTAAATATGAAGGCACCGAAATAGAGTAGAGAAACTCTTTAAAGAGTGGTTGTTCAAAACATTTTGGGGACCACAGATCCAGATTATCCCTGAAACAGGTGGGCTCAATGCAGTAATCACGTATGCTTCCAATATCTCCACCAAAACTCAAAATTTACCACGAACTCATACACTATCAAGTAACTTGTTGGTAAATCGTACCGCCATTAGGGAACCGCGGTTTCAGAGCAAAGTGGCGGCCCGGTTAGAGCGATTATCCCGAGCGACCCGTGGAATGTGACGGCCCCGATATCACTGCTCCACACAGCACTTCACAAACTTCCAATTCACGCGAGCTCCCTGCGGGCGAGAAAACAATGGAGAGACGACTCGGCGCATTCAGCCGTTCCCACTCTTCTGATGAAGTGCGCGATGAGAGAGCCATAGGTCTCCCATTTCCCCGAAAATAATCTCCCGAAAACTGAAAATAGCAAAGAGCTCAGAAAGGAAGAAAACCGCACGGCTCGGGAAACCTGTCCAAGAGAAATTACATATCGGAGCCTAATGGATCCCTCACCGCCGACATAAAAATCACGCCACGCTTGATACGTATCGAATTCATCCAATTTATCCGCCGAGGTGTCCGACTGAATGCCTCTCTCCGATTTTTGGCGGTCGGCCGGGTTATATGAATGCACACACACACACTCACTACTCCAACCTTGAGAGAGCGGGAATGGAGAGCGGGAGGTGAAGGGGGGGGGGGGAGGTGCAGTAGCGGAACATAAACCCACGATTTCGTGCGGTAAGGAGGGAGGAAGGGGAAATAGGCGAGTGGTCCAGTTGATAACGGCAAAAAGGACAAGTGGCCGCCTTTTGTACAAAAAAAAGTAAATTCCACCTCGGTATTTTCCCATCAGTCGAGCAAACAACTATTTCTTCCGTGGGGTGGGCGTGGAAATAAAATCGATCGGTTCACAGACATCTTCGCTTCCACAACCACGAGATAATTCCAAGCGCATCTCAGTGACTGGGGTGCATATCAGTGACTTGCGGACAGATCGCGATTGTAGAAAAAGAAACCTCAAACCCACGGATTGCTGGGATTACATTCGGGTGCGGACTAAAGCACTCGCTTCCCACGCTAAGGGAAGGGGCTTCACACAAAATAATAACAAAACAAACGATGGCCCATCAAAAAAAACACAGGGATAAGGAGGGTGCCTCCATCTGACCGAGTATTCAATTGCGAGGAATCCGGGTTCCAGCCAAAGTTTGCTTGAGCCTTCGTTCTTTCGCATGCTCACTTCCTGGAGTGGTCCTCCAGGAGTTCTCGTCGAGGGAGGCTGGACATTCACGTCGGCGCGATTTCGTTGCCGTGGGTGAGGAATCGTTGGGCGTGAATCGGTAAGCGGGAGTTATTTGTTTTGCTTTTCATCTCTCCCCCTTCGATTGATATTCAACCTCACCTATTTTCATTTACTTTGTTAATTTCATTTTCATTCCCGCATCGACTTCCTATCCTCTTTATTCTACGTATGTACTTCCAGCGAAGGCCTGTCTTGTCCGTTCGAATTCCTCCCGAGCCGAGACGTTACGGCCCCATGAGTGTCATGAGTCGTACATTTCCTGGTGTTCCCTAATCTCTTTGGAATGTTCAATCTTCACACAATTACGGGTGACTCCGATTAGACATCACCGCCGCCAGTTCCCAGCAACACCAAAGTTTATACCGTTGGAGAGCCCATCGTTTTTCAGTCAAATCCAAACACGTGATTGGACGACGTGTGGAGGCACCCTTTCCTCGGACAGTAGGGATATTCAAACTTCGGACCCCGGGAAAGGGAGCGCACATTCGATATGAACTCCGAAATCCTCGCTACTCTTCACTACAAAATGATCCCATTTTAATTAATGCCAACCAATCCAAACACAGGAACTACGGAGGCAGTAATACCAATTGCTACTTTCTCTAATTGAGATTTATATGGAGCGCAGAGGAAAAAATAGAAGAGACGACAACAGTGTACCCAGTTTACTCCCTTTTTTTCGCGACGACTTCTCCGAGAATAGCTGGGAATCCGGGAGTCAGGAGTGATGTCTTGAGGTGTTTCTTGGTCCAGCACCGATCGATCAGGCTTGCAACCCAACCGAGCGGCAAACGATCCCTAGCAACGAGGTGCTTTCAGCCGAATCTGAAATCGCAAGCCATTCCGGTCAATACGTTAAGAAATACAATTTCCGGAGCAGGGTCACGTATTGTATTTCCGATAATAACAAGAGACACAGGCTGCTATTCTGAATCGAGCGACGCTATTTCTGGCTAAGGCTATTCCTTGCTCCAAATAGCGTCAGAAGCGATTCCGAATACGATGCAGCTATCCAAGGCGTCGGTTCCGTAATGCTATTATTAAACCCACCCCTTTAGGTATGAAAACCTTCTGGTACAGTAATTGGAAATTCAGGCAGCCAATGACGAGTCGCCGTGCTGTGAGTCTGGTGCACGAATGAATGTTTTCAATAAACAATCCAACTAAATTCATTCAATGCTGTCTTCGGATACTATTATTATACTCTATGATGATCTGCATTCATCAGCTGATAGATAACTCTGATAATTTTAGATTTTTTGAACGGGATTTCAGTTGAGAAGAGTCTGGCGATGTTTGTTATGTATACCTATATGAACATATAACAACTACCCGAGCCGTGAAACAATTTTAATTCCTATAATGATAATTCACCTCACCATCGTAAAAAAGCGTATTGTTTTCATGTATCTTTTAGGTTAATTTTTTAACATTTTAACTTCCACAATTTATTCGAGGGAGCGGACGACGTTTGGATACATGAGACGTGCATGATCAAGCAAAATGATCCAGCATTATCTTCAAAGTATACTTTCATTTGAAGTTATCATTGGATTTGTTACCTATAATAATTTAGTACCTATTCTCTTAAATTCATCAACTGATAGAAAACTTTCGGAGAACCCGTGCAGTGAACGGAAATTCAGTTCAGAAAATTTTTGCGACGTTTGTTACATATTGACAAATAACGGATTACCATGCTGAGAGAACAATTTAAACACGTATAATTACAGTTCAACTCAAAATTGTAACAAAGCATATTGTTTTTGTGTATCTGTTAGGTTGTTTATTTTATTCTCACCACTTATCCGACTGAGCAGACGAAGTTTGGATGCATACGAAGTGGGAATAATGATATATACGTGTATCAAGGAAAGTAATGTGATGGTAAATATCAATTATTTTATCACGGATATTTGAAATGTGTTATTGTAAATAGCCCGTGGGCTTAAAAGATGGTTAGACATCGCAATTAGCGTCTCTTGAAAATCTTTTGGGACCGTTGGGAAATGTGAGGTTGGAAGTGAATGTGAATATGGTAAGCAATATTTCGAGCCGACTTGTTTAAATAATACAACGGAAATGTTAGATACAATTCTTTGCGGAGAGAGTGAATACTCATCCTATGCGTGTAAAATAGGTTCTTCTTTTTTACCTAAACTTGTTATCACCGGCTGAGAGATGCGAAAAGTAATGCAATGCAAGAATAAAGCAATGAGACTCGGTTGAAAAAATACCAGTCTACAATGAGAGGTACGGGAAAAGGCAATGCCAAGGAAGGTTTCCATTTTCATGCTTAAACTCAACTTGGTTCAGTTTCAAATAAGTTTGCTCATTTTTCCTTCCCGTCCAGCGTGGCACATATGCCTACTTTTTATGAGAAGAATTTTTTATGTTTACTGGAATATACGTATTGACAAGTCAATCCTGCTAATATCTTTATGTTTTAAGGAACACTTTTCAATGCATATCTTGCTGAATCCTCGTTAGATAACGTGTGATAAAGAATCAGGTGGCCGTTTCACTCGAGAATAGCTTGACGCTATTAAAATAACGTGGGGATCAGGTCGTCGCCTAAAACAGCGTCGCTCCCAGGCGTCAGCCTGCGTTAAGAATCGCAAATAGCGTCGTTGACGCTATTCTTCGGACCGAAAGCGCCACCAAAGTTATTTTAGGCAAATAGCTGTACAGCTATCTCATTCAGAATAGCAGCCAAAGTTCAAGCCAAATTTATCCAAGGCTATCGCAAACATTGAGGTAAATGGAAAGACGGACCATCGGTTTCTCCCGACCCGTTCCTGAATATTCTGCACGCATACGTGATTATGGCTGCAACTTTCATGGATGTAACATAGGCCATTTCTCATAAGGCTATATTCTTTGGCTACTTAAAGCATGACACAATATTTAAAGAAGGCAATCCCCGACTATCCAGGTAAAATAGCTACTATATGGTTAAAAGCACGAGTCTGAAGTTATTAGCCTGTACAGGGTATGTATTTCAGATTTTTGATCCAATAATCACAGCAGTTAAATCCATTCACTTGCATCAAAAAAAATTATTTCCACCTTTGCCTATCAGTCCTCCGCTGTACCAAAGACAAAAAATGAAAAATTTGAACAGGCTAAGAGGGGCACTAATTGAGGGTAGGTGACTGGTTCCAATATTCGCCCTCATTCGGGCCGCCCTTTCCACCTTCACCTCGACGACCATCGACACCAGTCCAGCAGCGGGGAAGGAAGAAGAGGGTCATATTTAAGAATATGATATTTGAGTGCGTAATGCCTTCACCAGTTATATTGACGACTTAGCTTATTCAAATCTGGAATACGTATACACACTGCAATTCTAGAAAGAAACGATTGGTCATTGAAGTTAGATCAATAGACGCGCACACGCACATTAACATCACTGGAAAACATTATGATAAACGTAAAGGCATGATTACCAAAACCAAAGTGATGAACACTATTGAGGCCTAAATGGGAAGGGAAATGGTGGACAAGAGCTTCAACATCTCAAATGTAATTGAAGCATAGAGGCAAACACTAAACTTACATCCTTCTGCTTCCTCTACTCAGCTCACTGTTATACAGGTGAAGAAGACCAGGAGCATTGCTAACAGTAGGGTGACTGTGATGAGGCCTACTAGAAAAGTGAAAATTTTAAAAATGCTTGCTGGTACTATTCCCATTACGCTGACCCCCTCTATCAACCAAATATGGTCTCTTTGTTGCCAATTAGTTCATTTTAGATGCCAAACTATAACTATTGTTAAATAACTGGCCTAATTTTTATTCCAGATGGTAATCATTTTATTTGACCCCTGATAATCTATTACGTTATATTCCATTCCAACTCCCGGGCCACTGCTCTTCCAAAAAAGTACAAGTTGCTTCTTCTGGTGCCTCTTTCAGCCCCGTTGAACTCAAATGATGTACGAGGTAAAACAGTACAAGCGTGTGAACACATTTACCGAATTCGAAGAGAAGCGTCAGGAGGAGTGTTAACGTTTACATCCTCTACATTCCACATTCGGCCTTTTCTCATTTCGCACCAGAAAAAAATGTGTTTCCTCCAAACGAATGAACATGGAAAATAACGCCATCTCTTTACTACTAATACCCAGGGGTATATTTTTATACCGGATTCAATGATAGACAGAAATTACATTCTAAATTCTCCAGAATGGACCACGTGTTTCCATTTTCTACGACAACGATCACACTTACCTTGCAAGTTAGTTCCATTAATTATTTGACATAGCACCTCCCAATGTCACAAAAACTAATAGAACGTCACAGCTTAAATCAAAATTTTACATGATTCAACTCACCCTGCTATGCAGCCGCAGTGCGAACTTTCAATCTCGAAAACCTACTCCCTGCTGCACACTAAAATAAACTATGCGAGCTGGTTCATTTTTTCGCAGACGGAGATAGCAATATACTTTAACATATGTGCTTCCATCTTCAGTTGTATAAGTCCACACGTCCTTAAAATACGCAGAAAGGCATAAGTTATATTCTTCCTTGGTAAGCCTGTAACGACAGTAACTTCCAACAAACTTAAAAGCGCAGCTTAAATCGAAATCTGACAAAAATTCGAGCGACTTCGTCCATGTCATCGCTCTGAATTCAATTTCAACACTTTCAAAATAATTTCTAAAATTTTATTATTTCGTTTTCTCAGCGTTTTTATTGTCTTTTTTCCCCGAGCCCTCACGGCCCCGTCCCTTCATCGTCCGTTTCATCATCACTCAGTGACATCCCATTCCGATTCAATTCCTCTCTTTGTAATAATAAAGCATGATTCTATAAAAATTCTTTAATGGAGAGCTGCTTTGCCTTAATTAAATTGTTACTGGATGTCAGAAGACTTCTCCGGACAAAACTTCTTCATTGCTCGAGTATTTACTGCTCACTACGCCATTCCTGCTGGTGTAATAATTCACAGTTGCAAACATACATACCAATCACGCCATTCCCATCCGGGGTAGGCACAGTTATGAAATTTCACTCATAAATACATTTTTACACACCTCACTCTGCTTCAATAATTTACTCCAAACTGGCCTATCTCTGCAGACCTCTTTTGCCTCATTTAACCCCATACACTGCTTCATACACGACCTCCTGTTTTTAAGACTCCTAATATTCCTCCTCCTAAGAATTTCCTCACCCATATTCAACCACAACTTCCTCGGCCTACCTCTACCTCTCGCACCATTCATTTCACTCCTTTATATCTGTTTCGTTATTCGGCTCTCATCCATTCTCTTAACATGGGCAAACCGACAAAGCACACTCCTTTCATGTACACTTTTGTACACGGCGATTTTCACTTCCTTAGACACGTACTCATTCCTTTATATGCTCCACGTGCTACCTACCACTTTCCCTCCAGCATTCGCACGTATCTTCATCTCCTCATCTATCCGTCCATCTTTAGTTAATATCTTACCTAAGTACACATAATCATCCACTTGTTCAATTACTTCACCATTCGCCCTTATCTTACAGTTATTCTCCCCATTCTCCTTAACAAAAACTACTACTTTAGTCTTGCACGCATTTACCCTCAATTCCATTCTCTCTGTTGATTCACAAAACTTATCTAGGAGCTTCTGTAATCCCTGTTGGCTCTCTGAGATCAAATCAGCATCATCCGCATGTAGTAAATCTCGCACGTTTACTTTTCCAATCAAAACACCGCCGTTTTCACTACACGCATCTCTAACACATTTATCCAAAAATACATTTAACAGCCATGGTGACATTACGCATCCTTGCATTACGCCCTATTTTATTACAAACCAGTTACTCAGAACCCCGTTAACTCTCACACTTGCCTTACTATTATCCCTTTTTACCCACTTCCAAAACAGCTTTTTACTGACTTCAAAATCGCTCTCCATCTTGCTAGCTTCATCCTAACGCATTGTTACCTTGCTCTCTTTCGCAATGATTTTGCATTCATTCTTTTTATTTCTATAAACCTTACTTGCCTTGGTACGATCTTCCTCAGATTTGGCAGCAATCATATTCCTGTACGCCTCTTTCTTTTCCCTGACTGCATTTTCACCTCTTCATCCATCAAGCATCACCTTTCATTCTTCCTACCACTCCTTTTCCACATACACTTTCAGCACATTCCACTATCACTCCTTTTAAACACTCCCACGCATCATTCACATTCTCGTTTCTGATATACTCGTCCCATTCACTCTGCTTCAAGGATACAGCATCCTCAACCAAGCAACCATACTGTATTCTTACCTCGCTGTCTAGCAACCTCTCGACTTTTACTCTCAACTTCTTACGCGCAACATTCTTCCTTAGCACCCACTTTCTGGCCAGATTCACTTTGGAGAGTACCGAACACTGGTTTGTTCCACATTCAGGTGGTTCCACTGGTGCATTGCACGCCACAATCACAACTCTCCTAATACCTACTTTCATGCGAACCCAGAGCAATCTAGGGGATACCAACTCGTACTTCCTTACTAGTAGCTTAGCTCTCTCATTAAGAATGAATCCTACACCTTGACTGCCGCGTACATTATCTTCAACTCCTGACCACACAGCCAGACTACCGCCATCTAATGTAACAGCATCCCGCTCCTTAAACTTAGTTTCACATACACACAAAAAATCCATTCGTTTCACTTTCATTTCATTCAGCAAATATTCCTCCTTTCCATACTCTCCTCTGACATTCCAAGTACCGAGAGTCCAGTTCGTATCATGACGATCATCGAGGAACGCCAACGAGTTAGCCACGCGAAACTAAGAAAAATGTAGCTAATAGCGACCTAAAAAATACTATCGAACATTATAAAATTTGTAAAGCAGCCGCAAAAAACAGCCCTTAGAAAAGCGTTTAGTGAATTCAAGAGAAAAGTACTCGGAGAAGAACTAGAGGGAAATCCGAAAGCATTTTGGTCAGATGTTAGGGAAGTACAGGGAACTAAAAAGTCAACGGTTAATTCCTTGAAAAACGATAGAGGCGAAATAGTAACTTCCAGTTTAGATATGACTAATTTGTTGAATTATTTTTTTCAGAGCGTTTTTAATCAATCTAAGCATAATTTCCGCGAAACCATACCAGACCGATTTCAACAACCAATGACCCCGATCGATATATCTTGTAGCGGAATTGTATCATTACTAAATAACATTAGCCCGAACAAGTCCTCAAGTCCTGATGAAATACCAGCTCGTGTGCATAAAGAATTAGCTCTCGAAATGGCTTCGTATCTTAAAGTAATATTTAATAAATCCCTCGAATAGCACGCGGTTCCCAAAGACTGGAAGATAGCAAACGTGAACCCAATTTTTAAAAGCGGCGATAGGGAACAGTCATGTAATTATAGACCAATATCAGTAACGTCACTATCATGTAAAATTATAGGGCATATTATAGTTACATCAATAATGGGAAACCTCGACAGCCATGATTTATTGATAACAAACCAGCATGGGTTCAGAAAGGGACGGTCTTGCGAAACTCAATTAGGTCTTTTTGTTCATGATATTTTAGTTTCTAGAGAAGGTAACGTACAGGTAGACGCAGCGTTTCTTGACTTTAGAAAAGCTTTCGACAAGGTTCCCCACTGTAAGTTACTCGCGAAGTTAGCATCATACGGGATAGACAGTAATATAGTAGGCTGGATAGGAGACTTCTTACATGAACGCGTTCAAAGGGTGGTATTAGATGGTGTCAGCTCAGACGAAGTAAAAGTTTCATCGTGTGTTCCTCAGGGAAGCGTGATAGGTCCAATTTTATTTCTTCTCTACGTAAATGACTGAAATACAGTAGTAAAAAATAGCAAGCTCCGTCTTTTTGCCGATGATGCAGTAGTGTATCAGGAAATTAGAAATGAATATGACAGTCTGTCTTTAGCTAAGGATTTAGATGCGATTGATGATTGGTTTGATAGATAGAAGCTAGAATTAAATATAAAGAAATGCGCAATAATGAAATTTTGTTAGAAAGATGGCTTTCCCCGGAATAATTATTGCATCAAAGATAAGAAAATATCTAACGTAGAATCTATTAAATACTTAGGCGTCAACATCATTAAAGACATATCATGGGGGAAACACATCAGGGAAATAACTAGGGTAGCAAACCGTAGATTAGGATTCGTAAAAAGAGTTCTAGGGAAACGCGATGAGAAAGTACGAGAAAGAAGCTATTTTACACTTGTCAGGTCTCATTTAGAATATGCCGCTAGTATATGGGATCCGTACGAGGAAGGTATGATAAAAGAATTAGAACGTGTGCAAAGGAGATCCGCTAGATTTGTTATGATAATTGTATAAGTGTTACGAATTTAATAGAAGAACTAGGATGGGAATTACTATCAGAACGCAGGTTAAAATTTAGGTTAAACCTTTTAAATAAATTCAAAACCGATTTGTTCACAGATGACGTTAGATATATATTGAGAACCCCTGCGTATTATGCAAGGTTTGATCATATTAACAAGATTAGAGAGATAGATTGTCGTACCGATAGATTTAAAATGTCATTTTTCCCGCGCACCATAAGAGAGAACAATAGGCAGCGTAGCAAAGGGATAGGTATGTGAAATATAGTTAGAGTAGTCTGTAGTGCATGATGCATGTAATAACAACCAATAATCCCTTTCTTATTGTGTAGATACTAACCATCTAGCTGCATGTGACCCTGTTCTCTAGCATGTCTCCCTTAAATATCCTACTTGCATGGCAATAGTGCATGTTTGGTAAACTTCACCCCCTGCCACACACCCTCGTGGTGTCTCGCAGGGTATTACGTAGATGTAGATTTTGATGATGGGCCAACCTTATTCAGCTTCCGACGCCCATTGTGGCTTCGGCTGTCCGAGGCAATATTTTGACGTTTAGCAGTTAGTTGTAATCGAGTACCTATTCAAGGTTACCAGCCTTCGCAGTACCCGCACCACGTGCAGCTTTCCCTGCTGACGGTTACGGCGCTCTACCGGTCAGCTTTGGAACATTTTCACCAGTATGCAAGAAACCAAAGAATAGTAATACCCTAGGCCCGCTTTCCCTATTCTACTCAAGCTAGGATCCCTTCTTAAAGGGCTACCTTGAGAGCCAGCATACCGTTGCCCGCGACCCACCACTAGGAGGTATACGCGACCCACCACTAGGAGGTATATGCTAGTACTTGCGACCCACCACTGGGTCGCAAAATTCACAGTTTAACGTCAAAAATTCACGTGACTCTTTCACAGTTTAATGCATTTAAGATGCAGTCCAGCGAAAGGACAGACATAATTTTGTTCACCGGGGTATTTACAGCGAATCGCGTACTCCTGATATTAACAACAGAATGCAACCTTCGAACGCTATTCATGATGCACGTAGAACTTAAAATTACACCCAGTTAAACGAGACCGGGGAAGAAGCACGGGGGAATGGTATTCGATCGTATCGAGGGAAATCGTATTTTTTCACGGTAAACAGATTTCATTTGAAATAGACGTCACTTAACGCATTGTATTTTTTTACTATTCGCTAATCACTGCAGTAACTGAAGTCGAAATGTGGTAACTCCGTAGAAATAGTGCTGCAGTCTGCTTTTATGACGATTTAAGTTCATTTAAAATACATTCGTGAAATAATCTAGATATTATTTCGTAAATTACTTCGGCCATTTTCCATAGGTATGGCATATCATCAGCGAAAAAGCTTTCTTAAGATGATAAATAAAAAGTTGGAATCCATAGATTAGAATAATCGCACAGTCATTCACTCGAAGGAAGGACCGCAACGAAAAAATTTGCCTAGACTGGGATTCCGCTCAAAATCAACTCTTGGCAAAGTCTTCGCGGCTTGCTTTCTAATGGAATATAAATGATAATTGTCTACACATCCAATGTTGCTCATGAGCTCCTTCCGTTTCCAAACGACATGTCGCGAGGGCTTTGATGGTCCCTCCCGGGAGTAATCAATCGTGTTAAGCAAACGCAGGAGTTCCCTCTCCTCCTCCTGCTCTTCTAAATAAGGAAAAAACCTACCGTTCGGAGAGATATATATATAGAGAGAGAGAGAGACGGCATGTTTACATGGCTAACCTCCCCTTGTGTCCGTTCCCTCCCCCCGCTCTCCCTCCCTCCCTCGGCTGCCAGCCAACATCCTCCCCCCACCCACACCCCTAACATCCCCCCCGTCCCACACCCACCCGCTCCTCATGCAAGCAGGCGTAGACACACACACTCCCGTCCCACGCGGCTGGCCGAGTCACGCCATCTGGTCATCTGGGGGGGGAGAGCGGAGGTGGAAGGACAGGGGTGGGAGGGGTCCGCAGCAGCACATAAGGGGGGGGGCGTCCCCAATGAGTCGCCACACGAATAACACATGCGACGGCGGGCAGGGAAGATATACTCAAGAGATTACAGGGCAGCCAGAGAGAGAGTGGATTTTTCAAACGCGCTTTTTATCATGTTTCAATAAAAAACGGTCCGATAAGGGCTTTTAAGAACTCGGTGACGCAGTGATTCGGTGTAGCGATAATAATTTCACTCCCTTGCTTCGCTACCACCCCCAACCCTCCCATCACCCACCCACCCAACCTTTCCCCCTCCAATCCCTTACGCGACGTGCCGTATTAATGTCGGGAACCACGACAAGAGCATTCATCCCTCTCTCGACCACTCCAATCCCGTCATCTCGACCTCCCCGATCGCGACCAGATCCCGTGGAACGCTTTTTCGTAACCCTAGTCCCCGATACGAGGGTAATAAATTGTCCCGGGGCGTGGGAGAAATTTATAGAGCGGCCACAAAAGAGCCAGATAGCCACCAGTTCGAGCGCGAAGTTATTCATTGGCATTGATTTCGGCCGAACAAACTGCATTCCCGTCCCTCCACGCCGCTCCCGCGAGAAAAGGGAGAGTCACTCCTCCACCTCCTCCTCTTCTAACTTGTTTATTTTGATTTGCTCGGAGAGAATGTCGGCGATCCGAGGAGAAAGATAGAATACAGTTCCAGAATTCACACCTTCCGTGACCTACAAAGCATTCGGAACCGCATTTTGTGGCATTTCTCAAGGTATGTCGTTTGAGCTGCATTCCAAGCTTAACATTGGTAGACGATGCAATAGAGGAGGAGAAAACCCTGACAGGTAGAGCCCACGGTAATAACTGCGGACCACGATTCGGCTACCGTCATCGGGATTCTCTTTTTCAGCGCAAAGAAAGTCATATGGATGGCAATTGAGCAGAAGCAAAAGAACGGAGAAAGATTTTCCTCTTTTGAATTGCAAACGGCCGGTGCGGGTGTCTCATGTATTTTCCGCAATATATTGAATAATTTTATGCACACAATTTTGTTTCACCATCGTCAGCCGTTAAGTGTTCACCATTCCAGCCGAAAAATGAGGCGTCTCGGGCATTGTCTTACATCTACATATCATCTACATCTACGAAATCCCGTGCAAGCCACCACTAGGGTGTGTGGCATGGGGTGATTGCAGAACTCATCCCAGTTGAAATCAGAACCGCGCACGTTCCCCTGAATGTCAGGCACGGGCCAAAAGCAGTCTGGACGACGGTCAGACCAGAAACCAGGAGATTGATACGTAGAAGGACATGCTACCATGCAGTGAACAACTCAAGATACAACTACTGGTTAGTATTATTAATGCGACAGATAAATAACACTACAAGATACTAAATAATGCAATACTATATCATACTGGAGATTACATTCTAGGTTAGTAGCTAATAACAATGTTAAGATATTTAGCACTATGTACTGAAAAAACCTATTTAACCTAGTCAGTATCATAGATCTGATCTAGTGCAACCATTATGGTCCCTTATTGAACGGGGAAAAAATGACATCTTAAATCTATCGGTTCTGCAGTCGATTTCCTTAATATTATTCTTGTCATCGTTCCTACCATAATAGTTTGGCTCTAGCTAAATACGCTGAACGTCCGGCAAAAAATAGTCCATATCAAACTTTCGTAAAAAGATTTAGCCGATATTTTTCCCTTTGATCAGATAGAGGCTCCCACCCTAATTCCCTCAAAAATTAAGTAACACTACAATGTTTATCATAACAATGTTTAACAAATCTAGCTGCCCTCCGCTGCATTCGATCTATTATCTGAAACTAGCCTTACTTCGCAAGGGTTCCATATGCTAGCGGCGCACTCCAAGCGAGGTCTCACGACAGAAAAGTAACATGGCTCCTTAACTTTCTCGCCACATTTTTCTAGTATTCTTTTAATAAATCCAAACTTATGATTTGCACAAATTTGCACTGTCCACAAATTTTACGTACATGCTTCCCCCATGACAAGTCCTGAGTAAGGGTCACTCCTAAGAATTTAACTGACTCTTCATTTATTAGTTCGGCTTGATTGATTGTGAACGTCTCGTTGGTTAAGCTACTCTTCCTCCAAAAATTCATAACAACGCACTTATAAAAATTTAATTCTATTTGCCTTACTGTGCTCACTGCGTCGTTCGCGTCATATCGCGTCATAACAATACTGCGTCGTTCGCGATAAGACGAATTTTACTCGCAACGACGGTGGTGATATCATTAATATACAAAAGGAATAATAAGGGGCCAATGATACTTCCCTGAGGTATATCGGATGTGACTTTAACTGTATCTGAACTAACGCCATCTAGAGCTACCCTATGTTCGAGGTTACTTGTGACATCTTCAATCCAACATATTATATCGTGATGTATTGGGCTTTTAGCTTAACAAGTTATTTTGAATGCGGAACTTTATCGAAAGTTTTTTTAAAATCTAAAAATATCGCGTCTACCTGGGTGTGCCTTTCTCCAGAGGATAGAACATCGTGAAGAAAAAGGGCTAGCTGGGCTTCACAGGACCTGCCTTTTCGGAATCCATGCTGGTTTTGATTTAACAAGTTCTGATTATCTAAATAACTCATAATTGTGTTGGAGATTATATGTTCTAATATTTTGCATCAGATGGACGTGAGGGAGATAGGTCTATAGTAACTGGGATCTTCCTTATCGCCGCTCTTTAAGATAGGAGTAACATTCGCGATTTTCCTACCGTTTGGGAAACGATATTCTGCTAGAGATTTTTCATATATTATTTTAAAGTACGGTGATATTTATGACGCTAATTCTTTATAAACTGGGGCCGGAATTTCATCGGGACCAGATGATTTCTTGAGGTTGATGGATTTCATGTGACTTTTTATGCCGCGACAAGAAATATTTATGGACTGCATTGAATTTTTGTGTAAGCTAGGCAATGTAGCGGCGTTATTTTGAGGGCATGGAGTGCACACACTTTGAAAAAACGTGTTAAGGATATTTGCTTTTTATAACATATCGTTAACTCTTTCTCCTTGACAGTTTCTCAGTGACGTAACGGTAGATTTATTCCCTTGAACCTCCCTCACGTAAGACAAAAATGCCTTAGGGTTATCTTCCAAAAATTCACCTAATATTTTACTCTTGAATTCCATACGTTCTTTTCTTAAGGCCGCCTTTGCTGTTATTTTAGCTCTCTTATATTTATCATAAATTTCCTTAAGTTCCTCGTAAGGTAGATGCTGATGGGCGTTCTTCATTTACGCGGGCAAGTTTCGTTGTCGCTTGAGATTTCGGGACGTCTGCATTACACCACCTAGGCTCCGTATTGACTTTTTTCAGTTTACTTGGTAGTGCGCTATTAATGACTAGTCGCGTGATGTTACGAAAGTGTTCCATGCATCGTTTGCAGTATGGTTTTGGCTCAGATCACTAAACTTATTGTAAGCGATCGACAGTTCCTGTTTTAAGCAATCAAAATCCGCCTTGTGCTATTAGTACACTTGTCTTTTTATGGCAACCCTTTTGTCAGAATTGATGTCACTAATTGATGCAATGAGTTTCATATAATAGCGTAGAGAAGAGTGTCGCAAAACTCCGTATCTTTCCCGCCATTTTTGAAACTATACGTCTTCCAGTCCATCGAGAGAACGTTGAAATCACCACCGATAATAATATACCTACATAAGCTATTATGATATAGAAACGCTTTACCTGTCTTCCTAACTGCAAAAGTGTGTTTAAACTTGAATTGGGTGGCCTGTAAAATGTGCATATATAAATTCTTTTCGACGAGCACTTGATGGAACACCACACACTTTCTACATCATTTCTGGAAGTGTTTCGGCTCTACTTACGATCTAATCTTTTACAGCTATAAACACACCTTCTGCTCTCGCTAATCGGTCTTTTCTATACATTGCATAAGATTTTGGAAAGGTCTCGCTATCCGAAATTTCACTCGACAAACGGCTTTCTGTTCCTATCACTACATCAGCGTCCGTGCTTAAGATGAGATGGTGACACTCGGGGACTTTGTTTTTCTGCTACGGCAATTGACGACCACTATGGAAAATGATTCTTTTGGATCTAACTTACAGTGTTCTTGTTTAGAGTACTTCAATTCATTAATGGAAACAGTTATTGATGGACCTGAGCCGCTTTTATTTCGATCGGACACTAAGCTATTCTGATTTCTAAAATATCTCTCATTGCTACCATTATTTACGGCGACCTCTTTACTTAACAACATATTATTTGATCTACTCACTGTTCTACTCTCCAGCCTTAAAATTTCTAATTTGTTGTCAAGTTGTCTTGCTCTTTCCCGCAACGTGTGTGACTGCATATGTACCGAGTAATCTTCCGCCGGAACGCCGACGTGTAAAATGCTTCCGCGAGGGAAACACGAAGCTTTAGCAAACATACACTGAATATGATGGGGACCACCAAGGAGTAAGAGAGGTCGATCACTCACGATTGGTAAAAATCGAATTTCAGTCGGCAGGTGCATATCATTGCAAACATTTAAACTACATTATCGAGCAGAAAATTCTTTCTCGCCGCAGGAGATATTGAAATAAGTTCGCAAAGTAACGTCTAAATCACATGACGAGCACAACATCCATTGCTGAGGTGGGTCTCACAAAATCACTTTTACCAGCAATTGGAGATACAATCTCCCTGACATATTCATAGAGTCGTCGGACATACCCACCACAAGAGATCCTGGGATTAACCATAGACTATTGCTCTGGTGGATAAGGAAGGAAAAAAAGATTTCAACAACAATCATATAACCCAGGTCAGGACTAACATACTTAAACTCTTCACGTTCAAGATGTTTCACAATCCCACGGCTAAAACGAAAAGACAACTTCCTCGGCAGGAATAAGGGAATAGAGACTAGAGAAAACATGTCAAGGACGAAATTATTAGGACCTTTTGCGTATCCAATTCAATTTTTCCGTCCTCAGTGAAGCAAAGTACAGCCGCCCGTATACCGCTCAACTCCACATAAAAAAACGTATGGGGAGCTAAGAGCTGCGCCGCATCGCCCTCAACGGCGCTTGAAAGAGAAGAGAGAACCACAGCAAAATATCAATGACAGCGTGTAACATTAATATCGCTCAACCCCACCAGGGTGCTAAAAATTTGCGCTTAAAAATTCTGGGGCCCACAACGACCGTCCGTGCCCTCATAAGTCCCTCCGCTACACAACAATGCCACAAGGCTCTGCATTCGGATGCTCACCAAATCAACTCTCGGCTACAGACTGATTCGACATCTCGCGGTGGGGTACAGGGGATAAAATACTCAATCCAATGAAAAAAATAAAGGTCCATCGTGAAATACTATTCTACGACAAGTGTTTTAATTCTCAGGTTCCGGCAGCTCCGTTTTTTTCTCAGCTCTAAAGAGACGCATGCAACCCTGACCAAGTCATAAGGTTCGCCTCTATCCTCTTAAGCAGTTTGTTTTTTTTTCATCGCATCGGATGACTTCGCCTTCCGTTAACTCTGGCAGTGTATTCGAAGAATTTATCGTTCCTCACTCAGTTTCCAATCCACGGGATTCTTCTCTTTCATATAAGTGTCTTCATAAAGTCAATACTCCACGGGATTCTTTCTGACGCCTCCTATCCGAAGATTTTCATCCATTCCATATTCCCATGATTTAAAAGGCTTTATTTTTTAATCCTACATTCTCATCAGTCTTGTTCATCACACATTCGTGGAACATAACATCTATGTCCACTGCTCACTTAATTCTATCAAAATAGACAAATTCAAGATTTTGGAGCGAAAATATAGGTACTGCAAAGAGGTTATAAAAATCAGAATTCATTAGATTTCAGCCGAAAACGATGTAACTCGAAGAGTTCAGAGAATACAAGGAAATGTGGTATAGGTTCAATTATTTTTCAAATCATATTCAATTTCTCTGCCTCTGGAGATGTGCGCGTGAGAAGAATAACATTTCTTTCAGATTTTGATCGAGGAAGGAGAATGGCCTATAGTCACGAGCAAGTGACACTAGGAAAAGCGCAAGCAGCCACGAGCAGAGGTTTCGACCGGACCATGCTCACGTATGAATGGAGCACTGTTGGAACTCCATACAAACGTTTGGAGCTCTTTTCTACACATATGCACACCCAAATTATATATCCTTTCAGGATACGATAAGGCAAAAAGATCTCTGCCATTAATCATGTGGTTATAGGTCTCGGGAACTGTTTTTGTTCTAAATGTCTCTTCCAAACTGTACAATTTTGCACACCTCTTCGGCTTCTGCCACATTCACTAATTGCTTCATGCAAGCTCTCTCTCTCAAAACTCGGATTATCCTCCTCTAAAGAAGCCCTTTCTCCACGTTCGCCCTTTACCTCCTCCACCTACCCCTTCCTCTTGTACCATGCATTCCTCTTCCTTCCATTTTCACAACTTGGCCAAACCAAAAAATCACACTGATTTCACGAGCGTGCCAGTTTTCCCAATACCCATTCATTTATACCCGTAATCACCTAACTCCGGCAGCAAAAACTTCTAAGGCACCCATAGACCATGCCGCTAGACCTCATCTAGCCTACACTTACGCCCACCATGGCACACCCGAGCTTGACAGCCATAGAAGTGGTTAGGTGTACTATTCTGCATTTGCAATTGATCATGTTCACAGTCAGAAGTCATCATTGCGAAGATGAGTAGGCTGTAATTGTCCACTTTGCTATCCGCGAGCCGTTTCATTACTTCCTAAATCTACACTCAGTCGTTTTTCATATTTAGCCTCATGAATTCCATCCTTGGACTTCTTCCAGTTCTTCCATTTTTATCTCCTTCCAGGGTACATCACAACAGGATGCTGTACCATCTGATAAGTTTAATAAATTTAACTCATCTGCTGTGCAAAGTTTTCATCATGACGTCTTAACCACTCTTTGTAGGACTTCTTCATTGGCTGATCTCTCCGTCCTCTATATCTTCACCAACCTTCGATTTCGCCACGATTCCTTCGTTTCTCTCCTCCATTTATAGACTACGTTTTGCTGTCATTCAGGGGATATAGATGTATTTCCAATCATTGCATTTAACAAATGATGTGGTACGAAGTCACTCGCACGGGTGCATACACACCAGGGTTGAAATTCGCCAAGAAAAAATCATTTGACTTGACCGGGATCCGAACCCGGATCTCCCAATTGGCGGTCAGGTGTGTCAGCTAGTTACACTTAGTTAGTTACACAGCCAGTTAGTGTAACTGGCTAACATACCTGACTGGCAATTGGGAGATCCGGATTCGAATTCCGGTCAAGTTAAATTATTTTTTCATGGCGAATTTCAACCCTGGTGGATATAGATGTATGTATTTTAACGATTTGCTTCTCAGTTACTCTGAAGGAAAAAAGTGGGAAAAAGAGACGCATCATCTCTCTCACACCAAGAAGACACCATTAGAAAGAGACAAGTGGTGCGCAAGCCTAATTTTAAATAAGACCGATCAAATTGACCAACGAGGGGTGGGGGTGGGGGGGTGAGGGAATGAGGGGCGAGGCGGGAAGAGGGAGGGACACTCACTAACTGTTCCGCCCGATCTCAGCCAGCGGCTAACGCAATCAATTCGTGTAATCTGGGCTTCAGAAACAGGAGTGGGTGGAGTGAGCTGGCAGAGGGGAGAGGGTAATTTATTGCTTTGTGCAGCCGTTTAGAGTGAGGAGGAGAGAAATTGGAAGTGGCAGAGGAGAAAAAATGCGGGTTAATGAGAAAAAAAAAAACTTGAAACATAGAGCGCCCTTGCGAGCACGGCCTGCTTCAGCTCGAGTGCCATTTCGTCCGCTCGAAGTCACTCCCACATTGGACGCTAGGTGTAAATAAAAAAATATAAAATTTAACATTGATATCTAATTTTTTTCAAACGGAAAAATGAAATACAACAGATCTAAGTATTTATCACAATAAAATAAAAAAGTTGCGTATTAGAAAATCAAAAGCGGGGAAAATTGAAATAACTTCGTCAATTTTACTTGTAATCGAAGAATTACCGCGAAATCAGGCCTAAAGCCGTTTCCATTACAATAAAAATATATTTATCTTTACCAATAGATAACAATTATTATGAGAGCATTTCGAAAAAATTACAATTATGTAGTAACTGGAATAAAGCACTTCAAACCAAAATAGTTTCTGTGAATCTCAGGAATAATGATGTGTCATATTTTGAGCAACATCATCTTACTGCCCGACTGTTCTTTTTCCGATAGTTGAGGTACATACATCTTTTTACAAGAAAGATCTAGGGTTTTTCTTCTGCCTTGAAACGACTATCGACGCTTCCTATTTTTTGAACGGGTGCTATCATTCAAATTTCATGTTAATTTCAGTAATTTTTGTAAACCTCTCCAAAATTTTTAGATGCACGAAACACAATCAAAAATGAGGAATAAAAGACATAAAAATGTAAAGTTGTGTGTTATGTATCAGGGTCACCTTCCTATTGGCCTAGCAAACCGTACAGTTTCATTATAAATATCCATTTTTTAAATGAGAACAAAAATGATTCTCCCGCATTTTAGTAAGGTAATAGAAAGATATAATTTTGTATTTCTTCTGTTTCTTTTTTAAGGCCTAAGATTAAATAAGCCCCGACCCAAGTGCAGTTCGCTCTGAGCTAACGGTGCACACACTGAAAACATGAATTCAAACCCATTGATCGTGATTCACAGCATCCTCCTGTCAATACAATAATGGGAGACGGAATCTTCAGCGTAAATGCCGGAACTCAGGCCAAACAAAAATTTCTCAGCTCCACTTCCTCCATCAAAAAGTCAGTAATGGTTGAGGTATGGTCCGGAAAATAGAAGGCTAAGAGAATAAAAATAAAGCAGTCTCAAAGTTACCATCTGACGTTCCGATGAAAATGACAGGATTGGAGAGCACTCCATTCGTAGGCACTCCATTGGATGTGGGCTCTCGGGTTCGGCGCGCGCCCCAAGTCTAGCGGTTCCCTTTCGTTGAAGACTGAGCTTTGGAAAGGCGGGAGGAAATGAGACATATATCCACAAAAAAACTTCACACGGCAAACTGGACACTTGAAATTAATAAAATAACCAGAAAAAAGAGCAACGCGGGAGAGTGAAATATGGAAGTGAAACGCTCGGCAGTTCGGAGATTGATAGCATCGACCACGGTCGACCTGAAAGGTTAAATATGTATGTTAACAAAGGGGCGTGCGTTGAAACAAACATTAATATACGCGACGTGAATGTATATACAAATATATCGAGGCGAGCGTTAAAAAATGAAATAAAGTATGGGTCGGGATGGAGGCGGGGCAGCCACGTGACCCCCCTCCCGTGGTGACCCGCACGAATTTTGTCGATCGGTCAGCGTCAACCTGCAAGCCTCTTTCCCTAGCCGAGCAGCGCCTCTGGCGGAGGAAGGAAGCGTGAAAAACAATCGAGAAACATGCTTCGTGTTCCACCTTTGCCGCCCCGGCCCACGCGACCCCTGGCGACGGAGAATGGGAGAGGAGAGAAAACCATTTCCGTTATTTTTATTGCTCACTCAAGGGATCCGAAATGAAAACCGAAATTTATTTTGTACACACACACACACACACACATATATATATATATATATATATATATATATATATATGCATGTATATGAGGTACTTAGCATTCTGAGACGGAAATAAAGGCGTGTATTCGTTTTTACGACTCCTTTCCGCTGACCCCCACCCCCTCGCGTTCAACCCCCCGCCCTCCCTCCCCCCGCCCTCCGCAGAGTCCATTCCAGCGAGTGGAGAGAGTGGGGGGTCAGGCGAAAAGGGAAGCATCAGATTAAGAGGAGGAGGGAGAGGGAATGGGAAACGGTCGTGTTTGTATTGCTTTATCGAGCCCAGATGAAATAAAAAAAGTGGGAGCGCGCAGAAATCTTTGAGGAAGGTTAAACGGCCTGAAGAATGGAGGCGGCAAAGCTGTTTTGTACCTTTGTATCGACAAGCCATGTCACACGGCTTAAGTTTCTTCGAATTTCCTCGGCAGTAATTTATCGCACACCATTTCGCACACACGAAAACACTTGCCGTGCGCACCCAAGACGCGAAGAATGGAAAAAATTATGCCATTTCCCAAATGGCTAACATTGACGTCCAACTGTAAAACACACGAGGTTACTTTCTTACGCTACACGATTAAAGGCACTCCCGCTGGCGGATCCGACAACTTTGCGGCTCAACTTTGAGACACAGGACCACTGGGCCAATGGGACAAGGTGAACATTTAGGAATACGTTCGCAGCAGAAGAAGCGGATATCGTGTTAGTTACATTCATCGTTTACCAAATAAATTATTTCACTAATGAGATGAAGCAAATTAGAATTATCAATAATAAAGTAGGCAATCGGGGGGATAGTATTAATTTGTAAGCAGTTGAATAAGTACTGCACATGCAAGAAAAATACACCTTTTCAAAACCTGATATGGCAAGGCTAAACCTGATATGGCAAGGCTAGGTCAAACAAGTTGAAAAGTAGGAAACAATTTACTGGAATAAAGCTGTATTAAAAGGTATTTTCTCTCACCAAAACGAGAACAATTAAGTGATTGTACGTGTTTTTCCTAGTCCAATGGTCATTTTGTACTTGTGAAAGGACATTATCTCCTTTTCAAAGACAAAATTTCTTTGGCATAGAAATTAGACGGAAATTGGTTGTATTTGGATTTTATTTTAAATTTATTTTATGTTATATTTCTGTAAAAGTATTTTCCTCCAAAGTCCTGCGAATTATCGATCCGATGAATTTTAAGTTTTAAGTACCGCATAAAAGAATAAATCACGCCCATGTATTAACCGAAATTCCACTTTTTCAAAATAAGGGGCGTGATGTACAAAAGAATACGTACGGAGGGCCGCGCCCTTATCGCCCGGCTCAATACTGCATTTTAAATACAATGCACTTCACGGAGTAATGAAAGAAACACACTTTTTCCACAACAATATTTCACATCTACATCTAATTCAAACCTCTTCCGCAATCAATTAAATAACATGGCCTGGGTAAAGTGCTTTTGGTTTTATTCTGAAAAATTGTCAAGAGCGTTCCACAGGCTGGCTGCTGGTATTTAAAAGAATAAAAACGGTACTTAAATAAATTATTTTGAAAATTTAAACTCAAAATCGTTTTCATAACAAGTTTTCGTTAAACATACTTTGGAACGAAATATCTGAGGGGAAATCAAAAGGCTTTTGGGGCGCCATGTCGACTGCAGGGCCTGGGCCATTGGCCAAAACACTTGCGAGAATGACAACGCAATGTCAAATCAATCTTTTACGACAAAATCTTGAGTCTTACATTAGCAGTGTTTTCGGAAGGTGAAATGGTTACTCTCATACAAGACAGTCCAAACAGCAAGAGAGAGCCGGAAATATTTTGAGAACCACTCCAATATTAATAATTTTCCTCGACCAGCGAGACCACCTGAGAAAGAATAAACGCCTAAAATATCAGCCTGTGATGCGAAAGTGGCTCAAAGGCTCGCTGAATCTAGGCGATGGAAAAATCCATGCTTCGTCATCCTGAGGCAGGATGTTGTCTTCCCGTGTATTCGGCTCTCCTTCGTTTTACCTTCCAAAACCATTCACTCGCATTGAATCTCGCTCACGTACTCCATTCAATGCTGCTTTTTCAATCGCATTTGCCCTCCGTTCCTCGTCCTCTCCCATCCACCCCTCTTAAAATCCTCCTCCTGGGTGCGTCTCCATTTTCGCCTCAGAACGAGAGCACTCCCAGAATGCGGTCCCACTGCTGGGCGCAATGCATCACGGATTTTGGCAAGTATAGGGTAGACCGGGGCTCTTTCGATCACGGGGCTATTTCGATAAAATTAAGAAAAACTCCCGCTGCATAAATCCGGCTGTGTTGTAAGAGTTGCAGCCAAAGTTAGTGATAAGAGTGAATCCTTAGCGAGTGGTAGCCGAATCAGGCAAAAACATTTGTGTCAACTGCAATCTACGTCAGATTAATTAATTAAACAATCAAAAAAGGACTCTGGGGGCTATTTCGATCACTTTTTACGGGGCTTTTCTGATCACACGAGGGGCTATTTCGATCATAGCTCCGGTCATTGTTCCAAAACATTAAATAATTATAGCCTAATACCTGACCTATTTAGGGTTCACGCTATATTTCAGATGGTTCGAAACTACAAAGAGAAGGATAAACATAGCACATGGAAGGAATAAGATATGGAAAAGGCCATAAAATGCGTGAGTGAGGGGTTGCATAGGTTTATTGTTATATTTCTCTAAAAAGGAAGAACGGAAACTGACCCATAATTGTTGAGTAGACTTTTACACTTTCGTGACTCACATCGAGGGGTTAAATGAGGCAATGACACAACAAACATTTCGAAATGAAAAGTTGCGGTCATTTTTAAAGAAGCATTTTTGCAATTTTATATATTAGTTATGGGTATTAGTTACGTCGCTAGCTGTCTGAATAAATAAACTTATTAATCGCCATATGACGAGGGGTAAGTAATTAATATCAATAAAATCAATTGATCTACTACTAATGTTCTCTCTGTTAAAGAGAAGACAGCAACTATGGAAGGCTATGGTAGCCATTCGGCTATCAAGAGAGTATAATTCAATGGGTGGATATTTCATTCAAAGGAATTATTCCAGTAATTCATTATAAAGACAAAACAATCCAACAACTGTTAATTTGGATGCATAATTACTTACAGTGATTGAAATAAGATGAGCATAAAGTGGCTGAGTAACTACATATACATCATTAATTTAGAAAAAAATGTTAATAACTGTCTGCAAAATTCGTTCTATCTCATTCCAACCTTACGCATTGTGTTGATGTAAAGAGTGCATCTTTGGAGTCCTCACACAACCGTTCCACATGAAATTGCTCATTGCGAAAAAAAAAGTCGCCAATGAAGAATTGAACTCCACCTCATTCTCCGCCATCACAGCGACTATGGACTTAACGACCGCGGCTATTTCTCCAGTCCCCCAAATTTCAAAAACTCAAAAACGGTAGTTTCTAAAATGAAAATACAGCGAACTGAAAAGTCAAGGCGAAGCGCGATAGAAGACCCAGTGATCGGCTCCGATGCGTGGACGTAAGTTTCTTGAAGGCATTCCTTTCCTTGGGGCGTTTACTCCGGAGTGTAGTTGACTGCAGTTTCGCTAGCCCTCTAGTTCCTCGCCCTTCCTCGTCGTCTCTCGGCGACCTAAACCTTTCCCAGCAGAGGCCCTGTGTGCCAACTACAAGATTTTTCCAACCTGGCCCCATTAAATCAAGCTCGTAAAATGGGGCTGGTGGGTGACGATATTTTCGAAAGTAATAGTACTACTCCGATATTTGTGCATGCGTCGAGAATAATTCTGCTTAGGGAACGTGTACAGGATGAAACTGAGCTCATTCATAAATCGCCCACTCGTCCTTTTGAACCAAACCATATAAACATGGGTTTAAACCATACGAACATAGATTTCAATTATTATTGAAGGCCAAAAAGTGGGAAAATGTTTCCTAGGCAGCCCACTCTCAACAGTGGGCCAAAGATGACAATTTGCAACAGCCCCCATGAGCCCCAACGGCGATAATTAAAATCCCTTTCAGTCCATATTACGGAAAAAAACAAAAACGATAACATTTCTTTCACGGAATGAAGAGATCGCTGGTCCTAGATATATGCCACCTCTCCCTCTCATTTGATTTATTGCCTTCCGTATCCTATCGCGACCGTTCGCTCACGCCATCAAATGTTTTTTGCAAGTTAAATTTATTCTACATTTGGGAGAAATGAACTTAAATCCAAAAGCCAGGTTTACGCTCCATTAAAAGCAGAAAAATAAGGCTATTCGATCGCCGAGAGAGAGCAGAGCTACCAACTTGGCTGGATTCCCACAGGTTCCCCACGGGAGGCAATGCGTCCAATGCTTCCTCGTTTCTCTTATTAATAGATATGCACTGCACGTCTCAAAAGGAACGGGATCATCGGATTTGGAGACAACTGCCTGAAACATGTTTTGGGGCTTTTTTATTTAAAAAGCAAGGATAACATTTTGGGATTAAATGATCCATGTATCCTCCTGAAACCCAAACGAGTTTCAGCCATTGAAATTTTAACTTACTTAACATATTTTCCCAGTGTAGAAAACAGTTGAAAGTCATATTTTGGCTATGAAGTTGGTTTCAGGTCCCGCAGACGGCAACACAAGACTGTCCATTAGGATGGACTTCGAGTCATTTTGATGTAAAAAGGTATCTACAAGATACTTGGAAAAACAGCGGGTGTCCAATATAATGGACACGGGGTCTCAGGAGGATAAACGGTTTAATATTAGAAAAACGTAATTGTTAGCTAATTGCAGTTTCTTTTTCGATACATTTCCCCTCCAATTAAACTTAGCCGGAAAGTTATCGAACAGCTTACGCACACAGATTACATTTTCGTTGCCGAGCCGGATTTTGCGCGGATGTAGAAGTGACAACGCAAACAAGAACTTAATCCGCATTCAACACACACGCTCCGATCAGAGTCGCTTTTTCTGGGTTTGACCCGCATGCAGGTTCTCGATGTGCTGGAAGCCTCTGCAACGCAAATACTCGACTGTCTATCCCGTCAACCAAACTAGAGCAAAGACGTACGCCCCACGGCTTGAATGTTGTGAAATACTGTGGGTGGAGTAAACATAAAATCTTCAGATACAGTAAAATATCTTGGAATTATCTTAACTTCTGATATATCGTGGAGATTACACGTACAGAACATATGTGGCGCAGCATTAAAGAAACTAGCATTTGTTTAGCGTATAATAGGAAGGACCTCGGATGAAAAATTCAAAGAGAGATACTACTTCGCTCAGGTTAGGCCACACCTCGAATACGCCGCGAGCATTTGGGACCCTGGTCAAATAGATTTAGCCAAAAAATTAATAAAAATACAAAGGAAAGCAGCGCGCTTCGTTAAAAACTGCTACGAGCGTACACATAGTGACTCATAACTTTTAGAGGGATTATGGTGGGAGCCCCTAGAGACTCGGAGGCTACACGCTAGGCTTAGGTTGCTTGAGAAATTCAGAACTCATATTTTTCAGAGCGACACAGAGAATATTACCATGACTCCTCACTACATCTCTAGGTCTGACAGACGCGATAAAATAAGAGAGATACCCTTCAGAACAGATAGGTACAACAACTCGTTCTGTCCGCGAACAATAAGCGATCACAATAAAAATTAAGCTCACTAAATGCACTCCTATACTACATGTCACCATTCCCTCTCCAAAACACTTACACCTTTATACGGCTGATCACCTACCACCCCTGCCACACGCCCATACGGCGGCTCGCAGGGTATTAGGTAGATTTAGATTAATATTTGTGAGAAAATAATTTCGAATACAGCCGAAAATATTCGCGTGGCACGCATTTGGCACACATTTTTACAGGAGGAGACTTAAGGACCGCAACAACCCAGAGAGCACAAATAAATGATAAAATTCATCATTTTACCTCCGCGAGTGATGTGCTGCGGCAGAGATGGCAGAAGTAACCAGGATAATAAAGGACATGAGGAGATGATAAGGTAAATTTTAAGATTAGGACTGCCCGATACAGGTCTGCACGCACTGACACTGACGATAGTGTTATTAGCGGTACGGATAGGTGGAAATATTGGCACATGACAAGGATATGGATACTGACAGTGAGTATTCCCGGCCATTTTACAGGCTCGTGTCATACTGGACTCCCAATTTCAAAGGGAATTACAAATCGAACTCATGGGAGGTGACATTAAACTTGAATGTGGGTAAGAGTAGAGTGAGTTTGTTTTATCTCCTTACTAGAAAAATGAGATGAAAAATGTTATATAAAACAATATGCAGTGATTAAATACAACACAGTATGAAAATGTATAATGGCATACATTTCGGACCCGACAGGACCAGAATAATGGCAAGTAAAATATAGTATCCGAAGTGTATTGGGATTACTGATTCCGGGCAGTCCAAGAAAAATCAAACCGCCTTACGACCGATTAAAATCAACATTCATGCCAAAACTGACTTGGTAATCAGAAGAAATGATTCTTCAACGTGTGGACGCTCAAGGGGCAGCAGACAGGTTCAAGCAGCAAACAAACGAAATCGAGTGAGAATTGTTCCCTCGGAAGCGCTCTGCGGAAAGAAAGCGAGAAAGCCAGTGGCCGCAAAAACAAATCCCTTGCTTTATTGATACGGTTATTCATAGGATAAACAATTGTTTTGTAGGTCTATTATGGCGAATGGTGACGCAATTGACCGGAAAAAAGGCTAAATTCGGTCAATTTTACCACTAACTCCGAACAACCATAAACGAAGCGATTGAGGGCATTATTATCGTAATTTCAACACAATAAACGGCTACGGTAATCTTAATATAAATAGATCAAAGAAATCGTCTCCGATTAGATGAATATTTGTTTGGTTTTCATAAAAAAGAGGAAAATGAACATCGCACGCGATTTTCTACTTTGGAAAAGAGCAGAGCGTAGAATTATTTTCTCATCTTAAGAGGGTTAGGAGAATATATTTGATAGACTAAAATAGATGAGTTCGAGCGATCGTCACGAAACTGGAAGCAATCGTTTCATTTACAAGCGAGGTCTAGCATAATATCGTACAAAAATAGTCGACGTTGATAACGACTGGTTGTGCCTAAAGGAAGGAGCGCAGTTTAAGAGGGCTCCTTAATAATTAGAGAATGTTTCAGCCGTCAATTTTCGAAAACGTTTAGCGTTAAACAAGTTGAGTAAGTGAAGACTCAATTGTTTCCGCAATTATTTCATTACTGTCTTAAGCTCCCACCTTCGTTGGCAGTTAATCCCGCGTTTGAATTTCACTCTCAAATAAAAGTTCGCTTTCTTTTCCCTTTTCATTGCTTCTTCGCTTTTGAATAACCTGATTGCAAGTGGTCTAATCGAAACATTCTGGGCCATACACCAAATGCTTTGTCCCTATTTATAGTTTAGTTCTGTGTCCTCCCGGCCAAGTTGAAAATTTCCAGCTCGTTTGGCCATTCTGCAAGTAATATAAGCTAATGTTTCGTTCGCTTTAGGAATAAAATCCTTGGGAGCAGGGGTATACAATAGCAATAGCAGCTTTGACAGACCGGATCAGAACAGGAAAAAAGCAATCACATTCAAAGTAAAAATCTGTCAATCAAATAAATAATTGCTCACATCTTGATACAAATAAATATCGGTTCTGTACGCACGAGCGATTACATTAAGTATGCCCATTCGTTCGTTCAATTCAGAATGTTTAGATTTATTCATCAAATTTCATTGAGATAAAATGAAAACAAAAATTTAAAAATATCTTTCTACTTCCTTGCTGATCTTCAAATCTTGAGGAATAGAACTCCATACCTATGGAAGGAATTTGCATAGGAGGAATTGTAGTGCATAGCAGTCATGTGACAGGGTGTAATTAATTTGTTAAATCTGGCATTTCTTGTTTTTTAATCGAGTTATCTAAATACAGCTGGAAAATCTAGGAGGGAGCTCCAGTTGTTGAATGTTGTTCATACATAAATACTCCCATTTGTAGTTCTCTTCTCAGATCGATTTACAAAATTTTGGATACGTGGTGGTTAGTGAGTGATTGGCTCAGTGTGTGCAACATCGCTGACATAGTTTGGAATTAAGTGTAGTTTGGATAACTGAGAGTTTGAAATATTTGACACAACGAAAGGGAAATAATCAATATGAGGGATCTATAAGGCATTGGCTAGTTTAAGTCTCAATGGTAAAGACATCAAGTAATGAAAACACTTTAGCTAGTGTATTTTTTTGACTATTCTATTGGAAATGTGTGTTTCTATTTTAACATCCCAGCTCAGCGTTTTGTTTAGAGTAACGCCTCAGTCATTAATTTTATCAGAGTATTATATTTCTGTAGAGTGAACTTAAACTCGCTGCGATCGCAGTCGAAATAAATCTGCAACTCATCGGTGTATTACTGATATTTGCAACGGTGTATCTTATTTAGTCATCTTGCATGTAAATGACAAAAAATCTCGTTTTAAACTGTCCTAGTTTCATTTTCATTAATTTAATTGCGTGATGCAGTATCTGCCATGACCATTAATATACCGGGAATCACTTATTTCTCCAATATCTCCGACGGTTCAGTGGTTTGCGCGGTGAGTTCCTGAGGCGAAGAAAATTGAATCAAACCCGTGCAGCGAAAGGGAGTTCCTTGCCGTAACACATTTTTTAACTTTTGACTATAATACAGGTACTCCACTGAATTGTTCAGGAAGAACATGGGAAACGGCCACAGCTCTACTGACTACTCTGGGAGAAGACTAGAGACTCGCAGTGAGGGAGCACCACAGGCTAGGATAACTTGAAAGATTTAGATCAGGCGAGTTCCATGGAGACACGGATGTCACCAAACATTCTTAAATGAAAACAACGATATATTCCACACTTTTTTAATTTGACTCATATCCGGCCGTGGGATCAGCTCGAATGTATATCTCTAATGCATATCAATATATCTTTGGAGATAATATGTGGTGATATCATGGTCAGTGGAAAGTTGCATTAAAAAGTGTGAAATATAACATTTTAAGAATGTTTGTTGTGTGCTCCACCAAGTGGCGCCCGAGACTATTACTAACGGATATCGTTATTTCCTACATCTACATCTACGAAATACTGCGCAAGCCACCACTAGGGTATGTGGCATGGGGTGATTCCACACCAGGCATCCAACACTCCCAGCTCAAATCAGAACCGCGTACGCTCACCCGAGTGTCAGGTGCGAGCCAAAAGCAGTCAGGAGGACGATACGCGGTCAGATCATAAAAGTAGGTGAGTGTTACGTAAACGAGCAAGCTACCATTCAGTATACTATTTAATATACGACTACTGGTTAGAATTATTAACACGAAGTATGAATAGTAATACAAGGTAATAAATCATGCAGGACCTATATCTTGCCGGATATTTCATGCGGGGTTAGTGCCTAAGAATGATGTCCAGGCATTTAGCACAAGTGCAAAATCTACTTTACTTGTTGAGGGTCAAAGTTTCCCAGAACTCGTCTCTGTCGCAACCAATCGCAAATGTTGTGGCGCACCAAATCATCCGAATACTCAAATGACCAAATACGAGGAGTACACTTTCTAACAGATGGGTTTAGGAATACTTTCCACCAACGCACCATTTAAGACTATGGCCAGAGCGGACTGAAACTCCTCTTCCTTAACACGCATTCAATTTTCGTCCTCATCTGTTCTAAGCACATATTTCCTGCTGAGTGAGCTCCCTTCTTCACGGCTGGAGTCCTTAACACTACTGCATAACGATCTCGCTGCTGGATAGAATGCAAACGAGGATATTGGCAGAAGATCTTCAAATGATTGAACGGTATGATAAAATTTATCTAGAGGACAGGCGATGACGACGTCATAGGGAGAGGACAGCTGGACAAAGTTACGAGGATAGGGGAGGCGGGGTATGTGTTTTGAGGGTAAACGGCAGGGGGTAGGGTTGAAAATAAAGCTTTAATCATTTCAAGTTCAATCCTAAAATCATTTGACTGCAGTCCTTCACCCTTCCCTGTCCAATGCTAGTTCCATTCCTTCCTGGTGGCTCTTCCTATGCATATACTGCCCTCTATATTTTGTCAATTATCTTATCCTTGGGTCCACGGGAACAGAGAGTACCTCAGTCTAATGTTCATGAAAAAGGCCAAGAAGTCCTCATTGGCCAAGCGAAATCCACAGCGAGAGGCAGACAGCTTAAAACAACGCGCGACATGTTTTCTCGAGACGCACATGTGTGATCGTGCACTCCTGACCATTTATTAAAAAGCCTCCAAGAGATGAAGCGTAGCAAGATAGCGTTTTATTTCAATGAATACATTAAAACACGGATTTACCGGTGAAAGTCGACGGACGAAACTTGTTTTCGTAGGTGATTCAAATCAAAAATTAGTTTTTGAAAGTAAATAAAGGGTCCATTAAAACTGAAAATAACCACAACGACATCCACTCAATTTCACGAAGAGGGACATGGGATGATCTTTGCTGTCTAAGTCTCGCATATTTTGAAACAGTGTTCAATCATAGCCCGCATCTAAATATCGTGCATTGCGAAATACGTCCTGCGGTCAGTAGTCAGCACGGGCTCTCGCGAAGGAATCGACCACTTAAAATCCCAATAATTGAGCAGCGAAAACTTTCTCTGCGAGTCCTCCGAATGCCGCTGCAGAAACGGAGAGGTCATTTGACGCAACATTTAACACTCTCCTAGAAGGAATATAATAATTTTGAAATGACAGTACAATGCACCTTTTTCGATTTTACACTTCCACGCGTAGCTTTATTTACATTCTTGCTTTCGATAACACTGAGTTAAGTGCTCGCGCGAGCTTTCGCCATGCCATCTGTCGACAACACCAGGCATTATTGTGTAAGGTAGTTCGTGCGAGATAGTTCCCTAGTCATAATAGAGGCCATGTTCGAATTATGCGTTTTAATTTCACCAGCTGTAGGACACATCAATTATATATTGCATTATCAATGGTGCAATAATATAGTTTTACATGACAGAAACTGTGAGTAATTAAATGAAAATATCCAAATAAGTCTGTAACTTGACACAGTTTTTTTCTCGCGGTGCGTTTGAAACTCCTTCAAAACGTAAGTTTTTTGTGATACCCAAGAACCTACTATGGTGACAATATGATTTATTTTCAAATATAGTTGAGAAAACATACAAACTACACACTGTTAGTTTTTTTACGACATCTAAGTGTTAGAAATTCCTCATTTTGTAAATAATGTCTCTCTGGAGTGCATGCACGTACCATTTCCCATGTAATAAAAGGGCTGGTATTTTTGGAAAATATCTCCAAAAGTAATGTCGTAAGGGGTAGAATTTTTGGTGTCATTGGATAGGTGAGATGCTTTTCTTTAAAATGAGACCAAATTCGTTAATTTCTAAGTAAAATGATTCTTCGCTCGGACTACCGCCGTTTCCGCCACGACTGCGCTGAATCAAAACAAACGCTAAAATCCAATTTTTTTCTAACGGTTTTAAAAGTTCTTGCTTTCGCTGACAGAGTGCGTTAACTATTAAAAAATTATAAAATACGTTTTTAATGAATACTTATTAATCGCCTTTGACGCCGACTGCGGCGCCATTTCCATGGAATTACCACATTTTGACTTCAATTTTCGCAGTAATTGGCGTATAACTCAAAAAGTAAAAAGACGATAGATGTGCATATTTATTATTTCCTATCAATTTAACCGGAATTTTCGCTTTTTAATTACAGTTTTCCATAAAAATGACGTTTACATTGGATGTATAAATACTGCATTCCCTCTAGTTTCTCGCATTCTTCCATTAAACACGGCATCATTCAATATTCAATTGACGAGAAGCTCGGCGCGGGCAGTTTAGAACATACTCTCTCGTTCATATCAGCCGAAGGACATACTTTTCTATGTTGAACCAGAATATCAATGGAATGACACATAGGTATGAGTCTTTTCTCGGAGGGAACATTTTGGATTAGGCTTAAAAAAAGAAGGCCACGAAGCAGGCGGAAAGATCGGCGAAAGCCCGCATATCATTAAAAATACAACCAGAGCAACCGAATGGAAGAATGCTAATTGTATAGTTTGTAACAAAAATAAGTTGTTGGAAAAACCACTTATTTCTAAAATTTCTTTGATAATCGCGAAAAGGATTCCAAAAATGCTGCAATTTAAAAAGAAACTCCCTTTCGGGGATAAATATATCCGAAGTAGAAATTTGTCTCCAGGTTAAATTGAGACAACTTTAAGCTTAACATTGAGAGACTTTAATATTAACTTCATTTCCGCCCATAGATTTCAATGAAACCAATTAATCGATAGGTATTCGGAATAACATTTCGACAAGTTTCTCAAAAAATAGGGAGTAGGAGGGTGCGAGGCAGCAAAAGAGGAAGAAGACCGATGTCCCAATCATCTTCCAATTTCGATTGCGATATCGACAGAGGAACGCGGCAATCGAGTCGAATGACCCCGTTGTGCAAGGAACGTCCGTTTTCTATGCATTGGATTCTATCACACTCGCCGAGACAATACATGGGAATAGGGTAGGGCGGCAGACACGGGGCTAAAGACGGGGGCGGATTGCGCCCCTCCCTCCTCCTAGCGTAACCCACTCACTCACACACACACACTCACTCACGTGACCGCCCCGTCACGCCACTTCGCCCCTCCACCATTGCATAAAATGCTCCGTCCCCTCGTTCCCCTTTCCAGAGCATGCGACTCGCAAACACAAGGGTCCCGTACATTGGCGTGTTTGTCGCTGCACGTTTGGACACTCTCCTGGGAAATCTAAACGGCCCGCCGCCGCCACGGCGATGACTAAAGGGGAGTCACATCACAAACGCCATCTCCCCCCATCCCCCCCCCCCCCCACACACACACAATATTCAATATATTTTGAGTGTAGTTGACACTTTTCCTCCTCCACAGTGTTCACATTCAAAGCGGACGCGATTTCATTTTGTCCAGCACAAGGCGTAGGTATTCCGTGTAGATCAGGAGGAAAATCACCCCAACTGAACCATCGAAACTTCAGTCGTGAGACCCTTGACTCATCTACATGTACGCCATACCCTGCAAGCCACCCAAAGATGTGCGGCAGGGGGTGCTTCCACACCGGGCAAGCATGATTTATACGGTAGAACACCGAAACTACTTTTAAACCAGCGTACCACACATGCAACGCGCCAATTAAAAATCCACCAACCAAGAAACATTCCATCGTCAATCGCCCCAACACACAAGTGACGCAAAGATTACCACTACAGATCAAAACATCATGCATAAATAAGAACGTAGAGAATACAAAGAGAGAGATCCACAGTCCAGCCAATGTCACTATTCGCACTATTCATGACGACGATCACAGCTGCCATGGTCCCGAGTGGCAAAAATGACATTCCATACCCATCGGTTCCACAATCCATCTCTCCAACCCCACTGGCGCGATCCAATCCGCCGTAGTACGAGGAGGCCAATAGAATGCCTTCAAGGTATACGTTCCAATAGTATGACTCGGATGTAAACGCAAGAAAGCGTCTTATGTCTGCATGCCACGGAATAAGGTGAAGGGTTCATCTGATTATTATTCCTTTGTCGCAAGGCGGAAAGATAATGCATTAAAGCATCCGACATTTTGTGATCAAATGTCGACCAAATTTCTCATCATTAATTTAATGCAAAATGGATAAAGAAGTAAACAAAAAAAAGAGCGAGGAGGAGATGGCAGAGACCAAACGACCACCCATTGTATCTCATCGTCGTCATCAATGTAGATCTGACCTAAGACAGGTTCCAGCTGAACTCTTCCAAACTTCAATATTTTGCTACTACTTTTTCATTGTACCCATAATGAGAAAAATCTCTCAAAGACAAAAATTTGAAACTATAATACAGTCATCAAACCAAAAGTCTACAAGCCGCCCCTAAAATGAATGAATGTTCCCAATGAGACTGGAAACAGAAGAGAAGGAAAAAAATGATGCTCTGAAAAATCCTAGGACCAGAAACAACAGGAAAGGGCGAATTCAGGATCAGGAAGATTGATGTCCTCCAAAAGAATGAAATTTTCAAATAAGGTAAGATGAGACGAGCAAAAGGAGATTTGGGTTCTTCTGCCAAATAATAAGATGAAGATTGCTAGACAAACGAAGCAAACTTTCGATAAATTTTATGAGAGAATGAAGAACAGCCCGTGGGTCGAATTGACAAAGAATGGTGATAAAGAATGATGGGCGATACGGGGATAAAGGATAACATATCACAGGATCAAATAATTGTCAGCATATTGATACGAAGCTTATAGGGTTTCCAGAAGGAGAGGAATGCAGAGAAATATATTTAATAGAAACAACGAATGGGAGTGAGAAAAGCGAAAGGATGAAAAGTTATTGGAGAGCAAAAACAAAAGAGGAAAATAAGAAAAAGAAAATGAAAGCATTGGTCTGTTTTCTTGAACCTTAGACGGCCTAAGTAGTGAGAAGAAGAAAGCAGTTTTAGTAGATTTTTTCTGCAATCATGGTAGAAACCATATTAGAAATTTAATTTAAAATCCAAGAAGAAACGAGAAGAGTGAAGTAAACATAATGACATCGGTGAGGCAAAGATTTGTTTCATACCATTTGAAATCGCATGAATTGAGTAAATACACATTTTGGATGATTTTGTTCGACTAATTAGTTGTACGCCGTTCGCTGCAAATACCTTTAATACAAAGTATTCTTCGCGATTTCGTAAGTATATACATCTACATACTACCCTGCGAGCCGCCGCATCGGTCTGTGGCAGGGGTGTTAGGGCACCAGGCATGGGAAGATGTAAGGTTTTGGGAGGTGAAACGGTGACGTGTATTATGGGAGTGTATTTAGTGCAGTTCTGTTTTCATTGTGGTCATTTATCGAGCGCGGAAAGAACGAGTTTTTGTACCTATCTGTTCGGCAATGTATCTCTCTCATTTTATCGCTTCTGTCAGACCTAGAGATGCAGTGAGGCGTCATTATAATACTCTCTGTGTCGCTCAGAAACGCTTACATACTTACTCATCGGCGCTATATCCCTTGTAAGGCCTTGGCCTCTCCGACGACGTCAGCCCAGATATCACGATTCCCGGCATGCGTTCTCCGTCTTCTAATTCCCATCTTTCTCAGATCACCTTCTACGTCAGCCAATCATCTTTTCCAGGGTCTCCCTCTCAATCTTTTACAACCACGATGACCACGAAATATCTTTATCCTCAGCCATTCTCTCGACATGTCTTAACCACCTTAATCTGTTGCATTACGGATTACGGCTCCTCCGAGGAGATTGTTACTGTTAGCTTAAAACTTTAAAATCATTTAAAAAAGTTTAATTGAATTTAATCATCGCACGTATTAACTAGTAAATTAATATTTACAGTTTTAAACTAAACAATTTAAGTGATAGAGGTTAAGCACCTCAACGGACCATTTCCATGTTTCAAAAACAATTATGATTAGAAATGGGAAAATAGATTCTCTTTGTTTAAATGGAACTACTATCATTTGTCTTTATCTTCCCTCCAGGTCAGTATCAACAGGCATTTCTGCTGAGATCAATATAACAATGGAGTGGCATCTGAATGTCCGTTATTCTTCTTCTCCGCACCGAAAGAACCAAGTGACTTGAAATTTCGGAATATAGTAGCGTTTTGCCGGAAATGTATATAGGTTATATAAAAAAAGACCTCAAGGGTCTCAGGTCCCACAAAAAGACCCTGATATCATTTAAATGGTTTCCTTTTTTACTTTTTTAAAATTACTTCTAGTCTAGACATCCGTTTTAAATTTTCATTATCATTAGACAGAGGGAGAAATATCATCAGCATCTCACACGGTTGAAGAAGGGTTAAGGACCCCTCTCTTTCTTGAAAAGACCCCTACTCCTTTTTTTCATCCCCTCTCATTTACCCCCCTCTCTCTCTCTCTCTCTCTCTCTCTCTCCCTCTCTTTCCATGCATTTCATGTTTGTCGCCAAATGGCGAAGATAGGAAATGAATGATTCCATGTGCGCGTACATACACTCACTCCACAGCGTGACGCCGAGTACAAAACTTGAAAACAATGAATTTCAAATTTATTTCGTCTCAATTTCAAAAATATCGCCAAAAACTCTGATTCTAACATGTTTACTCGGAGAAAAAAATTAAATTATCAACTGGATCACTGGGTTTGTGGTGAGTTCCAACAGTGACCAGACACTATTTACTGAAACGGTGTCCAATAATTTTTTTCATCTCCTTAAAAACATTGAATACGTGCACTCGATGACTCACGGTAACCACTCCAGCCATCTTAAAGGAAGAAGTACGTAATAAATAGGGCAAATACATTCTCACTTCCCCTTTCTGGCACACGTGCTCTGGTGTGCCAGAACACGCGGACTCACTGCGCAAGCGCCGGAGATATGGCTTGATAAGGCGAGGACGTGAGATAAGCCAGTGCTTCGCGCAAGGGGAGAAATATGTCCGGGCGATGTAAAACAATAAGGGAAGCGGACGATGGCAAAGAGCAGATAGCGTAATGATTGGGGGGGGCGGGAGGGGAGAGGAGTGGAGGGGGGAGAGGGGGGAGAGGGGCGATGGGGGGGAGGGGCGCCAGATTTTTCGTCCCGATACACGTTTCCTCGCGCCCCCTAGGGTGAGAAGAAATAAACTGAAAATTGGAGAGAGCGGGTTCATCTCCGTCTCTTGAGCTGGCCTCCCAAGAACTACTAGCCGCCCTCCGACCGCGTCTTTCTTATCTAAACTACCAACACGTAAAAAAAATATCACGAAGTAAATCAATCGTAAAAGCTTCATTTAAAATGCACGAGGTGCGCATATAAGCGCATTGGACGGAGTCTAACAAAGATATAGTTAGAGATATATCTCACCAATAAATCAATTTAAATGCATCGGGATTTGCATGTACGTAATTCAAGTATACAATTATGTGTTTGCATAATTTACTCTTAAGCGTACGGAAAACGCGCATTTTCCCAGCTGTACGGCATTTTCCCAGCTTGTATGATAAAAAATAAGATTTATCCACCAACATAATGACTCTTGAATGAATGAAAGTTCTTCTTCACCAACATCAGCCACGACGAAAACGGAAACAAATCGAAACGATAATCGACAAAAAATAATTGAATCGATACTATTGCATTTTACGCTCTTTCTCTCTTTAATAAGTATCTTTTCCCTGTCATCTCGCTTTTCGTGGCGAATGCCGCTGGCACCACCCGCCCCACGCCCACACTATGACAGGGAGTAATATCAGTCACCATTACTAGAGGGCAGTCTAAGAATCATAACGTCGTAACAAAAATATTTTCTCAGAAATGTTTTCCAAGTTCTGCCTTCCGTCAGTTGAAGTACCTAAGCCACGAAGTGGACCCTTTAGACACAGTTGATGGGACAAAAATTTCCACGGGGAGGCAGACAAAAAAACACAGTAACACGAAAAAGAAAAACACTTACAGGAAGCTCCTTAATATTTCGGCGCGCTGCGCGTCTTGTTCGCAAGGACGTACTCTCTAAAAGTCTTCGAGTGAAATCTGTCACTCGAGCTTCGAGCGAACGCCTCTTTCACTCGTACTCGAGTGAAATAAGCCGTCGAATCACTCCGTTCGAGTCAAACATTTTCACTCGTGCCCTTTGAGTGAACATTTTACTCAAACGGCACGAGTAAACTACCCCAATCTACTAACGTTCGAGTGAGTCTTCACTCGAATCGAGGGTTCCGCCCAAATAACCCTTCCGGGTATACCTACGTCATCAAAGATGGCAGGTCGGCGATATTAGGGAAATATAAACATAACACAACGAATGATAATTGAAACTAAATATTCGTTCCTGTAGAAAAATATATAATGTGTGTTTGTATACCTTAAGAGGTTACTTTTTGTTACATCCCCAAAATATTTTTTTCCTGGAATCAGTGTTGTATTCAACCCTGGCCACACCATTAAATTTTATGGATGATTTCCATTCCCAACTTTTAAGAATAGATGTAGATGATGTATAAATAGATTTATAGTTTATACTTTGTGTGTATTCTGTTCAATTTTGACGCTGCATTTGCATTGTAATCTGTAATTTTTATATGTGTGTTACAAATAAAGTCTCTCTAAACCTCACTCAACATCGATCGGCCCCGGTGGCGGTAGGGTAAAGCCCTCGCCAGTCAACCCGAAGGACGCGGGTTCGAGTCCCGCCTGCGTAGAATATTTTCTGCCCAGGACATGGGTGGTCTGTTGTTACTATTATTCTCCCGACGTAAATTGGCCCATTGTGCTGTATTCGGGGCAGTGAAGATAAATAAATAAAATCTCCCTCTAAACGAGAGAACAATCACTCGACACTTCTAGTAAATCTTTTACTTTAAACAATACTCAAAGCTGGAGGGAAACCTCACTCTATTGGATTGATACTTCACTCGAAGACTTTTAGAGAGTAGGAATAGCATGTAGGACGACGAGCAGGAATCAGCCGCCGTTCTCATTTCAGTCACCCCAGCGGTTAATCAAATTCCAATGCACTAGAACGTGAAAGTATTTCAAGAGTAACATAAATATATATAGAATATAAAGTTGAAAAGCGAATTTTTATTTCGTCGCCACGGACGTTGATTTATCAATATATTTTGGGCACAAAATGCGAAACATAAAAGCAACACATACAGGCAGAGAGAAAATATAAACTTAGGTACGTGAGCACCAATCAGTATTATTGCATAAGTTCCATTCCACCCACGCACATTAACCGAAAACTCTTCATAAACTCTTTAAATATGATACGTTTCACCTGCCAGAGATAATACAAATGAGCTTCCAAGATCCGTCTGCCGTCATAATTTCCGGGTATGATCACGTGACTCTTAAGGCAGGTACTTAAAATCCTCCTTTTTTTCGTCGCACAAATTACCTACCACGCTACTTCCTGGAAATTATTCCAGCACACTCTAAAACACGATGGTACACTAGAGCAAGACGTGGAAAGGACGACGTTGCGTGGTTCAGAAAGATTCTGAAACTAAAATTTTGCTACAAAATTACAAGTGCTCTCTTCTTAAAGGATTTTTGTAATAAACTATTGCTAATTAAAAAAGTAAGTAACTAGTAGTCACACGTTCGGCCACCAGCCAATTATTTCCTATCAATTGCGAAAAACAATGCGAAAAATAAAACCATGGGAGTGTAAAATGACATAAATCCTCATCAGCTTTTGCATGCTAATTGTACTCTTACACAACTCCCTTCACTTACGTACACCATTTTTCAGATCCCAACATGAACTTCGTTTTTCGAAGACCATAATACTTTGTAGAGCTTCAATGTTCTCAGATATTATAGTTTTTTTTCTTTTTGAGACTTCTTCCAACACTCCAGAATTCTCTTCGATATTTATTCGGACTTCGCATGAGTCACTTCTGATGTGCTCTCACTTCAAATATGTCGCTCGATTGAGTCCGATCCGTAGAGGACCAGCAGTCACAGAATTTGATGGCAAGAGGTGGCTTCAGCAGGAAAGGCTTTGTGAGGCGACTCAAAAGCGTCATACGTTTTCATCTGGAAAAGTAAGATTGATCAAGACGCCCATGTGATGAGGGATACACGCGTTGGCGTATTAAGGTCGAATCGTTCTCAAGCATAAGAAATTCCACAACTACGGAACCTCAACGTCAAACGAAAAGCAAGAGAAACAAAAAGTATGGAGAAATCAGTTCCCTGCGGTCAATTATCCGGTGGTATTTTCCGTTTCACCCCGACCACGATCGAGCAACTCCCGCTAAGGTATCAGCGAGAGAGAAGAAATGAGACAATGGAACTCCGGAAAAAAGATCCTAAAAATGAAGCCAACTTTCCGTCAGGGAAAAATCAATACGTGCCCACTCTCCGGCAAAGTAATTTCTGCATCCCAGGAGGCCGTGTGCGCTCACCACCCTCAGTCAGTTCAACCTCTCCACCCTCTCGCATTTCCACTGCTGAGGCCGATTGCGGAATGAGAGTGCGTCCCTGCTCAGCACGTGATTTTTACTGACATTATATCATCCATCTCTTCCCCCTCCTTTTTAGGGGGATTATGGCGCTCTCCATGCACTCGTAAAGAGAGCAGTGCTAAGCCGGGCCCTTGGGGAACCACTCCTCCGTGACAGAGGAGCACGCACGGTCAAACAAAAGGAGGAATAAATGGGAACTTTAGTCCACTAAGTGGATTGGACCGAGCTCACTTGTTTGCGTGTCTTAATTGCAGTCCCCAGGGAGACCTCGTCCAGCTGACCCTCCTCCATGAAAAACTACCGCTTCTCCACATGAGACACAACACCGATGCCTTACTTCCGTAGGAAAACGCATGCCTCTCACTGATCTCTGAAGTAATGCCCCGCAAGGACTACGATGTGTCTGCAGGGCTAAATCGACGATTTGATAAAGGATTGAACTTTTACTGCAGACGATAAGAGATAAATTGATATTTTTTTAAGTATTCTACCAATAATAAAAGGTAGGTTTTGTTAAAAGTCGGAGAATTTCCTCCCGGTTTTCTTCACTTTCAGGGGTCTAACTACATCTAGTAAGTATTTCCTTTTCCGCCTAAGCATACGATCTACCCTTCTTCATCCCGTCCATGAACCCCATTCTTTTTCTTCCCCTTCTCCGCTTGCCCAACATCCTTCCCCGATATCACACTCTTGAGCAACTCATCGCTCCTTATTCCGCTCCTCCTCCAGCCACCTACTATGCCGATCTCGAAATTTCATTAAGAAGTTTCCTTTCCTCCCCCACCATATTAAGCACTTCCTTGTTAGTCTTCCTTTCCGTCCACCCCACCTTCTCCATCCTTCTCTACACCCACATCTCAAATGTCTGCAGTCTATTCTCGTCCTACTTTCTGAGGGTCCACGTATCAGCACCATACATCGCCACGCTCCATATCAAGCTCTTCACCAGCCTCTTCTTCGCGTCCATACCCGAAGTCCCCGTCATCACACCCCTTCTATTACTAAAGTTCTCCATAACTAACGCTATTCTCCTACTTACGTCTTCGCCACGGTGTCCATTTTCTCTCGCACTGCATTTCTAAAGCATCAACCAAAGCTAGTAGTCCCTTAGAAGATCAACTAACCAGACCATATCAGAGGCCCTCCTACTTTGAATCCCTCATCAAGTTCTTCACATACCTCTCTGTCGATTTCCTCGGCAAATATGTTGAAAATCAAAGTCGACAACGGGAGCCCTTTCCTTACTCCGCGACCAATAGTTACCCACTCTTATTCACCGTCAGCCACCCTCACTTGTGCCTATCTGGGCCAAGTCTAAGTTTCAGATTAGTCTCCTATTGCGCCAATCTATTCCCATTTTCCATAGAATCTCGGTTAGTTTTTCCCAGTTTACTCTGTCAAACGCCTTTCCAAAATCCACAAAGCAAGCCAAAAACATCCTGGCTATATGTAACTATCTTTTCATAAGTGCAAAGCGTGCAATACCCCGATTACATCCCGAGTTGACCCTCCTTTCCGGAACCCAAATTGCTCATCGCCCGAGCAGTAATTTTCCTAACTCTCCAATCTAGTATTGGTTATTCTAAGTAAAACTTTGGCTGCGTGTCATGCAAAGCTGAACTTAACCATTACTAAACCCTGATATCGTCGGCGCAAGCAAAACCGAGGGTATGAAGAGACAAGGGAAAACAAAAAATGAAACCCTACTTAGATAAGACTGTTTGATATCTTAAGCCATGAACACCTAATGAATAAAATGAATCCACAATACTTCAAATTAAAAGGGGCACTGCAACAACTTCACAGAAAAAGTTTATACGAGAGCTAATGTCATTGAAAGGGTGTTAGTCGCATCATTTTGGCTTATCAAAACTTTTCTTATCGCTATTTTAAAAATATTTTTAGTTCTTTTTACCGACTACGCTTCATATATCTTAACACTGATGACATAATTTTTTGCATAATTCAAACCATTTAAAAAAGTTTATTTTTTTAAATGTATGTGGAGCGAAAACATTCCTAGCACCATAAAATAGCGCGGTTAACAGCGCCTCACGGACGAATGCTAATAGCATTAACGTGTGTGGTTTTCAATGACGAACAAAAATGTAAACTTTGAAAATTGTCGATTAACGTGTACCCAAAGAGCTTAATATCTCTCATCATAGCATTCTGCTGGCAAAAGAAGTGCCTCAAACGCTTATGACACTGAAACCATTTGTAACATTCCCTTGAAACGCATAGGACGAGTGCATTCTCTAAGGCTTCTCAAAACGCCCTGAAAAACATGCATAAAGGGAGAGAGATTCATCAACTCATATGACATTACTTCAATGTCTAAATCAATAAAATGAACCTTCATATTATCAAATACGTGAATATTGCACGTGTCAACTTCAAATAAGGATTAGCAACAACAAATAAAATAAGATGTTACCCTATTAATAATGGCTAGAAATGTGTCGCATTGATAGAAATCACAAATATAAATTGTAATGTATTAAATAATCTAATCCCCAAAGTCACGAGATTTAGGAATTGATACGTAAGGCAATTTCGTGCAATCGGCCTATATTTATCTCGAATAGCATTGCAAAGTGTCCTTACATATATATTGGCGATGGAATATGGCTTCCTTCCATCTTTACGGTTACAATAAGTGAAATAATTAACGAAAGGGGGAATTATTTCTGGCAATCACCCTGCTGGTGCAATATACTGCTCATTTACAAAATACGGAGAAAATATAGAAGACAATATGCATTGAGGAAAATTGTGTGCGCTTCCCTTATCAGCTCTGAAGTAATCGGCAAGTCCCTTTTAAATTACAAGGATAAACTCTCCAAAGCGGAGAGGAAGTTTTAAAAGTATGACAATAAACACGTCTCAATTGACGGGTCAAACAGTAAAATAGTTCTATATCAGGGCTGAAAAGTACCGATACGGTTTTGCTATACATTACGAAGCAAAAAGGCTTGCAAACATCTGTGGAAGGCAGTGGTGCACCAAACGGATGGCGGAGCCGGACAGGGGGCGCCATTACGGGGAATTCCTTGCGAATTCCACCCCCAGAAGATAGGGAAATGCTCAAGTATACAACCTCATTCTTAAGTACACAACGCAAGTCCTATTATAAACATAAAGAGAAGATAAAAAAGAGTTTAAAAGAAGAATAGAGCATTAAATATAAGTGAGGGGGCGCCAAACCTTCTATTTTGCCATGGGGGCCAGATTCCCAAGCCACAGCACGGGTGAGAAGGATGGCATTCAAGCATTGTTGACAAGAATATCACAAACGGACAAAAATCGGAGCTTTTGGTACAATAGGAGGTGATTGGCACGCTAAGGTAATACTATGCAATAACGATGGTTTTCCTACTCAATCTTCTCTATTCAATACATTTACACCAATTTGACTGGGAGTGTTTTCCAGATGGAAGTACGGAATTCTCTCCTAACTAATCACCCAACGCTTTGTCTTTCGCACCCATGGACCAGAACACTTTTTTTACCACCATATCTGATAGCTCCCATATCTAAACTTTCAATGGGAGATATATCTGTTATTAAATGTATCGACATATCCAAGGGCAATACGTTTAAGGCTTTAAAACCTTAAGCTTCAGTAAATGGAAAACTTCCGTTCACCTTAATAATGACTCCAATGCCAAGTTTTGTGAACTCCGGCCATACACTTTCACGCAATATGAGTCGACTTAAACATGTTCTCCCATCGATTTGGCTCACGTCAGATTATCGAGAATCTGTATTACATATTTCCAAAAACCAAAGTTTTAGTCAACATCAAAGTTAAGTCTACGTCATCTGGCGGATAACTCCAACATAGATTATAAAACCGAGCCAATGAATCTAAACCGTGGTCGGCTGTAAATAAATCATTAAATTCTATCTGACCCGTGCAAATATTTTGCATAGTACATATGAGGTTTTTTTCTTTTTTCTTCCTTCTTTCTTCCTGTTCTTCTACCTGTCGAATATTTCGCACAGTGTGCAGCTTCTTCCTGTTTCTTCCTTCTTTCTTCCTGTTCTTCTACCTGTTTCTTCCCATGGACAATCATATGTTATTTATGTTTGTGTTAAAGATACCTAACGTAAACGCAAACGGTCACAATGATTGCACGTATAATGTAAACAATCTAACTAAACAATGTGCTAATAGATGGCGCCTCCTACAGTCTTTTAAGCACATAACCATAGCCAACATATTAGTTGATTATATTGTCAACAGATGGCACTGTATCATTTTTTAACAAAAACTTTAATTTTAATTTTTGTTACAAAAACTAATTTTAAACCATAGGTCTATTTTTTGGCAATAGCAGTGAACATAAGCTTTAAAACGATGTTTGATTCATTAATTTTGATGAAGAATTATGGGAGTTATGGCGTTGCGACAAAAAACAACTTTGAGAAATAATATATGTGATTATGAAGTGATAAGATGAACAATGAAATAACAGCATGATGATAGAACATTTTCTCAAGATATGTTGGCAAAAAAAGTATTATTATTATTTTGATTTTACTTATTTTGATTAAAAATTTAAAACTTATTTTGATATATTGATGAAAATAAGTGGCCAAATTTTAATACATTACTCGCGTTATAAAAATATAAACATTTGATTTAACTATACAATGAAACATGAAATATCGGTTGTTCTCAGCATGCCGAAGGCATGAAAAAAGAAGTTAGGTTCCGCACTAAAGGCGTCGAATGCGCGCTAACCTTGTTAGACTTTTGGGAACTCTCTCAATTCAATAGCGCCAATGAAGCATTGAAAAGAATTGTCTCTCGGCACAATGGGAACCAAGATGACACATATACTGTGTATGTTATGCGAGTAACGGAGATGAATTCCGATAATACGGACAGCATTCCTAGGCATCTTGAGACTCGCTCCAGTGGCTCCTAGCTATTCGTGCACCGAGAGCATCGAAGGCACAGAGCATTCCCACGGCCCAGCCACGCCCACCGGGGAAGATCCCTTCCCATCGGCCCCCACAAACCGCCATCGCGAGAAATTTCAGCCACTTCACTCGGATAACAGTATCCACAAAGACAAGAATAAACACTCAGCAGGCCGAAGAGGTTGGATTCCAACACTCAGATCACTCAATATAGCGCGCCCATGAATGCCCACTATTAGCCGTTTCACACGATCCATCACTAGGCATGGTTAACTAGTCGACAGAGCTCCCACATAAGTTCCTGACGTAGACATGAGCGGCGAGGATGGGCGTAAAAGAGGGAGGGGGTGAAAAATGGACGAAGGGGAAGAGAGATGGCAGGGGAGCCAACGTACACACATCGCATGAAACGCTAAGCATGCCAGCCAAGCGGCTTGCAAGATTGTGCCTCGATCTTTAGAAATGTTGAAATCACCCATAGCTATGACTTGGTGAGCCTTTGGTGCTAGCAGCAATAAGAACGATTTTTTGACCGACCCTTACGCTCAATCAACCTTCCTCCCCGTTTCGTAGTATTTCGAGAGTTCCGTAGCTCATGTCCCAAAATCATCCACTTCGCAGCACCCAGGGCGCAGCACCCAGGGCACAGCACCCAGGTAGAACACGACATTGTGAGGGCGAATTCCAGCGCGATTGGAGCAGATCCGAAACATGATTACTGAACTTGCACTGAAGTGGCGGGGGAGTATTGTCATTCACATCTCAATGTAAACTACTTAAATATTAAAGAAACCAATCAATAGTAGCAAAACAGCCGATGAGACATAGTTACTAATGGAAGGAGTAATAGATGGCGCAGATTTCAGAAATTAAAGACCGCACCGCGTCTGCAAAAGTTAACGTACTTGGTCGAAGGTTACGAGGTCCTACTCGGAGCTAGAGACAAACTAGTGCCGAATCAATCATGGAATGAAGTTGCTCAACCATGATGACGGGGCGATTCCACGTCACCCTCGGAAAATATTTCCTACACTGAGAAAAAACTCTGGTTGTACAGCTATAATTCTAGCTGTATAGCCAGAATATCTAGCAGTATATGGGACAGCTAGACGTGTAGCTATACAGCGAGAAATTTCTAGCAGAGCCATCTATCCGTCTAAATAGATATTTCTAGGAAGACGGCAATACGGTATAGCTCTCCAGCCATATGGAGTAGCTAACCGATTGCTTCGCATATAACACCAGCTAGACAGATTAGCCACTAGCTAGATATATTGCCGATAATCTGTTAAATTTCTAGCTGGTCTACGGTATATTACGAATATGTATGTATTTATACATAAAATACTTCTTCAGAAAAAAATAACTTTCCTGTGCATCACAAAAATAGAAGTAGTATATGCGATGTCGAATAAATCTGAAAGCATTACACTTGGCTGCATACTGGATAATTTTGAACAAGTTTAATCACATGAAATGAAAAATATCTCAATACTGGAATGAAAAATATTTTACCTAACGCATGCTACTAACTTATTTAATACGTTTTGCTTCAAAATTTCTTCCGTGGAAGAGTTCTAGTAGGAAATAATAAAAAACATTTCGCAATTGATACTTACCGTCAAACATAGACCCGTACGGCCGTATCCATAGATTTCAGTAAAAAGGTGCTAGTAGGTGACTAACTTAGTCAGCTACTAAGAGATCTTACTCGCATACGAAAAAATAGTATTCTTAGAGCCTTTCCACTGAGCTACTAACCTAGTATGCTATTATCGTCACTATCGTATCGGAGTACATAATTGTAGGTAGCGACTGCCCTAGAAACAATGAAGCTGAATGTATAGAAAAATCGGGAATACGTGCTAGTTATAAACTTTATTTTTGCCACACGTAGTAATACACCACAAACTTGCACAGATCGTTCATAAAATCAATTGGGCACACTGCAGCTTCACCACATCAAAGTTTAACGTACTCCATCCACTCGCACCAAATTAAGGTATCAGTTATATTCAAACAATCACAGTACTTTCTTGAGGTTTTCACCGTTCCGTCAATATAAAAACACTCAAAATGGAAAATTTTTGCCTCTAGTTAATGGATAATATCTGCCATTTACACAGAAAATGTAAAAATACTCACATTCACAAACTAACCATCATTCTGTGAACGAAAAACGAACATGCACACGGTACAGCGAACATTGTCACTATTTAATCTGGATACCTATTTGTCCCTTCATGAATCCTTTCTGAGCATAAAATAAAACGAAACTGATTTAACTTATCCATTTACAAGATAAAACATAAAATATGATGCGATACACTGTTGAAGCACTGGAAGAAAACATTTTTCTGCGTGAACCATAACAACGTTCTGCAACCATAACAAAAACGAAACGAAATAGAATTACGGCAGAATGTAAACATATCAGCGCTTTGATGTAAACATATTCGCAATTACAATCATTACCTGAGCGAAATCATTACAATTCAATACGATAACAATTGTACGTCTTTATATCAGTGTAAGACACATTTCTACGACAACAAACAGTAATATACTCGAGTTTATTACTCTGAAGCACGTCACTTGATGCAGTAGTCACGAAAACCAATATGCACTTGTAAATTGTTTACGAGGCTTCCTCCTCGACACATTCTTTAAAATGGGCTCTTATCTCGTAGAGTAATCATCTAAAAACACAAATAAAGAGCACTAACGTCCAATGATTTTTAAAAATGCAATCGTTACCCTCAAAAACAGTCCATACACACACAACTATTTATTCACTTTATAATGATGTGAGGCATAGCACTGATAAAACGAGATGAAGAAGGGGTGATAACCACTTTACGACGCTCAAAACCACACTAATCATCTCACTAGCTCTTCCTTTTTCGTTGAATAAAACACTCATGAAGCACTACGGAGTACCACAACACACTGATAGACTAAGAGCAAATAATTAAAAAGCTTAGTTTGATCCAGCAACAGTACAGCACATTTCCCTATATACATTTCCCTATATTCAGTTGACGTCATTACCGGTCTTTTTTTGATATACTACGATGCCATTAGTAAGTGTAAATGTTTGCACCGCATGTGGTAATAATGCAACGGAAGACTCATCGATCTCTTGTTCGCGTTGTGGCCTACGAGTGCACAAAACTACGGCCTGCTCCGGTCTAACAAGAAGTGAATTGCAATCTCTTGGAAGCAAACAACAGCTGAGATATTTTTGTGTGTGCTGTGCTAAGGCTGATCAATCTTCCCGTAACAGCCTGACTGGCCTAAACGAGTTGAAATCCATTCTTGAAATTTTCAAATCAGAACTACAAGAGATCAAAGCCACGCTAGCGGACCTGAGCAAGAATAAAAACTCCATACCAGACGTGATTTTTGAATCACTGATTGGTGAATTTAACGATAGACAGAGGAGGTCTTCCAATGTTATTCTGTTCAATGTTCCAGAGGATGACTGTGCTAATGAAAGTGCTGCGCACGATAGTGATCGTAGGCGTGTTGTGGATATTCTCAAGGATGTCCCTTCTCTATCTACCGAGGTTGTACACGTTCATCGTCTTGGCAGAAGGCAATCAAACAAACCGCGTCCATTGAAATTAATCTTGCAGAGTCCACGCGACGCGCTATTAGTCTTGAAAAACAAGAAGAACTTGAAAGACGGTGTCTTTGCCAGGAATGACAAAACCCCCCGAGAACGGCAATTCTATAGCAAGTTATCAGAAGAACTTGAAGAAAGGAAAAAGAATGGCGAAACGGACATTGTTATAAAATATTTCAACTCGGTTCCTTCGATCGTCAAAATTACGCCAAAAAACAGGTAATCTCGTCCTCTGGTCTCAATATATATTACCAAAATGTGAGAGGTCTGAGGACGAAATTCAACCTAATAATGCGCTCTACGTACCAATTGTATGATGTATTAGTCTTAACCGAAACGTGGCTCTCGCCGGACATTGTATCTTCGGAGTTGGGGTTAAAAGGCTTCATTATTATTAGATCAGATAGATCTAGCTTGACGAGCAGTAAATCAAGAAGGGGTGGTGTCTTGATCGCCATTCGTTCATCATTGTACTATAAGTGTCTGGTTACCCCATCTCAAGTCGTCGAGCATTTGTTTGTGCAAATTTCGCTAGATAAAACTGTATAACTAATTGGTGCTGTTTATCTCCCCCCGAATTCAAATACTGCTGTTTTTGAGGATTATTGCAATACAGTTGAAGGTATCATGACTACTACGCAATACACCGATGTACTATTGCTTGGTGATTTTAATGTTCCTGATTTTAACTGTGATTTTTCTAACTCTAGTCATACTAGTCAACTAAGCTCTCCCCAAGGTAAATTATTACTTGAGACCATCAACTTTCTTGAATTATTTCAAGTTAACAACTCTCTTAACTCCATCCATAGGAGACTGGACTTAGCCTTTTGTGATAAAATGAATGTTACCCCTTGTATTGTTACCGACTCTCTTGTACCCCCGGATGTTTATCATCCAGCACTACATTTCTTCATTCCTCGAAAGAATTTTTCTCACCCTGAAAACACAGGTCATATTGATTATGACTTCAGTAAGTGCGATTTTACATCTATCAGTGCCATACTTGAGAACATTAACTGGCTGCTGAGAAATAAATCTGTAAATGAAGCCTTTGACACTTTTTACTCTGCTCTCTATGATGCTATTGATCAGTGCACACCTAAATCATATTTTCATGTCTCCTCCTATCCGAAATGGTACTCTAAGCAGCTTAAGACATTAATTAATCAAAAGCGATTTAATCACTCTGTTTACAAGGCTACAGGCTCTGCTGAGGATTACATTTGCTTTTCCAAGACTAGAGCAGAATGCAAAAAACTTGCTAACGATTGTTACCGCTCTTACATGAATAATTTGTCTTCCAATCTCTCCAGTAATATTAAACCATTTTGGAATCATGTGAAAACCATGCGAAATGATACTTCATTTCCTCAAAATATGTACCTTGACGATGCTGTTGCTGATAGCCACCACTCAATTGCTGAGATTTTTGCTAAATATTTCTCTGGGGTCTTTTCTACTGACCAAGTCGACGTACTTCCTTCTTGTACCTTTCCTGTTAATATTACCTTTAATTCTATTTCAGTTATAGTTAATGAAATAATAACCAAGCTAAAAGGTTTGAATACAAGTAAAAGCAGTGGCACAGATAGAATCCACCCTATCATTCTCAAATCTTGTTATTCAGCTCTTTCTTACCCGCTTTTCATCCTCTTTAATTTATCCTTTAAATGTGGTACTTTCCCTGATGTTCTGAAAACAAGTTATGTCATTCCTATTCATAAGTCTAATGACAAATGTGACATATCAAACTATCGTCCTATTATAATTCAATCTATAACAGTGATGGCCAAAGTGATGGAAAGCATTGTTGTTGACAAACTTGAACCCTTGCTTAGAAATGTCATTGTACCTGAGCAGCATGGATTCAGACAGGGTATGTCTACTTTGTCTAACCTATTGGTTTTTACTAACTACTTAATTAATGGCCTTGAGGAAGGTCGTCAAATTGATGTGGTCTACACAGACTTCTCCAAAGCTTTTGATAAGGTTAATCATATTATTCTGTTACATAAAATGAAATCTCTTGGTATCAGTGGGAGTGGACTGGATTGGTTTCATAGTTATCTCATGGGCCGACATCTTCAAGTAAAAATTGAGCACACCTTCTCAAATCCTTTTCCGGTCAACTCTGGAGTTCCACAGGGGTCGCACCAAATCATTTCGCTGTGCATCTAAACACCGTCTGCTGTAAATCTACAGGTACCCAGCTTAATGCGACTGACTATACAGTATCTTACATACCTCCACAGCTATAAAATCTGCTGATTCAGCAAAACTAAAGCACCAATCCGTTTTAGCAGTAGAGCGTATGCACTTTTTTTTCAGTGTAAATCAACTGTAAAAGAATGCCCCTCCTCACATAAACTTCATCACCCCCAAGTGCGCATACACGATGTTACCGTTTGGCTGGCAAAATCATTAGGTTTTTAAAGTACATAACAGCCATATTCGTCCATTTAATTATCACCTTTTCAAATGGAGACAGATTTTTAAATTAAGTCATTATGGACCTGAAGGACTTACGAAAAATGGCACTAAAAACTCGGCGTTTAGTGAACAGCAATGCAGACTTAAAAAGGCCAGATAAATAATCATAAATAATGAACCTGACAGCCAATAAATATTTTATTGGGCGATATATTTTCAGAGCTCAACTGTTGATACTGTTAGCCCAGTTCGCTTCTCGCCCTTGCCTCGTAATCCGCGAGATTCGGGGTGAATAAAAGCAAATCACAAGTGATACCGTCGCAGGAGAGAGACAGCCTCAAAGGAAGGGGTCTGCTCTGCGCGCATGCAATGTGTGATTTTCAAGTGGAAGGAGATCATTGAGTGCAGATTTAACGTAGTACGAGCGAGATAGTTCCCTAGTCATAATAGAGGCCATATTCGAATTATGCGTTTTAATTTCACCAGCTGTAGGACACATCAATTAAATATTGCATTATCAATGGTGCAATAATATAGTTTTATATGACAGAAATCGTCAGTAATTAAATGAAAATATCTAAATAAATCTTTAACTTGAATAAAGTTTTTCGCGCGGTGCGTTTGAAACTCCTTCAAAACGGAAGGTTTTTTGTGATACCCAAGAACCTATTGCGGTGACAATATGATTAATTTTCAAAAATAGTTGATAAAACAAAGAAACTACACGAGGTTAGTTTTTTATGACATCTAAGTGTTAGAAATACCTCATTTTGTAGATTATGTCTCTCTGGAGTGCACACACGTACCATTTCCCATGTAAAAGGGCTGGTATATTTTGGCAAATACCTCGGAAAGTAATGCGGTAAGGGGTTGAATTTTTTGTCTCATTAGAAGGATAAGATATTTTTCTTTAAAATGAAGCCAAATTCATTGATTTGTAAGTAAAATAATTTGTCCCTCGGACTACCTTAAAAGACTTCCTAAGCAAGTCGAAAAAAATTCTTGCGCATCATATTACTCAAGTGCGAGTGTTGATGCGCGGAAATTCACCATACACGGATTAAGAAAGGGAAGGTCTGGCGAAACTCATTTAGCATTGATTGTCCCACGATATTTTAGTCTTCGGCTACGATAAAGTTCCGGTAGACGAATTTGTTCTTGATTAAAAAAAATAATTTGATAAAATGTCTCATAGAAAGTTCCTAAACAAACATTTCAAAAAGGCGTAAGAGGACGACGTGATTTCCTGGATTAGGGAATTCCTACGCGATTGTGTGCAGACAGTTGTATTAGACGGCACTATCTCTAATGAAGTTTAAGTCACTTTGGGTATCTCATAGGAGAGTGTCATAGGTCCACTTCTATTCCTTTTGTATGTTAACTATATTACTGAAGTGGTAGAAGGTAAGCTTAGTAGAAAGTAAGAAAAAGAATCTGTTGAGTATCTCGAAGTGTAACAAATGATCTCTTGTGGAGCAAACATATTCGGGAAATAACTGGTCAAGCTAATGGTAAATGGCAAAAAACAAAGACATGGTACGCGGCAGCGCGGCAAGTCCTTATACGAAGGAGAACATTTCAGTGTTGATTGCCGACTTCAAACAACACATTTCAATTCCCCGAAAGGCAAACGGTGGCTACTCGACAATACACGGAAGTGGTACGATTCCACCAGAATACGTTATAGTTAATAAAAACGGAATAACGGAGCCGGGATACATTTTAGTACATAGGAGAAGAAAAATTAATGATTAAATTAATGGTCGGAAATCAAAACATTCAAGTAATGGTCCACTAATATTTTTATTATTAACGACCCGGGATTTGTCACGTAATGACATCTTCTGTCATTACGTGACGAAACCCGAGTCGTAAATAATAAAAATATTAGTGGACCATTACTTGAATGTTTTGATTTCCGATATGGAGAGGTTTCACAAAGTGAAGCCTAAATTTATTAGTTATAAATTAATGGTGATGCAATAAAAACGTTGATCACAAATGATGTGTACTTGGTTGACTTGAGTTACCCCACAGTCAGTACGACATTCCACGTAATAAGACTTAGACATTTTTTTTTAAATCTCTGTTGCTACTATACACCCTTAACAATGTCTGTGGTATTAATCCCTTCTTTAAAACCCATAACATTCCCCATTGGAGGAATACCCCACTGATCGAGAACCCCCGCCATAAAGGGAATGCTGTGCAAAGGTCATATCTTTCCTGGCCAAATTAAAGGGATGGCTTGGAGGGGAACGAGCTGACGTCACAGCGCAGCAATCACACGCACCAGACGAATGGACAGGAGGGAGCGGCTCCTTACGGCACCACCGCTGCTCCACCCCATCCCCCCCCCCTCCTTCCACCTCCTCTCCACGACCAAGAGTCTCAAAGCGCCACTTGCACATCATCCCTAGTCCCACCACTGTCGGACGTTTCGCTATGGATGCTCGAATTTAGGCTTTGATTACAATCGAACCAACAGACTCAATACAAAACGAGTTGCACGAAAATTTTTCTTGTTTGATTTTTTCGTGATTATTTCTGAGATATCATTCTAATCCAGGGATAATCCACGGTTTGAGAGGTAGAGACTCCTTGAGGAACAGATGGAAAACCTACCAGGCTACGATATGAAAATTGTTCTAGGGGACACAAATGCCAAATTCGGTATCGAGGATACAAGGAAACTGGCTGTGGAAATGAAAGTTTACATCAATTAATTCTTGCATCCTGCTCCTCGATTAATTTCATACTCTAATCGAGCCTCTCAAACAACGTAGTGATGGAATCTCCCTGATTTTTCTCTCCCCCTTAAATTCACTTTATATTCCCTAAAAAAAAAGGCAATAAATATAGTCGTATGACTTCGTATCACTCACAATTTTCTTGCACTCTGCCTCTCTATCGACAATATGTCCACTCTGCCTACGCGAAATCTGGCATTCAGAACACTTCCAGTCATAACCACTCGCCACTATGCCATATAAATCCTCCTTCGAAAGAGGCTTCTCAGCGATTTGTCCAAGGTAGTTGCTTTTTCACGCAGAAAGTGAGATAAAAATTGTGTTTGGAGTTGACTTTCGGCACGTATAACACAAAGCCATGTTGACGCCACTGTTAATACCACCTATTATCCACTCAGTGGATTCCAGCAGAATTTCACTAACATTAGCACTGCTATTTCTCCTATTACTTAGAAGAATATTCGCTGTTCAAATAACAAGTCCGCATTCACAACCGCCTCAGGTCAATACACGACCTAGAATAGCATACCAGATAGGGAGAGAGAGAGACACCGGGAACACATCACGCGCTTTTGACGAGGAGCAGCAGTGAAAGGGAGAGAACGTCTCATTTTAAGTCCTCTACAAATAGACGTGGGCATGGATTTTAAAAAGTGGACTAATTTAAATACTTATACATCTACACAATACCCTGCGAGCTGCCGCATGGGCGTGTGGCAGGGGGTGTTAGATCACCAGCCGTGTAAAGGTGTACGTTATTTTGGAAATGAAATGGTGACATGTATTATAGTGGAGTGTATTTAGTGGAGCTCAATTTTTATTGTGATCGCTAATTGTTCGCGGAAAGAACGAGTTGTTGTACCTATCTGTTCGGCAGCGTATCTCTCTTATTTTATCGCATCTGCTAGACCTAGAGATGTAGTGAGGAGTTCTCTGTGTCGCTCTGAAAAATATGAGTTCTGAATTTCTCAAGCAACCTAAGCCTAGCGTGTAGCCTCCGAGTCTCTAGGGGCTCCCACCATAATCCCTCTAAAAGTTGTGAGTCACTATGTGTACGCTCTTAGCAGTTTTTAACGAAGCGAACTTTGTATTTTTATTAATTTTTTGGCTAAATCTATTTGACCATGGTCCCAAATGCTCGCGGTGTATTCTAGGTGTGGCCTAACCAGAGCGAAGTGGCATCTCTCTTTGACTTTTTTATCCGTGGACCTTCCTATTATACGTTTAACAAAACCTAGTTTCTTTAATGCTGCACCACATATGTTCTGTATGTGTAATCCCCACACATATCAGATGTTAAGGGAGTTCCAAGGTAGGAGTAACTATATCAAATTACATTAGACACGAACCAGAGATTAAAAAATAGATTAACTCTAGCAAATAGATTCTTACAAAAATACCACAGCCTCCTATCTTTAAATTCCTGTCGTATAAAACAAAAATTAGAGAGTACAAAACTATAATCTGCTCAGTAATTCTCAATGAATCCGAGACAGAATCTGAATAAGGAGAAAAATTTGATAGTGTTGGAAAAAAAAGATATTAAGGAAGATCAGCGGGCCTACATACGAACAAGTAAGATGGAGAAGAAAGTACAAGAAGGGAAACAGAGGCCGATATCATTAAGTACCGATACTCCCTCATATCATGAGTACCGAAATCATTTTTCTCTATCAAATAATAGCACCAAGATCATTAGTTTAAGACTAAGCGCAGACGAAAAATATAGGCTGAACGCATGTTGAGAAAATAGGAGGGATGTGCGCTGGAGGAAGTTGAGAAAAGAAATCCAGAAAGAAGAAGGCCCCGGGGAAGTACACGAAAGAGAAAGATGGTGAAACTAAGTCAAAATCGATTTGGAGAAGATTGGAGCGACGGAAGAAGGTGAAATGGACCGAACGAAACGGAGGGAAGTGTTGGAGCGGCTAAATATTGACTCGGATATCAATTGCCCTGAGAGTAAATTAAGAGCTTGAGAGCTTCAAAGCAAGGCTGTTTCCTGTTGTACGTTTTTCCTAGGCTTGTAATTGTAATTGAACATAAAAGTTTGCCTTATATAGCTCTACACTACAATTTACCAAGTTATAACTCGTTTTGCAGAACGCCTATTGGTTTTATTTTAATTTATGCTCATAAAATTGAATGTCTACAAATTCGACAAAAGAAACAATATACCGAAAATGTGGTAAGCATGCAAGACCCTGCACAGAAAGATTCAATGTGCGAACTAGTAAAATCCAGATGAATGCCGGAAGAAAACTATTGGAAGCGAAAAAACAGGTAATGTTACCAAAGAAAAGGACTGGGACTCCAACCGCTAGGCCAAGGCTCGAGGGCAGGCTACGCGACAAACTATGGAATACTACTTGAACATTTCAGAACATCATAGTTCCACAGTGACACGCAGGATATCTTTTTAATGCCTTACCACGTCTCAAGATATGACGAGGTAACAAAGGCGATCTGATGCCGAACTAATGAGGATAGTAAAACATTCATTTTCTCCAAGTACCATCAATGTTTACATCAAAAAACAAAGTGAGACACCCTGGCACCCGACGGGCCTTTATGTCACTTGCGGTTCATTTCATTCTCCCCGTTCCCCCCCGGTTGCATTCCTGAATACGTCCCCGCGGCCTCTTGCACGGAAACGTGAATGAAGATGAAGTATGTATGAAATTGATCGGACGGAGATGCGTAACCTATAAGAGATGAATTCAGGAGAAAGTATGCGAACACCTCGCGTGAGCAGTCGGAAGAAAGGCGAGGAGGAGGTTTGTGACCATGGGGACTCCAGAGGCCATTTCACTTCTAAAAAGAGATTATACTGCGATCTGAAACTTACTAAGCTAAGGGGGATGAGGATAATATGCATTTTCAATGCCGCAAAGGAGGTGGACGGCATGAATGCACATGCCGCGTGCTTTCGTTTTGCGGAGACCGCCACGCCGTGGTGCTTTTCATTCAGCGGAACAGCCGACTTTCACTGTCCGTCGGTGGCAATCCTCTTGGAGGGGAGCCGGACAAACGAAGAACTAAATGTGCATTATTCCACAGCTAATTTCTACCACTGATCTACTGAAACCGAGACAGACAACGCATGCGTGAGTATCGGTCACCGAGCGATCGCCAATCCGCTGCCGTCAAAAATGGACTGTCTCCGTAACAAATGGAAAGCACACAAATAAAACTGTTTGAGCATTCAAGTGAATGTGTTGTAATTAGCAAACATCGGAACGCGCCAACACACTTCAGCGCACTCAAACGACGAAGGATGGTAAGGATATTCGCAGACGATGCTATCTATTTCCTGCAGAGTGACATTATGTAGGTTCAATATGGCCCGTTTATAGTGTTTAGCGGTTAGAGAAAGCTTATGTCCATTTTAAATAATTAAAAAAACGATCTTCCTAGCAATAATACGAAAAATTATATCATTCATTTTTTACGCTTATAACAAATGTTTATTCAGAAATATCAATCGCGACTGCGATAATCAACGCCATTTTCTCCTTGTAATTGCACAATAAGTAGGTATTGCAATTTGAACGTATTCCACATAGGGCCGCGTCAGCTATAAATCTCTCGCTACCGTGAGTCTTTCCGTGACCATGAACCTTTCTCCGAGTGGTAAGCTGATATGATGACTATTTATGCAATCTATACGTTTAAGTAGGTGAACAGGAAGGGATAAGATATTCATCCAGATATATGAATGCCCATGGCAATACCTACCGTCTATGTGTGTCTTCATCTCAGCGTATTTCTCTCCATTCCGTCCATAAAACCTCTTCTCATCCTTCCCCCACCTCCGCTAACCCTCTAACGCGAACTTCAGCATTCCCTCGCCTCTCCTTACAACGCTCAAAACAACTACTCTGCCTCCTCATCTCCTCCACAAGTTCTCTTACCAACCACCATGCAAATCACTCCCTCACTTGTCTTCATCTCTACCCACCGCGCTTCCTCAATCTTCGCCGTACGTAATTTTTCGGCGGCAGTAATATGGTGGAATTGACTCTTGTTGATAAAAATTAAGGTAGCATTGTAAAATCCACAAAATCTTTTAATAACAGCAGGGTTATCAATATTTTACTCCAATTCTCCAAAAGAGATAACTTCGTATCCTGCTCCCAAAAATGGCGTGGCATTTACTTATTAGCTGATGAATAAATCAAGATAAATCAGCAAGGCGAATTTGATAATACTATAATTGGTGACGGCAGCTTGAATTTCTGCCGCCACCCAGTAAACCCGCCACAAGGAAGAATAAACCAACCGCCTCTCGCTCTCTCTTTGAAGTCCTTCCCGCCCTTTGTGAGCTAGCGATTGAAACGCTAGCCAGAAGCAGTTTGAAAATTCGGTGCCAGCACCAGCGGTGCCTTTCGGAGATTTGTACAGGCGCGGAATACAAAACCATTCGTTTGGTAGTAATGCATTCCTAATGCGCCGCTTGGACATAAGTAATTGGAACGGAAGTGACAAAGCTCGATGAAAGTAAAAATATTTTCACTAGATATTATCTCGACTGATTTCAACGTATCGGGTTAGTTTGGGAGCAAGAGAGATTTCCTGACTTCCCATCGCGAGGGCCCTGGGTCTGATTCTCGACAGTGGCAGATATTTTTCACATGCATCTCATACTTTTCTTGTTCATCTTCAAGAACTGACTGATGGCAAGGGATAACACAATGGGCCTTAAGCTACTACTCGCTAGAAGCAGGGAAATGCACCAAAACTGCTTCACTAATCATCCAACCCACCTCCCCTCACCGGACGTAAATGACTTCAACCATCGGTCACACTCGGCGAATAACCAAGCACCTAGCTTGTATTGGGTCGCACATATATAAGATAGAAATGAACGTAGGAAAGTAGCGCTCGAGCTGGAAGACATCCTATGAGATTGTGTGGATGAGGAGATCAAGAAATAGTTGACGGGAAACTGATAAGATGACGCGTTAGCTTAATGAAAAAAATTGTCTGTAGAGGGACATGATGAAGAGATGAACGATTCGCTGAAACAAGATTGTGGAAAACGTCAATTTCTTTCCAAAACCGTTGAAACAGAACGATTTCAGAATTTAACAGAAAACCTAGCTTTGCACCTTTGTCATAAATTTTAACATTAAAAGTAGAGATGGTGTTGAAAATGGATAAAAGGTTAGCAAAAATGTCTCGGGCTTGTTATCACGATAAATAAAATATTGGAAATACTCTTCACCTCTCGTGCTAAAGCTTCTACCTACCCATATCAAGCACTGTGTGCCACACTTCATCCAACAAGTACATCCAATTGTAGACGACGTGTTTAAATGATCCTTAGGAATAAAATGTAATTTTGCAACATTTCAGTGATTATAAAAAAACAAGCGATAACATTTCTAAATTACTCAGCCAATCTAATGGGACAAAATTTTAAAGATAGGCAGATTAAGGAAATTTGTTTGAGGAAATTATTGATTAAACACCATTGAATTTAATAATTGAGAAGTCAAAAATTTCGGAGTAACTTGCCCTATTACACCAGTAAGAGATATAACCAACGGAAAGTGTAAGTTTGGCCATTATGCTGTAACACATTGAAGTGGAATGGAATGGTTATTTTCCATAGGATGAGTGTCCCTACATGAGAAGGTCGGGGAGAAAAAGCGTCAAAAGATAACGTCACCTACTTCTGGCGGTTTCAGGGAAGACACCACATTTACATGGGCATTGAAATCGATTAAAAAGTCATCCCTTGCCTTAAAGTAAGCCTACGCCCTAAACATTGACCCACCTGGAGCACACTACGCTGAAGTCCAAATGCCGTTTTCTCCCTTTGAATGTAGATGCCAAAACACATCAGAACTACACATTGAGGAATCTATAAGATGAGAGAAAATAAATACAGGTATCCCTCGTCAACCGTGGTTTTGTGAACCGCGGCCCTTGAGTATCCGCGGTTTGTTTTCTGAGGACCAGTCTTCTTAACCGCGGGGATTTCCCACGTCAACCGCGGTCTATGAGTTGCCCAACGCGGCTGCCCGCAATACACAACAAATTTAATGGTATCCAAATTTTTACCACGCTTTGCCGATCGTGGAATGCAATCTCATTTTGCGCTGCTGTCTTTTGCGACTATTTTAAACCATTTTCCTAAAAAAATCAAAGTCTTTTACAAAAAACTCACCAATTTCAAACCATGATTTTCCCACGCTGCGGAAATTATAACACGTTTTTAATTAGGTTTTTTACATCAAACGAGAATCAACCCATGAACACTATCGCTTAAATACAGTTATTTCTGGGGCTTAAGCAATGGTATCCAGGATAGTACATATTGGAATTTCCTTTCACTGTTTCAAACCCAGACCCTTCATCGAACACGTCCCCCTTGCGCCAAACGTTGCCACACGATAATGTGCCACTACATTATTAACGTTTATATACGTCGTATCACATTTTATTAATAGTAGAATATGTGAAAGGAATCGTTTTTTAATTTTTAGTTCAGTTTGAAAATATAATGTCGGTCACAAAGCGTCCGAATGTCCAGAAAAGGATGACCACAAACGAAAAGAATTCTTTGGAGTGAAGAAAAAGAGTAGACGAGAAACTGGGCACGCTTTAACGGTACATACTGAGCGGTTAGTTCCAGGACATTGGTATGTAGATAGCTGCTGTAGTCATCATGTATCACCCGAAAAAAATAAGATGCTCAATTTTTCTTCTCGGGGATCAGATCTTGAAATATCTGTTGCTAACGACGACGTCATCAAGGCTGCTGGCAGTGGCAACATCCCCATTAAATTGCCAAATAGTCGCGAAATATCGTCAATATCAGATGTCCTGTATGTCCCAGAGGCAACTGCTAACTTGTTGTCAGTCAGTAATACTGTCCGCAAAGGGTTCTGTATGTTTTTTAGTGAAGATGATGGATGCCTGATCTTCCGCAAGGATGGATGCAGTATTGCCGGTGATTTGGTTGCTGTGGCCAGGGATATCGGTGGGATTTATCAGCTGGAGGTGGAGACTAAGGAGGATGTGATAGAGAATGAGAATCCGCAAGTCTGCTTTATCACTTCCAGTCCAACCACACGGCATGAACAGAAGAAAACAAATCCTAGTGCTGATGCTGAAGCACTGTGGCATCGGAGACTGGGTCATCTAAACAGGCAAGATATGATTAAGTTAAAGACATTGGCTTATGGTGTCAATTTTACAGGTGCTATGGAGATAAATTGTACTCCCTGCATTGCCGGAAAAATGAGGAGAGCTCCACTTAAGGATAGCTTGTCAAGGGCAAAAAGGAAATTGGAACTTGTACATGCTGATCTCTGTGGGCCAATGGAGGCAAGATCATTTGGAGGGTCAAGGTATTTATTGCTGTTGATGGATGACTATTCCAGAAAGTTATTTGGATATTTCCTTAAGAGTAAAGCTAATGTGTTGGAGTCATTTAAAGAATTTGTGTTGTTAGTTGAGAATCAGATTGGTGAAAGTATCAAAGTTCTCCATACTGACAATGGGACTGAGTTTTGCAACAAACCGTTTGCTGACTTCTTAAGGAAAAGTGGTATAAGGCATGAGAAAACTGTGCCATATTATCCAGAACAAAATGGTCGGATCGAGAGAGGTAATCGAACAGTGATTGAAATGGCACGTACCCTACTCCATGAAGCTAATTTAGATAAGCGCTATTGGGCTGAAGCAGTGAACACTGCAATCTATATTAGGAACAGGTGTCCTAGTTGAGTTTCAGGAAGTGTACCAGAAGAACTTTGGAGTGGCAGGAAAGTTAACCTTTCTTATTTGAAGGTATTTGGTTGCTAGGCTCATGTGTATGTCCCAAAAGAGAAGAGGCATAAATTAGATCCAAAATGTGAAAAGATGATATTTGTAGGTTATTGTAGTGAGACAAAAGGATATCGTCTTATGAGCCTGAAAGTACCTGGAAAATTAACAAAGGCTAGGGATGTTTTATTCTTTGAAAGTGTCTTTCCAGGAGGTGAGACAAATGAGCCAGAGGTGAACCCTACTGTTGTGACAAGAGACTGTGTTCTCTCGGAGGCAGTCTCTGAAATTGGTGATGGTGAAGCAACTGAGGAGAAGGACACCGTGGAAAGGGAGGTGTCACTTAGTCTTGAGGTACCCATTGCGAGAAAGAAGGCTGAAGGAATTCCCTGATCACATAATGTACAGTTCGGTATGTTCAAGTGTGGAGCCAAAGTCCTTGTCTCAGGCTTTGTCTTCTAAGGAAAGGGATAAGTGGGTGCAAGCTATGCATGATGAGTTAAATTCCCTGAAGGCAAATGATACTTGGGAACTCGTAGATTTACCCCCAGGTAAGAAGCCAGTGCAAAACAAATGGGTGTTTAAGATTAAAAGTGATAGTGAGGGTAATGTGATTAGGTACAAGGCAAGATTGGTGGCCAAAGGTTTTACCCAAGAATATGGTGTAGATTATTTTGATACTTTTTCCCCAGTGGTAAGGTACTCAACGTTGAGGGTGCTTTTTGCTCTATCAGCTCACTCACTTTGGCTGGGACATGGACCATTGGGACATTAAGACGGCATTCCTAAATGGAGTGCTGAAAGAAGAAGTGTATATGATGCAACCAGAGGGTATAAAAAGTGCAGAAGAAGAGAAGGTATGCAAGTTAAAAAGGGCTTTGTATGGTCTAAAACAATCATCTAAAGTATGGAATGAGGAGTTACATTCTATTCTGTGTCATCTTAATTATAAGCAGTGTAACTCTGAACTATGTGTGTATAAAAGGGCGAGAGGGAACTCTATTCTTGTTGTTGCAATATTTGTTGATGATATTTTTGTTCTTGGAAATGACTGTGTTGAAAAGGAGATGCTCAAAAGTAAACTTATATGTTTGAATTGAAATACCTTGGAGCAGTAACGAATGTCCTTGGTATGAGAGTAACAAATACCAGTGATGGCATTTTGGTAGATGAAAGCAAATAATTTAATGAAGTGTTGACCAAATTTCAAATGTCAGACTGTAAACCAGTTGATACACCTATGTCAATGGGAACGAAATTATCAAAAGGTAATTGTGATACTAATTTCCCTTATCAGTGTTTAATTGGATGTTTGATGTATATTGCTATTTGCACTAGACCAGATATTACTCACGCTGTTAACGTATTATCCCAATATAATACATGTTATAGTGATGAACACGTAAAAGAGGCAAAAAGAGTGTTGCGCTATTTAAAGGGAACTTATGATTATGGTTTGTTTTTTAAAAGAGGTAATCAATCAATGCTAAATATGTATGGTTATGTAGATGCATCTCATGCTAATGATCTTGAAGATCGAAAATCATATACAGGGTTTGTATTTATGTTAAATGAAAGTGCTGTATCATGGGAAAGAAGAAAGCAACAGACTGTAGCTATTTCCAGTACTGAAGCAGAATACATGGCTCTCTCTGAAGGTACTAAAGAATGTATGTACTTAACTAATTTTCTGCATGAACTAATTGGAAAGATGAATTGTATACCAATTATCTTTAATGATAACCAGTCTGCTCAGAAACTTGCGATGAATAAAAGGGTAAGCCATAGAACTAAACATATTGATGTACGTTATCATTTTGTAAGAGAGGCTGTAGAATGTAAAAAGGTTGAACTAAGGTACATCCAAACTGAAGAACTGATAGCCGATATTTTCACGAAACCTTTGAGTGCATTTAAGGTTGCAAAATTTAGGAAAAGGTTGAACGTAGCACAAAATATTATCACATGAATATTGTTTTTTTTTTCTTTTGGCTGAGAAGTGTGTTTTGGTTAGGTGATGTTGTGTTGTAAATCTGTAAGATGTCGTAACCAAGGACACACTTCTAAGGGTTGGCAGCACTGTTTTTGATTTTCTGATCACGTATGTTCTCGTGTGGCCAGTCAGTCTGTAACCCGGCGTGCTACGTAGCAGATGTAGCACTTGTTCTCGTGCTGTATTCCCAATCTTCTTTTACGAGGCAATAAACGAGCCTTATGTACATTGAAAGCCGAGTGAATTATTTAAGGCTGAAATCCCAACACCTCTTCCTTAGCTTCTAGCTCATATTGCTTATATTTCTTAGTTAAATCTAGCAACCTGGAAAGTGGATCTGCTATATTATTTTTATCTTGAGTATACACCACCTTGTATGCATAGCTCATCAATCTTAATACCCAACATTCAATTCTGGCACAAAGTTTTTTATGAGGTCCTAAAATTACTCCTAGAGGTTTGTGATCAGTTACTAGTTCAAATTCCTTACCACATACATAGATATGGAAAACTTCACATGCCCATACTAAGCTCGGTGCTTCTTTTCTGTCTGCGAATATCTCAGTTCTGTTTTGGTTAATGCCCTACTAGCATATCTGACAATTCTTGTCTCATTCTTTTGAAATTGTACTAGCACTGCTCCTAAACCTACTGGACTGGCATCACAATAAATTCTACATTTTGCATTTGGTCTAAAAAACCCAATACTGGAGGATTTATCATACTATTTTTCAACTCATCAAATGCTTTATCTTGTTCTAATCCCCACACGAATGGCTAATTTTTACACGTTAATCTTCTCAGAGGCTCTGCAATGGTAGCTAGGTTAGGAATGAACTTAGCTGAAAAGTTCACAAGTCCTCAAAAACTCCTAACTTCACTTTGATATTCCGGCCTTCTAAAAGATTCGATTTCTTCCTTCGTATGATCTGTAGGTTTGATACCATTACCACAAATGTGACAATTTAAAAATTGAATCTCTTTCAAACCAAACTCACATTTTGATCCATTCAATGTTAACCCTTTTTCCTTAAAAGTACAAAAGACTTTCCTCATTCTTTTATCATGTTCCCTATTGTTTTTACCATGCACAATCATGTCATCCATGTAACAAATAACACCATCACAATCTCGAAATGTATGTCATTATTTTTTTGTACATCTCAGGTCCACAATTAACCCCAAACATGAGTCTTTTAAATCTATACAATCCCACGTGTGGGCTAAAAGTTGTTACTTTCCTAGACTCTTCCTCCAATTCAATTTGATGGTATGCCCATTTCATATCCAGTTAGCTAAACATGCTACTCCCATTCAAATCATTTAACACACCTTCAATTGTTGGCAAAGGAAACCTTTCCCTCTCGACAGTTAAATTAGCAACCCTCATATCTACACACAAACGCCATATTCTCCCGTTAACATTTTTCCTTGGTGTGACTACAATTGGTGATACCCAACGGGAAGGCTCATTTACCTTTTCTACAATGTCCTTCTCCAGTAATCCATTTACCAGTTTTTCTACTACTTCTCTTAAGTTATAAGGAAACCTTCTCAGTGGTTGTGCCACTTCTCTTACATCTCGTTTCATTAGTATTTTCAACTGAAGATCTTTAAGTTTACAATCATCCTTGAAAATATCACCATATTCCCTGCACAGTTCATCTTAATTTGTACAAACATTATCCTTCACACCGTTCACTGAGACTTCCTTACATACTTCCATCCCTATTTTCAACACTCCCAATTTCATTGCCTTTATCTTACCCAACAAAGATGCACCTTTTCCATCAAAAACCAAAAATTCAACATTTGACAATTCTTTGCCATTTCTGAACTTCACTTTTGCTTTGAAAGCTCCTAGAATTTTAAGAGGTTTCATATCCCCATAAGAAAATATTTTCCTATCAACCAGATAAGAATTACAGTCAATATTTTCTGATTTCAGCCTTTCCCATTCAGATTTACATATGATATTACACTCTGCCCCAGAATCTATTTCAATAGACATATTTACATTCCCCACATCAATAGAAACAACAGTCCACTGCATTCACCCTGCCCTCATTTCTTACAGAGAATACATATTTGTCTTTATCACTATTCTCTACCGGTAAATTTTCATTTTCTGAACATGATACTCCACTACACAAGTTCTCTGCACATTGATTGTTCACTGCTATAATATCTTTACGATATTTCTTACCTTGCTTAGTTGATTTTCGACATACTTTCATAAATTGACCTTTCAACCCACACTTATTACATACTTTATTTCTCGCTTGGCAGTCGGGGTCACTAGATAAATGACCTACTTTCCCGCACTTCCAACAACTCTTGTCCCTTGTCTCTCGTATGCTATCACGTCCTCTGGTTTGTGGAAATTTCTTCCTCGGCCGACCACTCACATGCAACCTGTTCATTTGGTCTGCAACCACAACCAAACAAATAAATATCCTTCAGGAGTGCCCATTGCCGCTGATCCTTCTCTGGACCGCTCCCAAACGAGTATAATTTCTTCAGCTCTCTCCAGGTTAACAGCATCCCGTTCATCAAGTAATTTAAGTCGTAGTTCCTTTTCAGGGCATTTCCTCACTACTTGGTCTTTTATGCGTCTATCTACTTCTTCTGTCACAAAACCACATAACTTGGCTTGTTGACGAAGCCTTACAATAAACGCTTCCATCGTCTCACCCTGCACAGGATACATCTCTTGAAACTTCATACTCTCAAAAGTCACATTCCCTTACACGGAAAAATTATCATTTAGCATTTTAATAGCAACTAAATACTCATCTTCCACTTGTTGACCTACTTGAGCAGCAGGTACTGTCAGTGTCTCAAAAATATCCTGCACATCGGGGCCCGCGTAGTGTAACAACGCTGCCTTTTTTCTGGCTGCCACAGTTATACCTCTCGAGTCCATGTAAAACTGGAACGCCCTCAGCCACCTCCTCCATCTTTCGGCTCTAGTGGATTTATCCCGTGAGGATCAAATCTGGGAAGTTCTCTTTCTTTCTCCATCTTACTTAGCCACTTAACTGGTACCACGTGAGCAAGTTTTATGCTAACTCCTCATTAAATACTTCAGCAGCATATAAGCAACCTAATTTTGAGCACTCTAATCGACCACTACTCAACATTTAAGTAATTACATGATACATCCTCTACCTCATCGCCAAAATTGTAGCGATCCTCACTAAATACCTTCCCAGTTATAACCACTTAAGACATGGCATCTCGCCATCTTTATTGAACCTCTCTTGTTACACTTTGTAACTCATATCTAAATATCACAGTGTTGCCAACACATAAATATAGAACACTACAATCAGGGAAGCCATTGAAATAGAAAAAAGATCCAACAACAAACTGAGAGGACAGCTACCAACTCCCTTATGGAAAATTCAAGTATAAATTAATTCTGTTACATAATAACTGCCGAAGTTTATTTATTTGTGATTGTTGATTCAGAAAGCCTGACGAAGTCTGCAGAATAACACGACGAACCTGTTGCTCAAAAAAAAATTACCTATACCACTGAAAACCAAAATTTATATATTCAAGTTTGTTAAGTTTCTAATCTCCTGAGTGATGGAAGATTAAAAAAAGGTTTTCAACATTGGTATGTGTAAAAGGTAAAGGCCTGTTTACACAATATATTAACTTGTACGTGTTTGTGTACAAGTTGGTGTGGTTACGCAGTGAATTTTCGCGTTTATTCACGCGTTCATGAATTCGCACATTAACTCATTAATGTATCGTGTAACCAGGGCTTAGGAGAATGCTAAAGATTCATTACTCAGATTAACTGCAACAACAAATTGCCAAAAATTCTCCTACCTAGAAAATTAGTGAACTAAAAAGGATAAAAACTCATATGCTGCAGTGATCCTAGGGTGAATACATGTATTCTCAGAACTTAGGTCATTATCAAGATGGTGGGGAGGAAACTCAACTAGAGACGATGCAGTTAGCTAAGTTTCTCTATCTTTCTATCTTAAGTTGGTGCATGTTTCAGCATAAGCATATCTGTCATTTGATAAAGCGTGTCGTTTCATCAACTTCAGAGGTACAAAGTGTATCATGCACCATATGGGAGTATCATATGGGGTGAGTTCTCTCCCATATGCATATGCTACACACCTTTGAGTGCTCGCAGCATATTATGTAGAAGTGAAACACCAACCACCGATTAATATAACGGAATTTATCTCTAAAATGCTTTGAATTTGCTCACTGCTAAACTTCCTTATTCATTTTTAATTGCATGAGAGAGATGAGAGTATTTGCAATCTTAGAATAAAGGTAATGCAATTTTCCATTAGTAATAATCTAACTGGTCATGGTTATCAGGTGATGCATCACATTGTAACCTGTAATACTAAATAATTTCAGACGTAGAAAATGACATTGCCTTTCTTCATTATACTTGAATGACAAAACAGAATTGATGTATAGTTTATATCGGTTTGTGAATTATTTTTTTCTGTCCAGTACATGTCCTAAATTTAGCCCACGGTGTTTTATAAGGGATCAGTGATGGAATGCCACAAATCTTTTACTGTTTTGAAAAGATATGGTAGACTAAAGAGGCTGCGTAAATTGTATGATACGCAGGAGCTGGAGCTTACCCAATGTCGCCCGAACATTACATTGTACTGTGAAGAAAGAGTATGCTCGAAGGCACCAGATGAATCCCCTGGAAATGAATACCATGACTGTAATGCTAGTGTCAGTTCACCTACTGATCCTGATCCTAGACTGTAAGATAGGTACCATTATGTGCAGGATATTTTGGATCAATTGCCCTTTTCTGATAACTCAGAGGATGATTTATGGCAGGATAACATTGGTGAAGATGATTTTGTGAATAATTTAAAAGACTGGTCACTCAAATTTAAAGTCACCACTGTAGCATTCTCAGCACTTATGTGCATCCTCAAAGGGCATGAATGTTTTCAATCGTTACCATCAGATGCTCGGACTATACTTCAAACTCCCAAATCTGTGCCTTCACATCCTGTGGAACCTGGCTCCTATTGCCATATTGGTTTTTAGAGTAATCTACAAAAAATGTGGTCCAAAGTCAGAGAGTCTGTGTCTGCTATTGAACTGCTAATTGGCATCGATGGTCTTCCATTATTTCGTAGCAGTGCAGGTGAATTGTGGCCCATTTTAGCCACTGTGATAAATGTGGAATCGTTGAAATCAAACGGGTTTTTCCTGTTGGAGTCTACTATGGCAAAAAGAAACCATATGATTGCAATGCTTTTCTTAAAGATTTTGTCGAGGAAATCACAGGTTTGATTCAAGATGGAGTAATGCTGAATGGTATAAAGATTTTAGTGTCCTTGAAATGATTTTGTTGTGATGCCCCGCCATGTCCTTTATTTTAGGTGTGAAAGACCACACAGGATACAGTTCCTGTACCAGATGTATGCAGGAAGGAAATGTTTACAAAAATCGGATGACCTTCCCAGAATTTCATGTGAATCCTCGGACCAGTGAGGGCTTTTTGAGTAAAAGTGATCCTAACTTTCATGTTAAAAATACAGCTCTTACTGCAATTCCAGGACTAAATTTCATCTCAGCATTTCCTTTGGATTACACGCATTTAGTTTGCCTTGGTGTCATTGCATCTGGATGTTTGCATTTCCACCGCTGAAATTGCAGCACAGGCTCATTGAGGCCATTTCTTCCAATCTCCTGGCCATTCAGACCTGCATCCCCAGTGAATTTGTTAGGAGACCAAGAGGTCTTGACCAAATTAAAATGTGGAAGGCTACCGTATTTCGTCAGTTCATACTCTATACTGGGCCGATTGTGTTGAAAGATGTGTTACTTCCAGACTATGAAGACATATACAACAATTTCCTCAGTTTGCATATTTCAATGAGGATGAAGACCCTAAGCTTTGTAAGAAACATCAAGAATATGCTAGAGAACTCCTTGAGCATTTTTTGAAGACATTCAAAAATATTTATGGTCAAGAATACATCACTCACAATTTTCATGGCCTATTACATCTAGCAGATGATATGACAACTTTTGGACCCCTAGATGTATGTAGTTTATATCAATTTGCAAATTGTCTGCAAACAATAAGGAAACTTGTTAGGAAGGGTGACAAGCCTTTACAGCAAGTTATTAAGCGGCTTGCGGAAATGTCAAACTCAAATGTCTGGCTTAATGGTCAATCCAATTAACCTAAGACAAATGAATTACCAAGCTTCATTTTACCACATTGCTCTGGGCCCTTGATTGAAGGTTGTGTACCTGATCAACAGTTCAAAGGAATTCAATTCAGGTCTTTCAAGCCAACTACTTCCTCATCAAATTGTTGCTGTATTTTAAGGAATGGAAAGATAGTGAAAATTGTAAATGTTGTATTTCCTTCAGCAATGAAGTGCATGACTGTATTATGTAAGGAGTTTACCAATATGAAATATTTTTACGGTCCTCCATTTTGCCCTAGCTCCTCTTTGGGCACATACAAGGTATGCAAGTTATCTGATGTGCAATCTGTGCCAGTGTCAAAAATAATCTCAAAATTAGTGTTGTTGCCAGTAACTGGTAGTGGAAGCCATGTTCCCTGCCTCTACTGCACTCAGATTACGGTATGCAAGAGCTCACAGTTGCTTATGTTTTAGGAAAAAATTCGATTTCTCTGCTTTCTTAAGTTATTTTCAGTACCTATTTTCCTCTGTATTTCCACAGGATCTTGCTTACTTGGATCGGATAAATGTATTTTCAGTATACTATATTCAAATTCCCAGCGGAGGATGATGCATTGGGAGTCATTGCCATGAAGTGGTTATCTACGGATAAGGTCTGTTTTTATCCTAATGTGACCACAATTGAGAAAAGGGATCGGCTCATTAAACTGAAGGCAGATCCAGCTGATGACTGGATATGCTGTCCTGTAAATGTCATTCATGAGTATGGTGTGTCTCCAATGTGAATCCAACCAGCCACCTAGCATTTGGTGATAGGGGCAGGTTGGATTAATTATCAGATTTATTAATTCATAAATTCATCATCTTATCCATGCTTTACTTCTTTTCCTCATTGAACATTCAGGCAACTTTGGCTTTACTTTTATTTACAATGGAAAAGCAAAAATAGTGGTGCCATTTTATGCATTATCCCTGAGGAGGCAGTGTACAAGTAAAGTTTTTTTTGCATTGTGCTACAGATACACATTCGGAAGCAAGGAGTAGGCTGCGTCGTGCCGAGGAGACATCTAATTTATCACGTACAGATGAAGAAGAGAGACTGATGGCAGGGAGGAAGAGAAAGATCAAAGTTATTTCCCCTCCTGGGGAGGAAGACTTGAGTGAAGAAGAAATTAATTGTACCCAAAAATACAGATGGTTAACTAATGGGAGAAATGTGCAACCCTACCCATCCCTTACCTACAACTTTTGAACTGTCCAGTGGGGAGAGCAAGATGAGTTCAAATAGAGTGGCAGTACGTCCAACATCTCCTGGGCACACAAACAACCTGCAAAGTCCATCTTTAGGCCCAAACTCCTCTGATGCTGATGGACACCTTAGGAGCCCAGCTTTGGTGACTTCTCACACATTCTTTTCAGGTGTATTAATTGTTTGTCCTAAAAATGAATACCGATTTTTGTCCACAGAACTGCCTGCTTACTAAAATTGTAAGTGGAGGCATTCCAGGAATGTAATTATTTTAGTCATTAATGGAAGTTATTTTGGTAACAATATTTTCTATTTTAGAGGGTGACAGATTAATTATGGGCCAAATGCAGGCCACCTTGTTGGTTCTCTGGTTGGCTCTGGTTGAGCGTATATCAGCCATGGAAAAGAAGATGGAGATGATTCTGGCCAGTAATGTCATAATCCCAGATCATGAAGCCATGCATGCAGAGGTAGCCACAATGGGAACACTTCCATTAAATACAATGGATGATTTCAATGGTTTTGACGAAAAGTTGAAGGAGGAACATTTTGCAAAGGAATTCGTAAGTACCAATATATTAGCACTAAGGTAATAATAGCCTCATTCCTACTTGTCTGAAGTGGATATGGTCAATTTTCATTTTATCAGCTTAATAGGCAAAGTGACGTAATTAAGACTATTAATTAGCAATGTAACAACATTATCAAAACTTTTTCTTGCAGGTGAAAGTGCTTATTAGTGTAGGGGGAAAGGATATGAAGACCACAGTAAATAACATCATGCAGCAAATCATGACAGATGAATTGGCCATGCATTTTTCCTACACAGGGAAAAGAACCGCTAATGAAGCGACAACATCAAAAAGACCATTTTTCTCCAGCAGTGTCTGCAACAAGGTGCACTGTAAGTATGTCCATGATCACCCAATACCAAACAAGTGGATATCAGCATACTGTATGTTTTCTCTACTCCCAGATAAAAGCTTTTGATTTACTTTGATTCAATTTCAAGTTTCGTGAGTATTTTAATACTTTCACTGTATGATATATCCTAAAACAAATGCATCCCATTGATGATGAAACATATCCTACTCCAGGATTACTGCAAAATAAATGTGTTAAATTTCTTTGTACAGCAATTACCAGAAATGAGCCTCTGCACCCTTCTCTCTTAGTTAGTCACATGTAGTCTATTGTCTCTTCAGATGTAAATTCTAATGTGTAATACCAAACATCAATTGATATTACAGTGTCTATAAGAAGAGTGTACAAAGATGGGACAAGAGACAAAGTTAAGGAGTCAATTTGCCATTGGCTGCAGCAAGCGAAATATCGTCTTGTACGCAGGAAAGTTCTTTGTAAGTTTTTTAGTATTCCTTGGACTGCTGAGGTTAAATGTTGGTGCAAAATGTCTTCTAAAACATTGACCCTAAAAATGATTTGATTAGTAAAGTATGAGATTCAATCAAGTTCTGCACTGCATATGTACTGCCTACCAATTTGGTTTTGCTGTAGTATGAGATGGTGGAATGATTTGCATAATATCCATATAGGTACTATATAATACAAAAGACTATACAATTACTTCTTTCTTTCCCACGTGGAAACAGTCTACAAAGGGAAGCTATTCTTTTCTTGGCTATGACATTGTTTCACCTTTTTGTGAAAATTGTAGATGAGCAAATATCATTTATCATGACCATTTGGCATGCTAAATTGTGTTATATTTCATTTCATTTATGAGTGCAGGGTACATTTGCAGTTAATTAATTTTAGAAAAAACAGAGTTATTATTAAAAGCAGAGTTATGAGATATACAGGCTTTTTGTTTGCATTTCTCTTGGAAGAAGGCAAATGCAGAAATAAAAATTGGACATCTTAGTCAACTAGCCATATCATGTTTATCTTCGGAATAGGTTATTTAGTGAAGATGAATACAGGAAGTATTTGAAATGACTTGTTCAGTAATATTTCCCTTCGTGAGGTAGGATAGTTGACTTAAGTGTAGATCTGCTTTGGATGAATAGACATTTGCCACTTTATTTTTCCTTTGCTCTTTGGTGGTTTTAAATCATTAGTTAGGGGCGCCTCTACTGGCAGATGTGCTGTAATATTTAACGTAGCTTAACTGGTACAGTAGAACTTTATAGGCCAGCTTGATTTAGACTTGCCAGGATGCTCGATTCAGACTGGCCGTTAACACGTTCAATGCGGCATGACGGGAATTCCTGTATTGTAAGCTCTATCCGGCGACTCGTGACGGGAATTCCCGTCATAGGTATATGCGTCCTTCATACGGTTCCTGCTGCCCCCAGTCATGAGTAAGGGCTCTGTCATCGCGCTGCAGTCATCAGTTTGAACCCAACTCTGAGGGAGTGCGGTCAGTTTTGATTCCGGGAGCTTCTTTTTCGAAGACAACACATCGTTCTTTTGGTGAGTACAGTTACTTAGCATTTAGTTTTCCTAAACCACGAATAATTTTTCTCGTGTTTTTCAAATCATTCTTTTAGTACTACAATCATTTTTAGATCAGTGTTTACATTCAAACGAAAAATAGATATTAGTATTATTTTAAATATTGTTTTTATCAGCTTTTGCCTACATACCAGGGGTAAAGATACTCTTTTTTTTCTAGTGTCATAATGTTTTTCGAAATATATGTCTTTCGTTCAGTGATATATTTATCCACAGGTCATTTGAACCATATTTTTTTGCACTGATAAATATGCGTCTTAGGAAAAGAAAAGATTGTTTAACGTAACACCATTCTTCCTCTAGAAATTTTTTAAGTTCTTTATTTATATAAACGTAGGTTGTCTCTGAGGAAACTTCTACTTTTCCTAATAAAATTATGATAGTTTTGCATTCTGTTTCTTTGGACGCATTATATTTTCTGCGCACATGTGTTCAGTAACATTTCAGGTGCATTATTATTTACTCTGTACACAAAATTTATTTTTTTAGTTTACCTTCCCTTCTGCTTTTGACTTTGAAGCATTTTTCATTAATTAGTACCTGCAATTGGTTTTTTACGATCGATAAATTAGTATCGGTTTTTTAAAAGAATGTGCATGTATTTTTTATTTTAAATTGTTTATTCCGATTTTCGTTCAAAGATTTATTGTTCATGTTACGAATTATATCCTTTTTTACGTCAGTCACTGTGTAGTCGTTTCCCTGATTTACGAATAGAAATAACTTCTTTGACTTTTTGCTTTCTTCATCGTAGCATTTGTATCTTTGAACAAATTTACAACGGAAAAATTAAAATAAATTATTTTTCATTTCCAAACTTAACTGTTGAATATTCGATTGAACTTTCTATTAAACCTTTCACAGAACGTAACTGTTAAACGTTTCACCTAAAGATGATACAAAGTGTTGAAACCCAGGTCATGTTAACAAATCATATCAGTGTAATTAACGAAGTTATTTTAACTTTTCCGTAATGAACAAACTCCACAAAATTAAGCTTACAACCGCCTTCATTGTGCACATTTCTCCATCAAAATAAACAATGTATGGAATCAAATTTATTATTTTATATCCCATTTTTTATTCAGCTAAAGTTTATTTATTTTTCCAGGTTTTATTAGGAGAATTAAATATACTTTTTGGAGAAGGAACTGAAAACTTCAATTTGACGTAAGTACAGTTGGAAAAATGTTCCACAGTTTATGCATAATATTTTTAACACTGACTACTATGAAGCACTGAATTTCGAAGCCATTTTCAATTTCCAATATTTCAATGTTTCTAGGTTTCAACGAGTGAAGTGTATTTCCTTTGAGGAAGGCAACTAAATAGCAAAATAATGTAAGTAAAAATCGAAGAATTATAAATAGTTGCACTTGTGTTATAGAGTAAATAACTTCGTATTATTATTATTAACAATATCATTATTATAAATAACCTAAAAAATAATAATTTCCAATGAGTTTATTTTAACCAGGTGCACTAAATTTTATCTCCCTCAGAATGGTCCGAACTCGCGAGAGATCAAAGAAGGGGCTCTTACAAATGCCCTCATCTTCATCGGTGGAAGTCCAGGAGTCTCTTCCACGACAACCCTCTCCCCAACCTTCCACGTCACGGGGAATAGCTAATTTATCTGTTGAAGAACCCCCACCACCCAAATCCAAGAAATTCAAAAGGGATGATTCAGGGCGTCGAGTCCTCAGTGCTGAGCAGCTGGACAAATTTCGGGAGGAAGAAAGCGATTGCAGCGATGATTCTGGGGATGCAGAATGGGGTGTTAGTGACGAGGAAAGTGAAGACCTTGCTTCCTCTCCGCAAACATCATCTACACCCAGTCCAATTAGCACTCCCGGTCCTTTTTTCAGGAAGAAATAACACACACACACCTGACAGAACATACACTTGGACATCCCAAAGACAGACTCCCACGCAAATTCTCTATACGCTAACCCCAGGACTAAATATTTCTGAACCTGGAGATTCACCCCGAGACTTTTTTGATATGATATTGACGGAAAATATTGTTCAAATGACAGTGACAGAGACAAACAACTTTGCTGACTTTTTGTTGAGAGGGAATGTAGCTCCAAAGGCTAGGATCCTGAAATGGAAGCAGCTGGGCCCTGAGGAATTTCTCACGTTCCTTGGATTACTTTTCCACATGGGAACAATTCCTCTGAGTAGGTTATCTGATTATTGGAGTACAGAGATCCATTGTTCAATTTTCCATGTTTTCGGCGCTACATGAGTCGTGACAGATTTATGGGTATTTTGCAATGCCTCCACTTTGCCAAAAATCCTGGACAAGATGAAACACCACCCTCTGACAGACTTTTTAAAATACGACCTCTAATTGACGCCTTTCATTCGCGCATGGATGAATTAATAACTCCCACTCAAAAACTCTGCATCGATGAGTCCATGATCCTTTGGAGGGGGAGATTAATATTCCGTATTTTTTTGAAGGGGAAGCAACATAAATACGGAATAAAATTGTACATGATCACCGAACCTTCCGGTTTAGTTCTTAGATTTGTCATCTACGCTGGGTCTTCCGATGCCGATGTAGGAGGTCGCGGTCACGTGGACACTGTTGTGAATAAATTAATGGAAGGAAGGCTTGATGCTGGATATTCATTATTTATGGATAACTACTACAACAGTGTACAACTGGCCCACCACCTATTGGAACGTAGGACCTATTGTACCGGCACTCTCCGATCTAACCGAAAGGGGAATCCTTCTTCCGTCCTATCCGATAAACTAAAAAGGGGTGAAGTTGTGGATGCCTTCATTTCCGATGGCAGTTGTGTTCTCAAGTGGAGAGACAGAAGGCATGTGCTGATGATCAGCTGCCAATATGGGAGTCAAATGATCGATGTCCCTCGCCAGCGAGGAGGTGGTTCAACTTCCAAACCGGAGGCTGTTGCGGAATACAACAATTCAATGGGGGGCATTGATCATTTGGATCAAATGATGTCTTACTACCCAATAGAACGGAAGACACTTAAATGGTATCGGAAGTTGGGCATTCACATCTTCCACCTCATCCTTGTAAACAGTTATTTCCTTTTCCTAAAATCCCACCCCAGGGTATCTCTCTATTCCTTCCGGCTCTCCGTGATAAAATCCTTGCTCCAACCCTCTTTTTCAACACCTATTCCACGACCTTCTCCTTCACCCACTCCAAGGGTCATGGGCTTATCAAAACATTTCCCAACCATGCTTAGTTCAAATGAATAAAAGCAGAGGAAAAGAACTCTCCAAAAATGGTGCCGGGAGTGCTATGAGAAGGGACAAAGAAAGGAGACAAGTTTTTACTGCCCCGAGTGCGATGGCTGCCCTCCCTTATGCCTCATTCCGTGTTCTGCCAAATATCATAAGGACAAAAAATGTATATAAACCACAATTTAGAGGATGAAAATTATAAATTGTCATTTAAAAATAATTATCTATGTCATATATACCAAAAATACGTCTTACTTCTTTCAATTGCTCATTTTACTTTTATATTTGTAAAATCATTATGTGAAACTTGTGTTGATAAATATATTTGGAAAATATGTATTAAACTTTAATTCTTCATTTGTATTATATGTCAATTTTTGGTTTATTTGTAACAATTTTGTAAAAGTTAGTGATATCTCAAATATAAAAAGACTTATTTACATATAGATTTAAATTTTTTTGTTATTGATTTCGTTTTCCTTTCAATGAATACGTAGAAGACACCAAGAGCCTAATTCAATAACGGTTATTAGTAAGACATCCTAGTGAACTTCGGTGAAAAGATATTTCAAAGCAGATACATCCTAACTTTTAACGAAGGTGAAATGGGGAGTCATGTACTAAACATTTCCCCCCTTGGTGAGCATTTTGCCATTTTATTGATATGTGAAGAAAAGTCAAGAACACCAAAACATGTTCCTTTTATCAACTCCCACATAAACCTTTGCACTAATTCATCATTTTATTGTGATATACTAATGATACATATGCGAATATTGAAATACGGAAGCCTAATGCAAAATGTGCGCCAGAAAGAAAAGAGATATAAGCTGGAGACATCTAGGCAACACGCAATACAAGTTATAGCCAGTGACTCGCGACGGGAATTCCCATCATTTATTAAAAATTTTATATTAATTACAATTTTCATTTTAAAAATTTTTGCACGCAGAATATCGAGTGTAAGGGTCATAATCCATCGGAAAACAGTTAAATAAAATTTCAGTCACCGGATAGGTAAATCAAAAAATGGTGCCGCGTTCAAAGTGTTAAGCTTGAAACCAGCTGGTGAAGTCAAGCTTAAATCAAGCTTGACGTGTGGAGACTAGCAAGCTTGAATCAAGCTTGTTTTAACCTTACAGGCTTGACATGTCAAGCTTGATTCAAGAATCTTGACATGGCATGCTTTTTTCAAGCCTGATTCCTGCTTAATTTGCTATCTGGGAGTTAATCTTAGGGTTAACTACCCTCATTTGAAAAAAAAACATAAGTTACGAATCACCAACAAAATGCCTCGAACAGGACTGGACCATCGGGAAAACGACCAAAGCTGCGGATTAAGGACTTGAGATTTGGAACATGGAACATTCGATCGCTGGCTGTGCCAGGAGCAGTTGATATTGTCTGCAAGGAATTAAGAGAGCTCTAGATTATGATTAAATCTAGATTATGGATGTAGTTGCCCTCCAAGAAGTAAGGTGGCCATATAATGGTATAGTTAATGCTGTAAAGTACACTGTTTACTACAATGGAAGAGATGATGGTGTGCACCAAGCTGGAGTTGGATTTGCTATAAAGAGAAATCTAAAAGAAACATTAATTATGAGGCTTTAAATGAAAGGCTGTGCATAATTAGACTATAAAGGAGGTTTAAGATTATAAATGTCATAAATTTTTATGCTCCGACGGAGGATAAATATGATGAAGACGAAGATGAGTTCTACTGACTGCTTGAGGAAATTGTATCCGATGCTCACAATTACGATACGATGATTTTATTGGGGGACGCCAATGCTAAGATTGGAAAAGAGAATATATGGGAAGAGTATGCTGGGAAACAAAGCCTGAATGATAACTCTCATGACAATGGAGTGAGGTTACTTAGCCTGGCATGTGCATGCAATTTACATATTAGCACTACGTCATTTCAACATAAGAATATACACTAAGAAACCTGGGTATCCCCGGATGAAAGAAGCAGAAACCAAATAGCTCACGTTTTAGTAGACAAAAGGCACAAAACGCACGTTACTGATGTTATAATCTTGTGATGGGCCGAGTGTGGACCTGATCATTTAGTTTTGGTGACTCTTCGGCAAAGACGAAAAGCGGGGAAAAAAGAGAAAAGGACAAAACGAATATGAGATTTGATACTTCAAAATTACAAAACAGAGAAACAAAGAAGAGTATTAAAATTAAATTGACAAACAGGTTTTGAGCATTGCAGGATCAAAGAGATTGTGAGGATATAAATACAATTGGGGGCAATTAAGAGATAAAAATCACCTAAGTTATAAGAGAAGAACTTAAGCCAGCAAATAAATGAAAGAACAATAAACCACGGTTCAGCAGAAGTTGTGAAGATCTGATACAAACTCGTAAAGGAAAGAAAATTAGCCCATTAAGCAACAACAATAATGAAAACAAAGAACAATATTGTGAAATCAACAAGGAGGTAGTGAAAAAACTTAGAGATAAAAAGCGTAAGTACGTGGCGGAGCAAGTCAAAAAAGTGGAAGAAGACAGGACCCACAACAATACGAGAGAATTCTTCCGAGCAGTAAGATTCTTCAAGAAAGGCTGTAGCCCAAAAACTAACAGTGTGGAGGAAAGTAATGGAAATATAATATCTGAAAAGAAGGCATTTCTCCGGATATGGAGAGAGTACTTCTCAGTATTACTGAATGGAAATACAGCAGAAGAGGTAGAAACAGAAATATTTGAAAATGTACAACCAGTGACAAATGAACCATCGCTAAATGAAGTGAAAGAGGCTATTAAACATTTGTGCAACCACCAGGTAATAATGGGATATGGTGGATATTTTGAAAAAGGGGGAGATTGACTCATAACTAGTATACACCAGCTAATCCTGAAAGTATGGAGAAAGGAATCCATGCCAGATGATTGGAATGAAGCTATAATTGTGTCTCAACACATGAAAGGCGTGAAAAACGATTGTAGCGATATATCTCTCCTAAACTCAGCTTATAAAATATCATAGAAAATAATTTTAAATAGACTGAGAGTTTTTACAGAGGCAAATATAGAAGATCACCAGGTGGGGTTTATCCAAAGGCGTTCAACATCGGATCAAATCTTTGCTCTGAAACAATCTCTAGCAAAATGCTGGGAACACGATAAGGAGGTAAGCATACTATTTGTTGATTTTCAGAAAGCCTATGACAGCATATACAGAAAGAAAATGTATAAGAAAATGGAAAGATTTGGTATTCCAAACAAACTAATTAGACTAAGAAAAATGTGTATAAATAACTCTACATGCAAAGTGAAAGTTAATGATGAATACACAAAAAGCTACCACAGTATATATCTACAAGAGTTGGACAGGGAGATGGTGTGTCACCTTTATTGTTCAATCTAGTCATAGAAGATGCCTTAACAAAGATCAAAAAAGAACAAGGTGGAATAATTATTGGCAGGAAAATAAATATATTAGCATATGCTGATGATATAGCGCTGGTGGCCAAAAATAAAGGAGATCTAGAGAATCTGACAAGAACCCTAATTTGAGAAGCAAGGTGTGTGAGACTCGAAGTTAATCAGGATATAACAAAATATATGAAAGTGGCAAGAAGGGCTGGAGTAAATGTACAAGAAAGGCTGAAAGTAGAAGATTTGTCATTTGAAAGTGTGACAGAATTTAAATATCAGGGAGTAGTCATTACAAATGATAATAGAGAGGAAAATGAAATAAACAATAGGTTAGCCACAGCCACAGCTCCAAGGACTTTCTGGTCCTTGGAAAAAATACGGAAATCTAAATGGCTCTCTAGAAAAACCAAGATCAATATTTATCATTCAATGAGCATCCAAGTACTGCTATATAGATCAGAAACATGGGCACTGACCAAAAACTCTGAGAAAAAGCTAATTGTTTTTGAAAATAAAGCATTGAGGAAAATCTTTGACCCAGTTCAAGACCAAGATGGATGGAGAATTAGGGAGAACAGAGAGTATAGAGACACCTATACATTTACACATATAAAATTGACGGAGATCATCCTCACTCATAATTCCTTCGCCTTCAATAAAAAATTCTACCTTCAAACTAAGGGCTGTGCCATGGGTAGTAGGTTCAGCCCCTCTTATGCTAACCTCTATCTTGGGCGGCTGGAGCAATCCTTTCTCTCTGGATATCCTTTAAAACCCCTGTTGTGGCTCCGCTACATTTTTCTTCTTTGGCCTCATGGCACCGATTCTCTAAATACTTTCCTTTCTGATCTCAACAATTCTCACTCCGTCTCTTTCACATCAACTATCTCTAATTGTCGTTGCAGATATGCTGCTTATCCAAAGATGAAGTATTCACGGGCACGTTCCCACTCCCTTCATCAACTCAGTAGATATTGAGTGTTGTCTACAGTCACCTCTCCCACCCGCTAGATCCGTCCAATTGCCTCCATCGAAAGGTGTAGTGATTTTTGACTCACAGTTGATTACAAAAATCGTCACCTGGTGTCGAGCAGGGCGATGTGCTTCAAGTTCTCCATGCTAAATTCACCGGTCAAATCCGTCCCAATGGAATAAACTCCCCTTGGTGTAGAAAGTTTTCTCATTTCTCATTTTTTTGCGGAGCATAGACTCCATATTGTATAACAAATCTCCTGTCGATAGTTTACCGTAAGACAGTCTTTGATAGACTGTCTTACGGTTACGGCCTGTAAATTTTGTTTATAGAGAGTTAATTTGTCATTGTTTCATCATTAGGTTGGAAGGTGGTCCTTCCTTGTTTTCTTTGATTACTCATTTATGTTTCATGATTCATCAGTCCATTCATCCGTCATTAGTTAGTAAGAGGGTAATTTTTATTGATTTTGTGTGTGTGTCAACGGCTATTTTTTTAGTTGTTTGAATAAATGCTTATGTTATTTAATGGAATTTTGAGTCGTCTCTCAACGCGTGACCCTAATGATTCTTATTTTTAGTTCTCTTTTAAAACAATCGCCGCGAACGCGAATATTCGGAAAGGCTCCCCCCTTCGAGGATACTATCTCATTTGTCTACTTGCTGGTAGCTTGGCTGTGGTTTTTCGAGGCGCTCCTTGTGGGTGGAGTGCGTCACTTCTCCCTCGCCTCATTGTGTTCGGCATTTTGCCAGGGTAGTCGCGGGGAGCGGGGAGGGAAGTGGGGGGTTAGATCCCGGCCGTAAGTGCTGGGGTGGCGCTTTCGAGACGAAGCGTCGAACGTAAGTCGGCTTCACAGCGTACCGTCACAATATATATATATATAAATATAAGAGACTGGAGGCCTTGACCTAGAAATTAAGGACAGGGTATCTGCAGCCTGGTACAAATGGAGGTCAGTGACAGGTGTGACCTGTGACAGAAGGATGCCACCTAGGTTGAAGGGCCAGATATACAAGATCATCATTAGACCTGTGTTACTTTATGGAGCAGAGTGTTGGGCTACTAAGAGTACACATGAGAGAGTATTACATGCAAGTGAAATGCACATGCTGAGATGGATGAGTGGGGTTACCAGAGCTGACAGGATGAGGACTGACCACATTAGAGGGAGTTTGCAAATTGCACCTATAACAGAAAAGGTGAAAGAGTGCAGGTTGAGGTGGTATGGCCATGTTATTAGACGAGACGGTGAATATCTGGGGAAAAGAGTAATGAACCTGAAGGTGGAGGGAAGGAAGAGCAGAGGAAGGCCAAGGAAAACATGGATGGAGTGTGTGAAGAAGGATATGTTAGAGATTGGTGCCAAAGAGGACATGGCTCTGAATAGAGCACACTGGAAGCTGAAAGTCCAAAAAGCTAACCCCAAATAATTGGGATTAAAGCTAAGAAGAAGAAGACCAATGAGTACCTTTACTCTTCCGTTTGAATTTGTATGGAATGCATTAATCTATTCCTTTACGTAATATTTCCAAAAAATATCTCCATGATACTTGGGCACTCTTGTTCTTCATTGTGGCTATGAATTTCGTGAATGAAGCTTCTATTGTGTGTCTAAATTTGATGCAATCACATTTTTCCAATAAGTAGACTTAATGTTCTGGCCTTACTGTTCCACTGTTGTTTTTAAAGTCACAAAAATTCTGGTAAATCTACCACATGAACACTTGAAGATGTAATACTGGACATACATAATGCCTTTGAAGAACAAGAGAACACAAAATTGACCCTCTGTGATCCTACCCAATATCTGATAACAACAATACATAGACTTATTACAAGGATATGGAAAACTGATACCAGGCCACACAAATGGAAATCTGGAATAATAAGCCCATTATACAAGAAGGGGGATAAACTAGTATGTGGTAACTGTAGAGGTATTACACTTCTTTGAGTAGTATATAAGATCTTGTCCGAACTGATCTGTGAAAGAGTTAAATGTTATACCGAGGAAATCCTTGAAGAGAACCAGTGTGGATTCCAGCCAGGCAGAAGCACTACTGATCAGATATTTGTTATGAGACAAATATTGGAGAGATTTTATGAATATGACGTGGATTTACATATCTTATTTGTAGACTTTAGGCAAGCCTTTGACAGTGTCAGTGGGAATGGACTGCACAGAGCACTAGGAGAATATAACATACCACAAAAAGTTATAAGATTAATAAGAATGACTATGAAAGACACCAAGGCAAAAGTAAAAGTAAACAACAGGTTGAGTGAAGAATTTGAATTTAACACAGGAGTGAAGCAAGGAGATGGGCTCTCAGCCATTTTATTTGATTTGGCTCTGCACAAGGTAATAAATGTGACTGATCAGAATGGTAAAATAATTGGGAAATCGAGTCAGATATGTGCGTATGCAGATGATATTACAATTATAACAAGGACAGCGCAGAGCCTTACACAAATCTGTATGCAAATAGAAAAAGATGCAGAAAAAATTAGACTTAAGGTAAATGAAAAGAAGACTAAGTATACGATAATGTCCAAACAGGAGGCTAATAGAGGGGCACAGGATCTGACAATAGGGGAGAAGAAGTTTGAAGGAGTTTACTGCTTCAGATACCTAGGGGTAATGGTATATAATTATAATGAGATAAGTGGAGAAATAAAGGACAAAGTACAGGTGGGAAATCGAGCATAGTTTGCAAACAAACAATTGTTCAGGGACCAACTCATTATTAGAAATACAAAGATGAAAATATATAAGACGTTGGTCCAACCAGTGGTCACCTATGGTCCAGTGACATGGACCATGAAGAGATCAGATGAAAATGCCCTACGAGTATTTGAGCAACAAATATTAAGGAAGATACATGGACCTGCAAAGGAAAACGATGAGTGGAGAATAAGGTATAATGCAGAGCTGGATCAATTAATTGAAGGCCAAGACATAGTTACATATGTGAAAGCTCGGAGAATGGAGTGGCTGGGTCAAATATATAGAATGGTGGAAGAAAGAATGCCCAAAAGAATAATGAGGGAAAAGTTCTACCACACCAGAAGGAAAGGCAGACCAAGAATCAGATGGAGAGACGACGTTTCTGCAAACCTGCAGGTAATGAACATCAAGGGATGGAGGAGTAGGGTAAAAGATAAGGAAGACGAGGCAAATTGTGGAGGAGGCCAAGGCCCACCAAGAGCTGTAGCGCCATGAAGAGAGAGAGAGAGATCTTACCAAAGCCTTTGATTGTGTTTCTCATAACTTACTTATAGAAAAATTTCCACATTATGGTGTCGTGGGATGTCCTCTGGATCTAATCAAATCTTATCTGAGTAACAGAAAACAGTGTAATGTTCAAAATTTTGTGATGTTTTCAATGGTGTACCTCAAGGTTCAGTCCTTGGCCTTTTTTTGTTTCTTAAAATGATAAATGATCAGCCTTGTTATGTAAACTGTAAAACCATACTATTTGCAGATGATACCACATTTATTAGTCACTCGGGTGATTTGAATGTGGTGAAAGAGCTTGCTGATGCAACTATCCTATCCTCTGAACAATGGTTTTCTGCCAAAAAATTGTTTTTAACCCTTTCGCGCCGGACTCCTTCACTGAAAGATGGTTTTGGCTGTACGAATGCTTATAGCATTTCTTTCTTCGCCCTGTACGGAGCTCTCTCGCGGCAAGAAATCGTCCAGGTAGTCGCTTCCTACGCTTAAAGACCTTGCCTAGCGGGGTGCCGGACCCTTTTCTCGGCAACTGACCAGATATAATCCTCGACCCTTTTCTCGAAGGTAGCCCATCGCGGTGTATTTATGCGGTCAGATTAGTGTTACTAAGGTGATTTACATTTTTTTAAATTGTTGATTTTGCAGGGAATGTCAGTACACCAATGTATACCTTTCATTTTGCACTGCCTTTAGAAATTTTAAACGAAGTTCTACGGTTATTTTTACGGTTTTCAGCAAAAGCGCATTGTATCAAAGACCAACAAATACTTCAAGGGGAATGACAACTTTCAATACACGTCGCATATTCCTAAGTATTTGCACTTTCAGATATTCACATATTTTAGATCCTTGATGGCCAAATCCACTCTCTCATCACTCGCATTTTGAGGATATGCATTTATTTGCGTTTATTGCGAAATGCATTTATAATGCATTTGTATTTATAGGTTCTGTGGAGAGATTTTTGAAAAATGGTAACTGTAATTTTGGCTCACGGCAAAGAACTTCATACTTCAAAGTGAATTTGCTTGTATGATTCAACTATTACAGTTTAACATCTAACCTTAACGTCTCCAAAATTTTTCCAAAGTGGTGATGAACTCCGTTAATATAAACGATAGAATTCCGTTTAAAATTTTGAACCGAACAGAAGAACATCGAGAATGTAATTCTTAGCATTGATTTCCAATAAATTCAACAAATACGTTTTTAGTTATTCCAACATATAAACAAATAGTTGACCGTGAGGACCTTCCTTGAGGGGGACATTTAGTGCGGGAAAGGGCTGAGATAATCCCCACATGGACAATGAGAAAGGATCGGACCTCTAGCGCGTGGAGTCTCTAATGACGCTTGGGACCCTTTTGGCGTGCTTGACCGCAAAGCCTTGTATACACGGCCTTCGGCCTTTAGCGAAGAAAAATTCATGCCTTGTATACACGGCCTTCGTTCTTTAGCGAAGAAAAATTCAAGCCGTGTATACAAGGCCTTCGTAGGGAAAGGGTTAAATAATGATAAAACTCAAAACCTTATTTGTAGCATTCGCAAATACCACATGGAATGAGTGAACCTGTTAGATTGTTAGACTTTACACGGACTTAAATTGGAATGAGCACACTATTAGTGTTTGTAATAAACTAAGCAAAGCACACTATTTCATGAGAAAAATAAAACCTCTTATACCGGATGTATATTTATATATCGTGTATACCATGCATTTTTTATCCACATATATTATATGGAGTTAAATTATGGGGTTATTCTAGAGGTGTTGAAGATATTATTATTCTTCATAAAAAGGCTGTTAGGTTAATTTCTAATGCTAAATATAAAGATCACTGTAAGTCACTTTTTGTAAGTACTGGCATTATGACAATAGATGGTGAATACATTTTGCAAGCATTAATTCATGTAAAAAAATATTAATATGCTACCTCTATAGAGGTAGAGCTTTATAAGGGCTGATGTGCATGAGTATACAACAAGGAATAGAAATAAAATTGATATTAAATCTTGTAGACTAACTAAAACACTCAAGTCTTTAAAATGCATGGGACCCAGGCTTTTTAATCAGCTACCTGAAAATATTAAAGTAATGGATTTACTGAAATTTGAAAATGTAATACATAAATGGTTACTTAGTAAGGCGTTTTATTCAGTTGATGAATTATTTTATGTTGAAGATGAAATATGTTCTGTATAATGTATAAATGTATGGATGTTATTTTGTCTTAACTTGACGATGTCTATTGTGGTGTACACCACTTAATGACAAATAAATTATTATAATAATTAAATCAATAAAATCTGGTGATTGCCACATAACCTTAGTAAAATCAATTAATTATTGATAAGTGTTCTGTATACAAATAATGCCATTTTTAGGGAGCTATTTACCCTATTAACATTTAACCAATATGGATTCACAAAAGAACAATCTACTACATCTTCTTTGTTACATGCAAATACTTTTCTATTGTGTTCACACTATAAAAAACTAAATACCATGCCAATATTTTATCATTTTTCTAAGGCTATTTAAACCAAGACTAAGTAAATCACACTTCCCTCCTAATGAAAATTAATCAACCAGGATTAAGAAGTGTTGCTAAAAAGTGGCTACATTTGCACCCGAGAAATCATACCCATGGGTGAAAGTGACAGACAGTTACTCAAATAATAGCACTACTACCACTGTAGGAGTTCCTAAAGGGTCTATATTAGGCCCAGTGTTATTTTGTATTTACATAAGTGACTTGACAGTATTCTTTTATAATATTTCTGGTGCCCAAGTAATTCTTTATGATAACAATACTAATGTCTTAATGACCAATCATACACAAAGTAGCATTATAAAAACTCCATTTCAGGCAATGAAAATACTTTCAATTGGCATCAGATTATGTATTAATCTAAATCTCCAAAAATCATGGTTCCTAAATAAAACCAATGACTTCAGTCTCAATCCCAGAGGCCCCAATATGGTTCCTAAATATCACCAGTGACTTCAGTCTTTATTATTGAGCAATGAGAAACTCCTAAGCAGCAATTCAGATCTTCCAGCCAATTATTCAACAAAGGACCTTAGTTCCATTTAATATAAATGAGTGGTTTGGTTAGGACAACAATCATAAATGCATGACAATCATTATCAATTGCATTTGCTCAATATAAATAAGTTTTAATAACCACCTCATTTTTAAAAACCAGTTGCCATAGCAGATATTTAAGCAAGAAGGCATCCCCCATATCTCAGACTTTCCAGATTTAGTTTTCAATTACTGCACCCAAGCTCTCAGGAAGAATAATGTACAATAATTGAGTTCCCCTGAAGACCGAAACACAGGTGAAATATCCAATCAGAAAACAATGTTAACCTTCACAGAGAGGTCTTCAACAGGAAAAGCTTATAAACAGGACCTTTTGCACAATCATTCTGGGATGTTACAGACTCCTCTCTTTGAATTTCTCTCTCTACCCTATTATCAATTGCCATTGTCTTGCCAATCATCACCGAAAGTGTCATAGCTCTACCTTGGTAAATGCAACTGATAATCGTGGGTCTTTATACCAAAGCACGTGAAACGCTGAAGCACATTGTTTTGTGTCATGGCTGCACTGACTATTAGCCGGTGTAAAAAGGCGGGCTTTAGGCTTAAAGTTCAACTGTAGTATTAAGCATCATCGTCCTGTTTATCAACAACCAAAGTTTCATAGAGTTATCTTGCTCAACAAGAGAGGAAATCGTGGTTCTTTTCACCTTCATCCTCCGTTCATTTGCATGCACAATTTGGATTTCCACCGCGTTGGAAACTCAATATGGTGGATTACATCAGACAAGTACTTGTCATGACCTGGTTATAAGAAACTTATTTCCGGTAGGTCACTGAATGGTTCTCCTGAGACCCACATGAAAATACAAAGCACTTCCCTCTCCTCAAGCCTCAGCTCTAGCAGCACAGTCATATTCAAGATGTTGAGCATCTCCTGGCTCTCATGCTTCTATGAACACACCCCCTCGTGCAAATGCTCCTCCAATTTTTCTTGTAGAATGAGCCAGTACCAATCAAACACCAATCATTGCTACAGCAATGGAAATATTTGCAGCAACGTTCGCATCCATAATAGTCAATCAGGTCTAGATAATGAAAGAAATGTATACCATTCAGCACTTAATGACTTGAAAACATCCTTTGACTCGCAGGCCAACTTATGAAAACCAAAAAACTCTTTAATTTTGACCAATTTAAACCATAAATTTTGAACGAAAAATTTTGAAGGCATTCATCGTGTATCGTAGGCGTCAGTTGTTCCTTCAATATTTTCTTTCATGGTTGATGGTATGATACCAGATACATTCATTTGTATACCTTTTACTGTGTAAGACAGCTATGATAAGATATATTTCCCTCTCCACCTGGGAGGAGATACGGTAAATTTCCTCTCCACCTTAAGCAAATGTAATGGATAGTAACTCGGTAAATCCACGAAAATAAGCAATCCATTTAATCAACTCATGGGTGTGGTTTAAATATATTACATCTAACATGCATTAAATGGAGAAAAAATTAACCTTTACTTTAATGAGCCACACATAACAAACCAAGGAGACGTTGTTAATATCCTGGCACTGCATTGATTCACTTAACTACAGAGCGAGCAGAAGTATTGGAGTTCCCTGACCCAAGTGGTTGAACTCTCAAAGAAGCAGCAGAGACTTGTGAGATAAACAATAGGCACTCAACAAACACATACTATATCTGATCTGATCAACGATTATTGATTGTTAGTTTGTTAGTTGGTGGAGCCTTCGACAGGAGCTCGGGCACTTAGACCTTGAGTGGTCCATTGTGCCAACCCCATGTTTAATCTGACTGCCATATGCAGACAGGTGACAAGAGCGCCATGGTGAAGGTATGAATGGTCACCCATCCAACCCTCATCCAGGCCCAGAATTGCTTAACTTCAGTGATACTATGGGAACTGGTGATTCAATGAGGCTAGGCCCTTGCCTTAATGATTATAGAACAATAATTAATCTTTAGATTAATTAATGCAAAGAGGTGAAGGCTAATTCAACTAACTTCTTCAGATTACTTGAAACATAGAAAGTTGCTTTGACTCAACTACGGATAAGAAATTCATTTCTCAATTAAATTAGCTCTGAGGGATTATTACGGAGCTCATAATGATGGAGTTATGAGGTTGCGACCCTCAGTTCTCATAGTGACCTGAGCAATTACAGAACTAATAATGCTGTCGCTATCCAGTGCAGAGTATAATAATAATGACCTACAATAAAGACCCCATCTATTCTCTCATAAGCCCTCTCTTAGAGTACCCCGCTAGTATATGGGACCCTTACGAAGTAGGACATTTCATCAAATACAGCAGAGGGCAGCTAAATTTGTTAAAGATTGTTGTGATAAACATAGCAGTGTTACTAAATTGTTGAGGGAATTAGGGTGGGAACCTCTACCCAATCAAGGAAAAAAAATATGGGTAAAATCTTTTACGAAAGTTTGATGTAGACTATTTTTTGCCGGATGTTCAGCATATTTAGCAAGAGCCAAACTATTATGGTAGAAACAATCACAGGAATAAGATTAAGTAAATAGACTGCAGAACCAATAGATTTTAAACGTCATTTTTTCCACGTACAATAAGGGACCATAACAGGTCCCTTATTGTACGGAAAAAAAATGCGATAGATCAGTTCTAGGATACTGATTAGGTTACTTAGGTTTTTTCAGTGGTGTTTAATATCTTAACATGATTATTAGCTACTAGATTGTTAGTAGATTGTTAGTTGGGGGAGCCTTCGACAGGAGCTCAGGCACTTAGACCTTGAGTGGTCCATTGTGCCAACCCCATGTTTAACCTGACTGCCACATGCAGGCAGGGGACAAGAGCACCACGGTGAAGGTATGAATGGTCACCCATCCAACCCTCGTCCGGGCCCAACATTGCATAACTTCAGTGATCTTACGGGAACTGGTGTTTCAATGAGGCTAGGCCCTTGCCCTTATTAGCTACTAACCTGGCATGCAATTTCTGGAATGATATACTCTTGCATTATTTAGTATCTTGTAGTGTTATTTATTTGTCGCATTAATAATAGTAACCAGTATTTGTACCTTGAGTAGTGTACTGCATGATAGCATGTTCTTCCACATATCACTCTCCTAGTGTCTGGTCTGACTGCACACTGTTCCTGATCTAACTGGGGGGTTCTGATCTAACTGGGATGAGTGCTGCATGCCTGGTGTAGAATCACCCAGTGCCATTCACCCTAGAGGTGGCTGGCACCGTATTTTGCAGATGTAGATGAAAGGGGTCTTTATAGAGATAGCAACCATTCTGGCGTATTTCAGCAGGGGTTCAGTTTTGAGAACTCGTTAGGTATATGATAATAATCAAAGGCAAAGAAGAATAATGTGACAAGAAATAAGCGTTCATTATAAGGCATGTCACGAGATTTTTAAAAATATTTCCGAGTCAAAAATTACTTATAAGTAATGCTAAAACTCTTATGACAATGGGTCAGTTGGAGATCAGACTAGGAAACAACATTTTCCAAAGTAAAGGTGCCGAATAAAGCGACAAAAAAACAAAGCGTTTATTATGAGGTATGTGGCAAGTTGCTCTTAAAATATTTCCGAGTTGCAATCATGTGTAGTAATAAAAATAGTGTGAATTGGATGAGGGACTTTCTCAGTGATCTAAAACAAAAAATAGTTATTTATGGTTTTAGCTCTGATATAGTTGAAGTCACATCCGGTGCTCCTCAAGGTAGCGTGATCGACCCTCTTTCATTCATTATTAATATAATTGATCTAAACTCTCGCGTAAGCAGTAAATTAAGATTATTTGCAGATGTAACAGTTATCTACTGTGAAATAAACGAAGACTCGGACCTAGAAGTTCTGTCATCGGACCTTAGAGAGTTCATTTCTGGTGCCAGAAGTGGAAGGTTAGAATTAAATCTTAGTCAATGCACCACAGCAAATTTCTTGCGAAAGTCATCACACAAATGACATACCTGCACTGTAGGTGGAGTGAACATATAATCTCCTGATATATTGTGGGGAACACACATGCAAAATATAAGCAGCACAACATAAAAGAAACTAGGTTTTGTCAAGCATATACATAATAGGAAGGTCCTGGGATGAAAAAGAAAATAAGAGATGCTACCTTACTCTGGTTAGGCCACACCTCGAATATGCAGCGAGCAATCAGGACCCTGGTCATAAAGATTTAACCAAAAACATTAATATAATACAAAGAAAAACTGCACGTATCATTAAAAACTGCTATAAAGGAACATATAGTGTTTCACAACTTTTGAGGACATATAGTGTTTCACAACTTTTAGGTGGGAGCCCCTGGAAACATGAAGGCTAAACGCTACGCTTAGCTTGCTTGAAAAGTTCAGATATGGTGTGTTTCAGTGCGACATAGAGAATACTATCATGATGCCTCACCACATCTCTAGGTCTGAAAGAAGGGATACAATGAGAGAGATACATATCTGAACAGATATGTACAAAAACTTATTCTTTCTGCACACAATAAGCGATCAGAATAATAACTGAGCTCCACTAAATACACTCCCATAATACATGTCACCATTTCACCTCACAAAACCAAGAACTATTTCTCATGGGAACAATAAAGGGACAAGGGAACTGACGTTCGGCCGATAATGAAGTATGCAATGACAGTCTGGGATCCGAGGGAAAAGACCAATTCTCGTGAGCAGAGAGAAAGTGCAGAAGAAGGTGGCCAGGTATGCTTTGGGAAGGTGTGTAGCAGGATTGATAGTGTGACAGCAATGTTAGTATCGCTTGGATGGGAATCACTCCAACTGAGAAGAAAGGTGAATAGGTTAGGTGGGATGTATTAAATAGTAGTACATGGAAACGGCTGGCAGGAGATATTAGATAGGGTTGAAAAACTCAATCAAAGAGGGCAAAGGGCCTCTAATTTAAACTTGAATTTACGCAACAAAAAACCAACTTAATGAACAACTCCTTCCTCAATCGAGGAATCAAGGAGTGAAGTGAGTTACCTGAGATCGAGATGCCCTGAAGACGATGAGCAACTCGGTCATCGAAACGTCGGCAGACATGGACAACCTGACCCGGTGGAAAACCCGCATTGACTTCCTCGATACCATACGCCGGGAAAGCCTTCGATCTTTCTTCAGTTACCTGAGATGTCTTTAGGCCCTTACCTGGGTCTGTAAATTGATTTAACAGTAAATGTAGGCATTACTTAAAATAAATGACTGGTGCATGTGTGTGCTTTTATGTGCGTTTATATATGCCAGAAGTGGATATATTTTGGGAGTATGGAAGTTTGCAGCGTGCACTGAGAGTCTATTTTGGCTGATGGACCCAAAGTAGCAATCAATAGGCAAAGATCAAGTGCTCCCCTCCTAATCTCCCATATTCTCCATCCCCTTGAAAACCCGGATGACTCAAGGGCAAGTGAAGCAACGAACTTCATGTATTGTGCAAATGGGAGCGAAAAACTCTCTCCCTATACCCAAGGCACACCTCCCACAGTGGAGATCCTGGCAGTTTTTTTCCCAGCACACAAACCATGACTCTTTGCCCCTCCCCCCCTCTCGCAGTCCCCTTCCACCAGCTAACCTTTTCCCAACTCCAAGCCCTTCACCTCCCCCACGCCCGCCTCCCTTACCCCCTCACCCTACTCCCTACCCAAATTCCCAAACCCACATTCCTTCCCCTCCCCTACCATAATCTTATATAAATATATACTGTGACTGATTTTGCATTTGCACCTGAAGATGACTCAAAGTGTCGAAACCCAGGTCGTGCTAATTAATCTCAAGTGGTATTGACCAAGTCATTTTTATTTGGTCCATAATGGATAACTTCCACAAAGCTAAGCCTGCAACCATTTTCCTTGTAAAAATACATTAGCGTTGCAGTGTGAAAGAACGCTATGGGAGTAAGCTTTTGGATCATTAAGATACCTATTGACATTTTATTAACAACTTCATTCACATGTGTAGACCAAATGATGTTCTCAGATTTATGAAGACCTAAAAATTTAGCAGAAGAGGCCTGGAATAAGTCATTTTTTATGAGTGTAATGTCAGTACTTACAGTCATTTTGTTATGAAAATAGACAAGAACAGTTTTATGCTCATTGATATATTAACCATTCTCATTGCACAACTGGTGCATTTGCTTAACAGCTGAATGTACAGCCTCCTTCAGGTCAACCTTGTCCTTGGCGGATATTAAGGTGGAGGTGTCATCTGTATATAGAATAACATTACAGTGTAACAACTGATTAGGGGGTTCATCTGTAAAGAAACAGAATAAGAGAGAGCCCAGGATGGATCCTTAGGAGACTCCTATATTATTCCTTAGAGGGAGTTAGTTTCTGTTACAAATTTATTCATATTGTTATATGTATGGCTAACAACTTGTTGTGAGATATGATTTTATACAACTCAGAGCCACTCCAGATATGTTTTCCAATGCTGTTAAGATACCAAGCTGAGGTGAGATATCAAATCAAATGCTTAGCTTAATTCATTTCAGTGCTCTACCAGCTGACAGGCAGGTTTATGGACAGTACTTATTCTTACGTCCTATATCTGGTATATCGTTCTAATTACCTTTCTAAACGTGATCCGCCATCAGATCCCTCTTAAAATCCTCATATCGTCTTCCTCGTCTTACTTCACCCAGATTTCCTATCCTCTTCCTTCCTCTGCCGCACTTCCCCAGTGTTCAACCCTCCATTACTCTCTTCTACATTCCCTCTCATTTCAAAACGTACTCTATTCATCTCTTCTGCCTCCTCCGCCACCTGCCTCCTCTCCCCCCCCAACCATGTCCAATACCTCTACGTCCGTACTTCTCGCCACCCGGCTCTCCTCCTCCATCTTTCTCGGCACCCACATCTTAAACGCTTCAAGTCTACGCTCATCCTCCAATCGAAATGACCAGGTCTGCGACCCTAATAGCACCACCCTCCACATTAGAGTCATCACCGGCCTTGTCTCTCCATCTCTAATCTAACTCCTCCCTCATCAAATCCATCTTCTTTGAAAATGCTTCTTTAGCCATGACGTCTTATGCCCCAACCACTTCTCCCATTCTCCTCCAAAACACAAACCAGATACATAAGCAACTCGACTGGCTCTAATGCGTGCCCTCTCACACTCATGTTAGGCCCTTCATTCTTAAGTCATGAGAATCTCCTCACTTTCGTCTTCTTGTGCTTAATCTTCATCGCATACCTCTCGCAATGTGCCTCTAACGCATTCATCATTGACTGTAACCCCTCAGCTGACTGACTCACCTATGCTTCAGGCTTTTAACCATATTGTGCACTAATTCAAATGTGGAAATCTGTAGAACGGCCATTTCTTAAACCATGTTAATTCTTGTATAATAATGTGCGATGGTTCAAGTGTTCTATAACACAGCCAAAGAGGAGTTTTTCAACCATTTTAGAAAAAGATATAATGGCTACCGGTTGATAGTTCTCAGAATAAGCACAAGAGCTTTTTTTAGGAACAGGAGTTATGGGAGACATTTTTAGATGTGATGTGAAGTGACCATTATAAATGGAGTAGTCAGCAATATCCAATAGAGGCAAGGCTATGACTTGAGCAGCAGCCTTTACAACAGCCATCCGAGTGCCATCTAGTCCAACAGAGAACTAGTGAGGGAGGGTTCAATCACTTTTAGGATTTGAGTTAAGCAGGTGGGGAGAAAGAAACAGATTGGAGAGAGCAGCAGTGACTACTATTGATAGATGGTCGTGCTGAATTTAGTTTAGAATAATCACTTCAGAACTGTAGATTAAAGTTGTTCGCAATTGCTTGTGGATCTGACACTTTGACATATTATCATAAGTCTTGGCCATACCAAGATGAGCCCCGAGACTAGAACAATACAAATACTGAAATATCATTGGCCTCAGAACTGTACTCAAAACATCCTTCTCTTTTGTTGTATGTGAATTGCCTAAACACAGAAGCCGACCCTTGACAAAATAATGAGGACAGGGTAATGGATCCTTTCCCAATTCCAGGAAGATTTCTCTCAAAACTCAATGTCATTTCTGCGGGGCGATTATATAAATGTGAAAGCGATGACGGCAGGTGAGAGCTATCACAGCCTCCTATGATGGTCGGCATCATCGAGTGATCATGAAAAGCACCGTATTAGCACGTATGACAGTCATGTATGTCAGTATGGGCTTCCAGTACGATGGTAGCAATAGAAATCTGAAGAGCCAATGACAATCATCGACACATTCCAAGCAAACAATAGCGACGGACAGCTGCGTGTTGAGTGGCTGAAACTAAGTCGGTGGCACAAGAGTATAAGTACTCCACATTATTCATTTTTGTATGTTTAGGAATTAAATATTGTGTTAAATATGTTATAGCATACCTGACACATCAAATTAATTATAGTGGAAGAGTAAATCATATTGTTATCGTTATGATTTTGTTTGTAATAAAAGGTTATGTCTTGCAAGTGCATCGCAGATTTGTATTGAATTCAAACCTCGCCATGTCACATTACTAATTTCATTGAAAATTACTTAGATGCACAATACTGCAGTAAATTGAAAGATATTTTGTGGTTTAAGTTCGGGGAAAAATTGTTAGCAACGTAGGTGTGTTCAAATTTACCTTACTGGTATCCTATGTTATTATGGTGTAAATACATTCTCATGAATGGTTTCCAATAGGACTATTTTAACTATAGTTTACATGCTTCTTCATCATGAGGTTTTTGTTTAAAGCCAACGTATGATATTTGCAGGAAGAAAAGTAGTAGAGTGGGCCACACAACTGAATGGCAGTTGCAGGTGGATTATATGTCCACCCACAGTACATTGAAACAGTAGACTGCATAAATTGCATAGGATTATCCTATACAGTTATCCTATACAGCAAATCCTAAAACGAATCAAACAATTTTATCGTCGCATCTCTTACCATCAGTCACCGTTGTCTTAGCAAACAAATACATGAAGAGCAAAGCTAACACACACCAATATACCTACTGCCTATTGTATGAAGGCGTACATTCATGGCTATCATACTCTCTAGATAACTTAAATTACAATAATAACAATTGTGAATTGTTAACAATAAACATTTTTCAGCATGAATATTAAATTCAGAAAAAAATCTTCAATGCTTAAAACAGTGAAAATATAATTAATTAGTCGAATTCATTTTTTATAAAGGACTAAGACAATTCATTCTCCTGTAAAAATTAACCGTAGTGCTTTATGAAAGTCATTCATAAACAAAAAGTTAGTTAATTGGGCATGGACTACAGTAATTAATTAATTCAACGTATTCGCATGTATATCCGATATCTTATGACGCCTATCACCATCAATTTCGAGCATGATGGTGACAAAATGTGCTATCACTGATACATAATCGCTGCTATCACCCTCCATCATTCATTCGTATGACGTTGCCCTTGGCGACGACGTCGCTCTCACCCTCCTCGCAGTTACACAATCGCCCCGCAGAAAGGGATCACAAATATTCACAAATGGCAATAGAATATCATGTAAAACACAGGAAATTGGAGGCGAAGGTTCCTCATTCATTTCTACTTCCGATGCAAAGCCATCACTAAATTGGGATTCGACAGGAACTACGCGAGTCAGTCAGCAGCATTATTAGCAGACACACGAACATGGTAAATTTATAGGAAGGGAGATTAAAAAACATTCGGCCAAGTTTTCCTGATTGTTAGGGATGGGAGAATAACCGTGATGAGACGACATTATAGGTAAACGATGGAAAAGGAATTTACTTGGATATACAAACTAAATTTATAAACTCCCAAAAAAATAGCCATATATATTATAGGTAACTAATATGCAGAGAACTTTCCGCTCATGTTCGAGTAAAGCCTTACTAGCTTACCCCACAGGAATGAAATCTCCGTTCACCCTGTGATTTAACACAGCGAGAGATTAGATTCAGAGAATATTTATTTCAAATACCTTTGTAATAAACTTGGAGTAAAAACCACACATCCCAAGAAATCTCACGACCTCCCAAGTTTTTCGGAACAGGAAAATTTTGATCGGCTTGATGCTATCCGGATCAAGCTGTGGAGTTCCATCCTTTGACCCATGAAAGTGAGTGACACAGTACCTAGCTTCACCGTTCCTTGGCCCACAGTAAGCCCTGCAGCTCGTAGCCTCGTAAGAACGGCTTTCACATGAATTACATGGTCCCTGAAAGTTTTGGAATACATAGGTACACAGAACGTTAATTTACGGATAAACACAAGAATATTTTAAAACTCCCAACACTTCATTAATCAGCATAGTGAAAATCTAGGGAGAATTTGCGAAGCGAAGCTAGTATATTGATATAAACCGAATGGATTGACAAATGCAGATATATCTTTGATTCCTCGGATGTAGGAATTTGACGAAAACAGAATTAACATCAAGAATGGTGAGATATTTGGCCCTAGATAAATTTTGAAATGCATGTTCCACAGATTGGGATAGGTACCCATCAACTTTTACTTGCTAATTAAGTTTTACATAAGCGGCAACTTATCAATCATTTCCACCATTCATAGCAATTAAAAATGCAGGAGAAAATCAGTTAGAGCTGGAAACTTCCAAAATACCTTTATCTAGCAGCGACTGAATGCGTTTCTTCATAATCTGAGATTTAGGAGACGAGTGAGAAGGCGGATGGCAACGAAATGGCATAGTATTAATTAACTCATTACCGTAACTCATGAGTGATGACACTCCCAACTCATGGGTGAGAACATCAGGATATTGCGACGACAGATGTTTTAACTCACTCAACAAATTATAAGAAGGATGAACTGATTTATCGGACACCGAAGACCCGGCATTATATGCCTTCCAACGCTGGAAATTGAACTGATTCCCTCGCCTAATTGCCTTCTTCTGTTTTCGATATTTCATTCCCCATTTCCCGAAAACTAAAGGTAATAGATGGCGCAATTTGGAAGGCTACTGCGCTGGGAAGAACAATCATTCGAGATTTTCTTAGAAAATCAATACCTAGAAGTACAAGGAAAGGAACTTTGGGGATATTATACTTATGTGGCCAGGAGAAAGTATCTGGCCAGCCGAAAGGTTCACCAGAAACAGTCAGCAGTTCGAAAGAATCGGTACACTTATTACGACGGTGAAGTATGAGGCTCTTGAAGAGCTTCTCGTCACAAATTGAAACAGAACAACCGGTATCTTTAAGGGCATGGCATGAAATTAATTGAATCTTCATCGCTTGAAGAAGCAAATTATTTTCATGATTTTAATGAAAACTCATCATACTGACTGCAGGTTGGCGTGCATGACGGTTTTTCTTCCGGCATTCAATTACATGGTGGCCAATTTTATGACATATGAACACATTTGTTGCCTCAAAAACGCGGTAGGAGCATTTTGCGGGACTCCTTAAAACGTTTTCGAGTATTCAGAACAATCCATTTATTGCTTCGACACCTGAATGACAACTGAGTCCAACTCGACAGAAGTAGTAGGTCCGCGGGAGAAAATTACGGCTGATTTAATGAGAAGATTTAACCCTTGAATTATTAAATCAACAGTTTGATACTAGAAATACTTTATAGCTAACTCCTGTATCGCGTAGCGAATAGAAAATACGAAATCATGAGGAGTTTCACAGGGAAATTGAAACATATTGACGTTAATAGTAATGAGACAAGCAAACTCACGATCACGAGTTTGGCAGTATTCTCTGCCAACTCTTTGGGTGACTTGGGCGCGCAAAATATTAAAATTAGACAAGGATAACCAACTTTAACGCGAACTGAGAGGCAGTTTTATAATAACCAAGTACAAAAGAGTAGAAAACAGGACGAGTGAAATGGACACGATTTAAGCGGTATTAACGATATAATTGCTCCAATTTTCGGTATTCGAAAGGTCGAAAGGAGGAAACCCTGAGTTCAGCACCTTGACAACGACCAAACCATCGGATAGCGGTAGGTATAATAGGTTGCCCATGAGTAGCCACGGGGGTAGGATTAAGGCGAAATACGATTGCGTCGAAAACGGCTTTACTCCCTGTAGATTGAGGAATTCTCTTAATGAAAAACAAATTTCACATTCTAATTAAGTTAACTGCTGCCTATGTTTCCCAGAGCGCACATTTTGAAATTTTTTTAAATTAAGACCTCAAAGTTGTAAAATTTGGCTTCATTTTTTGCTTTTTACAGAAAATTATCTCTGGCAGACGTAAAAAATATATTCAATATTTAATTAAAATTAATAAAATGGAAATAAGTTGAGTACTAAATAAAGCTATTAGGAAAGTTAGAACCAGCTGAAAACGCTCCGATCAAGAGCGGCTCTAGCGGCGAAATAGGCAAGTAGATGAAGGCGCTCACGGAGATTCGAGGGGGGTATTGAGTGGCCACTGGAAGGGAATGAGGGGAAGGTCCCGAGGGGAGGGGAAGGGTATGAAGCTGGAGGGACTTGGTAGGATTGAGCTAGAGCTGTGTGCAAGAAAGGTTTCAAACTGTGGAGGAGGAACTGAAGACTCAGCATCATCCGGCGTTTGACGGCACAAGCTTTGACTCTGCTCCTGCTGGCATCCCTACTTTCCTGTTTTGAGTTCGCATCCTCTTGACTTTCTCTCACGGACTGCTAGACAACCGACTTCACGGCCTCTCTCTGAGCGTATCCCATATGGCGGAATTGGCTACAAACGGGAGTAGTACCTCATCCTAGACGCGATCAGCTCCATCGAGGGGCAAGAAGCCGATCATGCGGCATAATCTTCGGACGCCCTGGGTGACGGTTTCTCTTATCCAAGCCATAACTACGTGCTTTGGCATTGCTTTGCTCAGCTAGGTCATTACCATGTAGATATGCACTATCCTGTGGACTTTCTATCAGTATTGCATTGGCGAGTCCTAAGTACAAAGTCGGAAAATCAGTCATTTTAGTTGTTAATAAATTACTATTCCTATAGGTCCCTGGATGTTCTTGCTTGAAGTTAGCGCTAACTTTAATGTATGTTGACGCAGTTCCATAATGTTAGATAATTCAATAATAACGTGCATGTTTGGTTCTGCTAGCTCTGTTGGAGATGAAGACTCAAGCGTGATGAAAAACGTACCGGAACAAGTGCCGTATGGTAGGTACATTTTAAAAAATGAATACGCGAATCACGCAGTGAAGCGCTTCACCAAAGCATTGTTCAAAATTGCGGAGGCGAGGCCCACTGTCAAAATAAATCTTACAAAAGTTAAAAATGATAAGATTTAAAAAGCAGCTCGCGGCGCTGTTTCGTATAATTGCACAGAAGGGAATACCGTTGAGTCCCTGGTCGAGGCTTTAAAAAAGATGGTTCCAAGCACGTATTTGGATGTCACGCGTCTTGCCGAGACTACTTCTGTCAAACTGTCGATCGGAAGTTGAAAGTTATTACCGAGGAAGAAATAGCATACCTCGAAAAAACTGATGTGGCTATTCAGCCACTTATCCAAAATTCTGGGCATTTGACGTCTCACGACACCAGTAACAGTGCAGAAAAAATTGTCATAGGCCAAATTCTATGTTTTTGGCCAAATTGTCGGGCAGAAAACAAGTGAATAGGGGGAAAAGAGGATCAAATCAACACAGGACTTACGGCTCCGGTCTTGATTTCCAACTAGGACCCGTGTGGAGATATTCAACTTGGGAAACGTTCCTAGGCAGAAGTCCCCACAAGCCTGTCGAATCCACTTGTCACAGAAGACTGAAACGCATAAATGCAGTAAAGTAGTTGCTCGCTAAACAAGACATTAAACAACAAAAGAAGATAAAACAAGTGATGGGGCTGGTTACGGTGTAATGTGCCAAAAATTATACATGGATGGCGAAGAATATGATAAAGGAGTCGAAGAATTCATGGAAACATTTAAAGTGACCACAGCTTCCAGAGATCAACTTGAGAAGGATATTAGGTGCCAATGTGAGAAGGAAAGGTGGTGGAGGAACGAATTCATCGATTGAATTTATCCAACTTTGGAATAATCTGCAAAAAGCGAATACGGCTTCTTTACGACCGCAAGTTTCAGAATGAAGCAACGCAATGCGGGCAGCTCCACGAAAACAAAGCGATAAGGCAGCACGAGGAAATCTCCGGGCGTAAGGTGACTCCTTCAGGGCTGCTCATTGACCTCAAGCTATGTTTCTTTGCCGTTTCTTCGGATGGTATCACTGATGATGGGGGCATTATTGAGGTAAAATGCCCTAATTCTTCAGAACAGTTGACGCTCAAAGAAGCAGCGAAAAAATTTAGTACACTTGTCTCGACGAAAGTCTGCAATTAAAAATAAACCTCAATTATTACTACCAAATTGATGGCCAGCTACATGCACCCCATTCTGCGACTTTGTGGTATGGACTAAGGATGATTCCAGAATTAACAGGATTTTAGGGGATGGTGACTTTTGGTCAAAAATATGGAGCCTGAGTTAAGTTTTGTTATGAAGAAATTCTTCTGCCGGAAATAATAGATCCTAGAGTGAGTAGATCAATGGATTTACGTGAGCCGGAGTTTCCTTCAAAATTATACATTTCTGTCCGTTTTTGTATGTAAAAAAAGTTACGGAAAATAACCTACTTTCAGCTGTAGAAATCGTTGGTCAATTTTATCAGCATTTACGAAGATTGATTCCTGAAACAAGTTTACTGTAGCACTCCACGCTCAATTCTCATGTCCGCCTTCTGCCTTCTACCGATAAAATATAACCTCTGCCTAATAATTTCTCTAATGAATTCCGTTGCTTCCCGACTTCCTCCTTCCTTACCACTGTGCGACCACTTCATTTTTGAATAGATATTTGCGCCCTAGTTTGAGCTGAATAACATTGCCTTTTCAGATACGAGCAGTTCTTATTACCCACGGTGTGCGTACTTGGTAGCTATTTGTGCAATATTGAGATCAATCCATTATATCTACGCCGGTTATGTACTTGCTGAAATAAATGATCATTTAAGGCTTTTTCTTTAATTAACTTTTGCAGAAATATTATTGTGAAGTTAGATAATACATAAGAGTGCTGCTAGAATAATTTCCATTCCATGGGTTGAAGTTGGAGCACATTGGAACTCATCTGCAAACTTGAGCGCTGATGAATGGAACAATGTGTACTGACGAATTGTTTGATAGCCTATCGATACAATTAAGACAGAGAAAAATCCACGGCCGAGTGTGGTGATCGAATCCTTTCAATAAAAGTTTTTAAAAGTGCTTGCTATTTACATCAGAGAAATTTAAAATGCCCATTACAGCTTGGCGCCTTAACAGAATATCAACACAAAAACTATGATCGCCGGAGCCACTGACGAAGTTCTTTTTCCGGGAAGACATCTCTAGTGACGTTGTTAAATTTGGATTAAAGGCCATTAACAATGCATCTGAGCCGTATTAAGCTTAACCTTAAATATCCATGACATTCCACGTGATTTGAAGAAAGTACATAATATTCCCGTCCTCAAGGGTGGGAATAAATCACTTGTTGAGAACTACCAATCTATCAACAAACATCTGTATCCTGTTAATTTCTGGAAAAAAATATTGCTAATTATTTGCGTTGGACTATAATAATTGGCTGTTTTAAACCTAACATGCCTTACTGGAGAGGTAATCCTACGAAACTCAGCAATTTGGGATCTGTCAGAAAATATACAATTGGTTATATAGGGTTCAAGAAGTAGATGCGGTTGTGTAGTCCAAGACCTTTGGCAACGTGCCTTACGATAAACTAAAAGAAAATATTGGAAAACTAGAAAAAGGATTATATTATGGAGAGAGACCTTCTTATGGGATAAATCTCAGTAAGTTCATCTTGGAAACGAACTCTCTGCCGAATCCTATGTCGATGACTGCATTTTCTACGGGAAAGACGATAGCGATAGTGAAGTTAATTAAATAAACAACCAAAAGATAAATAAATGGGTAGTGAACAAGGAAATACAATTAATTAGGTATTGCAAAAGGCAAATTATTCAGCTTCTCAAACGGTAGGGTACGTGCGATAAGGGAAGAATAATAGCATGGAGAAATGGATAATTTTCGTTTCATGGGGATATAACCAAGATGACTTTCCAAGCAACCTAATATTCCAAGAAAAATATCCCTTTGGAAGCGACTGAAAGGTTAGGTATGTAAGATAACACGTAAATTGCAACTTGATACTCGGTTCTCGAAGAAAAATGCGCCAGCTCCATGACCGAACCTCTCAACTGCGGTGGTGTCGGGTTCCGCTGTGGAAGGGGAGAGGAAGACTTGGAAGGAGAGGGAGGGACTCTTAAGTTCCAGAGTTTTACGTGGTTCCCGATACATGCTTAGGAGGTCGCGCTCACGGCCTACGTCCATCGTCCCATCTTGCGAGGGAGATTCACACTAACTCGCCGTCGTATTAAGCCTTAAGGGTGTTGGACGAGCCGCCAGAAGACACCGTTGCAGACCCTATCCGTTTTCATCTTCATCCAAGCTGTAAAATAGTCTATACCACCAATTTTTGATATAATATTCGCAAAAAATGAATCTGTGTTTTTCTCTAACGAATATGTTGTGTATGGCTTACAATTGTAACAATTAAACATAAAACTGGATCAATATTAGGGTTTCTTTAACGCATATCTTGGCAACACATGAACCGATCAGGATGATTCGTTTGAGAAAAACACACAATTATCCTTTATCTACCATGAGTAAGTACCATAATGCACTCATTCATTGACGAAAAGCTACAAAGTTATTAACCATGAAGCCATGCACGGTGTGTTTCGTGAAACGCACGATACGAATCTCGACTTGCCTTTCTCTCTCCCTTGTCCTTCCCCTCCAGTCCCCATTCCACCTTTTCCTCTCGCCTCCCGAGGCAGAGTGCCAGAGGGCTGGGAGGTGGGGGAGAGCCTCTCTCCCCAGCGGATATCAAGTATCGTCTTCGCTCAAAAAAAGGTCTCCTTTCCCCCAAACTCTGCTGCAAAGCTAGCTTTGTTTTGTTTTCCAAGCCGAGAAGACCCTGGGCAAGAGACGGTGGTATCTCAAGAAAATGTTTTCAGAGGCGGGTCACTAAGGAATAGAGCTTTTAGTTGTTCGGTCAGAGCTGTCGAGGTAAAGTGCGTTCCACATTTTGTTGACAGTATGGGCTCTTATGGAGATCCATAAGGCTGGAGATGCGCTGTTGCCAACAGCAGCAGAAAAATTAATATTGCACTATCCAATTTATCATCATCTCTTTTAATGCAAAGAGAGACACTACATTTACTGGTCGTAATAGTTTTTCCATAAAATTTATAATAAAAGTTATAAAAAACATTTTCATTCATTTATGCAACAAACGCGGCTCTTTTGACTTAGTCTTCTTCACTCAATTGTGGGCAAACCGTTCTTCATACTGGATTGAAACTTATGCAAAACGTTCCGTATTCTTTTTATTTCAATAAAGATGTACATCAATTAGAAGTTAATTGAGCTGAAATTTTGTTATACTGATGTAAATATCGTAAGAACTAAAAAGTTAGGTTTTTGTAAGGTAAAAAGTAATCGCCTGCTAACTTACGTTCCTTAAGTTTTAGGTCCGAATATCCTGCGTATAAAATTTGAAGAAAACTATTAATTTGTTTTTAGTCCAATAATCATTTAGTTATCTCAATTGTGAAGAAAGCTACAACGTTTTGATCTTAAGAAAAATTATTACGGCGCTACGCAAGACAGCAAGCAGCCCGCCACGGCACCGCCGAGGCGCGCTGCTTGCTGTCTTGCTAACTAACACAGCGCAGACGGGAGATTCTTCGGTGGAAACCGGGATTTATATCTTTACATAAATGCTTACTAAAATGCATGTAATTCTTCGTTAGATGTTTTTTAAGGAGAGTACTCATACGTTGTATTAGAAATATTTATATTTCAAGACAATGACATACGTAAGCCTATCCCATGAACCTTTTGACGGCTTTGAAATAAGACGCAAATTTCGCCTTTACGAGTCTTGCCGTAGGAAACATGAAAGAAATTATTCCATAATCCGCACGATGGGCATTCCTATTCGGTGTAAGCCCTTAAGGAAAAGGGCACTCTAGGTTTTTCAGAAGTTCCGTTAATAGGGTGCCATAAAACATCTGCACGGGAAGCAACCCCAGCGGAAGGGGCTCGGAAAAGAATTAGCGAAGACGTTCAGTTTCTTGTAGGATTTTTTTTGAGTGAACAAGTGGTGTGTAGTCTGCTGTGTTTATCAGAGCTGTGGAGTATTTTTCATCAATATGTGCTGTAAGGTGCCCTATCACCATGTCCGATGCAAAGAGGAGAAAAGGGGGGAAGCTGAGAAGCAGTGAAAGAGAGCTGGTGTTCAACGTCTTCTCTTACTTCAACAAATCCCTCAGTAGGTATAACTGAAGCCTGCCGTGAAACTTCGAAGGCTGGTCTCAGTCCACTACTTAAAGAGTGAGAAAGGAAGCGTACCGTGGTCCATTGGTGACACCTTCAAAGACTAAAAAAGTTAGACAGCCTTACAAGAATTTGAGAGCGTTGATTTACGATGATTTTGTGAGATCGGGAGTTCGAAGAAAAGTACATGAATTTTTCATGAAAATATTCCTCCGACCTTAAAATCTATTTCAAGCTCAGTCAACATGGACAAAGATCTTCCAAATTTCAAGAGGACTACATTATATCGCCTTCTTGTAGACATAGGTTTCGTGTACGAACGCAGGGGAAAAAGAAGCATTTTAATTGAAATGGATGATATTATTCGTTGGTGACATAATTATTTAAGGCAGCTAAAAAATATCGTTGTGAACGAAGGGTTATTATTTTCACAGACGAAACTTGGATCAATGTCGGACAAACAGTGAACATGACTGGGCGCGACAAAAAAATAGAAACTCCTCGTCAGGCTTACCTTTCTGGACTTACAACCGGGCTGAAGGCCCCCACTTCCCGAGGTGGACGCTTTGCAATTATACATGCAGGGACGGAGAAAGGGTTCATAGAGGGAGCAGCACGTGTTTTTTATGGAAGAAAAACACCATGGATGAGCAAATTTGCAGGATCATTAATCTCATTGAGAAGAATGATTGCATCGATTGGTGCTAGAAAATAATCCACAAAATATTTTAAACAATGACTGTCACTATTTTTTAATATTATTTACTCGATGCCCCAAAGACACTACCCCATGAAGTGTTCTGTTCAAAAATTACAGTGAAACGGTAAGAGTAGGCCCTACTTTTCACCTTTGGGTTAGTTGTTTCTCATGTACAAATCCCTTGATTTAACCAAATTGATTAACCAAAGAATTCCCCTTCTTCAGAATTGAATTTTCACCAAATTCCTGGGACATTCTCTGGATAAATACTTCCATCAATAAAAATTTCCATTAAAACTTATAAAATTTTCCATTCATATTCTAATAAATAGTATGTATTTTCTCTTCATAATTCCATTTCTATCAATCTTTTTTCGTACCCGATTCCCGAGTCGGAGATGCGTGCTGACGATGTGCGACGAAAATCCAATGGACGTAAAACAACAAGATATTCGTGACAACTTAAATTTAATTATATACCAGTGGTTGATTCCTACGTTCATTCTTACTCCTTCACTCATAAAAATATATATTTAAATGGCCTTTTATGATGGGATTAATGCATGTTTACAGTATAAACATATAAAAATGATGATTGCGCGCTGTGGTATTGAATTTTAGAATTTAATAATCGCTATTTACGACGCATAATATCGAATCAAGCATATATCGGAACGACGTGAATCGAGGGCCTCCATTATTTCTTTTTATATTTGATATTTTGGCGCGGTGTTATGAGTGGTGGCCCACACCATCAGGATGCCGGATGACGGAGCGTAGGTTTGGCAACACTGTACTCCATAAGGCCTGTACTGTCAACTAAATGTGGAACGCACTATAGTGTGTTCGTGCCAGTGATCCAGCATGTGGGAAGGACTGTAATATGGAAGAATGCAAGAAGCCTTACAGAAAAGCGAGATATCGCAGAGGATACAGAAAAAAGAAACCAGTGTACAATGTGCAGAATCTTACTCGGAGGAAAATATCAAAACAAGGTACGTATCTAGTGTTATGTGTTGTTTTAGTACGTTACATTGTGTACGATGAAATGTCACATCTTACCACGGATTCTAAGCGCGTTGTTTAAGCGGCTAAATCGGCGAGGCACATACGTAGTATTCATATTTTTGTTACAGAAGAGATTGAAAAGGAGTTTCAAGCACCTAAAGCAGACTCAACGGGTAAAGGAAATACCAAAAGAGAAAGGTAAGGTGAACAAATTTTTCTGCTTCGTCGCGCCTTGTGTCATTGTCACAAATATACGTTTCATCTTTATCCCAATAACTCTGATTTTTCTGTAGTAAGTTTTTTCAGAATTTTGTTTAAAACTATTATTAAAAATTATTTACGCCAGGGATGCATACGCTGAGCCCGGATGCAGTCATTGGCCGGAGAAATCCATTCAAGATGAGGCGGAAATCCCTTCGAATGATGAAGTCACAGGCAAGAAGGACGAAACAAAGTCCTGCGAGGTAGATGGCAATATATATATTTTGCTAAGCATTTTCTTGCCAATTATAGCGAAGTTCTCTCTCTCTCCCTTTCTATGCTGCAAACTTGGAGGTGCATTTCATCGTGCCATGGCATTGATTTTGAATTCCATTTTTGAACTGTACTTAGTCCTTAAAACTTTCGCTTCTCCATTCTTTTTGCAAATCATTAATTTTCTTGGGCAAAAACCTTGAATCAAAATGAATAAGCTGTTAATTTCGAAAACTATTAGCGTCGATTGATAACACTACCTATGTCATTATTTTCAGAACCATTTTTGTATCACCCGATGCTGACAATGAGCGTGTTAATCTGCCTAGAGGAAGAAGAATTTTCGACATCGAGCATCTGTTTCAATCGCTAAAAGAAATGGGAAACCATAAACCATATGGCTGCACCGTGTCGGGCATGGAGATTATGGACGAAAGAAGGAATGGATATTTTAGCTCATTTCGTTTGAAGTGCAAAATGTGTGGGATAGAAATGACTCTGTCCAATGAAAATCCAAACAGAGAGAAACTGCCGATCAATCAAGCCATGGTAAGTGATATCACTCTTATTATTTCTATAGCATTGATTGACATAAAAGGTAGTTGCACTTTTCCTCAATTATTTTAAGGCGTATGTCGCGTTTCGGCCTCAGGTGCATGACATCACAGGTTATGAGAACATCGCATTTATACATTTGAGGAAGAGGTGGGGGAGGATTTGACAAGTTTGAGGACGGGGGGGGGCGGAACAGACGTACGGAGGGGAGACAGTGGGAGAACATACAACGGAAGAGATACGGATGAACCCGGGTTAGGAGGAGGGCTCTAGTAATAACTATAAAAGAAACGACACTGTGAAAAGCACCATCGGAAGGCCAGGGGAAGGGGCGGCCTGTGGAGAAGAATGGACATGGGAGGGTGAAAGAACGGCCGCATGCCCTTAGAAATTGAGAAGTGGGAGTAGGTCGCGAGGCAAGCAAGAGGAAGGGAAGAGAAGTCCTCGAAACTGAGAAAGGAGCGTGGATAGAATTAGCAGGAGTTTGGCGAAGGGATTGCAGGCAGAAAAATGGTCAACACAAGACGAAGGGACAGACAGGGTGGGTGGGCGGAAAAACCCGAAAGAAAAAAAAGGTTGGAGTGGGTTAGGGTGTGGGTAAAGTAGGAATTCCCCCATTTGTTATCGGGAAGGGTACCATGAGGGGAGAATGGGTGACAAACACTTCATCAAACATTCATGAGCATATTTTTTAAATACAAAACCCTTAGAACATGCATTTGCCAATATGCTGAACAGGAGAGCTCGTTTTTCTCCTCGAAAGAAAGTACCCACACTTGTGTTACATTTAGAAGTTTGCATGAAGATAATTGATCAGTGACGGGCTTAATATGCGCAACATTTCCATTACTGGAATGTATTCAATGTATTAATTTCCTACTGCTGTTTTACATAACGATTTTCAATCTAGGAATAGCGATGTAGGAATATGCATGCTACCTTTGGAAACTGTATAACTATTGTTAACTACTGTATAACTGTATACTATAAGTATAACTGTATAACTTGGATGCCAGAAACACATGAAACACGAATTTTAGATAAACACAGAATCGAGGAGTATGTGAGGATTCTGAAGGCTATAAACACGGCCATAACCTAACATAATTACACACATGATGAAATTCAAGCTATCAACGACAGCGGTCTAACACTTAAGTAGTTTGCTTATGGATTTTGAAATTGTAATGAATATACCGGGCATTGGATATTTATAACTATTTTTTAATGCCGAAAGGTCTGTAGATGAAATTATACACTTTCGCCAGCTTATATTGGCAAAATCCTAGTACTAGAGTAATTAACAAATCGTATATAACAATTCTTGAGTGATTTACTGGATACTTGGTGTTAAAATTATCATTGAAACTTGAATATAGAACATTTATGCCTATTATAGAATATATAATCTTAATATCTTAACCTCAATTTTAGGTCACCAGCACGATTTGTATTGGGCAAGGCTACTCGCAAATGGCAGAAATGAGTGCCGTGCTTGACATGCCATGTATGTCCAACTCATCGTACCAAAAGAATCAACAAATAATTTCATCCGCCGTTCATGATGTTGCCTGGGACTTGATGAAAAAGGCCGCAGAGGAAGAGGCAGAGCTTGCTATTCAGGCTGGAGAGATAGATGAAAATGGTGTCCCGCTTATTACTGTGGTAGCAGATGGCTCATGGGGGAAAAGATCCTACAAGACCAACTACAATTCCTTGTCTGGCGTGGTGAGTAAAACACTATTATCATTTAATTATTTTCATACATATTCATTTAAAAATAGGCAGACTTCTAACATCTACATAGTTAAACCTTTTAGAGTGTAGGGAAATTTATTGGAAAGTATGTCATTGACATGGCAAAAATTAGGACAAAATTATTGTTGAAAGGGAGGAAGAGTTTTCATGATGATCTCAAACTTTAACATGCGGTCGCATAACACCGTAGAAAAATAATTTTTGTTAACTTTTCCAGGCATGCATTGTTGGCTACAGAACAAAGAAGGTATTATTCATTGGTATCAGGAACAAATATTGTTCTGTATGTGCCAAGGCAGCCTCCAGTGGCAGGGACGACCAGCCAAGAGAGCACCTCTGCTTCAAAAACTGGGCATCGTCGTCTACTGCAATGGAGTCAGATATAATAGTGGAGGGATTTAAAAAAAGCATTGAGATGCATAATTTGAAGTACCACCAACTCATAGGTAATAATAATTCCTATTTACATTTAACTAATAACGAATTATGCCTTTTAAATGGCGTTATCGCATTTCTAATCATGCATTGAATCCATGAGCTTTATTTATTTGCTACGTATCCATTACTTTTTATTTCCCAAAGATTCCTTTGTCCATTTCATTACCTGGTATATTTGACCATGGATTTCCATTCCTTTATATTCGTTTTCCTAAACGAATTTGTACTTATGCTTTCATAAATGATTCTTTCTTCTTCCTCATCCCTAAATTAACTTGTATTTTCCTTTCAGGCGATGGAGACAGCAGCATTACGAAGAAATTAGCAATCAATCTTCCTTATGGCATTGACTTCCCCGTAAAGAAGATTGAATGTGTAAACCATTTGCTAAGAAACTACTGCAATAGGATACGTGATGTCATAAAAAATACCAAAAATGAATTCGGGCGAATACCACCCATACTACGGAAGAGAGTAGGCGATAGGATAATGCGTCTAAGAACCGCGGTAACTTCAGCTATTCTTTTTCGTTCGAATGAAAAATCACCGGAATCGGTAAAAAACTTGGAAAAAGATTTTAAAAATGGCCCATGCCATGTTTTCGGCGACCATTCCCGATGCGCTGAATACTTCTGCAAGGGTGCAAAGGAAGGGGAAGTGGACTTAGTACCCGAGCTGAAGGAAAAAGGAATTTGGGATGAATTAATGGCAGCAAATACCCTCCTCGTCCGTCATTCTCCCAGCCTTATTATGAACGTGACAAACAATTGTGCAGAAACTTACAACGCCTATGTGGCAAAGTACATAGGAGGCAAAAGGGTAAACTTCACCCTAAGAGGAGCGTATCAGTTACGGTGTGAGGTTGCGGCTACGGCTTGCAACGTTGGTCCTGACATTCATTCCGTGATACACAAGAAAATCACGGATAAAAGTCCGGGTTATTTTACCAAAAGATTTGCCTCAAGTAGAAGCAGAGATTCGAAAATGAGGAGTAAGCGGCGTTTGGAAATGCCATCTAGCAGGAGTAAAAGATCCAAAGTTGCAGGTCCAGATGAACATTACGGCCTAGTGGACAAAGGTGCTCCGAATGAAGATGACGAGAATTTAGACTTGGACCAGGAGAAGAGAGAAGAGTTTCTCAAGTCGTTGAGCCTAACCACCGCCGCAAGGAAGGCATTAGAGGAAAGCACCCGCGAGCAGCGACGATGCGATATTTGGGTTGCGGAACGGTTGAAGAGACTAACTGCCTCAAATTTCGGACGGGTGTGCAAATTACGCCCAAAAACGCCTCGTTCAAATACAGTGAAAAGTTTGTTGTACCCAACATTTAAAGGCAACAAAGTGACCGAGTACGGGGAGGTAAGCGAAGCCAAGGCTGTGGCTGAGTTCTCAACCAAGAGTGGTGAAAAGGTTAATCCATCGGGCCTAATTGTCGACGAGAAACTTCCTTTCCTCGCCGCATCACCTGATGGAATATTAGAGAATGGAGAAGGAATTCTAGAGGTGAAGTGCCCTTATTCATGTAGGAATATGTCCCCGACGGAAGCTATCGGCAAGAAAATTATAACATATTGTGAATTGATTGAAGGAGAGCTATCACTTAAGAGAAATAGCAGCTACTACTACCAAGCGCAAGGCCAGTTGCACGTAGTCAAAAAAAAATATTGCATTTTTGTAATCTGGAGCCCTCACGGAATGATATACGAGAAAATTCATAGAGATGATGCTTTCTGGACCCATAACATGGAAGGAAAATTAAAAGCTTTCTACATGGACCACCTTCTTCGAGAAATTCTATGTCCTAGATATCCTAAAGGGTTAATTATAAAGTAACATGCAGCTGTGACATAAGAGGAGATATTAATGATTTCCCGAAAATAAAAGGAGACTACATGCACCAACAATTTCTAGTCTTTCATTACATTCAAGCTATGTATCCGCATTAACAACCCCAATAGAATACCTCCATGTGCTTTGATGTAACTCAACCCCGTGATTTCCCCATTTCAGTATGCCATTAGGATCAAACGATTGATTTTACGGAGTCAGCTTAATTTTTTTCGATACATCTTCTCAGTACTAAACAAAAATGGCTCGGGCACATAAGAATATAATGGGGCATTCTTGGAATTACACGCTAATCAGTTCTAAAAAGGCTAAACGGTATTACAGTATCCTACGGAGAAATCCGATGCTTACACTTGTCGGTTCTTTTGAACGGTAAATAATAACTCAATGAAGCCCTAAAGGCGCTAAAAAAGAAAAATGTCAACTTCGTATTCAAAATATTACTTAAAATATTGGATTAGTAAAGTTACTGGTGACATAATTTTTAATCAAGGCGTTTCATAGAACGTATACAAGTGATGTTTCCCGAATTTAAGCCAAGAAGGACGATGTGGGCTTGTAGGGACATTCATTTTCCCGACCACCAAATATCAGCATATAATTGGCTATGTAATCCTGGAGAATTTCTTCGCCGATTTTCATTGATACAATTGGAAGATATGACATTATTTTGGATGTAGATTTCGATAAACATGCAAAATATTTTTCCAGGTTCGGAGAACTTATTTGGTATGACTGCAATGTACTTATGTCATGATTCCGGTAATTAAACCAATCCCTGGCCCGAGATCTGAATTTCCGGCGTTGCCATTTACAATCGCTTATCGATTGACGGCAATACCGTCCAAGTCGTTCGTGAAATATATTCGATACGTGAATCCTTCGGTTTGTAAATATAATGTTTTCCTCATTTTATTCATTCATTCGTTCATGAGTTACGAACTTGTCGCAACTTATATTCGCCATTAATTTAAAAACAAATTTACTTCGTTAAATAAATAAACAGTCAAAAAGTTATTAAATTATGACGTAATTTAAGCCTATAACTATAATTTTAAACCATTATCAATACGCTGAACAAACCATAAAAAATATTACGTCTTCTTTGGTTTAATACTTTTTCAAATTTCGTCATTCTCAAAGAAACTTTAGCGGTGTTATTTAACTCTCGTGCAAATTAGCTGCGAATTGGAAAATGAGAAAAAGGTGACATGATAAACCTATTACTCTAAATTAGCTTTCGGTAAAGTGGTCTACTATTAATCCATCCAACGTTATTCCCGCTACAAAATGAATTACCAAATTAATGTCACTTGCTTCGTACTTTATCAACTACTGCCATGAAAAAATGTTTAGCGACGTATAATTCATCGCAGAGCTACCGTTCATTGGTTACCCAAGTGCTGGAAAAACGCAACTAAATACATATTAGTCTTCTATCCCTTTCGAGTTTCAACTTCATGAATTATTCAAATGTGAAAGTATTGAAAGCGACGTACTTCTAATTGATACGCCTAACTTCCTTAAATATGGTCAGAAATGTGTCGTGTTTGGACTTATTCTTTTTTAAATTTTGTGCATGTATTCAATATTTTATATCCATTGAGGTGCACCTTAAAATGCGATTAGTTATTTTTTATCACCCTAGAGCCCACTAGGTGACTCATACTAGCAGCTTGCCTCTTGAAAAGGTGAGCGTCGAAGCATATAGTTCACCGAAAGTCTGCTAATGGGAAGGGGTGAGAGGAAATTTGACACTCTGAAAGATATCTAATCCTATTGCTCGAATGTAATATGATAGTTTTTTCTCGGAACGGAAGGACCTTTTTCACTTCTCCCATCCTCCAGATTTATTCTTCCCCTCCAGCGCCATGACCCCCTTCCACTTCCGACAGAGGCGAAGCTAGCGGCGGCTCCTCGCGTTACAAAAACCATTAAAAAGGTCATTTCAAATCGCAACCAGCCCCCTCAAACCTTTTAGAAGGTTGATAATTCCAGTTTTAAATCTTGGAAATCCTCTTTGTGGTATAGGGAAACTTTTCTCAACTTGGCGACCCTTTTGTTAGCACTAATTTTAGCATTTACTGCTTTGTGGTCAATAATTCTGTTCTCCGTTGCAGCATTTTGGATACTTTCAGGTATGATAGTTGCTATTTGTGATGGCTACAGGAGTCTCACACCATGAATTTTTCTTCGATATCAGTTTCATTTCACACCTACCCCTCTTTACCTTAGATACGGAATTCCAAGTAGTATTATACTAAGAACGCGATCAAATCACGAAATATTCGTAAAACTTTTCACTAATAATACTATTTATATCTTGTGGGATAGGAAAAGGATTAGGCTAACAAGTGACCTGAACAAACAACAGATATAATATAAAAACACGATCAACATCAACCTCGAGGCCAAGAGGAAAAGTCTCAAAACTACACATTTATAGAAAGATCTCACAGCAGAGACCACTGCATTAACATTTAATGTGAGGAAATACGACACCTAAATTTTACGAGAGGTCATACATAAACCTTTATAATTCAGTAAAACCTTAGCTTTACTCAACCATTCACCACTATATTAAAAAAACTTCTCAAATTTAACAGCAATTATTGAAGGATATTAATTAACCTGTTGTCGCATTTTCCGCTTCCTCGTAATTTGAAAGAAATTTAAAAGAGTGCCCATCCAACATCACATTCATTATTTATCTTTCTTCGTCTGTTATTTCGAATTGGTTTCTTCCCGCGCCCTTCGCCGTCTTCGCTTAAAATATATTAGACATTTTTGATGCCTAGGTGAGCGCTTCTGTTTACCGGAAACGCTCGCTCGGGGCCACTATAGAGCCTACCAAGGCAGGATTATGTGCCTCATGAAAGGGCTTCCTTCGAAGTGCATCGTGAGCGATTCGTAACGCACCTCAAGTTGGAGTGCAAGGGGGAGGGGACAATGTAGACAGCGCGCCTTGGTCGAACGATTGCGGGGTAGGCTGTCTCCTACCTTTTCTTTCCCAAATGTCCCATTCGATGCTCAGAGCTGCGGGCATGCGCCGTGTTTTCTCAACCAACCTTCACCTTGTCGGTCGAGGGTTGTCGTCTCACGTCCCACGGTGGATGACGCATGGGACTGGGATTGCTATCGCGAGCGCAAGGAGACACTCTGGTTGGGATTGATGGCGCAAGGGGAACGAGGAGAGAGGGGAAGAAAGCGGCCACGGAAATTTCCAGCCGCGCGACCGAGTCGTGGCCCTCACGTTCCCCCGTTCGGCCCCCGGTGTACATCTCTCTCCCTTTCGGGATTCTATTCAACTGCCCTCCAGATGACACTCCAATAGCCAATGCGAAGTCAATTTGAATTAATGGACGAAGGAAGTGAAATAGTGATAGTGATGTTGGATGTCCACGTATGCGCAAAATTTTGTGCTTGAAAAAAAGCTTTCTTTATGTTCCGCATTTAAAATTACTAGTTAAGCTCAGTGCCAATGGAATACATAAAAACAAAATATGTTGCATTAAAGCTATCTTAGACATCTAAGAATAGAGAGTAGTTTTAAATAGCAATAGTTCAGACAATGTGAAAATAATATCAGGTGTACCTCAGTGAAGGGAAATTGGTCCCTTACTCACAAATGAAAAAACGACTTAGTTTCCTTCCACTGATTTATTTTTTTGGTACGACATGTTTCGACACATATAGGTCATTTTCAAGTACAAAAAATTTTAAAATTCAAGCAAATATATACCTGGAAGGGTCTTGGGGGAGGTTGGAGAGGGGTGGAAGAATGGGTGCTGGGTAGCACCCATTCTTCAACCTTCAACCTCCCCCAAGACCCTTCCAGGTATATATTTGCTTGAATTTTAAAATTTTTTGTACTTGAAAATGACCTATATGTGTCGAAACATGTCGTACCAAAAAAATAAATCAGTGGAAGGAAACGAAGTCGTTTTTTCATTTGTGAATATCAACTTCCACATAGTTGAGCCTGATACCATTGAACGTATGGTCCCTTACTATTCGTTTTCCATGTTAATGATATCACCACCCCGTTGTTCCGAGCAAACTTCGCTTTCTCGCGGGCAACGCAGTATTGTACAGGGATATTAACACAGAGTCCGACAGAATAATTGCCCAACGAAATGTGAATAATGGAAATTTGCCCTCGTGAGACCTCACTTGGAGTACGCAAGTAGTATGTGGGGCCCTCACGAAGTATGACTAGTTTCATGCATAGATCGAATACGGCGGAGAGACGCATGATTTGTTAAAAAATATTACAATATACATAGCTATGTCACTGAATTCTTGAGAGAATTATGGTGGAGACCTCTTTCCGATCGAAGAGAAAAAATACATATTAAATCTTTTAAGAAAGTATGTGCATTGTTTTGTGTCGGACGTTCAGCATATTTTGCTAAAGCCAACGTTTCTACTATAATAGATAGTAGAAACGATCACAGGCAAAGGAAAAGACTCAAGGACAGATATTTTATGAACGTCATTTTTTCCACGTACAATGAGGGACCATAATATTTGCAATATATCAGTTCAAGGATGCTTTGACCCTCAATAAGTAAAGTAGGTTTTGCTCTTCTGATAAATATCTTAATTTCATTGATAGCAATTCATCCCGCATGAAATTCCGACCTGATCTAGCTATTACAAGATTTATTAGTTAGCTTGCAGTACTTGGATTGGATATTTGGGGAGGCGAACGACGGCTATGGTCATTTGCGCCATAGGGGATAGGTAAGGGAGGGAGGGTGGATAGAAACCCGGCGTCGGCATTAGCCTACTCTTAACGAAAGGCGCCAAGGGGACCACGGCTCAACGTCTCATCCGACAGACGGAGTAACGCACTTGAAGTGCACTCCACAAGACATTCAAGTAGGGATCGGGCTCCCTATGAAAAACATCCGCCACTGTAGGGATTCGAACCCTGGCCGCCCGTGTAGGCGAGTACTCTAGGCACCACACCAACCCGATCCCCCGCTTGTAGTACTTGCTTGAAGTACTTTTCATTAGCTATTCTCTGTATTTTACTTATTTTTTTGGTTAAATCTTTATGATCAGGGTCCCAAATGCTCGCGGTGTATTCGAGGTGTGGCCTAACCAGAGCAAAGTAGCATCTCTCTTTTACTTATTCATACGAGGATCCTCCTATTACATATACGCTTAACAAGACCTAGTTTCTTAAATGCTGTGCTGCATATGTTTTGTATTTGGATTTCGACGGCATGGCGCATTCCGTGTGCCCAATGGGGCCTCAGCCTTCGAGGAGGCAAGCGCGGCCAATATCAGCGTCGTTCGATCATAGCCCGCTTTTACTCTGCTCCCCTCACCTTTCTACCCCCACCTCCTCAACGCCTCTTGCACCACCCTTCCTCTGCTCCTCTTCGCCGAGTGCAATCGGTGAGGGATTGTTATGGAATTCAGAGGGAGGGAGTACTGGTCGAGCCTCACTCACACCCTCCTCACACGAAATGATAAGATTTTGGCGATAACCTTTCTGCTTAGGAATGAACGAAAGGTTTCCTTCCTTTTCCTCTGCAGTCGTGCGTCAATACATGCGTGCACTCTCCTTAGCATTCCATGGTCAAAATGAAATGAGTCGATGAGCCTATAACGATTACACATACCAACAAGTGTATGCTTTTTTGATGCTAAGTGCCTCTTCCGACATAATTTTGTGCACTGAGTTCGAATCTACTCGCGGAAATTGGCTATCACGACAGAATAAGTAGATATTCTAACCTTAAAGAGTCAAAATGGCAATTTTGATGTCTTTTTGAGATGGAATACCGCAGAAACCAAAGTTGATAGAGTAAGTCTGCAAAAGTATTCGAAGTCTGTGTAAAAAATTAATATACCTAGTACACCGTATAGAAATATGGTTTCCATAACCTGCATCTTATATTTTAAAAATTATGTACTCAAAATTATAGTGTAGTTGAATTAAATAGAGTTGTTGATAATTACCAAGTTAATAGAGGTTATGGTAACAATAGTTTTTCTAGGCTTCATAGATCTATTTTACAACCTTTTTTACGCAGACTTCGAATCCGTTTGCAGAATTACTTTGTCGCCTTTGGTTTATGAGATATTCAAGCTCAAAAAGACCTAAAAATTGCCATTGTGAGCCTTTAACGGTAGAATATCTCAAAATCTTGACAAGCTTCCTCGTCAGCGAGAATTTTCGTGAGCTGATTCGGATTCAGCCCACAAAGTTACGTCGGATATGACTCGTTGCATCAAGAAAGCATGCAGGACTCAAAAATTGCAGGCCTGTGTTATCGATGGTGAGTTTTGAGTATATTTGAATTTCATTCACATTAAAGGCTAATAGCGGACGGTAAATGAAGATCGCCCCACATTCAAGTGCGCGGAAGCTCAATTATCACACTGGAATTTGGTGATTAGATCTTCATTTTTGTCCACATACCATTCTTCAAGCCGCCGATTAGGCATGTGGTAGAGGGTGCTAGGGAGACAGTCTTAAAAGGGTAGGGAATATGGAATGAGACGGGGGAGAGGACGGAGGTGAATATATGTTGAGAAGTCTCTCGTGTCAGTGTCTCGCAGTTTTTGGGAACTCAAATATGGTACGAGGAAAGCAGGATTTTTTTTTCTGCCTATACATTCGGCAGTCTATCTCTCCCTATTTTTTTCGCTCCTATCAGTCCTAGAGATACTGCGTAAAGTTAAATTATGAACCCCAATTTCGTACTGGCACTTGCCTGGTGTGACTTTTTCATGCTTATTCTAGAATCCTAACGTGTCTCAAAAGGCCGTTCTACACGAGAGAATGTCTTGGATGATTTCTTTAAGCCGAGAAGAAATGGCGAGGTTTTAGTGTACCATTTGGAACAGTGCTCTCGAGGTCTGCTAAGTTCTCTACGATCAACTGAAGCCGAAGTATATGACTTTGTGTTGAACTCTTTTTTTAAATGTTTAATATACTTCTCGTTTAATGGCATTGGATATCATCAATTTACGTACAGTCATTACATGACATTATGAGGAATTCTTTAGTTCTACAGTTGAAGTAATACTGTCTTAAAACTATCTACTTTTGATTTAAAAACCTTAGCTATGCTCTAGTGAGAACTTATTGACCTTGTGCTAATGTGTACTTTATTCTGACCGTCCAATGATCAAATCCCTACCTCTACTCAAAACTGCGTTGTATATCCTGAAACATTTTCTTCCCTTTTAGATATCTAACGGAGACCAGGAGCGGAGATTTCAAGAGATTGGAGACAGGACTTACCTGGTAATATACTTCGTAAAACTGTCCACAAACCGACAATAATGGTTCATTCGACCGGGATTCGAACTCGGACCAACCATAGCCAACCAAGGCTGTTTGTGTTTGCCAGTCACACCACCAAGTCATCATATTTCAAGGCGATTTTTGAGGGTGATTTATGCGAACGAAATGTTCGCTTCATATGTCCACATTGTGGCATATACGACGATATTAGTGCTAGTTCGCCCGCAATAAAGACTGAGCTCCACTAAGTACACTCCCATAATACACGTCACCATTACATCTCCCAGAACCTTATCCCTTACATCCTCATGCGGCTGATGTCCTGGCACCCTCTGCAACGCCCATTCGGTGGATCGAAGGGTAGTATGTAGATGTAGATGTAGACTATAAAAAACACAAATTTTAAGCTATCCGGGACTAGCCACGGAGTTCCACTTTTACGGAGTCACCCGCAATACACAAATGTGCGGATTTCCACAGAGAAAAAATCATCCGCCTTGACTGGGATCCGGGTTCGAATCCCGCTAAAGGCGGATGATTTTTTTCTCTGTGGATTTTCGCATAAAGAGCACGATAATTCCGCACCGAACATTTATGCTACCTATCATTATCATTGAAGTGACAAATCTAATCTAACCCGAATTCCATGGAAACGCCCCCAGACTCCATTCACCATTTATTTTACACACTTTAACCCTTTAAGGTCGAGGAATGACAAGAGTGACCTGAAGACCTTACCATCGACATTGGCACCTTTTTAAACCTATGATTCGATCTGTTTGTGGCCTCGATTCATTTTTGGTCACCCCTGTGACCTTTGACCCCTGAGTAGCCCTTGACGGTCAAGAGATGACAAGAGGGATCTGAAGACCTTACCGTCGACCTTGGCACCTTTTTAAACCTGTGATTCAACTGGTTTGTAGGGGCGGTTCACTTTTTGTCACTTCTGTGACCTTGACTGTGCCCTTTCAGGGGTCACGGTTACATTTTCGAACTCGAAAGCTCTTCTAATTCGTGCCCAAATACCTAATAATTGAACGTTTCGCAAAATAATTCAGTCTTTTTTGTATTTCGAATAATTTAACATTGAAAGCCCATAAACCAAAATTTGGATTTTTGGTTGGACCTTATTTCTGGGGTCAAAAGATCAAATTTATAAAATTTTGCTTACACTCAACAAAACTTACAACCTTTTCCTACCCAGGTACCGAATTTCGTCTATGTCGCATGAAATATAGTGGCTAAAATTACAGGTCAAAAATGACACACGATCAATGGGACACTCTGTATAATAGATAATGAAGTCTTTAACTAGCAGGTTGTTCTGTAGAATTTGGCCAAGTATACTTACAAAATATGATCTGGTTGTATTTCTACAGCACGAGGCGATTCATAAAAATTCGTGTATAATTGAGATAGTAATTAGGCTGTAAGAAATCTAGCCCTCAGTAATTAATAAAACAGCCATTGGCCTCACTCTAAAAACTCTTACTTTTAAAAACTTAGTTGGCACGGGATCCTGCTATTATGATGATTTTTACCCTAGGCTAAATCTTAGATAATAATAAGAAATAAAGGCAGGATTTGGATAAAATATAGCTAAAAAAACTTAAGACAGGAAGTAGGATCTGGTGCTTTCCCGGCGGATGATCAAATCAAAATGGAGAACTTGCAGATTTTTTGAAAAAAATAGAGGTAATAGAGGATGATGAATCTTGCCCAACGCAAAAAACCCGAGGCTTAAGTAGCGCTTAGTTTCCGAGATATAAATTCTCAAAGTTGTCGAAATTCCAACGGCGCGAAAAACGGGCGAAAAGGGGGGCGTGGTCAGATCGGGCAGGCCTGACGTCACACCTGTCGTTCGAGGCCGCAGCGGTGGCAAGCCCGGCGTTGTCTCGGGGACTCCGGGCGGCGTCACCGGGGACTTAGGGCAGGAGCGCTACGCCTAGAACGGTGGAGTATTCAATGGATGCAAGCACGGAAACATCTACGCTGCTACCAACGATGGAAATTCCGCTTACAAAGTAACGGAACCGAAGCGAAGTTTAACCATATACATTAATTTAAAGTCGCATGTCATCGGCATTGTCAGAACTTCTTACACTGTAGAGACTGGGTTAGGCTGCTAACGACTTTTTTTCTGAAACTGGAGAGAAACGTGGGAAAAGTGTAAGATTTTTTTTCCCATACGCCTGGGTTCGCGATAAAATTGCAACTATAAGATTTCTTTCCACTATTTTACCTGCCATTGCATTTATTTTTGTAACATTTTGAGGAATCGAAACAGCGACCTAGGGGGGGGAGAGAAAGTTAATACATTCAAGTTCATTACAAATGTAGGGCATGATAACACAGTATTTTCTTTACCTTGTTATGCGTATTGCAACTCTAGGGATTTCATCTTACGTTCACGGCGTAATGCGGCATGATTTCAAATGATATCACATAGGCATGTTAAGTAAAAAATGATTCCACAATAAGCGCATTTAATGAAGTTATCACCAGATGCTTTGCATCGGCACGAACGCTGTTCGTGTGGGTAACATAATTTGCGACCATTTTTGTATGTTGTCGAGCATTAAGGTCTTCCGGGTTTTCAACCGCGTTGTTCGATTGTGCAAGGAAAACACTCCATGATCCTTCGATCCACGTTTTGCTTACATTAAATACGTCACTTTAAATGAACCTCTTCACAAACCTCTGCTTTTAAATACCCTGTTATTAACTCTCTCATGTCAGAAAATTCTTCACGGTGAGAGAAAATTTGATTAACAAATATCAGCATTCGACTATAATTGCTAGGAAATTCACAGTGAATACGTCGCTATACGATAAAAATTACATCTTTGTCTATTGTTAACACTCTTCAAATAGACTCATGACCGATCGGAGCTCTCTCTCTCTCTTCCCTAAAATGTATCCTCGGATTACAAAATGTGCGCCCAACGACACACCTTCCACTTCTAAAGTGTAAATCCAGGCGAACTATCGAATCCCAAAATTTGCTACTAGTTGTACTCTCTTTGAAGGGTTAGTTGAAGATCCAAGTAATAGTTAGAAAGTTAAGAATGATGCAGTGACGGTTTTACCTGTTCGGGGTTGGGAATTCTACTTTATTTCTGAAACATATTAAACCGAAAAATACATTACGTAGTATGGCCACGATCCTGTACACTGGAGTCCTGTGCACCCAATGCCTTAACCCACACCACCACGGCAAATAATTATTTTACGAGAGTAATACTGTCGTTAATTACGCATGAGCAGATGCGTAATCTTATCCATTAAACCCATTAAAATAGCATCGTATTTACGCCCAAAATTGCGCCAATGCATGAACTCGTGGACATAAAAAAGCTCCTGTTATGATACGGATAATTTGTCCATGCATCTATCTATCAACGTATATACTTGCAAGGACATGCATCGTGTGAACATGTCTTAATGAGGCGAATTGAAGATGAGCCAAATTCTCGAGTTACCTACAATTTTATCGCGAACCCGGGCCTATGGGAGAAAAAGCAGTGACTCATTTTCTACATCTATCCCCAGTCGCAAAAAAATTAAATCTTTGGCGTCAACTCAACTCACCGTAGGTCTCGCGATGTCTCCTCGTGAGACTCTTCGCTGATCATAAGGCTAGACTCACAATTTTTTGCCGTTACTTTATGTTCCGGCAATATTTCGCACTTCACTGTGCATACATTTTTCAATATTTGCTATCGAACACGTCCTATTGCACTATCGATGTCATACTTCCTCATGGAACTGCAATAAAATTTTAAAATCGAACTTTTCGAAAAGATCACATTTCTAATAATGCCGAAATACTGCAATAGAAATTTCAAACATATAATATATTAATTTAACGGGAAAATCACAGTAAATAATTAACGAAGTGATTTAACGGTTTGTATTTCCGACTATGTCTACATGTCGCATCTCATTATAAGTACTCCATCATCACTAGAGCGTCGACTTCATAGGCAGATTATCTGAGTTGGCACAAACTTCCATGCAGATGAAACACTAATAAATCGTTAAAGTATTGCACACCAAAATACATATATACTTTCCGAAACTCAGACGCAATATTTCAGCTAAATATCACGAGGCTAAAGATAAATGAACGGTGAGTGAACGGTGATACTCGCCGAACTATTCGCCGGTATCTCGTATGTCTCGTACGGTGGACGGCAGGTGTGACGTCACGCGTATCACTTCCAAAATGGCGCGCAAAAAGCAGCGTTTGAAACGACATCATCCTTTAAATTGACTGTAGTTCAATAAATATGGGTCGCTCAGATGAAAGGAAAGAATGTGTAGGAAACATTTTTGGTTATCTATATGATGCATGAGTTAAAACAGCTGTAAAAAAACCTTGCAAGTTCTCCATTCTCCTAGGTTTCCGCCCGGGTTCACTTAACCGGACGAAATCCCGATAGAACTTTGAGAAACTTAAAGAGTTTCATTTTTCAAAAATGAGCTTCTCCGCCTCAATTTTGAATTCATCATTCATGGAAAGATTCTGCATCTTTATACCTTCTACCCTGCGAGCCGCCGCACGGGCGTATGGCAGGGGGCGTTAGGACACTAGCCGTGTCAAGAGGTAAAGAGGGATAAAGTTTTGGGAGGTGAAATGGTGACGTCTATTTTTGAAGTGTATTTAGAGGAGCTTAGTTTTTATTGTCGACCCTTATTGTGCGCGGAAAGAAAGAGTTTTTGTACCGATCTATTCGGCAATGTATTTTTCTTATTTTATTGCTTCTGTCAGACCTAGAGATGTCGTGAGGCGTCATGATAATATTCTCTATGTCGCTCTGAAACACACCAGTTCTGGATTTTTCGTGCAGTAAAGCGATCCAAAGGTTGGCAAAATACTTTGCAAAATAGCAATCATCATCTGACATTTCTTACCTCTTCGAGCGAATGCCGGCGAATTGGTCGTCCACAAAAATGGATAAACGCGGGGAGAACCCGAAAATTGCAGATTAATAATAAACAAACCCAGAAGAGAGCATGAAAAAACCTTGACGTGAGTCACTCCAATCACCCTTCACTCTCAATGGGTAGAGTCAAAAATCCAATTCCACCTTTCAGTGAATATCCATTCGAGTGAGGAAAACAACTCATTCACGTCCACGCTATATTTAAAAGTTGGCATTATTAGCAACTACAAGAATAGCGAGTCACACGGATCCAACAGTATCAACTCATCCAAAAGTATCCCATATCACCAACTCCTGAATCCAATCAATTCGATTTTAAAGAAATACAGTAATAAGCAGTAAATAACGACAGTAGGTACACAAATACTGTCGAAAATGCAGATCATGAATTGTTACATAATAACCTCTGGACGAGAAAAGGTAACATTACCACATTTGGTCTTAGATTAGCACTAAAAGTACGTCTTTGTATTGTTATTGCCACTAACTTTGAAACTCATAAATGGCACAATAAACGGGATATCTCATTCTCCGCCTAATGCGCGTCAGTGACACAAAATATTCAGAACATTTCTAATCTATATACACTGCCAGCAACGTTGTTTCCCTGATTAAAATCTCTGAGCAGTGTAAGAATATCCGATATAATTAAATATGTAGCCCCAATTCTTTTGTTGCAGAAGCCTCACTGACCATTATCGATCACCACTTACTCAAATGCTGCACACTTTTCACACAATAATGCCACATGTGGGCCTACTGCAGGATTCTTGCACTTACAAGACGAAGTGTTTCGTCTTGCCGTTGAAATGATATCTTTCGAACTAATCATTTTCGACTTGCTCATCGTCAATTTATTTTATTCGATGTTACAAAATATATTACATTTGGTGTGTGAAGTCTAATGAAAACGACCCAAGTACGACTAATTATAAAGATGTTATGTAAGAGTGTTGTTTCCTATTTTACATTTGACTTTGTATTTCCATATTTTGTATTTTTCAAAAGGGTGCCATGCCCATAAATAAATATTATTATTATTATCAGGTATTGTATCTGATTGCACTATATACATGGAATTGTACTTAACGTAATGTATATGTTTCTAATGGCAACCAATTAGACTTCGAAGTGTGTTAGTCGACAAATTGTGTAGCCTATTATATAGTTTTCTCCAAAACGTTTATTTTAAATTTTCCACCTAGTATTAACATCACGTTACGCATTATCCCTGCCTGATTCCCCAATTATGCCTGCCTGATTCTTGTATCTCGCATACGTAGTAGCAATTTTCATTAACTCAGTAGATTTTGTAGCATTGATAGTTTTGGACCCATTTTGTAGTTCAGGTATTAAATGAAATCAAATTGTACATAAATTTGTGCAGGCTAATAATAACTCAACCCCTGCCAAACACCCTTGAGGGGGCTTTCGGGGTGATATGTAGATTTACTTTCTGATTTATCTATTTTTTGCGATAGTATTTTTTGTACTTTCATCATTATCATTATATGACGTTTGATCCTAAGACTGATTAACTGAAGCTCCCTCCATATCTCCCTGCTTAATGATAGTTTTCTTATTTCCTGGTACCCAAGGCACTTTCTTCCTCATTTGTCTTGAGTATTCATCCCATGGCCTTCCTCATGGGACTTCTTCCTCTGTTTTTCGCCCAACTGCTTGGAGAGGAAGTAAAATGAGGTGTTGGTCGAGGTGGCGGAGGACAGGAGGATAGTAGGGTATATTGGGGGGCGGGGGAAGCTGGACGGTCACCTGTAACCTTATTGTCTGGCTTTGCATAGCAGATTTGGAATAGAATGAATGCATCATGCAGAGGGGGCAGCAGCCCCCATGGCTAAGCCCGTGCGTGGTTCCCGCCAAATTCTCATTGCTTCGAGGGTGTGAGTGAGACTTCACTGGAATTCCTTTCCTCTGCAAGGAGTATACACACCTACCTCCAACCAAGCAGTCACCACTGAACAAATGAAGAGCCTGAAGTTGGGAGGGAGGAGTGCAAGGGGGAGGTGAAGGTTAGGATTTGTAAAAAGGGCACTCGCAATCAAACGACGGTGGCATAGGCCTCTCGTACTCCTCCTCGGCGGAGGCCCCATTTGATCCCGGGAACCACACATTAGTAAAGAAGGTTGAGGACTCGCTGCCTCCTTCCCCTGCTTTGCCCAACTCCCCCACACCCTGCACTGGCTTGCAGCCTTCGTTTCATCAGCATGTTTTACGTCGGCTCACCTCCACTGGTCCTCCCCATTCCCTGATACTATACCCTCCCCTCAAGCCCTGACACTACCACCTTCCCAGCCGGGCCCCTTACTCTTCCCCCTCCTCATGCCCCTGACTCTTTCCCCTTCCCTCGGACACTAGTGCTATATAACGAAGAGTTCCCACAACTCTTTCTCTCAAACGCTGCCTGGTAGACGTGGGGTACAATCTCGGCCGTCATTCTGAAGGAAGACTTACTTTGAGTCTCCATATTGAGCAATCCGGCGTTGATTGCCGGGTTACGGACTTGCTGAGTGTCGTTACGTTTGCACCAAGCTTCGGCTCCTGCATCTCCTCGTGGTTCGTTGTCATCCGCTCCCGGCTAATACTGTAATTGGGCGCTAAGTCTGGTTTTATATCTCAATATCTTTTGAACCTGTTCAACGCTCCTGGGCAGCAGTTAATTGTTCGTCCATTATGGGCAAACTTCTCTTAATCCGTGTACCGTACGCTTAACGACGCAAAGCGCTTAGCTGATACTGCCACGATGTATTGAAGGTTAGTAACGGTTACAATGTAATGATGGGGTCTATTACTTATCAAATGTCTTCGTCGCAATTATTCGTGTGCTCTTGAGGAATGTTAAAAATTGATCACGAGCTAGATTTTTCCGTTACTTAACCTCTGTAAATATTGTTTTCATCGTCTTTTCAGGAAGGCAGCTGTTGATTTCTCTTCGGTGGAATACCGTCGCAAGACGAGGGCACTTGACGGAGTGCTTGTAGCACGAGACCACCTTCCGCTTGATCATCGTTGAGGGATGGAAGAAGAGGGTTGGCGGTGAATAGACGTGGAAGTCTCTCGCTTGATTAAATGTCACCATGACGTGGAACCAGCATTTGGACGATTGATTGGAATGTCTGCCGAGGTGTAATGATACCGTGAAATCGGAAGGTAATAATTACTGCCATGCATTCATAATTTTTGAGAGCATATTGTGTGGAAATGTCTTGAACGAATGTCGGGACGTGGTAAAATCTAATCAAAGAAAATTTGCCTGATTCGGGAGGGCACCTAATAACTAGATCTGCCGGACCACCATTCGGTTTTTTAATATTCTTGGTAATTTTGGTGCAATCTTGGGCACTAGCCTTTCGAATGGCACAGAATCGTGGTTCATTAATCGGTCCACGTCAATTTTTTTGTTGCAATGTCTGCGTCGCCGTGATTCAGGTGTTCATAAATGACCTTAATTGTCATTACTTAACGCGAGGTATATTTTTAAGTATATGTAAGGAGTAGTTCACAACATTAAAAAATGTGGTTACCGTTTGTTTCCAGTCGAAATGAGTTAACTAGGAAGATGCTGTCTGCGGAGGAAAGACTTCAAGCCTTTGGATTTCCTCATACGGCGCAGAAGCTTCGCACGAACTGCAATAGGATGACGAGACGAGTGATTTCAACGGGGGACATATCGGAACACGAATTTTCCCGAGATTGGCAGTCATCACTCGCAGAGTTAAAAGTAAGTAGTGTTTTCTTATTATCGTTGTCCACGGTTTTAGCAGAGTGAAAATGTTGAACGCGGGATTGAGATGTAATGTGGGCTGAATAGATCGGGGGGAATGCTTCTCTAAAATATGATTTATGATGTGGCATATGACATAGCCATTGGATATTCACTCCTTCGTTCCCCGTATAATAAGACTTTTTTTATCGTGAACTCGTTTGCGAATGTATTTGAGACGAATGTTTCGCTCTGTCTCTGAACCTCTGTCTCTTCGGTGGCGATATTTTTCAATGCATATGTAATGCTGTGTAATTTCAGGAATCGATGTAGCCCTGTAGCATCCGGCGAAGTCGCGAAAATCACATGGAAGTAGCAGTGTTAGAAACCTAAGAGAAACTTGTTCATTTGCTGTGGTTTTCTCGTCGTAGTAGTTTATCACCGTTAATTATTTGAATATACATTAAGTGACAGATTAATGTGGCAGTGTCATTTTCCATGTTCTCCGATTCGGCGAGTTGTAGCATTTGAGCTGGATTTCAAAGTCACGAGTTCAACACACAATACATCGCCTTCTCTAGGAAGTTTTTTAGTCTTTTTCCTTGTGATGGTGCACGGACAAATTCCTTTGATATGTCTATTTCAAAGAATTATATGTAGGTGGGGCTTAGCTGTCCGACATTTAAACGTTTACGTAAGTTACTGGAAATTAAGTGTACTTCCTGCAAAATTGTGACAGCGTCACTAAATTTGTAGAATTTTTATTTGGTGAACTTGGGTATATTATTTAATTGAAATCAAGTGAACCTGATTTGAGGACTGAGATTTGTTATTTTAGCAAGAGAGAATGGTACTTTGTTAAACGGATTAGTATTGAGGGTGTAATTTAAATATATTTTTTGTATGCCTTCAAATTGAAGGTATACCGTCGCTGTTTAAGTTAATGGCAGTTACATGTTTAAGTTAAAAGAAGTAACATGTTGAAATCGTAGCTTACGTGACGAGTAAATTGCGTGGTTCATCCTTAGCCGTTCATAGTCCCGGCATCTACATCTACATATAACCACACGAGCCGTCGCATGGGCGTGTGGCAGGGGGTGGTCGGTCACCAGCCGTGTAAGGATGTAAGAGTTTTTTAGGCGAAATGGTGACATGTCATGTGTATTTGGAGTAACTCAGTTTATTGTGGTCGCTTATTTTGCGCGGAAAGAAAGTTTTTGTACTTACCTGTTCGGCAGAGTATCTCTTGCTTATCGCATCTGCCAGACCTAGAAATGTAGTGAGACGTAATGATAAAATTTTATCAATTGAAATATATCAGTTTTGAATTTATTAAGCAGCCTAAGCCTAGCGTGCCCCCTGTCTATAGGGGCTCCCAACTTAATCCCTCTAACAGTTGTGTAACACTACTGTTCGTTCGTAGAAGGTTTTAACGAAGCGTGCCGCTTTTCTCTGTACTTAAATTTTTTTGGTTAAATCTTTTACCAGCGTCCCAAATGTTCGCGGCCTATTCGAGGTGTGGCCTAACCGGAGCGAAGTAGCATCTCTCTTACTTTTTCATCCGAGGACCTTCCTATTAATCGTTTAACAAAACCTGGTTTCTTTAATGCTGTGCCCCATAGGTTTTGTATGCGTGTTCCCCACGATGTATTTGAAGGTGATTCCGAGATACTTAACTGTATTTGAAGATTGTTTTCTCCATTCACGGTCTAGGAATGGCTTTCGTGTGATGACTTTCGCAGGAGCATTGAGATGTGGTGCATTTACTAATATTTAGTTCTTAACCCCACTCATGGCACCACGAATGAACGTTAGGGTCAATTGACAGTGCTTTGCATTCCGCGCCTTCGCTTATTTCACGATAGATTTCTGTATCGTCTGCTAATCTTAATTTACTGCTAAGGTGAGAACTTCAGCCATTCATGAAAGTAATGAATTAGTGGGCCAATCACGCTTCCTTGAGGAACACCGGATGACTTAAACCATATTAAGAGTTTAAACAGACATTAATTACTCGTCGTTTTCGATCACTTAGAAAGCCCCTTATTTGGTTCACTATTTTTTATTAACTCTGCGTGAATACAATTTATAAAAGAGAATTTTGTGAGGAACCTCGTCGAATGTCTTCTTAAAACCGAGGAATATCGCATCGATTTGCTTATTCGATTCGCCTGTTTTTAGTATATGATGAAGGTAGAGCGCATGGTGTTTCGCAGGACCCTTACGGAAGCCATGCTGACTGCTGTGTCAGAGGTTATGATTATCCAGGAATGCCATAATATTGCTAACGACAATGTGTTCTAGAATCTTGCATATAAGTGATATTCACGATAGAGGCCTATAATTTCCTGGGTCACTTCTATCCAATTTTTTAAATATCGGTGTGACATTAGCTATTATCCAGTCTTGGGGCACCTTGCCCTCGGATAATGATTAGATGAATATAATTTCTAAGAATAGTGCAATTTGCGGCGCTAACTCCTTGAGCACGCGTGCAGGTATTCCTTGTGTACCTGCGGACTTGTTACTGTTAATCGAAAGCAGATGTTTAATTATTCCATCACGCTGAATTATGTCCGCCATCGGTTCGTTAACGTCCGGAATGTCTAAATGTTGTATTGTGTCATCCTTAGGGAATACTTTCCAAGTAGTAGTTTTAATAAGTTGGCTTTATCGGTGCATTTGTGACCATTTTGTCGTTAGTATTCAATAGACTGTCGAAGATTCGTCCTGGAGCTCTCTCGCGTAAGACCAGAATAACTTAGGGTTTTCATATAGTAATTCACCTAGGATTTTTTGCTTGAAGTTTCATAAACTAGTGCGCATGATTTTCTTCGTTTTTGAGCGTGTGGCAACGTAAATTTCTCTCGCCCTAAGTTCCATTGTTTTGCTACAGGACTTAATAGAATTTTTATATAAGTTGTGTAACTGCCTGTCTCCTGAGATTTCGTAGTACTCCGTGGTTGTACCAACGAGGCTCTTAAAAATCTCGTTTTAATTTGTGTGGAATATATTTGATTCCTTTACGAATTATTTCCAAAACATATCTCCATGATATTTCGGCGCTCTCGTTCATTGTGGCTACGAATTTCGTGAATTACTGGAGAATGGTCTTGACCGCAAACATTAAATGCATAACGTACACTTCTCCTACCATCTCCGTTCGCAATATGTGGTAGATCTTCAAACTGCATTAAGTGGAGGTTGTATGATATTATTTAGGTGTCACTTCTTCCCTTGGATATTCGACGCACGACCTGTGACCTGACCACACGCGTTACTTATAAACGTTTCTAAGCTGGCGCGCGCCTAGCAGGACATTATTTGCCCTCTTTCGTTTGACGCAATAACACGCCAATTTTATTTTTATTATTGAAGTATGAATGATTAATCTGTTGTTAAATATATTTTTCAACCCATGTGAGCTGTCAAACATTGCTTTCTTTAAGCGCGAAAAGCAAAATTATCGCATTTGTTTTCGTTACTCCGTTGTGCCGAAGTTGTATGCCTCTAATTAATGTTCTCTAGGTACATTTCTCCGTTCCTGCTGTTGGAGGAAAATATTTCGACTATATACACTAATTATTATAAGAGCTATTAGGCTCTTTACGTCAACTAATATTCAAAAGCAATACATATTAGTTACCCAGGAGCTCAGAATTAGTCGTGGAAGCAAAATGTTAATATGAAAGCCATATTAGTATCTTAATTATCACGGAGGTGTAATTAAATTTTATATTTACTGTTAGATCGTCATTGTAGATGCAGATAAGAGCTGCGCTACGGAAATTTGTGATCGACATCATAACTTAAACAAGTATCATAACTTAAAAATTTGTCAAATAAATAACGAATCGGAATTCCTCTTTGTATTCTTCCTTTGTATCCTTCCTTTGTATCAAAAACGGAAATTGTCGAGCTACAAATGCGTAACAATTTGGTAAGAGTCTACGCGGAATCGCCCCGATGGTGGCTCAGCACTCGTCGATGCATTACGGCCGGCGGGCCGCTGCCGCGCCGTTTCAAATGTTGATTATGCAAATACCACGCCGACGGCGTTGTTTGTAAGTTCAAGTCTGTGAACATAGTCAGAATGTGTAGTATTCAGCCCATCAATACACAGCGAGGCTTTGATGTGGGAAGTGTAACGCACTCAAGGGTGGGTATTAAGTAAGTGAGGGCAAAAAGTGAATTTCAAGTCTGCTAGTACAGTTTGTAGTGGTGACCCGCAGTGCTCTTGAGAAATATTTATTTTTTCAAACTCTGAAACTAGGAAAGAAAAGAACGGCGTTATTCGTGCTTTTGTCTCATAAAAAACGCGTACCATAGCCCATTCGCGTAAACTTGATGCAGTTTCACAAAAGCTTCTCGGGAAACTTTACTTTGCATGAAGTTAGTTTTTGCATTTAAATCTTTTTTCTAATCACATTTCCTGATGGTATTTTATCGAGTCCCAGACATAGAGGTTAACTTAGGTTTTTTCAGCTGTTCCTTCATTCATCCAGTCAATAAATCCAGCGGGAGGAACGGCATTTTAGCTCTGATAATTAACTATACATACTTAAAAATACTGGATTTAAATGTAGGGCTTGATCACTTTTTATAAACTGAAAATGTATGTAATAGTATTTTTCACAACTCAATTTCGCTTATTTGGGGTGTAAATTTGATAGTAGGTATTGTTCCGAGACAGACTCCGGATATCGAGTGACTTATCCGTAATCTGTAAAATGTGAATTGAAATATGGGGTTCAGAGGACATGGGCGAAGAAAGAGTGGGCTTTTGTCTGCGTTTCCATTGTCCTCATTGACCTCGGAGAGAACGCCGGAAAAAGTGTAATGCGTCTAGTCTTTCCAATGATATCTAATATCAGGCTCTTACTGCATTCATTTCGAAGATGTTTACTTAATAATTGAAAGTTTTTAATGGGATCTAGAGCGGCTGTACACTCAAATGTGCCATCGCTGAAGACACTGGTTTACTCGAACCTTGTTTGATACATATGTCCGAACTTAGGTTGTTATTTCACCTGCATTTAAAGAATTTTTAAGAACCGTATTATTATTCAAAATAAACATTCTATGACACATCGCGTGACTGTAAGGATTCAGACGAAACGATTCTCATCTGAAATTGGACTAAAACTGACGGAAAAGGGTTGCGGCCCGCTGCCCATAAGACCCGGGTCCTTGAGAAAAATTCAATTAAGCTATATGGCCGTAATGTAATACTTAACATTGTGCGATTGTAGTTAGCAGTCGCCGTGGCCTTGGGCGTTAAGGCGAACGCGCTCAAGTTATGCCACAATGGTGGCGTGAGATCGAGGCTCGGTTACTCCTTTTTTCGGTCGAATGCGATCCTGAAGCAACGAAAGGTGAGACCCCGCACGCGTACATTTATAATAGCTTTTTTCGTTGGTGCATTTCTTGAATTCACAACGGATCATTAAGGGATAGTGTTGCACAAGATTGTGGAATTCTGTTCTCTGTCCAGAAAGACACTCACAGGCGGATGGACTGTCATTGGCCGTGTATATTCTGATTTTGAACTCGGAGGGTACTCTTTGGGGAAGATGGAGCCTCGGATCGGTCTTAGTTTTTTTCAAGCAAAGAATTTCTCTGCACTTATGCGCATTTAATAAAGGTGTCACAAGATACTTTAAGAGTCATTCGAAATCATGCAATCCACCGCAACGACTGAAATATAAAATTCCTCTTATTGAAATACATGCTTTGGGAAATTAAATGCTTTTTTTCATTATCCTTTCCATTCACTTAACTGAATGGAATTTCTCTCCCCCCTCCTCCCCTTCCGCTAACTGCCAGTTCAGGGCTAAGTACGTCGTTCCTTACAAGCCCTTCAGAAGCCTATTATCCATATCCATGGCACCTGTTTTCATCTGTGTTCTAGTGGTTAACCCTTCGTGATGGAAGGGAGAATAAGGAAAATAGTGTCGACATATCCGCATTGGAGCACACTATATAGGAAATTCAAATCTTCTCTTCGCGAAAGATATTTTAAACTTTCTCTACCATTAACGGCCTCCAAAAAGTCCCACGACCGATCGGAGAAGTATCTTTCCTAATAATTATCCTCAGATTTCAAAAATCGGAACATATTTGGGCAATGACACACCTTCAAACTGAGTCTCTTTCCAGTCAGAGCGTATAATTACAAAATTGCGTAAAATTGCGCCCCTTAAATGGTCAGTCGAAAATCAAGGAATACTTTAAAACGAATGAAAACTATAGTTGCTACACATGCATTGTGCACGTGGGGGATAGGGCATCTTTAGTTTCCGAATCTTATATGACCGTTAACAATTCACCAATGGATAGCCTCGATCACATCGCCACGACGCACAGTGGGCTGAAAAACAAGAGCTGGTCTCCCGTTTTTTTGCATATTACTTTGGGGCATTGGATTTGACAATCGTACAATATCCAAACTGTAATATCCTGAAATCATTTCTGCTCCTTGATTTTTAATGTAAGCAGAGATATTTGGGGTTTTGAATAAGACACGAATTATCTGGCTTTTTGTCGTGAGTAGGTACTGTTAAATGTTTTCGGCTCTTGACGCGTGAATGGTCACGCATGATTTTTTTCAGTATATCATATGGAATTGCGTATTTTACATAAGAGCATGAGAAGTAATTTTTGTATTGCATACGGATTTTCCCGCATTTTTAAACATTGAAGCATTGGTTTCTCGTATTTTGTTGCATAATGTGAAGAAACCTATCTCTAAACTAAAACTGTAGGCATTTCTAATGTGTGGAACTCGAGGCATTTCTACGCAAAGAACTTTACCCCTAACTTGCCCCCCCCCCCACTCCACTTCAGGCTATTCATGTGCGACGATGGCCGGCGCGGAATTTCCAGGTTTTGTTGTAGCCAGCGTAAACATCATGAATACTTTACTAAAAGTCACATGTTTCTAGACATTCTGCCTCAGTAGTGTATTTTACATTTTTCCTTCTAATTCTTTCTCAAAGGCTCCTGACAATATTGTCTAGAAAGATTTAAGAAGCAGGATTCACCGCGTTCACCTCTCGCTCGCGTGGCTCGCCTGTTACCAGTCACAAGAAGCTGGAGTTAACATAAAGACGCCCGGACGTTTTGACATCATTAAACACCGTGGGGTCATTTTGACCCCACGGTGTTTAACTGAGAGTTTATTTACTGAGATCAACTTTTTGAACTTAATTTTAAACTTTTAATTTTTTTCATTTCCAACTTCTCTGTTGGAATTGTGAATATATTTAAACTAGGAAGATCACTTGATTAAAACTCGCGAGACTTAATTTTTTTTACGAAATTAACAGGCATGCAATACTTTTTCTGTAACTAAACTGGAATAATTCGGAAAGATAGAGGGAAATTTAATCCAAGAAATATTCGGAACAAGAGTAGTTTCTTCCAAGTACATTTAGATGCGTTAAAACGTAACATGTTGATAATACTATACCATGCTTTTTTCCTTATACATACCTATGCCGAAATTTTCGGAATATTACTAATTTACATCGACAAGTAAATATTCCGCTCCTGAAAATTTATCAGGAAATGTATTGTTGATTAGATTAGCATTACATAGCACTTCCTCATACAAATTGGGTTTTGACGAAGAACTTTACGTATGGATTTAAACTTTTTGGAAGTAATGTTCTAGGCTAAAAATAGTCGATACCACATTATGATTATTGCTCCAGCACAACTTCCCTTAGCGTAAAATTGTACCCGTGTCACTCTACACCACTCTCAGTGCACAAGGGGCTATTTCATGGAGCGCCTATTGCAGAGACGGCAGTCATTCCGATAGGGCAACTATTAGAGGAACCCTTGGAATAGACACGTGTATATGGGAAAAATATCGCGGTCAGCTACGTTAAAAAATCTTCTCCTCATTACTAACTTTTTGATAATGTGATACTCGTAAAAAGCTCGACCTTTCCCCTTCGTGGAAGTACCATCCATTTGTGATGAAATCACTTCTAGTATTGATTTAGATAATACTATCAATACTTCGGTACATTCTTATTGCTTATAATTAATGTACTTTTTATTATACATGCTATATTTAGCGTTTGGGTATACTTGCGACTCATCTGGCGATGTTACCATAATTCGTAAAGTATGGTTAGCTTCTCTTTAATGTCAGGGTGCATGGAATTGTTGGATATTTACCCTTGCCGTAATGTTACCGTTTCCAAGGAAATTACAGAAATTGTGATGAACGTATCAAGAGAAGCTAGTTCACCTCTTGATGGAGGTATGAACCACTTCCGGTTCAGATAGTGATGCAAGTGATATGGAAACTTTTTTTCAGTGCATTCATATTGATTATAATTATTTTACGTAACTTACTTCCCTTTCATCATTATAAAGTAACTTGAAATAGCTCTACTTAAACTACTATTTTAAAAGCAATATTTATTTACTATACTGATAGGGTGCAATCAATAGATTCTTGGATTTTTACCGTTGCCGTTATTTTATTTAATTGAAGGCCATGGATTTAAATTCTGGCAAAATATCCATTAATTCATGCTTAGGAGCGTACACATAATTGAGAAGATTTCGTAGAATTCACTTTAAAATATGGAGGGTTTGATTTTTGACTAGCTTTTTTTATTTATCGACGGTACGTAAAATATTAGTGGGACTATTTTCTCACGAACCTACGAAGAAGGGGCAGAAAGCTGTGACCTTTTCCGGGGTTTTACTCGAGTTACAGATGAAAATTGTTTCGTCTGCATTCTTATAATTCGTCTCGCGATATCTCAAGTGTAGAGGGGTTTTCCTTTTAGTGTAAATCTGAATTAACGGCCTTAAATACGAATATGGAATTCGAGTGGTTTTCTTTTAAATTTGTCAACATTGAAATGCTAATATTTGTAGTTGCTGCAGATGTTTAAATGGCAAAAAAACAATGGGTCTCTACGGGTTGGGGATGAATCTCGAGGTGGTTGGTCATGATCCGTCAAGTTCTCATCAGCATAATGCTAGGATGGTCGTCTGGACATCTTTGGCGTAGGGATCCTTGTCATACTGCACACGTAAATATTCCCCCGAATATAAGTTGCTGTTGTGTGGATCTTAATGGTGCGATGAGACAAATAAATGTAGAGATGATATTTGGATATGTATGTTTTTTCTAAAATTCGTTGATAATTAGGGTTTTTCCTGCGGTAGTAGTCTTGTATGAAATGTACATTTGGGAATCTGTAGACATTTATTCCTATAACTTTCCTCTAGTTTGTGTATTGGTATATTAAAACGTGAGGCTATTTTGAAATTAACCCCACAAAAATCAAGCCTGTTACATTCGACACATTTTGCTCATTGCGGCGCGTTATACATTAGCCCAGATAGTTTCCGGTGTCATGTTTTCTCTTGAAACATAACATGGAAATTAGTGTCCGAAAAGCCTATTAATGGAAATCTTTCTTCCTCCGTAGGTGAACTCGCGGCATTTTTGACCGAAGGCAAAGATACGTCGTATATGATATAACACATCCTTAGCGTCGTGTAACGTTGACACGTGACTCAGGAGAGAGCCCAAGTTGGGCTTTCTGTAGAATGGAATGGTGCGGCAGGATGGGAGTTCGACTGGAAACGCAAGAGCTCCAGGGGGCGGTCGACGTTCATCGTAGAGGTAGGTGCACTCCAGATTGTTTTTCAGTGCATAGTCGATTTCGTGGCGTTTATCTGTGCTTTCACTACCTTTGAAAGTCCGGCGCTACTACTGTGTATTCATATTACAGAAAAATTTAGTGTAACATTGCTGTAGACTTAGGTATTGATACTTAAGTTTTGCACGACATAAATTGCAGGAAAATTAATGCAGACGACAGAATGGTCTGCTCCTCTGAAAAAAATCCCATTGCTTTGGGACAGTTCTTCCCGTCGACAGTATTTAAAATTTTCCAACCTACGCTTAAATATTAATTCATTTTTCCTGCAATTAAGAGAAACTATTTCCTCCTTAGTTCAATCGGTTTACTTACTGTATCCTCCATGGGTGAATATCCGCAAAATTCTGTAGCCAAATAGCCAAAAAATCAAATACATACTTTCCAGGGTGCATTATCTTGACAGGAGGTTGAGTGAGGGTATATTTATAAACCGGTTAAAAGAAATATTGCCAAGAGAAAATATAAACGTCTAAATCGTTGTCAGTCACTGTTAAAATCATAGTAAATAAACTTAAGTGAGTAAAGCTAAGCTGAAGATTTGGCAGCATAATTAATTATGTCCACCTTTTTTTTTCAGGGCATACTGCTGGATGATCATTAAATACACCGCAAACCTAGAACACAAAATATAATTACACAAACAAAAGGTACTATAAACAAGGGGAAAGAAGTTCCGGGAACACTCAAAAAATTTTACAAAAAAAATACTCAAGGCATGATTTTTAAAAATCATATTAAATTTTTTATTCACAACTTAGATAGGCGAAAAGATTTAATGTAGGTAAAATGATACAAAATGAGGCGGGATTATATGACTGATAAATTATGGCCGTCCTTCACCTTTTATGCTGTGTGGTTTAGGTGAAGGGATATAGGGATCCGTATTGGTTCGATCGTGATTCGATGCGTATGATTAATAGTGCGTGTGGCGTAATACTTTATATACCGAGTCGGGATTAGATGCATGATAAGAAATGGCCACCCTTCACCTTTTATACTGTATGGTTTAGGTGAAGGGATATAAGGATCCGTATTGGTTCGATCGTGATTCGATGCGTATGATTAATAGTGCGTGTGGCGTAATACTTTATATACTGAGTCGGGATTAGATGCATGATAAGAAATGGCCACCCTTCACCTTTTATACTGCATGGTTTGGGTGAAGGGATGTAGGGATCCGTATCGGTTCGATCGTGATTCGATGCGTATGATTAATAGTGCGTGTGGCGTGATACTTTATATACAGAGTCGGCATTAGATGCATGATAAGAAATGGCCACCCTTCACCTTTTATACTGTATGGTTTAGGTGAAGGGATATAAGGATCCGTATTGGTTCGATCGTGATTCGATGCGTATGATTAATAGTGCGTGTGGCGTGATACTTTATATACCGAGTCGGGATTAGATGCATGATAAGAAATGGCCACCCTTCACCTTTTATACTGTATGGTTTGGGTGAAGGGATATAGGGATCCGTATTGGTTCGATCGTGATTCGATGCGTATGATTAATAGTGCGTGTGGCGTAATACTTTATATACCGAGTCGGGATTAGATGCATGATAAGAAATGGCCACCCTTCACCTTTTATACTGTATGGTTTGGGTGAAGGGATGTAGGGATCCGTATCGGTTCGATCGTGATTCGATACGTATGATAAATAGTGCGTGGGAGATAATACTTTATATACCGTGTCGGGGTTAGATGAATGAGAACAAATGGCCACCCTTCACCTTTCATGCTGTATATCTTAGGTGAAAATATATATGGATCCGTATTAGTTCGATCGTGATTGGATACGTATGATACATTGTGCGTGTGACGTAATACTTTATGTACCGTGTTGGGATTAGATGAATGATACGTAATGGCCACCCCTCTACCTTCTATGCTCTTCTGCTTTTGTGAGAGGAGATAGTTCATTGGTAGTTATACTATATTTCTGTCGGTATTTGAATTTATGGAAGTGCGATGTAATTGACTTTTTTGTGGTCACGTAGCTAAGTACAGTGGCGGAAAAAATTAACGCAAAACTCATTGGCGTTTGAATGCGGCGTTAACGGGAACTAATTGAAATCGCTTTTCCTTCGACAACTTGACAACAATGAGACAGCATATGGAAACCGGGAATATTCAAACTCTATGAGTGGATATCGATTTTACGCGTCATGTAAATAGTCATACTAATAAGGTTTAGGTTCGCGAGATCGTCTAGGAGTTATAAACGTGATGAGCTTGCTTCGACCCGCACCTAGTTGAGGTTCCGAAGTCGTAGTTGATTATGTAGAGATGCTTACCATATTTTTTTTATGCTTTGGACCGTTTAAAAAAATTTTCTTGTTTGAAACTTAAGAAACAATACGATGAAAGCATTATTTGTTGGGACATAAAAATTTTTTACTCTCCAGATCAAATTCACTGACAATAAAACGTATTTCCTCGTGCAGAGAATAGCTGTGGATGAACATCGTTTTAATAGGCCTCAAACTACTTCCGAGAAATATGATGCATTACAATTAACATTTTGGCGTAATATCCTGTGAATTTCAAGTAAAAGTATGGGAAATCTGGTTGAATAGAATGGTTTCCATGTGGAGAATAGTTTTCTTTACGAGAATTTTCAATTCCTTGAAACCCTACGTAAGTTTGCGCCCTCGTGCATACAGGTCGTCTCAAACACTTACATTTCTTAATTACTCCTAATGTAATATTATTTACTTTCTGAAAACTACTTTCAAAAATCCAGAACATTTTATTTGGTCCAGTTTTTAAAGAAAACATTAGAATTCCCTTTTTTCGTTTTATAGTAAGAACCACTGGACGCGGATTTCGATGATCGATGAAGTAGCCTAGAGGGAGTGTGTTCGTCTGTGGCCAAGAATGCCTGGGGTTCAAATCCTGGCGTGGCCTCTTTTAGTGCCTTTATAATTAATCTACGCGATGTGACTTTATTGCAGCCAAAACTTCGCAGGAATCGGCGGAAGGCCCAGGGAATGGTCTTTGACCTCAACCATGAGTGTGTGAGTTTTACGCATATTCGGGCTTTGTAAAAGAATCAGAGCGGTCTCCTTGGTCGTCGAATGAGACGTTTACTTCCCATTCTCGGGTACTCGGCCGCACTTGATTTCTACGTCCTGTCTGTCGTGTGATGCTCATACCCACTCATTCGCCAGTTTACTACTCAATGAAAAGCTATTCATGAAGGAGGGAATAGACCGGATCTCTGATTGTGTCAGTTACTCGATTTAGTGACCTTACCTGATGCTACATTCACCTTTAAATTACTTTGAAATTATTTAGTAAAGAGGGCAATTATTTTTATTAGGAATTAGAGTTTAGTTCTATCTGCCGAACTAGTAAATACCGATTACTTATCTGAGTGAGAGACCAAACAAGTGGAATTTTCTTCAAAATATCTTTAAAACGGTATTTGAAGCTTTCCCAGCATTGTTTTCTAGGTTTGCTATGAGCAATACATTAACCGTGTAGTTCAACAGTTCAACTTAGAAGATGGAGGATAATACTTAGAGAATAAGGCAAATTAATGAATCACTTAAATACCTTTTGACATATTCGCAGTGAAAAATGTTTGGCTAAAATTACGCAGTTAAATTTTATGAGGAGCATTTTTATACCCACGCGTTAGTAATACTCCGACAAAAATGCATCGCCTATCTTCCCCTGTGAAAGTGATAAAATACTCAAAATCATCTTTTCCATGTAGCGACTAAGCAGTAATTAGATATTTTCCCTATGGTCATTTGTATACTCCTCATCAATCCGCAGAGTAGTCAATGGAGTGCAAATTAGGAATGTGTACCATCAAAGATTATACGATTGCTACGTTCCTAAAGAATCTATTCCTCTTCAAATGCGTCGTAATATTATTGGTTCAATGGAAGTTAAAGTTGTGAGTGCCCCCACATGAAGATATTAACAGACTTTTTACAGGGTCATAAATTTCATCTCTTAGTGGTAATGTATTTTAACAGATGTTGAAAAGGGACACTATAATGCTTTATTTAGAACGAGTGGAAAAGGTTAAAATGAATGCGTAATTCTCTCAATTTGAGCTATATGTGCACATAATCACAGCAAAGGATCATCGAGAAATATGCTGGTATTTACATAAAGAATGTGGATTTTTATTAGCCTTATAATCAATCAATCCCCCTCCATTCTCGATTTCCTGACTAAGTCCTTGTGACATGGAGTTGCCCACATTTTGGTATCATCTTACTGGGTTCATTTCCCATTCTTCCTCCACGATTTTCCTCAATGCATCTTAATTTGGGGTTGTTTCGTTCGGGGGGGTAGAAAAACGTTTGTTTCTCGTATTTTTCTCATAATGAACGCTGCGCTCCGTACAGCCCGCTCCATCTATGTTACATGATTGATTTTGAACCATCGCCTAGAATTTTGACATTTGTGAACTCGTATTATCTACTCGTACTCGTGAAGTATTCCTAGTTGCGGACGAAAAATGAATATTGATAAACATTTGATTAAACATAGTTCTTATTATAGCGGACATGAATTTAATGAATTTTGTTTGATAGTAGTAAGAAATTGTTTTTTTTTTAACTTTTAAACACCAAATAAAAGTTCAGTGGGTGAAAGTCAAAGGCGGAACACCTCTTCGGGTAATTTTTCGACAGATGTTTTTGCCTTTTACAAATCTACTATCCGATTCCTCCGCCTGGGAGAAAAAGGAGGAATACTTAAAGGCTAAAAATATCTTTTTTTCCTCCAAGAATTTTGGGAGAGGCCGCTAAAACTTTGAACAGTATATCTGCTTGCGCTGTCCTCTCTTCTTGTTCGTCTATCGACGCTCGTCTCAATGAAGTAGTCATCAGTAAACCTTGGCCAAGTTCCGGGTGGTGATGGTCGGGGTGGTTTGTTGTTGTGAATAACGCACAGGTTTCAAATACTTGCTGCACCATAAAGAAAAGGCACGTCGCGCTTCGAAAACATTGGAAGCCCCCGTCGAATACTTTTAAGGGCGTAAGAGAAGTCAAATACCACTTCTTTCCTGTGAGTTAAACGCCTGGCGTTCAAGACATTATCTATGGCAGAAAAGGTATCCCCCGCAACACAAGGGGAAAGTAAGCTCTTATTAAAGGCATACTACATCCCAAATCAATATAATGCGCCCTTCATACATTCCGATTTTGAATGGATTAGTATTGGTGAAGCTTTGTATAGACACGGGGAAAACTCTAGGGATCCTCAAGAGTCCTCCAAGATTGCTCGTTGCTTTAACACAGACTTAAGATAGCTGGCCTCCAAACCCATGCATGAGGGGAACTTATGGCGTTTGATTGGAATGGTCTGGGCTGATGAGGTAAAATCGAGAACTACTTCTTTCTGTTTGTATTCCCGGGAGAGTAGTATGCTTTTTCCTATCCTTTAGTTATTTTAAACGTTCATAGACAATACCACCACTCATTTTAAAAGTAACTTAGTTCACAATAACGCATTCGGATGCAAATAAATTCACCGAAAGGATACGAAACATCATCATAAATTCGCCTTGTCACGAGAAAGCTCAGTAGTTGTTACTGGGTAGCAAACCTGAATCGCAATCATGGTTCTTCATAATAAAATTGTTCGAGTACGCTCATGATTTCGAAAACGTGATCTTCATCAAGAAAGATCGGGTGCTACATAGCAATGGAGTGCGCTCCCAGGACCTTGTGCATTGTCCTACCAATGTGGCTTGCCTTTTGGATGACAATAACGACCATAAGAAGAAAAGAACCGAAATCCCACCCCTGGTCGAGACATTTTTGAGTTTCTCATTCTATTTATGGTCGAGCAAAATTATTTTTATTCGGCAAATTTTATCTCTTTTGTATTTAAAAAATTTCATATTATCAGCCAGTCATTGCAGCTACACACTACATTCATTCATATCGCCAATATGAGGAAATTTATATAATCACTCATTTGCGTTCATTAAAAATCGAACACGGACCACTCTTTAGCCAGCCAAATATATCTGCCAGCTACAACATTAACCGTTACCTATTAACTTATCTCATTGATGATATTTTACTCCAAACTGAAGTCATTTAAAAGGCTTTTTGTTAATTTTATATGTGCGGCGAATTTATAGCTAAGCATATAAGATAGTATGCAATCAGACGTAATAGAGTTGTTTATCCATAACTACACCTAATTTGGGTAAACTTTTCTGAATGTTTATTCGTATATCCTATATTTACTAGATAAAACTTAACAGTGGGCAGCTCGTCACCAAGCTTCCTGTGATAAGATGAAAGAAATATCGGGAAAATATGCCTAAATTATTCGGTATCGATGCGAGCACATTTATTTTTATTTCGTGAAATTATATATGCTTACGTATGTTTTCATAGTTCAATCCCATTCTGACGAACTAAAGACGGATTTATATTGGGTCAAGAATGATTCATTAATAAATATCCGTTTTGAATTTAATAAATATCTGTTTAAGGATCTTCGTCAATCTACAAATGGAAAATCATGAAAAATTACATTACGTAGACAATACGTATTTTAAGTAAATCTTTTGTATCGACATTTGATGCGGATAAATCTCGATTAATATTATTTCCTTGAAACAGACAGTACGCATCATTCAAAATGATCCTCGGAAAGTCGACCACAATAAATATCCCTTGGTGGTAGAAGATGAAGATTTTAGCATATAGTATACTGAATTGGGGGGGATAGTGAATATTTTTTATCATCAGTCTTTCTGTATAAATGATATCATTCAACGTAAGAACCATGCTGAAACAAACTGCGATGCGCTGCGACTGAATGTGCAAATAATATGTGACGGAAGCTCAAAAATGAGGCGATTGATGACTAAGTTCTAGGCTCCGACAAATGTGAGCTGCAAGGCAGATTTCAAATATTTGCGGTAGACGATGTTTTCCTCAGTGTTGCCAGTCTATCGAGTGTGTACTGCTCCTAGAAGTTCCCAAAAATGCCGCATTCTGGCGCGCGAAAAATTTTGCGTTAATTTCTTCCGCCACTGTACATGGCCTTTACTCATAATTTTGAATAGCTTTAGCTTAGGATATTAGGTTTTACTTACTATATTCTCTATTTTCTCTTCATTTATCTTAGATTTCTTCTTGTATACGGAATATGCGTTCTTGATATATGGGTCGTAGTTCCTTTGCTTTAGTAATTGGTTTTAATTTTGAGTACTAAATTTTACATCCAAAGGACAGATTTACTGCAAAAGATACTCTTATTGTTAGCTATATCATTCTTTATACTCATTTTAAACTCATATCTCCACTATCTACGACATAAATATCCTGGTGTCGTCTTTGGGGGCGTGACTCTTTTCCTTGTCCCTTACGCTCAGTTCTTCAATCGTGCAGCTCTCCCAAGATCTGTTGTGTGCTGTGTTGTGTTAGTGCATGGTCATTTTTTAGTGAAAGTGAATTGTGTCAAATTCGTGTGCATCGTGGGATCGTCGATGGAAAGCTGAGACACATCCGCCGTGGGACCTAGCTGTATTTAGGTAGGGAGCGTCTCCTCTCCTTGTATGCAATCTGGGCCTGGTGCCGCGGTTCACGACCTGTCGTTTTCACTTCTCACTTGAAGCTAGATATTAGTATGGAAATTAGGATGTACTACCCTCTTTTCGACATGTAATCTTTTTCAGGTACCCCTGACTTTCATTCGTGTAACTTATTGAGTGTGCGTGTTACAGGTTGGGAATCGCGGCCCTAGCGAGCATGAATCTACCTTACTAACAATCACTTTTGGGAAGGGGGGCTATTTAAAGTTGCTACTTATTCTTGCTTTAGTTAAACCAGACAACAATACGGTGGTGCTTCTGGTTACTCATTTTAATGACCATTTATGGTTCTTTATTACAACCCTAAGAGGTATAAATTAAGAACTTCTGCAATCCAGGGAGACTCCTTTACCATTTTTGCATCAAACCATTGTTTAAAGCAAATTACACTGAGTCTTACTGTTCTTTCATATGCTAGGGCCCTGTTTGGGCTTAAAGGATTATTAGTCCCATATTGATTATCCTGTCTTCGGTCCCTCTTGGCATTACGTAATAGTCATCCCCATCAATTAGGTTCCACTTAGGGCTAGGAAACTAATCTGGGGGATTCCTGAGGTGGGATTGTCAATATGGGACTTAACCATTTAGTGTGGAGGGAGAATTAAAGTGATTTAGCTGAAAATTTAGGTAGGACCTTTAAGGCTTTGCTGTTCTCACTTAAAGACGACACTGCACTTTATTTAGTGCCCTTTATCAGACACAATTTGTATGCCTTATATTATGATATTTTACCCGAAAGAAAATGGCTTCCTGTGATGGCATAAGCCCACAATAGTACACTATGCTTGCATAGTTCTGGTAATGATAATGACTTGCCTCGATAATTAGCTAGGATTAAGTACATGGTATATCATGGTGAAATTGTATGCCATACTATTACTGATCCCTGTATATCTACGAGATAGACATAGAATAAAATGGTTATATCTCTATTTTACATGGATTATATTTGTTACGTTTCCTTCATATAAATTAAAACAATTTTTTTAATAGTGTGGATGTTTTAAATAGTTGTTTGCCTTTATTCCAGCTGTATTATGTTCATGATTGTCTGTGTACTATATTGTGTAACCTTTGATAATTTTTTCTTTGGCTCATCAAAATATCTTGGCACAATCTGTTTCATAAATTGTCGGCCTATCCAGGTCATTGCATATCTTGTTTGCAGAAGCTGAATGCCTCAATTTAAATGAAAAAGTTCATTTGAACTTTTTTCTTTTGCCTTTGAGGTCATTGCATGTACTCTTTTCAGTCACTCTGCATTCAGTGTAATATTCTACTTCTGCAAATTACATAAAGATTAATTGGAGAATGGCCTTAAATGTAGTGCACACTAAGTTCTTTTACAATCATTTTACATGATTATCTGCCTGAAACGTTTCTATTTGATGAAAATAATTCCCTTAGGTAACTCGCTATTGCCATTTTTCTTAACACCTTTTTTACCTGTAGGTTTTATTTTAGCAAAATACTAATGCCACTCTTTTCTTCATTGCCATGATTGAACCGGAGTTGCTGCCGCTGCTCTTTCCCCATAAAATGCCATCCTTCATTGGGAGATAACGACTGCGCCCTCTTCCTCCGGCTTTTGATATCTCCCTCTGCTGTTGGTCCTGGCTTACCTGTTTGCTGCTCAGCATCTCGTGGATTTCACCAGCATATACGAATCTGCCTGCTTCACTGCTTGCTTTAGATTTTCTGCCATTTTGTAATGTCACATTATCAATGTTATTTGTCAAGTCTCTTACATGGCAATTCCCATTTAATAGGCATTACTCATGTTCGAATGTGACTATAAGGCTTACTATTAAATTCAGTTTGTTTTTGTATAATTACTTCATGAACCCATACAGAAAATGTTAAATGCTCCTTCCTCAGAATCTTAGAAAATTTTCATCGAGCTATTGCATCAGCATGTTTACATGTTTCAATATTCTATTACGATATTTTTTTCTTTTAAAACTCATGTCCTTGCATGTTTTTTGCAACTGAGATGCAAGTCTCTTTTCCTGCACATCTAAATAGGATTTGTGTACTTTTTGGAATTATATTAACGTAAAAGTGTCTAGTTTTTTACTGTTAAAAATTATTTATTAAATTTTTCATGCATTTGAAAACTTATTTCATTTCTGTCAAATTTCATATATTCATTGGAGAGTATGATAGAGGAGACAACCCAATTTAGCCCCTGTTAGACCACATTTAATTTTGATATTTCACTGTTCTCAGTCCTGAATATGAAAATTATCCTACCCGAAGAACTGTTATCAAAGGGATCTACCTCAGTACATGTAATCAGCATTAATAAATGTTAAAGCTACATTTGTTGTACTAGCCTGAGTATCATTCTTCTACATTAAAAAATTATTGCATAATTGAACCTGAATTGGCATTTTTTGTTGAATGAGGTTTGGCTGTGAGACTTCGTTTTGAAATAAACGGTTTTAATATAATAATTAGTTTGAATATAATAATTAGTTTTCATTCCTTGAGTGTCCAGCTTCCTTGCTCCTTAGTTGACTTGTCTGGCGGAAGTATATCATAGTTGCTTAGGTAATTCTGAGTAGCATGATTTTTTTCAAAGTTTTGTGATAAGACTTGCTCTAAACTTGATCAACTTAATTTATTTTATAGGGGCACAAGTATATTGCCCTAACATTGATTTGTATTGTCTTGTCAGAATATTTGCCAAGGTAAAGGATATTTGAAAAGGTTATAATATCTACCAAACTCAGATGTAATTTGTTGGAAAGTGAAGCATAAGGAATGAGTACTGTCGAGGGAAGCAGAAAATGCATGTTAGTGCTATCTTCCCAACATTATTACATGGCTGCAAAACTGCATATGACAAAATAAGCCTAAGTGGCACCGGAAATGCAATGGGATTTGGCTTCTTGAGAACCACATTTTATTTGATAGCAGATTACATCTGTTAAGAATATTAGTTGAATGCTCCATTTTTGGAGAGACAAGGAATCCATTTGCTTTTTTTGTTTTGGCAGTGTCAAGTATTGGGAAGATAGTGAATAAATAGGTAGGTATTCATTGGGAAATTGTTTTGGAGGAAGTAGTAGACCTTTTAAGTCTTGGTCAAATGTTGTAGAGGTCTTCATTTCCTAAATATTAGGAGAGCCCAAATGAAGAGTGCCAGAAAAAGGAGGGACGTTTGCAAGGAGATGGGTGCTATTATGGAAATTATGTAAATGGTGCCACTTATCTGGAGTTAACTGCAATAATAACATTAATCAACTTCTCCGGCATTAAAAGGGATGGGCATACATGTGAATGTAATGGTGGTTTACCATGTCTTCCATCTTGAGGTATTACAACTTTTGATAAAATATCTCATGTTGGTTGGTGAGTATTTATTAAATCAGGCACCAAGCATGTGCTATGCACAACAATCTTTCCCTAATTAGCCATGGGCTCACCTTTGCCAGTTTAATTTACTGTAGAATGATTTGTTCCTTTCCAGGCATATAATACCACTGACAACACTAATGAAGTGTATGGCAAAATGAATGATTATGGAGATTGCCAACAAAACATTGGCCAATAAATACCTGACCTGATGGAAAACCCATGGGAACGTCATTAATTTACAGCAGTCAATGCATCTTACCCCATTCCTTAAGGATCTCTCCCCCCACCGTGTAAAATACGTAATCTCCTTCTCTGGCAAAACCCTTGTAAAATTAACATGGGTCAGCAGGAACTTCACTGATAGAATGAAACAAGTGGCACTGAAAGCCTAAGGTGGCCGAGAGTTAAGCTATCATGCATTATTACCAAATCTCTCTGAACATGATAAAACTAATGATCTGTCAGGCTATATAAGGGAACATAACCAGCCCTTAGCTTAAGTAATGTGGGAAGGTATTTGGACTACACAGCTCGTCTACCTAGCCATTTAGATTGAAGGTAATTGTTTTGAGACTGGCTGATCTCTGAACTTTGAATTCACAAGTTTTTTTCAAGATAAAAGAAGTAATCTTGTGAGCAATTGCAGGAAAAGAAAGTAAACCTCAACATTAGCATTGTTAGTTTAAAAGGCATTGAGGTTGGATTCGTGAAAATACCATGAAAGCCCCCTTATTCTAACCTATTGCAAAGTGAAAATATTCGCATGAATTTGCATGAATGTTACCAGGGGAAAAAGATTATTTGGTACATCACATATGAAGCTATGACTGCTAATTTTTTATGGCTAATTACACTGCAGTGTGTGAAAAACATACCAAATAAGAAAATGTGCCCAAATGGATCTCTTAAGCTAAATATAAGGATACATACTAGTTTGATATTGTATGATTTCAGTTGTGTTATCCCTCATATTCTCACTTACAGTAACACCTTTCCCCCAAGATCAATCTATATCCCACTATTTCCTGATATCCACCTAGCATCCAGAAAACATTGATTTCAGTATGGGTAATAAATTGATTAAATGGCTGTCACCTGATACCCACTTCCACATACAATACCGAACAATTCTAACTAAGTACAACAATGTGCTTGCCACACACTTGTTAATTGAGTGATAGAATTAAATTTAACTTATATAGTTTTACCTTGTTTTACAATGTAATTTTTTGTGACAAAACAACACAAACATTATTAAATCCCTCGTTCCTGAAAAACTCAATAAAAATTATCTGAATACTTCACAAAAACTCAGTACCTAATGAATATATTTCATCAGCATGAAGAACCATATGTCACATATATAGACCTGCAAATGCTGGGTTTATTTTACTGCAGGTAGGTGTGTTCTTTTTTCTTAAGATCCCACTATTATAAGCACCTAAAGGCTGAAATGACTGGGGAAAATTATATTATTAATGATACTAATGAATACTTTACTGTCCAAGTTCATGCTTTTAAATTTTAGAATTGTTCACTGAAAAAGATGGCATGTACTACTACAATCCTCAAGTGATGCAGTATTTTGAATTAAGCAATTTGAGAACTGAACTTAGATTGGACATTCTCACAGAAAACAGCAGACAACATAAGTTTTAGTTATACATAAACTCACATTATTCTTAGTTTTCAAATGCACTAATGGCATAGTGAATTAGTTTAAAATATCCCAAAAACATTACCAGTAGAAAGATTCTCCCCTCATTTCTGCCAGCTCACGCCTTCCAACATCTGTTATCCACCTCCAATAATTTTCTCCTGCCTCTTTTAATAGCTCTTACTGTGTGTGTATTACTCTTGAGTTATGTACTCCTACTGACGTATGGAAGTGATGTTAGATAGTGTGAATGGGAGGGCAATTATAGACTGTAGACATTAGAGGAGCATATGGGCAGTGGATGGATAAGAGGCGGCTGTCATAGGGCATGAAGGGGGCGGTGTGAGGGATGATGGTGCATGGGCATGATGGCTCTCTGACATGAGATGTGTTCTAGAGCTGAGTTTGGAGTGGTACGAAACCTAAAACCTCAGTAGCAGAGGACATTATCACAACGTTGCAGCAACGAGCACAACGTTACATGGCAACAAGAACATTGCTAGAACGTTACATCAATGTCCACGCATAATGTTATCATTTCACATTGAGGCAACTTGCGTGCAATGTTTATGTTAGCTGTTTTTAAAATATATGTTTTATCTAGCACCAACTACCCTAGGAAAAATTTTTGTGTGAAATTTATGAGAAGTAAGTGTGAATGACATGTGAAATCCTCATTTTGTGTGAAATTTCTGTGTAAAGTACGTGAAGTTTTCATAATTTATGAGAAATATTTTGAGGGTTTTTGGCTCAGACTACTCTAATGTGTGAGTTTTATATGAAATATCTGTGAAACCTCCATAGTCTGACTCCAGTGTGTGAGTTTTATGTGAAGTATCTGTGATACCCCCACAGTTTCTTCATTCTTCACATCCTTGCCCAAGGTCTCCATCATCAGCTCCCTTGTATTACTTAACTCTTCCTTAGCTTACACTATTCTCCTCCTATATTGCTATCAGACCCTTTTCTTCTAACATCCTGCCAAAATAATTAAAATGCTCTCATTGCTCCAGTTTGTGCCCCGCAACTTTCATGACCATCCTTGCTTTCTTTATCCCATCTCATTACTTTCGTCTTCTTATGTTTTTTTTTTTCATTTGGTATTTCCTGTTCTGAATTTCTAATTCTGCCACCAAAGCTTTTAATACCTTAAAAGGTCAATTAGTTAATGCTTAAACATCCATGAATCTGACTTTATAAATTGCCCTCCTACTCTGATTCCCACCTCTAATTCTTTCCATGCCATTCTTACCATTTCCTCAGCATAAATGTTAAATAGCATATGAATGTGGAAATGGGCACCCTTTCCCTACCCTGCGACCTATGGCTGCCCACCCTAATAGACCATCAGCCTCCCTCCTCTGTGCCCTTTGGGTCATGTATAAGTATTTTAATAGTCTCTCCTGTCTTGCTTATCTATTCTCATTTTCCCCGGAACCTGAAATAGTTTTTCCCCTCTTATTCTGTGAAATGCCTTTTTGAGATTTGGAAAGCAAGCAAAAGTATCCTGATTATACTCTGTTTCTCATCGCCATGGCTGCATTCCGATTAGACCTTCCCTTCTGGAACCTAAATTGGTCATTACCCTAGTAGTAATTGGCCCAACACTCTAACCTTTGATTAATTATTCTAATCAAAATTTTTCTGTATGTGATATCGAGATATCTGTTATATACTCCTCACATTTTGCTGCACCCTTCTTCTTCTGGGTTGAAATCAATACTTTTATAGACTAAATTACCTTTTATAGACTTATTTACCAAGTCTTCATCTGTCCCTGGATAGCTCTTTGAGTTATTGATGTTATGCCTGAATATTTGCCTTACCATCAAATTATAGAAAAAGATATCAAATCTCGCAGTCTCTCCTTGCATTTTCCATTTGTATCTCTCCCTGAGATGATGTTGAAACCAAGTGCTTGTAACTACTAATTTATTTCTCCTGTGAAATTCCATTGCCTCTTCTCTGCGATCGTTCCATGTTCCTAGTCTGTTCCCACCCACTTCAAATCTACCACTCCCTTCCCTGACAAATTCAGTAATGGGGAACATTAATGTAATGCCACAACCTGTCATTGATTGTGTTTTGGTTATAATCTTAAATGTTGTCTCCCAATGATGTGATTACTAATGTTAGCCTTTTATTCAATATGTGTGAAGACATTTTTCCTGTCGGAGGAGGATGAAGCAGCATTGAGAAAAGAAATGCAAGAAACCGGAGAAGGCCTAGAATTAAAGAAGAATTTCTTGTTATGATAGATGTGAATTAAAATCAAGAGTATTATAATAGGCTACTTTGGGCATTCCAGTTTATGTTCTTTATACTGTTTCAATTTTTTTCTAATAAAATTTCAAATTTGTGAAAATGGTTCACTAGACTAGAAAGGGGTGGGGGCATATGAAGGGAAATATTTCACATGGATTTCACAGGGTTCTGGTCACAAATTTCACATGCTTTTCACAGAGTTGGGTGTCCTCAGTCTGGTGGATGTGAATTCTTGACATTTCACATAGAACCTATATATTTTACCCACACATTTTCCATTGAATTCATGGTTTCTCCGTCAGTTTCACATAAAAGTCACACAGTTTTACCCTACCTTGCACAGAGACTCCACAGGTTAATCCCATGAACAGAGTTCTTCAAAGTCTGTGAAATTCTTGATCAAAGTGTCCCATTTCACATACTTTACACAGAGTTTCAGTTTTCAACTAAAAATCACAGTTTTTTCCACTAGGGTAGGGATAGCAAACTTCAGCTCTTTTTATCCATACATGTCAGCATTTTCTTGGACCTATAAATGATTTTCTGTTCAGAATAATGTAGTTTGCTCAGGCTAGAGGGGTTAGGAGCCAGTTAATTGCCCGTGGGTGCCCGGCTTTAGAGCTTTTTTCTCCATCTCTAAATTTAATACGCAATTGTGAGAATTTCTTCGATTGCCAAAGCCTGCTACGCCAATTTTTTTTATGTTGCACTGACAACTTTGTTGCAATGTTGACTTTCGGGAAATTCGGATGTCGAGGCAACGTGCATGCAACGTTATCCCAACTAACATCAATGTTGTGTGAACTTTTACCTTTTCCCATCATAACGTTGCCTAAACGTTACATCAATGTCCTCTGCTACAAGGGAAGTACTTCATGTTAAAATTTCTGGTTACAACTATCAGTTACCCATTAACAAAGCATAACCAAGGTGAACATATTTGGTCTGTAACTGCTCTGAAGCTGGTTTTTATATCTGCTCTGAAGCTAGTTATTATATCTGCTCTGAAACTTGTCTGTATCTGCTCTGAAACTTGTCTGTATCTACTCTGAAACATGTCTGTATCTGCTCTGAAACTTGCCTGTATCTGCTGTGAAAGACTATTTATTTTCAATTATTAATTATTATCTGAAAGATTCTTTTATTCATTATTTATATTAGATGGATTCCAGGTAAATGTCACACCGAATGATAAAATAAAAAAAATAGGTGGAGGCTCCATCTATCTCTGGTGGATCTAAATCTCTGCTAGATGGTCTACTTGCATTATCAAGTGTAAATTTTTGCATGAATTGCATGAGTCACTGTCGCTAGAGATTTTTAAGCGCTTACTATAGTTTTTATCCATATAAGAAATTTAATGAATAAATTCATTTCAAAATTTTTGTTTCATAAAATGCAATTAAGAATAATTTTTTGTGGGAATCGATTTTACTATCCCTCTAATAACACATTTACATCCATAGTTGCTACTTTGAGTCCTATTTATATTCTGAAAAATAGTATCTACAATTCAAATACATCATCATGTCAGTCTGTGACGGAAAATATGAATTTATTTCCATGGAAAACTATTCTGTTGTAAAGAATTCTCCCTAAATATCCAAATCAAGCATGAGGTGTTCGACTATTATGGTGCCGAACTGTTTTTGTGGCAACAAAACTTTCGGCTCTGGAGCGCTGTCACGGACTGACATTGTTGCACTATTTAAGGGGCACTATACATTACCAGTCCAACAAAGAGCTATAAAAACAGATAAATCAGCAATAATTGATTATTAAAAATGGGAAACCATACGACCAACAATATTAAACTTCCATTCTTTTGAAAGCACCAGAAATTGCCATATATAACAGTTAGTTTGGTCTGATCGTGTGCGAGACGTGCGTGTCGTCTTACTATCCCACGCTTGGTGAAGTGCATTGAGAAAAAATGGGGAAAACAGGTACTGAACAACAGTGTGAATATATACGGAGAAAGAAGGAGAAAGGGGAGTATGAAAAAGCAAAGGAAAAGGATAAGCCAAAGAAGCAGCAGACAAGAGCAATGGTAAATTCCACACAACGAGGAAAGGCGAATACAAAGCAGAAGAATAGGGTCTACAAACAACATCAGCGTCACCGGAAAAGAGCATGAACTAGTGGGTCATCTACACTGGTAAGCAGAGTACATTTTATTTTTTCTATGCGGAATACTCATGATATTACTGTTGAATAAAATCATAGCATGCCACTATTTTCCTTCGTCACTTAGGCAATCCCATCCTCAGATTTCACTGCCTTTCGGAGTCGACAACATTATGGCAAGTGTAAGAAACGAGTAATCGTCTCTTTGCCTGATTCGCCACGGAAACGAAGAGAAATTCTCATTGACATGGGGAGAGAGAATAGCCTGGAGGTGAAGGACGCTAATCCAAAGGCTGCTGACACGCGCTCATCGAATCGACTGCCTAACCAAACACGCCAGGCCGTGGTTAAATACTATGAAGACGATTCGATTTCCTACCATTGTCCAGGGATAAAGGAATGCAGGAAGATGCAAGTGAACGGTGTTATGGTTGCAGTGCCCGTGAGATATATGACGGTAACCTTGAAGGAGGCGCATTCCCTCTTCCTCCAGGAGCACGATTTGAGTATCAGCTTGTCCAAATTTGCTTTGCTACTGTTTTTGTCTTTTTACAAGGTAATACACCTCATAATGTATGCACCTGTATTTTACATGAAAATATGAAATTTTTCCTGAGGGCATTGAACAGCAAAGGTACTCCATTTAAGACTGAATTTAAGGATTCTATTGCTCAGGTATCGGAACTCACCCACGAGGATCTTCATTCTTCTTTTGGTAAGTGGCAACCCATCAATAATATTTCCCCTTCATTACATCATACTATCCCTTATTAACACATCACTTGCCTGCCTCTTTGAAAACAAGCAAGGGATTTTACAGTGAGAGCTTTGATTAGATATAGAATACTACATATTAAAAATATCATTCATGGTGTGCTTTGTATTGAGAACAAATGAGAGGTGCGGCTGAAAGGTGTGAGAAAGTACAAACAATTCTTCTGGGATTTTACTGTTCAATCCTGTATTTCCAGACAATGTTGGTACATTGATGAGTCTGAATCATTTTCCCTTAGAAATTTCAGGTTCATCTGAGTTCAGATTGATAAGTACCTAAATGCAACAATCGTCAAACTGTCCCTTAGAAAAAAATTACTATGGAACTATATATAGTGATTATATATAGTTACTCACTATATATAGTTCTATAGTTGTAGCTAGATGTACATCAGATATTACTGGTTAGATGAAAAGATGTCTAATAAAGATCTGTGGTAGAGACCTATTATATTGAGATATATTATTATCAACTTGACTGCTAGTCTAATTGATATCTATATGTAGATATCTAATAGATTCCACGCTTCCTTAATACATAATTCTGCCTCGGCAAAGGTCAAACCAGTTGTCACAGTCCATAAGAGCACTGAATACTTCTCCCGAGATTACAAGTCATTCTGTACAAATTTTACCCATGTCGGATAACTGGAAGAGACTTCCCTAATCGGCATTATTCAAGAGAAAAAATAAAGTTGAAATTTTACAACTGGCAAATGTTAGTGAAAATACTCCAGCTTATGCAAGCTCTAAGAGATTAGGAAGCTGTCCCTCACCAATCTTCCTCTTTAACAATCACTCATACTGACAGCCAACTGCAATTCCTAATCAACTGACAGCCACAACTTATGAATGATTCTAAAACACAGATGCAAATACTTAAAACACATGTACATACCTAAATACCTGGGAAAATAAATTATAAACACATACTAATACTAATGGGATTAGAAGGGGCACTCAGCTACCAGTAAGATATTATACTTGGTGTTATTACAACATTAAATAGTAAACTGCAGCAAAATAGACTTTATTTGATAAAAGCATTTATTTTAAGGAGAATATCACTTGGTGCATGGATAAACAATGGCAGCATACATACTTCATTTAAAGATCTCAAATGCAAAGCCCTCCTTAAGGATCCAAAGTTTTGACATAATTGGCGAGCATATTGGAAAAACTTTCTAATCGAATGAATCGAATTTTTCACAAATGACACTTTGAAATAGTTTGATTTTTCCCTGGTTTCATCATGACGAAAACCTCTCAAGGAAAAGTACAATTTAGACCATCAAGCTCCTAAACCCTTAACTATTTTTAATTTTTAAAAATTGAGAATTCAGAAATATTTGTGAAATACTTCACACATTTGGATCGCATGAACATATATGTACTACATTTTTGTATTACTAATGTAGATGATATCGAAGCATAAAATTCTTACCCTTGACGTTGATGCTATAAATTATAGCCTCTGACTTAGCTATCTGACACTACGGCTGGAAGCACGCCTCATCGAAATCTTAAATAAATAATAATATAATTTAAATGAGGCAAAATACAATTTCACATCAACTTAGTGTACATAGAGAAATTATACCTACTGATGGAAATGACTTCAATGCATTAGTCTTATGAAAGGACTGCAGGTTAATAAGGGTATCGCTACAGTCAGTAAAATAACGGTAAATGTCCGCTTCCGTAACACTTTTTAAAATTTCAAAAATCATAGTATATCACGTAAATAACAGCGTTAAGTGAGAAGGGCTTAAATTTTTTTGTGTGGGTGACGAATGCGGACGTCTACCCATTGACCTTGAATAATTTCCGACGGGCAATACAGTCACGACAAAGTAACGGAACACCAAGGTAGTTGGCACACGTTAACAGCACACGGTAAGGAATCAGGAGAACATGGCGATTGGGTGCCAAATATTAGAGAGTGTAGAGGTAAAGGGTAGAGATAAAATGCTAAAAAATCGTTAAGAAAAATATTCTGTATTGAAAAAAGATGTAAGAGGGATTGAAAAAATGATAACTATCATAAAAATTTATTGAAATACATATGATAAAAAGTAAATCAGAGAAAGCGAAGAGAAGATACTGAAGGGAAAATCCATCAGTCGGGGAAGAATCGGTCATTTGAACCGACTTTCTTTAAAGAAAATTATCAATAATAAATAGAAGACCTACTATAGCAAATGCCAACAGATCCTGATACTGAGAACTATTGTAATTCAGCCGCAAAGTGGTGCTGTTCCGTTTGGACAGCGTAATACGGGAAGATTATCCATCAAATGAATGGAAAGCCGGGAATTTGCACTGGTTCCAGATATGAATGTATAGAGGATGAGTAGAAATCTTAACATTACAAACTTAAATAGGCCATGATACCTAGTTAACCTTGTTCCAAGCCTCAGAATCATAAATTTCCGGCTGAAGCCCGAATAAACCGTAGTATTTCCAACACACGGTAAAGAAGTCGGGAATTTGCACTTACTTTCTTATGCCATTCGACAGAGAAGAAGTATTTCTACTGGCGTGTCGATTTATAGTAGACTCCGATACCTAGTTTACTAGAAATCAAGTGTCAATACTTACCTATTTCCTGCGGAACCCCGATTTCCAGGTAGTATTTCCATCACACGGTGTAGAAGTCGGGCATTTGCACCTTCTTTCTTCATGTCATTCGACAGAGAAGAAGTATTTTAACTGGCGTGTCGATTTATGATAGACTCCGAATCCTAGTTTACTAGAAATAAAGTGTCAAAAATTACTTATTTCCAGCGGAACCCCGACTTCCAGGTAGTATTTCCATCATTCGGTATAGAAGTCGGGCATTTGCATTATATTCCTTTATGGCAGTATGTGAATTGATACTATGTCTAATGTAATCGGAAATTTCAATACCCTAGGTAACCTTGCTCCTAGTAACCTAGATTGAAGAAATAAATAAGACAAAAGTAATGAGATTCTCTAGAACGAAGATGGCGACGCTTGTGATAAAAGTTGGAGGACACAAAATCCATCAAGTGAAACACTTTCAAAACTTAGGAAGCACGGTAGAGGAAAACGGGCATTGTAGCAAAGACATATGGTAGAGAACAGCGCTAGCTAAATAGGCGTTAGGTAATAGAAGAGAGTTGATGACGGGGAAAATGGGTAAGAATGTGAAGAAGAGGCTGGTGAAGAGCTTTAAATAGCGTAGGGTATAGGTAAATAGATATATAGATAAAATAGGTAGCGTTCTATGGGGTAGAAACGTGGACCCTGACAAAGGAGGACGAGAGTAGGCTGCAGGCATTTGAGATGTGGGTGTGGAGATGGGTGGAGAAGGTGAGGTGGACGGAGAGGAAGACTAACGAGGAAGTGCTTGAGATGAATGGCGGGGAAGGGAAGCTTTTGAATGATAATCGGAATAGGTGGGGTAGATGGCTGAAGGATTAAATATAGGGTGAGGAGTTGCTGAAGAGTGTGATAGAGGGAAGAATGTTGGGCAAGAGGGTTAGGGGAAGGAAGAGAATGGGTTTAATGGACGGAATGAAGCTGGGTAGTTCGTATGCAGAGGCGAAAGAATATATACTAGAGGGAGATAGGCCCCAGAATGTGTAGGAAACCGGGAGAATATTCTCTGACATTCAACTAAACCTACCTTTACCGGTATGATACATGTTATAAATAATATATAAACATCGTTCCGGAACGAAAGAATACGCTTGGTTTCGGATTCAGTCAACATCCGTGGCGGGGTGTGTGATTCATTCTACCCTCCTAGATAAGAATTGGAGCGGAGGAAGTAGGATACGTTAGACGTCTGGAGAATACTGAGGGGCATTAGGATAAGAGATTAGCTATCGATCTACTCCTTTCTGAAATGATGAATAAGTGTTTGAAAATGGTCTTGAGTTTTTCGACGCCAGGAAAATACGTGATGTGAAGATTAAGGCCGTCCTGGGGGAGCGTCGTCTTTGGAGCGTGGTGTGAAGTTTGCAGAGGAGGGCAAAATAGGTTTTTGAAAGTCGTTCGGGATCATTTCTATAGGTTAGAGTATTGTGAAGCTTGCTAAGGTATTCTTGAAGTTTCTCTTCAGAATTACAGATCCGGTGACCAAGGATCGAAAGGGAAAAGGAATCAAGTGCTTTGAGTGTATGTTCTGGCAGCTGTTGCAAAGGAATTGTAATTCTTAGTTTGAGGGCTAAATGAGGGCCGAAGTCTCAAAGGTGTTTTTATTTGTAATGTAAATGTGTACGTGTGGAAAGGTGATCTCAGAAGGGGAAGTCACAAATGTTAAGGGTATGGAAGATAATTGGTTCTTTCTGATTAATTAATAAAATTCTCTAATTAAGGAAATTGGAGCTTAGATGTCCTTTTTACTGGACGGTCGGGTTCGCAAGAATTATGGGATGTTTTAAGAAAATGTGTGAGCATTTCACAGTATTACCGAGAAATAAAGGTTTAACCCACAGTGATGCACATTCTCATTCAAGGAAAACATAAGTTCCTTCAGTTGTTGCTTACCAAACACATCGCAAATATGTTTTAAATAAGTTGTATTGATCCTTTACGAAGAGTGTTCGTGTAGTTTAGACTTTTTCTGTTATGCATTTAGCTGTGAGTAGTGTAAAAGGTTGTAATATTATTTGTTTGTGTACATACAAACATTTTCTTCTTTAACAGAGGACCTTATTTCTGACCGTCGCACATTGGGCTGAAATCGAAAAAAGCTGTCCAAAATTCAAAAAGTTGATTTTTTTCAGTCTGGAAGTTGAAATTTGGCATAGTGACTCTCCTACTAATGGTGCATATGATGTGTGATTCATTTTACATAACTATTCCGCATTAACATTATACTAGAGTTTACAGTTAAACAAATTTCCCAAAAAATTCAGAAATGAGATGTCGCTGAAAATCTCCAAAATGAATAGTCTACAGAACCTTATGTAGGAGCTTATTGAAATAAAAAGTGACATTATTTTCAAGAACAAACTTTAATCGTTGACATGTTGAAATTTTGAATTATCTAGAGGGATATTTGCTCTTTTAATAGGACAAACTGGCGGACCCTGTTTTTCCCTGATTTTTTGGCTTTACTTAGAAAAATAGTTGAGAGAGACACGGAGTAACCGTAAGTAACATACATCACAATATTTACTGAAGCTTCTAGAACGCGAATCCGTTGAGAAAGTCAGCGGCCGTCCGCGGCGCCGAAAATAAACTCGATCGCGCGGCGGGGTCCAGCCTTGCGCGCCAGTTAATCGGAATACAGTGACGCGGCGAGTATCATCTCGCGCTATTCAGCCATGAACGTAACTATGGCGGTTTTCTAACTGTATATGGTGTAAAGGATCGCCAAAGGTGCTATAATAGTAGTTTCAAAAGAAAATCCAGTCTGTTTCACATGGTCCGATAGCCGTAGTTGTCTCTCTTCGAATACATTCAAGGAGCTAAACCAGACACTTCACGCTAACATTTAACGCTGTGAATAATTTGTTCAGCTTCCGTGGGCAGCATGCAGAGCCCATTGAACGTGCACACGTTTTCCCTAAGGCATCGGCTGGAAGCTGGTGTCGCACAATTATTCTTAACCGCCCTCCCCCCGCAGCCACCTCCCCCGCTCAATCCCTCCCAGTGCCACCCAGTGAGTGTTCGCAAAATGGCGTTTTCGACAAGAATGTCTAGCATCGCAATAGGTGATCTTTTTTCCTTCTGTGCCAGCATTAATAATTGCATTTGTTACTTGGTTTCTCGTTATTTTGCTTATCCTTAGAAGTTTTAACTAAGAATGTGATATTATGAACATATTTTCTACTTTTGATGTAACCGATTTCTTTGCTGCTGTGTTTTATACGATTTAATGGCTTTGAACGATATAGCACGGATGCAACTACATCGGAAATTAGTCAGGTTTGGACAACATACCGTTGAAGATGACAATGTTTTTTCGATAATCTTGCTGGAAAGTTCTTTTTGGTGGATAATAAGGACGACGCACATGCTTTGAATGTGTATATGGGAAAGTAATTTTTTTGGGCGATACCTTCCAAAGTGGGGAGAAAATTAAAGGAAAAACGAAAGGGTTTTGAAGCGCAACGCAAAATGGCTGAATGCCTCCTTGCATTTTCCTGAAAGTGTGCCACAATATGCGCCGGTTACTTCACGATCGTCCTGAAAGTAACTGTCAGTAAACTATTTGGAATTATTGTCTTTTAATTTTAGGGAGTAGGGCATGGATATTCCCGGAGTAATTTAAATGAACCACTGTAGGATACAGCCGTACGGCCAGAAAAACAATTCAATTTCTCCAGCGAGAGATGGAAGAGAAGGAAAACCGAGGGTCTTCGATGTTTTCACTCCGCAGCAGCTCTCTCATTCGCGGCATCAATGAATGTGAGAGAACAGGGAGATGAAGCGGCCTATAAGCTAATTACAGGAATAACAACCGCCACACCCACCAGGGGTAGGAGAGTATTAACGAAGTGGAGGAAAACTGAGGTTTCACAGACGATTATGTCAGAGGAGGAGGCTCTGGCTATGCTTATTGCAATGCAGTTAACCAAAGAATAATACAAAGGTCTACGCAAGACTGCCGAAAGAAATGGGCACAAATCATATCCGCGCTTTGAGCGCATAACACTCGCTTAAAATGCTGCTCACCCCGAAGGAGTTTCCATTGCGGAAGAAGTGTGCGAAGTTGATCTCCAAGCCTTGCGATGTCACGCAGCATCCCGAATCGTTCCATCAATGTCTACTGTTCCGCCTTATGGAAGTGAAATGAAATGCACACTCATATGGAAATACGGATTCGATGGAAGTTCCGGCCAATACCAATACAAGCAGGTGTGGCAACGGGAAGAAAGTTGTGATGAATTTATGTTCTTGAGTTTTCTGGTGCCTCTTCGTTTACTCAACGACGCCTCAGGAACAGTCGTGTTTAAACTTTCACGTATGTTACAGAATTCTTTGTGTATTTAGCGATGATATAACCATTTGAATCCGTTATGATTTTTCATTTCTTTAATTTAAGACGAAATAATTTGGGAGAATCGTCGGCCGTCTTCATAACCATCTTCACCGCGAGGGCCTCAAATACTTCTAAACAAAATATTCCTTTTTCTGAGAAAAAAAGCTGTGTCTTTCAGTGAAATGCAATGGTTAAGCCCTATAAACCAAATAAGTCGTCGGATTCCATGCACCTTTTCGCGTTTCGAAGATATGGTCCAGCGCACCTCCATCCATCCCGCTTCGCTGTCGGAACGTGACATGTTCAACACAGAACAAGGCATTTCATCCACCAGTGGGTAATTCCTAGGATTTTTTTTACCTTCCCAAGTGGGCGTTGATGTGACTACGACGAACCACGCCCCCTCGCTCGGGAAAGCAAGAAACTCACGAAAGGGAACCTTCTCCGGGACTCATTTGGCGAGAGGGAAAACCCTTTGACCTGCGAGTGCATTATTTCTGGGAGGGTGAGGGGTGGGTGCGTTGTGTCTACCTGTGATCCGGGGTCTAACTGCACGCTTATGGGTGTGGAAACATGGGGATAAACAAGGTCGGTCGGAGAAGGAAGAACAGCGGAAAGACGAATGGCAAAATCGTCCTTGTATTCAATCGGAAGCGACAAGAGTTAAGGTAGGACTCAAATATCCATTTATTGTCTCCGTCGGCGTGCAGGAAATCTTTGCTAAAAGTGATGAGTATTCCCTTCAGTAGTAGGCTAGGAAACAAAATTCAATTCTTACCCGCGATTTCATCACGAAAAACTCAAGGGGTTCGCATTGGAAGATTCCTCTCATCTCATGATTCAAAATAATTTTCTTAATTCAAAATAATTTTTCTTAATCTTTCACGTTCTATGGAAACAGCATACCGATGTTGTAACCTTTCCCTTTATTTCTCGGTCACCAGAGAGGAGGGACGAAGGGGGAGGGCGAATAGGGGGGGAGATGAGCTGTAGTCGCGGGACGCTAGGCGATGCTGGGCGCCAGCCGAATCGTCCGCCGAAGTGGGCAACGCGGCAAAAGTATAGGGTGGTGCCCGCGTTCCGGGACTGGGGGCAGAGGGGAGGATGGGAGGGAAGTGCGCTGGCTTCACTCGTCGGAGTTCAACATGAGTCTCTGGGTTGGGGTAAAATTCTTGACTGAATGCGAGGCCGACAATCGGGGTCGTAGAAAAAAAATGGCGCGAGTTCACGGTCTTCCTTTCGACTTTTTCGCGAAGTCGTGGGAAGGGTAGTACGATACGAGAAAAGATCGTTCTGAAAACCAGAATTAACAGTTTGACAATTTATCTGCCCTTGAATGTATGGGCATTTGAAAAGGATGAACACAAAGCAAGGAGAATACTCAATAAAACTAACACTCTAATACTAACTTACGTACTAATACACGGCCAGCAATTGAATGAGAAATAAACAAAAACCATTAATCAGATCAGAATGATTCATCAAAAAGCATTTCCGAGAACTATAACGAAATAACTAATCCCTTTCAGGCACGACAGTGTGCGTATTCAAATGTTACTGGGATTTTAGCACTTTTTAACAATATTACTTTAGAATAACTGAGTGCAGCTTCCAGAGTCTGTACTCCACATTAATTGCATTGCGCACTGACATTCACTCACGCCTAATCGGCACTTCCGACAAAATTGAATACAAAAATGATTGCAAGCAATGCTTCACACGCACGCTCACACACACACACACACACACACACACACACAGGGATTAGGATACAATAGGGATAACAGGGGGAAAACAAAATGATGCGGACGGGTTTTCTCAAAGCACTTTCTTATGGTACGCGGTATGGTACTTTATGGATGGTACGCGGACTCTGCTTTAGCCGTGGCTGTGGTGGGACTGTGACAGTACTCATCGTGGCAGGTTGAGACAGTGCTGCTGGGCGGATGATTTGCGAGTAGCGACGCTTTTTGTAGGGCCAGGCTGTAGGTGCGGGATGCGGAACAACTTTTTATTTGGGTTGCGACTCCTTTCCTTCCAATCTCCTCGGCCGCTTCACCTCTCCCTTCCAGCAATCTCCGGTTCCAGCCTTTTTGCGTCTTCTCCTTTCGTCGCCCTCGTCCTCACCTCCGTGTCTGAAATTCGTCCACCAACTGTCAAGATCGACCAACCTCATCTCGTGACCTGCTGCGTTAGCTGCTTTCTCTCAGTGTGTGTCCTCATAGTGTAGGACTTGTGCTCTGCGTCCACGTCTTTTGGCTATCCCAGCCGTTTTACAATGTCAGGACCTTATTAGTCTTGACATATCTGTCCCAAGTAATTTTTTATCAGTCGCCAGGTCTTTTATTATTCTGTTGTCATTTGTTTTTCAGTTTCCATAGCAGTCTTTAGCCTGTTTCTTTATCACATCCTTTATTTGATCTATTTTTGTGACTTCATATAAGTCTGTATTTGATGACCATTTTATTTTTAAAAATGACCTCAGGCAATTTCTTGCCATTATTTCTATCTTATTTAAATTCCCTTTATTTACAAGGCCTGCCCATGCCGGTGTTGCGTAGAGCGTAGTTGGCCTTATGTATGTCTCATAAATCGATTTCTTTACCAACTTCATGCCCGTGGCGGCAGCCCTTTTTAAGCGTTCCCCCCTCCAGCCTAAATGGAATCGTGGGGGGGGGAGGGGGAGGGGAATGGGAACTTATGGGCTTGCACATAAGTTTGCGATGCAAAGGCCCACTTGACTTTGGCCGTCATATTAGGTGATGACCACTACACACTCCTCACTGTGGGAAGGGGGGGAGGGGGGGGATGGGGTAGGTCTGCTCGCTTCGGAACTTCGATTCGGCTAGTCACACCTCCCGCTGCTCACTTGGCGTCGCTCACTTGGGAGAGGGGGGGGGGATGAGGGAGAAGGTCACCGCCGCTGAAATCCCGTCTTCCACGCACACAAAAGGAGGGGATTGGAGAAGGGGAGGGACTGATGTTGGGGGATGGGAAAATACACAAAGAATCGCATCCATCCTACAAAATTCACACTTAAAGTAGACACGAAAAACAAGCACGATCTCCCTCGATCGACTCCTTTCCTTCGTCACCCCATTATGGGACCGCCCAATTTTGTGAACGGTTACAATATATTACAAACATATTACAGTAGACCCTCGCTTTACGATATTAATCCGTTCCGGAGGACCGATCGTAAAGCGAATTCCATCGTATGTTGAATCGGCTTTATTTGCGGACGAGGAATCGGTTTTAAGAGCATCAGTGCCAATCCATTCAGTGCACGAGTCAGAGCCAATGCATACGAAATATCGTGGATTAAAATTATTTAAAATATTATTAAACTAATATTTAAAACAAAATCGGAGAAGTTTGAAATTTTAAAAAGCGCGCACAAAATCAGCTCAGATCGTAAGTCGAATCTATGGTAAAGTGGGGGTCTACTGTATTATAAATCAAGTCTATATGGGCCATTCCACGTCAGATCAGCAGTGAGTTGACCGGTGGTGTCTGCGATTCGAACCTAATTTTTATGTGGGTTCTTTCTAGCAGTATATGAAAAAGCGTAGAAGCGTTTTTGGAAAAAAAATTGGCAGATCTTGAGACCATCAAAGTTTCGACGATTTTGCGCTTAGACCTTTTTTCTCTTTGCTATATCTCCTTAACGAAAATAGCTAGAGAAACGGTTGACGTCTTATTTTGCTTGCAAAAGATTGCACAGCAACAGTGTGTGATCGCTTTCGTAAATAAACTAAATTTGGTTGAAATTGTTTAAATTTTAACAACAAAAGGAAAGCCTCTTTTAAATTTGAATTTTTTTTCTAGTTTGACTCGTTACCCTGCGGAAAATTCCAGTTGAAACGAGTTAGATCCAACTCGCACGTTTTCATCTGTTTTCAACTCGCTCCACCATCTCGTCATTCTAACTCGTTTGAACTCGGTGACGGCTCACTTCCCCTGGATCTAACTTGTTCAATGAACTCGTGGTAACTGGATCTGTATTGTATAAGCTTGCTGATTGTAAGTAGATCCTTGTGCATCTTAACAATGAAAAAACTTAGTTTTTTCCAACAATGTATTTAAAACACAACTCGACCGGTTTCGGCCTTTTCAGGCCATTATCAAGATTACAGAGTAAAATAACAAAAGACAGCTTGTCAGTTTATGTATATATGCTGTTGTAAATGAACCATTAAATAAGGAATTCTCAACTGAACCCCAGATGGCTCTTCCATTCCAATTTGCCAATTACTTTCATGAAATTGTCAAGCATTCACAAAAAAACTCAAGACATTCATCATCTTTAAATTTTTACTATATGTACTATTTAAAATTCCAGAGGCTATGATGAAAACCAGAACATTATCTATATTGACCCATAGTGGTTTGCATGGTCATGAACACCTCTTAACTACCCCAATACAGCACTCCATTATAAATGTAATTTTGATGTGAGAAATGTTGTAATGATTTGCCCTTCCCGTAGCAAGGTTAAACCAGGGAGTGGGCAACAATAACTTAGGGCACCCAAAAAAATTCATCGCTAGTATCCCTGTTTTCAAAATCTGTGTTTGTTTGAAGCGTTAAGTTTAATCATGCACTGTCACATGTAGAGTCTGGTGATCTGACCACCAAATTGTTTAGCCTCAGGCTAAAATCGTTAGAAAAACAGTTTTTTCTATTACTAGTCAATTCAGCCTATTGTCCCATCATGTAGAGATGATTAGTGTGTCAGCATAGTCTACAGCACCAACTACCCCAGAAAACCCAGCTATTTTAAAATAATCTTCTTTCATTTTGTCAAGGTCCATTCATCTAGCAGGAAATTTTTCTATATCCTTAGACATAATTACTATAGACTTAGAAATTCTCTTAATTGTCCTGCAGAGGCTTTGTTGAGTCAGTTTCATTCACCAATAAAGAGTATTTTAACTTCATATCATATATAACTTTATTAATCAGTCAGAGCCATTACATTTAGCTCCCATGTTAAAATACCTTGATACATAACTCACATCAAGGACTTAACACGAGGCCTTCATAATATTTCTAGCTAAGTTAGAACAGCAAGTGTCCATGATATGATAGAAAAGACCATTCTGATTGCAACCAGTATTGCATATATAAAAACAGCCATGATGATTACCTAAAGATTGCACTAGGATAAATTCCACCAAACTATATACATAGTTATTTTCATGATATTGAGATGCAGAACATATGATCTGATTAAATCTGGACACATTATAATATTTGATTTAATAGGAGTAAGTCACCAGAGGATTCTAATATGTTACATTTATTGAGAAAATGCATATTAAACTATAATTATTTTCTATATTTTCCTTCAGCAATATGTAGAAAATTAAATTTTTATGTTCACATCATAACTAAGTTTATTAAACTACAATAGCTAGCAAAGATACCAACGGCCAATTACTTATTTTGCTGGATTTAGTGCTAGCCCAGTTACAAGACAAACAACATGAGATTTCATCGACTTAAAAGAAAACACACCAGCCTTAAAGAAGAATGTAAACTATTGCTTTGATGTCCTTATACAAAGAGCATTTTGTTAAATGCAAATATCCTCTTCAAATGCTGAGGTATAAAACTAAATAATGATTCCAGTGATATAAGTATTGGGATAAGATTTGATTTTTCCTACTTGCAGAGACTCACTAAAACCTAGCAATACCTACTGGCATATGGGAGAGCAGCTCTGGTTCAATAAAAATTGATTTTTCAGTCTCAATAATTATACTCAATTTTCCCGTGCTACTATATACTTTGTAATCAAAATGTCTCAATCCAAGAATAAATTATGGTAACAAGTAACCTTTGAAAAACCAGTTTCATTAGTACCTTCACAACCTATGCAAAAAAAACTGGCCTCAAACTCAAAAAATCAGCCTCTAAATAACTTACGCTTACTAACTAGCAAGGCAGTCTGTTATTTATTTGAAAATTAATAATTACCATGGCCTGTTTCTTTCCAACATGAGGAAACTATTAGGTATTAAGTTTGTTCCAAAAGAGCTCTGGCACAGCAATGATAATGGTTGTATGAAGTTTTAAAAAATGCCAACTATTCTCAAACCTTGGGACATAAAGTCATCACATATGACATGAGAAGGTAGTTACTAAATAAAACAGAATAGACATGTTCTAAAGTATACATGAAAAAAAATTCTTACAAAACTAAACTGAATTCAGAGAAAATATTTTATACACCTTATGCACTTGAACGGCACACATGATTATATATTACTGTAGATTATATTAACATAATATTAGCTAATGACTCTTTGTATTCTATTGTACCATTTTTGTAATTTAAAAAGGAAATCAGTGCTTTCAAAGAAACTACCTACTACTCGGTATTATGAACATTTCTGCAGCTAGTGAATGCTTGAATATCTAAACGCTTGTCATTCATTGCTCTCATTTAAAACTTGACCTGGTTTACTACGGATATCTCATTTCTTTTACAGTCATACTGAGCATTTGAGCAAACATATTTGGGTATTATAATTGGTTGTTTTGAAGGATGAACTACATCAAGGCATCAATCACTTCCTAAAGCTAAATACTAAAGTGTCAATACATTGTGTCAAAATCATTTTCAGCTTCACTTATCATTCTTGGCGTGTTTATCAATATCTTCAAGAGAAACGTTAATACCGTATCAAAGATAACTTCTCCACTTACTCTTCACATAATCATTCATTTTGAAAATTAACATTAAAAATATCCAAGGAAGTCTCTACCTTATATTCGACCTTAATAGAAGATGTTATTCTACAGTGTTTCTGTGCTAAAAATGAAGGTGAAGAAACTTGAAATTAAGTCACTAGCACTGTTTCGCAATATGAATCAGGATTCTGTTTCGCTAATTAAATGTACACTCACAAACATCGGTAGCAATCACTGGGTAGGATTAGGCTGGATCATTTAACACTTGCAACAAATAAGTCAACATTTTCATTTCAGACTCACGTTGAAAAGGAGGAATAGTTCATCCCGTAAATCTAGAAACATATGTATCGGTGGAAATAGAAACAGTCATCCACATGGCAGATACATTAAAGATTCAAAAAATAGCATGAACTGTATGCAAAAGCTACACTGGACGAAGGCTCATCATTAAGATAGAGCAATTCACTCCAAAGCGGAACCTACTACACAGTAATTAAATCGATAAACCATTTATAAATCTCGAAACTACGTTTCACAAGTCTTGTTACACTTGCAATTTATATATAAATATCCTACTTACTATACTACTACTGGCAGGTTTTGGATCAGAGCCCACCTCCTATAAAAACAATCACAAAATATAAAATTACTGCGAACACACCTAAAGATGTTAACATGTATTCCTCCAACGATTGTTGACTTCCGAAAAATAAGTGATAAGGGGCATCGAAGAGTAAAAGTTTTTCGGCTTTCTATTGCAAATTTAGCCTGTAAACAATGCCACAGAGGAAGAAATTCGAGGTTATTTTTTATGAAAGCGCAAGCAACAGTGATTAGCATTCATGGATGTAGCATTCTTTAATATCTTTCTTGGCTATTCGCCGTATGATACATTTCACCTAGCAGAAATTTTTGAAGGAGTGATTCTTAAGTTTTCCGCCAGAGGTCAACTCAAATGGAAATCAAGGAAGTGCATGCGCATGTGGAAATGCGCACGACTCCCGCATTACCTCCACTTTGTCGTTCAACAGCCTCGTCCTGCTTAGACTTCAAGTTATCGCCTCGTGCTTTGTTGGTGCTCTTCCGTGTGTTTCACCTTGTGCTACGTCGTTCAAGTTAACATTTCAATCAGTTCATTTGAGTGGGTACTATCGTTTTAATTCATATTTCTGCGCTCCTCTCTTCATCTTTTCCCACCCTTTGCATTTTTCCCGCCATCTTCGTTCATCATCCTTTCCGCATTCATTCTCTCATATTCATTACTGGAGTCTTCTAGAAGACATTCCGTTTTATTTGCCACACTTTTGGAGCCCACGTTTGGCGAGGAGGCTACTCGGCAGAACGCACTGCAGGTGCATTTTTGGCATTCGTCGCCAAAGTTGTGCGAGGACCTTGCGGCCTTCAGCGGGACTTCGAAGGTAAGTGTTATTAATTTACGTAGTTTTTGCTCATGTGGCCACTTGTTCCCCTTTCTTCTTCATTTTAATTATAAGTTTCATATTCCTGATTTTTCTATTGCTAAATTAACGGGTATTAATGAGCATTTAGTTGTTACAAGTTCCTATATTTCCGCATGGCTTTGTTTTAATCAACATGGTTTCTTGGACGATGGTTAGGGTTAATGTTTGCCAAACAAACCCACCGGCTTTCATTCATAATTCGCTTTCCAGACTTTACGGCCATCACTTAAACCTCGCTCTAAACCTTTAACCCTGTATTTCCTTACTATCTATTTTTGTCGTATTGTCACTATTTTAGCAGTCCAAATAAGTTTGAAACTCTCATTTTTCTTATATTTCAACTGTGCTTCGATACCATATTGCTAATTCAACACTGCACCAGAAGGATACCTCGTAGTTTCCCTTCTACTGTATATACCGACGTGCAAGTAAGTGTCTACAACTTTTACCCTTCCTATCACCAATTTTCTGGAAACATTGTATTTTAAGATAAGGGAATCCCGAGATGTGAAATTGATCCTACCTCACCGCCCAGAAGTGCATGATGGCCGCCTCCGTTAACTCCGTTTCCGCAATGTAACGCATTGTAGAAGCTTACATTCAGGAGTGGGTTAACATTTCGTTTGCTTAAAAAAAATGTGTTTTCTGTGCACATCACTTCCTCAAAATTTTGTTGCTAAATTGCAATTTCTAGGAATGTTCAAAATGTGTAATGGTGGACCTGTCGGGCGAACATTTATTTATTTTTGGAGCATCTTTTTTTTAGCCAATTGATAGTTATGTCGTCTTGGTTCGTGAGAGTGGATGTTTTATAGAGTTGATGTGGAATTAGGTAGAGCTGTGCGGCATGATAATATGGTTACGACATCTAATTCTTGAGTGCGAACATTGGTAATTTATAAATGCTTAGATAAACGTTCTTGCGTCAGGTTTGTTGAAAAATTAATAAATTGGTTTTTAATTCAGAGTTGAAGGTTTATAAAAGGGTGTAAGAAATGGATCTAGCACGATAGATACAGTAGTAACATTTTCACTACCGCTTTTACGTTGGCACACACCATTTCATGTGTTGCATTGTTTCTCTGGCCTAAATATGTAAATGCTATTGGTAAACTGCTTTAAAAGAATCTTTATCTTTTAAAAGAAACAGTGTTATCACAGTGATTTACGACAATTCATGGCATATCACAGCAATTTTAGATGAGAGGATTACTGCTGCAAATTAATTGTCTGAGTTAAATTTTCATGGATATGAAGCACTAAACCCAATGTATGCTATTTTGAATTTTGTATGTACCTGGTGAAAAATTATTGTGCTCCACTAACTTTATAGTCATTCTCAGTAAATACTCTTGTTCACTTTTGACATCTGTCCTCTTAAGTGTTCTAGTTATATAGGGAGAAATGGGGTTGAATTTCCCAGTAGCTTTATAGAAAGTGGGTTAATTAATCCCTGTGGTCTTTCATTTAATTTCTACAATTTATAATTTGTAATTAGAACTTCATAACCATTGTCATGTTTAAAAATAACTTATATGCTATTTACCCTGTTACAGTATGGCGTGGAAGATGGTGGAGCTCTACAGCAAGGATGGGGGGAGCTCTGACTTGGGCAGGGATTGCACTGCAGGGGCATTGAGACTGACCAATAATGTGCCAGAGAAGTGGATCTTCGAAAGAGATGGTAATACATTGTGCTACTGGTCCCCCAAGTCATACATGAAAGTGTGTATTTTGATAAAAAAGATGATGCAGCCCCAGAAAGACTGGGGAATTTGGCATGTGGCCCATGTGTCAGTGGAAACTTTATGTAAGTTAAACTTGTTGGAATATTTCATGATGACATGCAAATGCTTATTGTTATAAATCCTGTTAATATTTAGAAATAATCCTCTCCAACAGGTATTGCATTATTAAGTGCTCACCCTATTTTATATGGAATAATTTTCCCCCTTAGATATTTTATTTCCACTTTGCAGATGACTATGAAGTAGCCTTTTTCCCTTGGTGTAATATCTCTAGTATGAATTTGCTGTTATTGTTTTTCTTTATTTTTCCATGTATGCTTGGCGAAGTGGGACAGCGGTAGATTACATTTCCAGAAACACCTCTTAGGATCTTCTATTCGTGTCTGGAAAGTGCATTCCTTCTGCCAAACATTCACAGCTCTGCACTCAATGAATTTGAATTTATATATTCCGCTATTTTTCAATGTTTGAAAGTCTTCTTTTTGTATTATTCAGGAATTGGTTTAGGGTGTTATTGTTACAAAATGCTATTTTAGAATTTCCCTTTATGAAAGGGTTGCCATACATTGCAATGGCTGAATGTCCCTTTTTGTGTTATGTAGGAAATTTTCAGGGTGTTATTGTTAAAAAATGCTATTTTATAATGGCCCTTTGTGAAAGGGTTGCCCATTTTCTCTGAAATTATCCTGTATTACAGCTATTAACACCACTGAATATTCTCTCTCCCCAATTTTTTTTTGAATGAGTATTTGTTGTGCCCTGATGGAGTGTTTTTTAAGGTGCATTTAGTCAATAATGCTCTTATTGTAACCATTTGAAATGGCTTTTGATTGGATAGTTTCTAATTCCTGGTTAAACTTTTCTTTAGATAGAGGGATATCTGTTAGTCTGTTTGAAAGGAAGTGAAAAATGGAGAGTTTCTGCAATATGTGATGGCGGAAGTCAGCGACGCTTGGTTGCGCACTAGTGTAAGACACGGATAATTCTTGTTGAAAACGAGCAATGAGAAATACATCTAAGAGGCACGAGTAATACTCAAACGGTGCTGAATGGGCCAGTTTTTTAAACAATGGCTGACAGTGTGCCCTGAAGGGGGCATTACACATAGTGCGTAGAATTTTTTTCTGAATCTTAAAGATTTCAAGTAGCTGGGAAGTTGCACCCCATAGAACAATGCCATAAGAGATCTGGGTGTAAGTACAATCTATCGGTAGCCATCATGGCTGGTTTTATAATTACAATACTGGTTGTGATCATGTTCTTTCCTATCTTATCATGGACACATGCTGTTCTGTCTTAGAATTATTAATACGATGGCCTTCAGTAAAATTCTTTATGAGAGTTAAGTGTCAAGTTGTTTTAATCTAGTAGCTATATGTAATGGCTTGAAGTAATTAATTAAGATATCTGATTTGAAGTTAAAATATATTTTATTGGTGAATAAAACTGATTCAAAACAAAGTATCTGCAGGACAATAAAGAAAATTTTTAAGTTAATAGCAATTATGTCTAAGGATAGAGAAATATTTCCTGCTGGAAGAATGGACCTGGACAGTATGAAAGAAGTATATTTTGAAATAGCTGGATTCTGTGGGGTAGTTGGAGCTTTAGACTATGCTGACACTCTAATCACTTCTACAGGGGGGACAATACGCAGATTTAATCAGTAATAGAAAATGCTGTTTTTCTATCAATTATAGCCTGAGGCTGAACAATTTTATGGCCAGACTCTACATGTCACAGTGCATGATTAAACTCAATTTTTTATCAACACATTTTGAAAACTGAGACTAGTGATGAATTTTTTTTTTGGGTTCCCTGAGTTATCGCTGCACACTCCTTAGATGAACCTTGCTATGAGAAGATCAAGACATTACTAAATTTCTCACATCTGAACTACATATGTAATAGAGAGCAATATTGGGGTATTTAAGAGGTGTCCATGTCCATGCAAAGCACTATGGTTCAAAATAGATAACGTTCTGGTTATCTTCATGGCCTCTGGAATTTTAAGTAGCATAGTAAAAATTAAATATGGTGAATGTCTAGAGTTTTTTTAGAATACTTGACACTTTCATGAAGTTCATTGACTAACCCGAGGGTCGCGGGTTCGAGTCCCGCCTGGGTAGAAAAAAAATATCTGTAACTGCCCAGGACATGGGTGTTTGTGTAATTGAGTTATATGTAAGAGAGGACTGCATAGTCCTAATATCGCTCAAATAAATAAAGACGACATTATTATTATTATTATTATTGACTATTGGCTGATGGGAATGGAAGAGCCATGTGGGCTTCTAGCATTCCTTATTTTATGTTAATTTACAACAGCTTTTATGCAGGACTGAAAAGGAAATGAATATAATGTACATTGTAAATAAGCAGGAGAGCATAGGTCCTTAGAGCAAAAATATAAGAGCTTCCATTTTGCCAAAATATAAGAGGTCAATATCATACTTTTGGTAACCAATTACTTTAAAATAAAAAGAAAAGGTATGTGCTTTCAGCAGAAAATCTAACTTAGATTCAATACCCTACTGTTTGCAGTTATGGATAGTTAAAAATTCCCCTTGCCAAATTAGACATGATTACAAATATGACCATTTTTCAATGACGATCTAGGTAAGTAAGGTTTGGATTACAAAAAATAATTGAATTAGAAGGCACTGATTTAAACATGTAAATAGCTTAATTTTTCTCCCTGAGTTTTGCCAGATTAGACTTTTCAATTTAATTTCTAGTTATTTGTTTTCGAATCCAGTGCGCAACTTTTCTTGTAAGTTTTTTATTATTTCCATTTTCTTAACTGCTGTTCATCATTTATCAGAGGATACCTATTTTTGAGAATATATATTAGCGATTGGAACTCTTCTGAACCCGTCGAAATCCTTTGTTCATGAAAGCTTTTCAACTGCTTGTATGTTCTTCATGAGTTTTTTGGGAGGTACCAAATAGCCCTACTAACTCATCCCAAGCCTTCCTCTCTTCCTGATATGCTACATATCGAGCATTTTTTTTATTTTCCAACATATTTAAATAATATCCCTCTAAATACAACGATAGATAATTTTCCGAAATGAAACGTTGCAACCAAAAGACATTAAAATATCGTGGTCCTCAGGATATATAGTAAACAGAGGTCAATAGGCAATCATCTTACAAATCTATGAGAACATTTACGTTACATGATTGCCGATCATATGATCGCCGATCTTGATCAATGGTCAACTCTCGGTGAAACGGATGCGAGATTTGATTGCCTATCAGTGAGTTGACGCCGATCAACTAATCATCGATTAACGAGAGCTTAGTGAAACCGGGCATATATGATATTAGTGATGATCAACATCACACATCCTATTGTAAATTGTTACTGTCATGGGAGAGCACATCATTGATACAATTATGGAGTCTTCCTCATCTCATTTTTAAAAATTGACTCTCATAGATTGTATGAAACTGGTTAAAGTCTCATCTTCATCATCTGTCCTTCTAAACCATCAGTTATCTGATGAACTCCAAATTCGATAGCCACTCTGGTCGCTGAGTCCCCACCTTTCACCAAGCCTACTATTCGAGCACTCAGGGCTACACTGGTCTCCCAAAGGGAATACTTTCCAATTTTGACTCCACAAGAAAAATGCTGATGATGATTATAAGATGAATAAATGGCTGAATACCCTTCCCTCTTACAGTAAGTTTATTTAAGTGCTTGCCTTCCAATGTGAATGAAGTACGTCAAATATCTATTAGTTTCCTCATTTCTATTCAGAAAATCAGGAAAATCATAGATACTTTCCTGACTTCCATGAGTAAACTCGCACAGAATCTTGTCAGATCAGGTCATTTCTGGTTGGAAAATTTTTCAACATGGATATTTTACCATTTCTGTGTGGAAGTTCTTCATTCCATTGGTAAAATCAAATTTTCTTATGGTAACTCACATGGAATCAATAGATGGAAGTGGATGGCATAGTATTATATTGAGGATTTACATTCTCAGTGTCAATTTTTTTTCATATAACTGAATGTTCAGAGATTCATACCAAAATTAGCGGCAATGCTTGGCATAATCACCAGTGATAACCCAAAGGGTTCAATAGATGTTACATATATTACACCCATTGTTCCTATCCATTTAAAACATTTTTGTGACAGCTGCATTGACAAATATTGAATATCACTTACACAAAGACAACAAAACTCAGCAAGACTTTGGACAATACAAAAATGAAATGACATTGACTTTGAAAATCTCTAAGACATTGGAAACAAACTGTACTGATACACCAAAGAAATTACTGAGTCGAAGTTGATTTTCAGAGGAATAGCCTCAAGCATCTTCTACAATTGCACTTGTTCTCAAAAATTTACTCTGCTCCTCCACCAATATCATGGATTTGACCCTTTGACTAATGTACAGCTGCACCACCTAAGTTTGTTGTAAATGGATCACTTATGCAAGTAATCTGGTGACTCATAGTGCTACCAGTTGCTGGTCGCTTACAGTAAGAGAAGTCTTTATCACCACCATCACCCTTTTCCAAGGCACTCTTGAATCTCTTGTCAAAGCCCGTAGAGTTTAATAACTGCTGTCTCCACAAGAAAGTGTTAAGGTTCTGCTTTGAGTCTTCGTGTCTTTCAATGCAGTCTGCTTCAATATTTTGATGCATGTCCAGTAGAGGCTCTCCAGAACCCCAAGAAGGACATTGTGATCCAACATTAGCTGTATGAGAAACTATAGACGACACAGAAATGCAACGTCTCACCCTTTCCATTTGCTGGTCGCAAAACTTCTTGGCATCCTGTAAACACTAAAATCAAAAGAATCTCCCATAATTCATCAAATTAAGGCAGTTTAAGAAGTAAATATTTTAGTGCTGTAGTTTATTTAATTTCATTCACACGTATTGATTAGCTTTATTATTGAATAGGCTCCTAACCCTCCAGTGGGCTTTACTTTGGCAAAATGTGCAACATTGTGCCATTTGTTTGTCACGTTATCAGTAGTGGAAGATTAGTGACCCATACACACCAATTATTCCTTTTTTATATCACTACAAAGTTACATATCTGCTAGTAATTCTAAGGCAAGGCTTCCTGTATTTCGTAATAAAACTAATTAGTAGCTGAATTAGTCATCTTTGTTGCTTTCTGTGCAACCCGTTCCTGGTGATGTAATTCGATCCCATAGTGGCACTTATTGATCAGCATAGTTTCTTTCCGTATGTTGTAGTGTGATGTGAGTTGGTAGGAGCATAAGAATTTGCTCCATTCCTCATCTGAATCACGTTGAGCTAACAGCTGTACGAAAGGTGTGTAGAAGCAGCTGTAAACCAGAGAGTAAACCCTTTGGTAATTGACCTGTGGCATTCTCTCCAATGCAAACCCTATGATGTGAGTATATTTTTAGGAATATTTTCCATTGTATATTTTGTGGTTCTTTTAGTTTATGATTTTTCAATGATCTGGAAAAATTCTTAAGGTATTCATCATGCTGCATAGGGTACAATGATTCATTACCGAAGATGACTACCTGAGGGTAATTCAAGAGCTGACAGACTAGGAGCAGGAAGTCGGCATTGAGGAAAGTGACGATACAGATGAGGAGGGAAAAATTCCCTTCGGTGATCACGGCAGGGACTGTGATGAAACTACGTCACATGGTGACAAAGAAGAACCTACTACTTGTGAAGATTGTGATATTGATGGTGAGAACAATGCTTTTTTTTGGAAAAGTTGACAAATTTTGCTAGTGGAAAAAAACTTCTTTTTCCAGTGCGCATCAAGCGCATAAACTTTATGAAATTACTCCCAGGGACAAAACTTTGTGCAATAAATACACCTGATGAGGCTTCAGCTTTTCTAAAATTTATAGGTATTGACATGATTGATGACATAGTGATGCAAACGAAGATGCACATTCAAACTGAATTTGCTGATGTCCACTATTCAAGGGGCAGGCATTGTAAAGAATCAACAAGAACAGACATCTCTGCTGTGTTTGGTATACTTTATCTAACTGGGATAAAAAAAGGTCATCATACAAATGCGTTAGAATTGTAGAATGCAGATGGATCAGGAATGCAAATTCTAAGGGCTGCTATGAGTTGCAAATGATTTTTGTTTATTTTGCGATCAGTATGATTTGATGACAGGTCAAGTAGGGAGTTGGGAAAAAGACGGATAAATTAGCTGCAATTCGAACATTAACAGAATCTTTCATAGAAAATTTAAAAAAACATACAAGTGAATTTGTCACAATTGACGAAATGCTGCAACCATTTAGAAGCCGTTGCAGTGTCATTCAATATATGCCAAACAAACCCACAAAATATGGGATGAAACTATATGCATTGTGTGATGCCAAAACTTTCTTCACCAGCAATCTTGAAGTGTGTTGTGGGAAGGAGATGAATGGTCCATATTTAGTGTCAAACTCAACAGTAGTTGTTGTCAAAAGGCTTGTAAGATCAATAGAGGCATCTAACCACAGATAACTGGTATACTAGTTATCTGCTTGCCAATTCCTCCTTACAAGAAATATTGCAACCATTGGCATTCTGAAAAAATAAAAGAGAGCTTGAATTTTTTCCAAACAAAACACGCACTGTAGGGTCATCTCTCTGAGGGTTTCAGGGAGACATTACGCTTCTTTCATATGATAGAGCAGAAGAACAAAGCGGTGTAGTTGCTTTCAGCAATACATGATGATGGTATTACAGATGAAGGATCAAATAAACCATGTATGATATTAGATTAGAATGCAACAAAAACAGGTGCTGGCACAGTTGGTCAAATGTGTAGTTTGTATTCTCCATCCAGAATTACAGAAAGGTGGCCATAGTTTTATGTTATAGATTTTTGGACATCGCAGGAATCGCAGGATCATATATTATACAGGGAAAGTATATGTGTAGGGCAAATAATTTAACACTTAAACATTTCAGGAGAACATTCTGGAAAACTTTATCTTACACACTAATGACCGCCAACTTGAATAACAGAGCAAAAATATTATCTCTACCAGCTGACATTACAATATTCTTGTTAAGTTTCTTGTGAATGTTAATACTTGCAAGTTGAAGAAGTGAGCGAGAAAGCAAGTGAGAAATGTGGGAAGTGTGTATTGCGTGACCATGGAAAGAACATGTCAACAACAATCAAATGTTTGAAGTGCAATAACTTTTCTTGCGGAAAGCACTGTGTAACAGAAACTACATGTAAGAAGTGTATATAAATCACGTGGCAAAATGTTAAGTGATACAAACTGTCTTATATTCTAATTAAGTTTGGAGAATGGATGAGAGTCGAATAACGAAACAGATATGTAAGAGTGAAATGAATGGTGCGAGAGGTAGGCCGAGAAAGTTGTGGTTGAGGAAATTCTGAGGAGGAGGAATATTAGGAGTCATAAGAACAAGAGGGCGTGTATGAAGCAGTGTATGGGGGTAGATGAGGCAAAAGGGGTTTGTAAGGATAGATCAGTGTGGAGGAAATTGTCGAAGCAGAGTTAGGTGTACAAATATGTATTTATGAGTGAAACTTAGTGACTGTGCCTACCCTGGAAGGGAACTGGCGTGATTGGTATGTATGTATGTAAGTTTTTGGCATTGCTTTGAAGTAAAAACATTATAACATGTTTTAAATGGTGAAAGTGTTTGAATAAATATGTATTGCATGTGTTAACTATGCAAAATTCTATTAATTAAACAAGTAAAGGAATGTACGCTTCCTTATTCCAGTTTCTGTCAATAATATCAGCAAAAAACCAAATGTTGCACTGAGTGCCACGTACACCTGCTAGTGTCCGAGAATTGGGCAAGCCTGCTGGAGGGTTAATCCAAATGAGTCCTTCTATTCCAAAGTTTTACTGACTCTCAATTTTATATAGAAAAGCCATTCCCATTTGACCTGTTGTCTCAGCTGTTTCTTCTCCTTCACACATTTTTTTTCATGAAAACAGAAATGTATTGTTTTGGGGAATACTTATTCAGGTTTCAAGTTTAAGTACGGAGTTAAAAATTCAACCATGCTAGCCAAAAAAAAGCAATTATTGTCCCTAAACATGCAAGATCAGTTTCATTTGATATGAATAATTTGTTTGCTTGTGTGCCTAGATCAGAATCTTTACTTAGACCTCAATATTTACTCTATGGCTCCATCATTGCCCTAGAAATTTCCAAGGAACTGATCTTGCTCATTAAAATGGTTATAAAACAGTACCAGTTTCAACCACCACTTATGTAATTTGACCAGAAGGCTAGCCATGTGTTCCCCATATCGTTATTTTCTAGCAGAGCTTTTCCTTGATTCATTAGAAGAAAATCTTTTCAATCTTGACTGCCAACATTTGGAAAATATGGGTCATTGGCTCTGGAATGTAGTACATTATATGTGTTTATTACCAACTACCAAAGTGCCCGAAGTGGGATTTCAGAATTTCGGCGAAAGAGCATTAAGTGACTGAATGGGCAGTTTCCACCCAGTAAAAAAATTTAGATTATTAATGGAAAGTAAGATTCTTTTTTGTATTGATAGAGCTACTATATCATTTCTTACTGTTATCTCTCCCATTGAAAATCAACAGGTAATTCTGTGAGTCTCTTATAACATTTCCATTTGCTGGCCCATCTCATTGAAGGCAATCTTTTCTCACCCTCAAGCCTTTCAAAGCTCTTAGTAAATGATAAAGACAAGAAAGAAGTGCTTCATTAATCAGGATTACACCAACTGAAATGGAACATTTGCCACATGGTGTATGTTGGTCAGATTGGGAGAAACTTCATTGTAACTGCCGAGGAATATGCTAGGCTTTATAGAATTAATGATCCTACCTCCCTCTTTGTGAAGAGCCTTCAGGAGTCTGACCGCATCATTTATTTGATGTCAGAAATTTTATGTCATTAAATATGTCTGCCCATGAGCAAATTTAGTGTTCTTTGATTGGTATGAGAAATTTTCATTCCACAAATGAGTTATACACATATGCCGTACTTTATAGTTAAGAATGTGTGAAGTATATACTGACTTGGCAAAAAATAACATATTTGGAGTATATCGGTATGAAAAATTTCTGAGACAGGTGGATATAACAAAAAAATACAGTAATTTCCAGGGGCTTGCAGTAAATTACATAAAATAAGTACCTACCATGGTAATGTTCAGAATGGCCCATCTCTACCTCTCCACTCTTTTCTAACCTTGGGAAGTCAAGCCCTTGTAGCCACCTGCCCTGTCTCCATACTGTCCCTTCATCAACGGCCCCCCTCCCCCATGGTGTATGAGCACTGTGTGACCAACTGCTCCCTTCCTGCCACATGACTGAGTCCAAGGTACATGGGAAATTCAGAGTATTTAAGCCCATTATGAATGCACCAGAAATGATCAGTGGCTTTTGCCATGAGACGAGCATATCCTGAGAAATGGAAATTAATGTAGGACTCCTAGGTAAGGCAGAGGTGTGGAATGTAGTTGAATGAATGTTAACCATACAGGCAATTGGAAGGTGGTATCATGTAGGTCTACATTAGCCAGTATTTTATTTTGAATGACTCGGAATAGTTATCGGAGCAAATATAATGAAATACAATCATTTGGTTTCAAAGGCTATACACTAGCAGACTACTTTTGCCACTCAGAATACAGAAATGGTGGTGTATGCATTTATGTGAAGAACCGGTGTAGTTTTAAGGCCACAGTTTTTAAAGAAATTTCCAAAGAGAAGTTCATTGAAAAAGCTGCAGTTGTACTTTTCCATAGGATACTGCAATTTTTGTTTCTGTTATAATATGACGAACTTCCACAAAATCTTACCTGAATCTGTTGAAATCAGCTGCAGTTGTCTTAAAAAAACATTCCAGATATTGGAAATGTAATGATTGTGAGTTTATATAGTCCCCTTTGTGGCAGTGTTGGTGAGTTTTTTGAGAGATTTGAGCAGCTGTTATTTTTAAGTGTTGGTAAAAAGGGCAAAGTATTGATTTTTGGTGATTTTAATGTTGACATGTGCTCCCAAAACTATGTGTCAACCAAAATCTGTGATATAATGTATTGTTACGAGCTGACCTCCCTAATTAGTTCCTCGACAAGAGAGGCTGCTGCTACATCATCTAAAAACAACAACCTCATTGTCACTAACCTTGATGTACTAGGCAAAGATCTCTCGAAGGAGATTAATTTAGGACTTTCAGACCACTATGCACAAATTGTTTTCATTCCAAAGATAGATGATGATCTGTATGAAATGCATAGAAAGTTTTACCAAGTAGAGAGGGTAAATTCATTTAATCAACAATTGGATAGTATGTATGATCTAGGATCCCTTGTACAATTTGAAGAATGTTCAAGAAATGTACAGCTACTTCATAAGCAATGTTAAACTTATTTGTGAAGGGTGTTTTCCCAAAATGTCAGTTCCTAAGAGATGCATTAATAGATAAAAATGCTGGGTAAGAGATGAGGTTCCGGCTGCCAGTAATGAGTTCGGGAACTTAGTGCATTAAAAAAAAAACTCCAGTCAAATGAATTGGCAAACACGACCGATTCCCTCGCTGCACGCCGAGCGACTCACTCGGTGGACTGGGTTGGTAAGAGGCTTGAGTGCGGTCGCTTCCATTTAGAAGCTTGCGACGGAAAGTTGCCTCGCGGGTCGCTTAGTGAGCCGCCATGTGGACAATTTCCTCCTCTCCACATCCTCTCAGTCGTGGAGTCACCCTTGTGCTCACGTTCCTGATAGGACTCCATCATTTCGACCTTCCTAATCCGTACTCTTCGCTCGACCCTCGACGGACTGCGACGGAAGCTCGATCGGTGGGAAGGATGGGAGAACTTAGGCCGTGTTCCATTTCGCCATTTATGCGTTCGCCGTTCGCACCCTCACCCGCTCTTACCGATCGTCACTTCTCTGACGTGACGTCACGTAAAGCCGTTCCGTCCCGTGGAGTGCACGTAGAAAAGAGCGAAAGGGCGCTGGGGCAGGTATAAATTTACTTAAGTTTTATAAGGAGGAGTAGGGTGTTCCCCAATGCTCCCATGTGCGCCCTAAACCATAGAGCTACCGTAGATCGCGGCTGTAATCAAGATTTATTTAATTTGATACCGCAGCTATGGAAGTAGGGAAGAAATTCATTTCTTAGCTCGAATGTTAAACAATTCATTTTGCTAACATTTTTGCAAAATTCATATTTCTAAGTAATTCAGTATGGACCAATACACACGTCTCAAGAGTTTTGGATGAAAGTAGAAATGGTGGTAAGTATATCTTGGAAAGATGCGACATGGAAGTAGGAGAATGAAACGGATTTTATCTAACATTTTTTTTCTCTTAGTAAGGTGAAATAGGGGTCAATTCACTTAATAGTGCATTTTTTACTTTCTCGGGACCTTTCTTCTGCTGTTGCGTTTCTTTTAATTTGGAACGTTGAGGTAGCCAGTCGCATAGGTTATAGGTTTTCATTGGAATAATAATGTATGGTTTAATGATTTAAATGTTAAGATACAACCGGTCTCTTTCCAGGCTTTAATCTGTGTTACTTAACATGGATAGGCTTCGGTTTTCATTAAATTACGATTTTGAAGTACGGAAAAATTCGTGGGTGTGAATGTATGTATAGAACGTAGTGGGAATGGACTTATTTCGAGTGTATAATTTCATTTTAAGAGGATGAGTAAATCTTAAATGAAATATTTTATCATAATATATTAAAGTTGGTGGTTTACGGCGTGACTCTATATGGAACTTGCTATACATTTGAATATCTATACATTTGAATAAAATGGTTACCATGGTCGAAACTATGGTCGTGAGATATAAAAATTTATCTTTTTAAAACAAGGTATTACCATTTTCAACAAAAAATAATTTATTAAATTCAAGCTGGTTTTTACATTGAAATTTATTCTATGGAGTAATATGAATCTGTGGGTTCTACCTTGCCTGTGCAAGCATAGTGTGTTGACTAGCAATGGCATTAATTGTGAAAGGATACCAATCTGCTTATATACAGTATACCACTGATTCTGTTGGTTTCTATGAGTTACCTTAAATACCTGAATGGAAGTCAATACTTGTTTTATAATTACAGTAAAAATGATATCGCAACAACTCTCAACCTCGTCTTCCGAATGATTAAGACCAGTGACGGCGATGCGTCAGTGCATAGTCACAGAGTAGCATAGCATAGTGCTAGTGCTGTGGCATAGTGCTGGGGAAGGACTGGTAAATCTCTTTTGTCTAGGTATGACGGATGCATCTTCTCCTAAATTATCATATGAGCCCTTGTTGAAGCATTCTTAAAAACATGTTTTGGTCGAAGTATGTATTTATCATGTGACCTCGGGATGCTTGCGTCGACTATTTTTTTGTCGTCATAATTGCCACGGGAAGACTTTGGCGCTACCCCCAGAAAAGCGCAGAATAGAGCGAAGGGCACGTAAGAGCACAAGGGTGCTGAGAATAGCGTGTACCCTTCGTGAGACGGAGCACGACCTTAGCCATCGCCAATGCATTTAAAACTTTTCAAATAAGTAATACCAAACGGCTACTCAAAACTTTTTACTCCCCGGTTCCTCCTCCCCTTCCTTCCACCACCTTAAACCTTCTTCCCACTTCCGATCGCTTCGGTGTAGGATCATACAACTTTGACCCTAACCGAAGAACGTTGCACATGAATATGCCACAGTGCGTCGTGCCAGTCCATAAATCTGCGGATGATTACCGAGTATTTTTTATTCATCATGCATATTGGCAATTTCCACCAAATGCAACCTGGTGCTGTTATATTTAATTTACGGAACTATATTGTCTCCTCGATGACGCGAATGACCCCGGTCAGAGCTGTGCCGTCGGGAAGACGAACAAAGTTCACCTCAAGTTAAAAGCCGAAAGGGGGTCCCAAGGAACTCTTAAATAATTGCCTAGTTTTGATTATTTCAATCCGTTTTGGCGAAAGATGGGCGGAAAACTTTGTCTCCATACATAAACTTTATAAATAATACAAGTTCTTTGTTAACTTTGTGGTATTCCATTTTATCTTTCAGATGATTTAATGGTAACATTTACAAAAGCACAACTTAAAAAAAACACACACGACCCGGGTTTCAACGCTTGAGCGTCATCTTCAGGTCAAGTTGAAACCCGGGTCGTGTGTGTTTTTTAAGTTGTGGTTTTGTAAATGTTACCATTAAATCATCTGAAACATAAACTTTATACCTACTTGAAGAGAGGACGCTACACAGCTATAAGAATAACTTTGCCATAAACCCTTAAAGTACCAAATACTACTAAGTAACTTTTTCATTTAGTTTAAAAGTTTTACTCTTTCATAGAATTTTACAACGAACTTCTTGCATTCACTTTGTCACAAACGGATTGGCATGGTCTTTGGGAATGACGCTCGACCAGGGGGTCGGGTATATCTCAGAGTTGAACTCGGAGGAGTACTGCCTCAAACTACCTTAGGTTCTAAACGTTTACGACAGAAACAATACGGAGTTCTCGAATGAAAACAGTTGCAAAATTAGGGCCCTATCATGTTAGGGGACCAGTTGCTAGTTGCTCGAGTAAAACGAGCAGGCAGAAGCAGCTGTTTCGAGGGATGGTTGATGGATCACGTGACGCGTCCTTAGCCGCCTTTTGGGCGTATAGACCAATTGTTACGCACTTATTGAATAAGAAGCTGTCAATTATTGGCCTGTTGCTGTTACTTCTACTAATAAAATAGTGAAGCCAAAGGCCAGAAAATGTTCTGTACATCCGACTTTGACTGCAAGGAAGACGTTGAAACTAAAGTGCTCCACCGTATCCGGGCTCTATTTGATAAAATGTACGCGGATGATTGTAAACATTATAGCTAAATTTAGTTTTGGGCAAAATTTATTGTGTGCAAGGTTATTGTTAGGGCTGAAACAATTTAGACATCAGAAGAAAAAGTTGTTTCCATAGAAGACAAAGGTGTTAAAGTAAGATCATACTATATTAGACTATGTGCTTTGTTTCCCAGTATGTCCTGTGCTTTGTTTCCCAATATGTTCCGTGCTGTGTCACCCTCAACCCCTGGCAGAGGTATAGGCTGAGGGTATTTTTTAAAAACACAAATCATTGATTGTGCCATAGTGAGACCATGCATATAAATGGAATGAAGAGTTCTCGGGTTTCCAGCCGGGTAATGGTGTTAAACTGCACCAGATAACCAGTCAGATCCTACATGCATATACATTTTTGTCATCGACTAGAAGTGGATTGTTGAGAACGATTCGGAGATAAAAGCTGGTTAATTATCTAATTGATAATAGTTCAAATTAAATGACACAGTATTACAATTACATAGACCACTCACATTACCGCACGATGAACTCATAGTGTACTGAATGAGGGCTGAAATGTGACACAGTTTATTGAAAGTGAACTGCGTAGGGGCGCACGCATCGATATAGGCGGCCAGCTGCGCAACTAACTGCCCTTATGTGATAGGTTCTGTTTAAAGCAATGCCCAATAAACAAGCTGCTATGCTAAAGGGTGTTGTTCTATCACCTATCAGCGCTGAACTGCTCTATGTAGAGCAGAGCGTGTTCCAATCACATTTGTGTCGTCATCTGCGCTGAACAGATTTAGAAACAACTTTGCGTTACGAAGTACGCCAGCGGACGAAACTTGTGATGGCCGGGAAAATGTAATATAAATGCGAATGTTTGCATTTACAATCTGCGAATATCTGCATTTACATCCTGTGATACTTACTGATAAAAAAATAATATTAATTCTGAGTTTGATCGATCGAAAAATGACTTTGACCACTTCTCTGTAAAAGTTGAATATCGTACCGCCATTTTGTAAACACTTTAGTGTATATCGTTCCAAAGGCAGACTTTAATGTGCGCTCGTATGGGTCCATCTGCTAGACAATGTGCGCAGCTAATCGGCGAATAGTGATTTGAAAGCACCCAAAAGCTGCACGTCAAGCCCCAGCTCAGTCTGACTGGTTATTATGCCAGGAGTTAATATCGGCAAAGAAGTTAGTTAGAATTAAATATCAGCAAATGAACCACAGTTCACTTCCTGCGAAAGTCATCACAAAAATGCCATACCCATACTGTGGGTGGAGTAAATATAAAATCTTCAAATACAGCAAAATATCTTGGAATTACCTTAACATCTTATATATCATGGGGATTACTCGTACAAAACATATGTGGCGCAGCATTAAAGAAACTAGGTTTTTTTAAACGTAAAATAGGAAGGTCCTAGGATGAAAAAGTCAAAGAGAGACACTACTTCGCTCTGGTTAGGCCACACCTCGAATACGCCGCGAGCATTTGAGACCCTGGTCAAATGGATTCAGCCAAAGAAATTAATAAAAATACAAAGGAAAGCAGAGCGCTTCGTTAAAAACTGCTAGTAGCGTACATATAGTGTATCACAACTTTTAGAGGGATCAAGGTGGGAGCCCCTAGAGACTCGGAGGCTGCACGCTAGGCTTAGGTTGCTTGAGAAATTCAGAACTCATATTTTTCAGAGCGACGTAGAGAATATTACCATGACTCCTCACTACATCTCTAGGTCTGACAGACGCGATAAAATAAGAGAGATACACTGCCGAACAGATAGGTACAAAAACTCGTTCTTTCCACGAACAATAAGCGATCACAATAAAAATTAAGCTCACTAAATACACTCCTATATTTCATGTCACCATTTCATCTTCAAAAAACCTTATCACGGCTGGTGACCTAACACCCCCTGCCACACGCCCATGCGGTGGCTCGCGGGGTATTATGTAGATTATTTCGGCTGCACAGCCAATTGCCTAGCTGCTCTGCTGGCTGCCCATAGTAATACCTCCCATTTGTTCCGGTGCCCCTTCAACGAGTGTCCCTGCAGACTTCAGCCTAGGGACTCTGCGAGAAGCATATAGAAATAGGACACATAGTGTTTTCGGATGTGACCTTACGACCATGCTTATTTTCGTGCCGTTTGTTGAGCTATTTGAAAAGTTTAAAACAAAAGAAATGCATTTTGAATTAGACACTTTCAAAATATTTATCCCTTTTTTTATAGCGCCATTTTTCATATTTACCTCAGTTACTGAAATGGCTCAGCATGGCTATGGCCTCGGCTGTCGATCGCCTCCCAGAATAACAAACTTATCTCTGGTATAACCTACCCCGTGAAGAGGGTGTACGCTGACAAGGAGGTCTGTGAGATGTGGTAATGAATGAATTTGATGGACAGATTAGTTGAGAAGATGAACGAGGTATTTGCCTTATGATAGCTTGAGGGATATTTACCACGGTCACAACAAAGATCACATTCGATTTTTTTCTTTAAGTAGCGGTAAGCAGCATGAATTGAATACTTCTATATAAATGGCGCAAATACATGGATGTATGTAACGGAAATCTCCACGAATTAACGAAATATGCAATCATGAGTGGTTAATTTGACTTGTTTTTTCGTGCGGTAAGGGAAAAAGCCCTCTCCAAGTTACCGTTTAAAGTACTTAACTTGAAGTTCAGGACTTATTCTAGTTCGCCCCTTTAAGTGTCATTGAAATGAAAGACTATCCTAATGTCTTCAAAAGTAAAAATACTCACTTTGCTGTAAAACCAAGGATTTATATGGGACACACCTGGCATCTGACACTCAGTTGGACATTTCCTTGGCACACTTGCAATTGAAACGGTAGGACGGATATTTTCAGTCTGGAAGAAGAAGTAAAGTAAATTAGAATTTGAAGTACCAATAAGTTATATCCTTAAATGAAACAGGCATTTATTATCAAAGCATCTATTGCTGAAAAAAGTTGTCTAACTTTCCCGAACAAATATTTATGTGTTGTACATTTCTTCGCAGTGATAACTGATTGCTTTATTGGATCTGTAAGTAATACTATGCTGTGGAGATGATCAACCGTGTTTTACATGAGGACCCCAGAAGTCAAGGGGTCTAAGTAGTAAAATCATTGTTTAGAGAAAACTTAAGTCAAAGTTGAAAATGTTTGGTACAACCCACTAAGTAGTTGAGAGGCATTACCCTAGATAGCAGCACCTGTCTAGAAAATCACTTGGATCCATTTACCACCTAAAAGATCAATATTTTCACATCCCATTCCTTTGCATAACTTATTTTTTTCAAAAATGTCACTTAGACCCCTTGACTTCTGGGGTCCACATATATAACATCTGCTCAGTGTAAACCTCAGAAAATTGATAATTGCTTATTATGAATTGATTTTTCATTTGATAAAATAATATAAATGAACTTACCTGTCTGTATTGTTTAGGCATGTCTTGGTGAGATGATAATGATGTTTGTTTTGCCGTAGCTGAAATGAGAGACAAATCGTACTCTGTAGCCAATTTTAAAATGAGTCTAAGTGTAACCAACCGAGTCAAGTCTGAGAGAGCGTTAACGTAATGGCGGTCGAAATATCTGCGTCGAGCCTCGACATTATGAAATAACAAGTACTTCAGCACATTTTCGTAATTCACTGACCGATCTCACATTTTTAACATTATCAGAGTTAAAATTATTGGTAGTATTTTAACACTTATGGTTATTTCAAAAACATCAAAATCAGTCATTTAATTAAAGCATTATGTGGAATAGTCCCAACTATTAATTCCTGAAAGGAATGTGAGTTTTCATGATGACTTTGCAGCGCAGTTTGATGAAAAACTTACCATTACTTTCACAATCTTTGGATATTTGGTCAAACATTTCTCTAAGTTCTTTGTAACTTTGTAATTCCTTTTCAATTTGCTCCTTTTCTTCTTTAATTACCTGGAAGAAATTTCTGCAACATTACCTCGTTTCTGTTTATCAATGTGATAGGACTCGCGAATTTATGTGAAGACAAAATTAACCATTAGGGAACTCTACAAAATACAGCATTTATTTAAAAGTTCGAAAATATCAGTCAATGAAATTAGTTTTAACATAATAAATTAATATTTTCCATGAAATATTGTCAACAGTTCTCTCGAGAAATAAATAATTCTGAGGAATAATTATTTTATTTTTGAAGCAAAAGAATAATTCAAAGGTTGATAATGAAATCTTACTTCGGCAGCTCTGCTTAGTTCTTCCGAAAGAATATGAATGGAATTTTGAATCTTTTTCTCCAAATCTAAGGAGTGAATACAAATATTAGAAATGCATACAGAAAACCGTCTTTCGAGATTTCGAATACATTATGAACACATCGTCAGAAATTGTTAAAACATTTTTAAATGGGCTTACCCTCAGCTTCTTCACAGTCTTCAAGCTTTTCACTTACGTCATCTTCATCAGATATTTCATCAAAGTTCTGTACAATGTCCACTCTCACATCATTTTCATCCAGAGCATGCTTTATTGAATCAATTATTTTTTCTTGCATGGTATTTTTCTCGGCATCGCTCTCTGTTCCGTACAGGATTTCCAAAGAAGTTTCAATCGCAGACTCTTCGTCAAAATTTTCATCGTCGTCATTATAAACACCTGAGACCGACCCATCCATTTCCAATGGCTTCATTTTAAAGTCGGGATCAGCTATAATATCTCAAATTTGAATCTAAACACAACTCATTTGTACTTTAGCTATGATTTTTGCTCATACTGAAAATAACTCAATGGAATAGTTCAAATATTAGGATCGTTGAAATGAACTAGAATCGTAAATTGGTAGCAAGAGAATGGTGATTGAAATTGACCAACAATGTAGGTAAACAAATACCGAACCAAGGTTACTGACATGAAGATTGTAGACATTTCAGTACATCCATGTAATCATTAAGTAATTTATCTACGTGTATCCTCAGTATATTATCCATTAGCATTTTAAGAGGCATCGCTTCGGGGCGATGATCGTTGAACCCCGGAAACTCAAGTGGATTTCGGCACTCTTAATTTGTAGTCATGGCGTATTCAGTCGGTTCCATTGCGTCCATCCCATGAAGTTCTTCCTAGTCCACTATTGGCGGTTTGGTAATACTTGTTTTCACCCTCAAATTCTATTTTAATAGGTGAAAATCCGTGGTTTTAAGGTACGGTATAAAACGGATGAGGTGAAGATGTTTTCACACCATCAAAATACACACATAGGAATTATGAACACTCTACTACCCAGCGTTAAAATTACAATTCAACGGTGCGACATTAACACGAACTCAATAATAATTTCTTAACAATGTTTATTCGAGGTAATTATTCCTCTTACGCAAATAATTACGCCTTGAACCAGTAAGTGCGTCATCTCATTGGTCGTTCAATCCTAAGATCGGTTGACTGCAGCCCTCCACCCTTCCCTATCTAAAGCTAGTTCCCTTACCTCCTGGTATCTCTACTTATGTACTTTTGTCTTTATTTGGTCCTTGAACTTGTTTCTGGGTCTTCTTATGCGGACTTCATCCTCTATTTTTCCTTCAGTTATGTTCCACACAAACCCATTGTGTCTCAGGGCGTGTCGAATCCTTCTAGTTCTTCTTTTCTGTATGGAGTTCCATACGGTCATTTCCTCTTCTACTCTTCATCATCTCGTATTTTGTCCGTCCATTTTATCTTCACCATCCTCCTCCAGCACCAGGTTTCGAAGGCTTCTAGCCTTCTCTGGTCAGCTTTTCCAATGGTCCATGCTTCCGATTCCTAGTGCTACGCTCCACACGAATGTTTTCACATAGTGCTTCCTCGTTTGTAGTCCTATCTTCTTCTTTTAGCACAGCAGTTGTCTTTCTCCCATGAACGCCTTCTAGCTTTGGCTATTCTCCGCTTAGTGCCCGTTGTACTTTTCTGTCCCACCTGATGGTGCTTCCAAGATATATGAAGGAATCCACTTGATCTTGATCCATTTCTCTCCTCTAAGGGTGACTTCTCTATTCAGCTTCTCTCTTCCACATAACAAGATTTAAGTCTTCTTCTTACTTATTTTCATGTTGTATTCCTGGAGAACTTGGCCCATCATGTTTAGTGACTGTTGAAGATCATTGCGATTTTCAGCTATGGATGCGATATCATCTGCGAAGCGGAGCATGTTTATTTCTTCGCCGTTTATCTAACTCCGCTCCGTCCAATTTCTTGTGCTTCTCGTATGGCCTCCTCCAAGTACATGTTTAATATTGCTAGAGAGAAGTTACATCCTTGTCTTACTCCTTTGTTAATTTTAGCATTATTCGTCTCTCATTCGCATTGTGACGACTTGCTTCCTCTATAGTTGGTTGATAATTCTTCTGTCGTCGTAATCCATTCCGAGTTTTTCGAGCAGTCTGAACATCTTGTTCCACTCAACATTGTCGAAGGCTTTCTCGAGGTCCACGAATGAAACGTGCAATGGCTTGTTCACATGCATTATTTTCTCCACGATTACTCCCAGGCAGAGTATGGCCTCCCTGGTACCCCTGTTCTTCCTAAATCCAAACTGGTTTTCTGAGAGTTTTCTTCAATTTTTCTTTTCACTCTTCGGCTTATTATTCGTTTGAGTATTTTTGATGTATGTGACACTAGACTCAAGGTTCGGTGCTCCTCACATCTCTCAGTCCTTGTCTTCTTCGGCATCGCTATCATTACGCTCCTCTGAATGTCGTCTGGAAGCGTTCCGTTTTAGTAGTTATTTCTGATTATCTCGTGTAGGTTTCCTTGGCTTTACTTTCGAGCGCTTTGATGATTTCTTCATTGATGTTGTCTTCTCCTGTGCCTTGTTTTTCTTGAGGTCTTCTTCTCTTCAGCGAAGTCACTCCTCAGTATGATTGGGCATCGATCTTCCTCGTCGATCTCGCCTTCCTTATTCATCAGGTTTTCTTCCAGAGGCGTCGGCCGTTGGTTCTTAGTATTAGGTAGAGTTCTTCGATGTATTTCTTCCATTCCATGTCTTCATTCTCAATTAGTGTATTCCCGTTCGCATCCCTGATATTGTTACCTCTCGTTTTTATTCTCTCCAAAGTGTTTCTTCCCTAGCTTGTATGCTGTTTCGGTGTTTCCCTTCTTCATAATTTCGTTGACCTCCTCGCAGAAGCTTTCGATCCAATCCTCTGTAGCCTTCTTCCATTCTCAATTGACTTGTTTCCTTAGCTTCTTGTAGAGGGTTACCTCTCCTTCGCCTCTGGGGTTCTTGCATTTTCTTCATTCTTCCATTAGTTTCCCAATCTCCGTCTATGTCCATGGCTTCTTGGTATTGGCCGTCTTACTCACTAGTTGACCCTCTGCTATTTCTACGATTGTTTTCTTCAGCTCATCCCATTTTTCTTCGATGCCCATTTCTTCCTCATTTTCTAGTTCCCTGTCGATGGTTACGGCGAATCTTTCTGTTTCCTTCTTATGGAGGTATTTTCGTGTTCCATTTGGGTTCACGTTTTATCTTAAAATGGGCGAGCCTGATGCTTCATATCCCCTGGCACACCGCTATTCTATCCTATGCTGTGGATAACTCGTCACAGCCTTAAAGAGTGGGAAATCCAGAACAGCATATGATTCAAGCTGTCTCCTTGGTAAATGTAACGATGTTATGTTACCAACTCTGTCGAAACCGATGACTTGCTTGGAGTTAGCACCAAGCGTGTTTTACAGAGTGGTAACGGCCGTTGTATGCAGAATCCGGGTGGATTTTCATCAAAATTCATCATGGCTGTAATGAACTCACGTGAAGCGGGGTCATATGCCTTCTTTTAGTCCACCTAGGCTATTGATAGGTTTTGCATACGCTGGATGACATTCTGGCATATGCATCTATCAATGAGCATGCCCTCCTTGTATCCCGCGATAACACGCAGTGAGCCCCTCTGCTCGTACGCCTCACCCACACCAGCTGGACGTGTTAAGGGATCAGTTCCTTTAAGACGCGGGTGAAGCCTTGTATAGAGTGTTGAAGTAAGTTATAGGATGGTAGTTCATCGGATCGGATAAGTCTCCCTTCAGAAGTATTTCAATCTACATCTACGAAATACCGTGCAAGCCACCATTACGGGTGTGTGGCACGGGGTGCTTCCATCAGGCATGCAGCACTCATCCCAGTTCAAATCAGAGTCGCGTACGTTTCCCCGATGCCAGGCGCAGGCCAAAAGCAATCAGGACATCAGTGTGCAGTCAGACCAGAAACCAGGAGAGTGATACGTAGAAGAACATACTATCCTGCAGTATGTACACTACTTAAGATACAACAACTGATTAGTATTACTAATGCGACAGATAAATAGCATTACAAGGTAGTATATCATGCAAGAGTATATCATGCCGGAGATTACATGCTAGGTTGGAAACTAATAATCATGTTAAAATATTTAGCACTACTGAAAAGACCTATTTAGCCAAGTCAGTATAACTATAATGGTCCCTTATTTTACGTGGAAAAAATGACATTTGAAATCTATCGGTTCTGCAGTCTATTTCCTGAATATTATTCCTGTGATAGTTTCTGCCATTATAGTTTGGCTCTAGCAAAATATTTTGAACTTCTGGCAAAAAAAATCTGCATCAAACTATCGTAAAAGATTTAACCTATATTTTTCCCTTCGATTGGACGGAGATTTCCGCCCTATTTCCCGCAACATTTTAGTAACACTACTATATTTATCATAACAGTTTTTAACAAATCTAGCTGCCATTCGTTGTACTCGATCTATATTTGAAAGTAGTCCTACTTCGTAAGGGTCCCATGTACTAGCGGCGTACTCCAAGTGAGGTCTCACGACAGAAAAGCAACATGGCTCCTTTACACTCTCGTCACATTTTCCTGGTATTCTTTGAATAAATCCTAATTTACGATTTGCCTGGCCGCAAATTTCTCGTATATGCTTCTCTCACGACAAGTCCTGAGTAAGGGTCACTCCTACATCTACATCTACGTAATACCCTGCGAGCCACCACGAGGGTGTGTGGCAGGGGGTGAAGATCACCAAACACTCCTAAGCACTTAACTGACGCTACATTTATTAGTTCGGCTTGATTAATTGTGTACGCCTCGTTGGTTAAGCTACTCTCTCCAAAAATTCATAACAACGCACTTTTTAAAGTCTATTTCTAACTACCAAATGTCGCACCACTTGTTAATAGCATCTAGGTCTTTCTAGTACGCAATCCTATCAGACTCTGTGTTAATATCCCTGTACAATACTGTGTCGTCCGCAAAAAGGCAAATTTTGCTCGTAACGATGGTGGTGATATCATTAATATACAAAAGGAACAATAAAGGACCATGACACTTCCCTGGGGTACACCGGATGTGATGAACTAACGCCCTTCTTAACACAATCTTGCTTCCTTCAGTCAGCAAAGGTGGAGTTCGTTCCCTGATTGATGGAAAGGACGTGAAGATTCTGGCGGGGCGATGGTGGGTGGAAGTAAACTTCTTCCACAAGAAGTTATTAACATCGTCCAATCCTGGAGCCGAGAATGTATTCTTGTCAGAGGCGAAGGCCTTCACGTCGCTCACTGTGGCTGGTCGAGGACCAACCACATTATGTAGGTGGCGTTCGCGTTACTCTTTAAGGAGGCCTATGGCCGGAGTGTCTCCTGTGAATGGCTTCGATGTTTCGTAGATATTCTTCCAGAAACATTCTACCAGTTTGACGGGAGGCAGATCTGCGATGACCGGCAGTGATGATCGAAAGAGATGGAACGGGTGAAGGTGAAAAGCAGAATTCTCCCTCACTGCCTTACTCCTCCTGAGGAGTTTATCACGGGCCGTGAAAATTGACCCCTAAAACATAAAGAAATTTTATGAATTTGTTTTGCCTACCAGAAACAGGCAATAGGCATTACGCGTTTGGAACGCGTGCCAAGGGTTGACCGAGGGTGACCTACTGTCAGGGATAATATTATTTTACTCTTTGAAGGTTGATGCCAGATCCAAAGAGAATGCTGGGGCCGATTTTAATTAAACAAAACTCGACAAATAGCATGTTTTATTATCCAGTGACTGGATGTAATTACGTTTTTGTCGTAAAATTGCAATTTCCTGCTCGATAATGAAAGAGGCAATGTTTTGAACCTCTTGCAGGAATGCCGATCTTTGTCGGATTGCTGTCTCTTGGTTTAATCGCCGCCAGATTTTACTTCAACATTGTCTCTTATCTATATTTGTAGGTCTGATTTTCAAAACTTTCTACGTGACTTTTTAAAAACATTTTTAGAAAAATGAGAATAACATGCATCTTATATACTGTTATATCTGCAAAGGTCAAATACGGAGTACTAATTGCCGCCCATAATATCTACAAGTGTTCAGAATACTGGGACATCTGGTACTACCGTTGCCAAGTTTTTTCATTTGCTTATCGTCAGTTTTGCAGCTCAATTTTCTGGGAATGCTGGAAAATAATGCTATATGCTTTCTGAAGTAGGTATATTTTCCATAATTAGTGATGTATTACTTATTTGTGTCTGAATTGGCAATATGAAAATTCAAGTAATATTATATATTATGGTTTAGATTAAGTAGGTTTTTTTTGCACGAAATCAATCTCCTCACTCCCTTCTGCAGGTCTTTGTTTGCAAATTTCATCAAACTCATCTGTTTATTCACATTTCGATTCATTTTTCTGTTTTCAAGTACATGCTTGTGACACTGCAGATGACTATAATTTCCCAATTTCACACAAAATGCGTGACTAGTGGTTTTTGAAAATTGACAACCTTTGCTTGTGCAACAGCCGTGCAACTGGCAATCTTTTTGAGTGCACAGAAGCCCATATCTGTCCTTTCTTTAAAATACTTCTCGCCATATCTATTTATTTATTGTGGAGCTACTCACATCTGGCTGTTTTATCTTGTTCTCTTATGCATCACGCTAAGCTTTCCGAGCCATTGATGCACATTGCAGTTATTGAAAGGGATGAAACAAATTTTTAAAATTCTAATTACTGATTTTGAAACTCACCCAGACATTCAAACCGTATACTAGGGCACTAAGTTGGATTTTGCAAGATCACTCTTCAGCACATGTTAGATCTTGGCATTGATAAGCGTGTGGCATGCTTACCTTAGTTTCGTTGAAAATCTCAGGTTGCATGTCTTGAAACTCACCGCCTTATATAATTGTCCCAAACCTATTCCTCCGTCTCATTGTCTCAAAACCAAACATTGTCCCATTACCTCGTAATTTTACTCATGTCACATTTCAGCTAGGATTTAAACCGCGTTCTGCCGGCGACGCGTATCATGGAAAAATCCGGCTAAGCACGGCATGTATGTTATAGGCTAAAAGATGGGCTCTTTTTATCCTCGCGCGACAAAAGGCATATGGACGTTTTTCACTACGATTGGACCAAGCATTTTATTTACATTTGTTCTTCCACTCGAGTTGAGTAATCATTGCGCCTGTAATAGAGGTGGGTGTTCGTTACGAAAATAGCCTAATGAAAGGGAACACGAACACCTTTAGCTGATGTTTGTAATATAGTTTTCAGAATTAAAGGTTGGGAGAACGAAAAGCTTCTGAACTAACATAGAACAAGACCCCCTAGAAGAAAGCCGGCTAAGTTGTATGGTAGAGCTGATGAGTGCGTGGGAGACCTTAGAATGAAGTCAGGAGGTAAGGGAGGGCGAGGGAAGCTCATAACACAATACAAGGGCCGTTTATCAAAGGCATTAGCTTATGTCTTACAGCGGACAAGTACGTGGGTAAGAGTGGAGGTAGAAAGCGGCCACAAATGCAAATGGGGAAAGCTGAGGACGAGTAAGAAGGGGGTGTTTCGCACCAACATCGAGAAATTTGTCAAACACATGATGCAAATTGAATACTGTGACGGTGTATATTTTTGTACCTTACTTTGGCTTTAAATTGACCTTGATATTTTTTCGCAACAAGTTCATTTTAGTTAATCTACCATACTCGAATTAATTCTTTAAAATTGCTGTTGTTATTGTTGTAGCCATTGAAACGTTTGTTTAAATATTTATCAATCGTACAACTAACTTGCTGACAAAAGAATATTTCAATAATTTAAATAGCGAAAAACTTAAGCTTGACTTTGATTAAATTCCTCAAGATGTCCACGCAAGAAGTATTTCTGATATCCAAGAGCGAATATGGCAGAGCCCGATGCCAGTCCACTACCAGCGCGAGACGCCCAATTATCTTACCTTTGAGGCGCTAATGGGATATCCATTTCAAAATGAAAAACAATTGTAACTTTCCTCACAGAATTTTTAATCTTTGCCGACCATGGTTTCAGCACCTAGTGCCATTACCAAGGTGGCCTTGATAATGGTACTAGGTGCTGAAAACATGGTCGGCAAAGATTTAATAAAAAATTCTGTGTGGAAAGTTACAATTGTTTTCCATGTTGAAATGAATATCTACAAAGTTGAGCCTGATACGCTTTAATATATACGCTAATGGGAGTTGGACATGCAGAATACAAAAATTTAGGCGTAAAACACTCATAATTTTAAATTAATCACCTTTTGAAACTACATAATCAGTTTCAGTTTCGCACGCCGCCTGCCGGAGCCTGCATTAATTGATTTTACCCGCCATAAAACTCAGGGTGAGGTGAAATACTCATATACTCATTAATATGCAATACTTTTTTTGTTTACAAATTAGTAAATGAAAGCAACAAGTCTATTGTAATCTTGGAGTTCGTGTCTTAGCGTAAGCCTTTTTTGAACTTTCGCATTACTCCCACACGTCACGTGATCCATGATGGCGCCGTTATGCCCTTCTCGCTTATTGTTAGCATTGGGTGGGCTAACTACTATAATATACATCTGTACCGATGAACCCGGATGCCAACTCTCACTTTCCACAGTCCCTTGTACATTTCTCGATCGTACGAGGGCTCTTCCACACGGCCAGTGTGTTAGTAACGGGGTTAATTCTCGAAGCGTTGGACATAATGAAGACAGAACTCAGCCATTGAGGGTAAATGGTTTATTTAACAGAAAATACCGAAAGCGGTCGATCTCACGTACCCCATGTCAATGCGCGCCAGCGTCTGCTGTGGATATATCGCAAGCAGAGGTATATACACGGGAACAGGCATCAAATAGTCCTTCACAATTACAAAGTCCTCCAGGAACACTGCAGTAGACGATCGGATAGGTGTCCCTTTGCTCGTCATCACACACATGGATCTTCATTCAACTTCAAGAACTCCATCGAACAAGTGCGGTCGTCTCAGCTGGAAATCTTCGAGCATTCAAGTACACTCCTCCTGTGCCCAGACCGTGCATCTCGGCCGTTCCAAAATAGTTTTTCCGTTTCGGTCCGGTTTCACAGAAGCCACAGACTGCGGGACCCACCTATCTACACGGTGTAGACTACAACTCCGTTTCCCTTGTCCCTTTGAATATCCTTTCAGAGGATTGCGAAGAAAAGGAAGACGAGTTAAGGCAATTCATGTTAGGGTGCAAATGAGCAATGAAGTGCACTTAGTTGGGAAGTCGAATGGGCAACCAATATGATGATGTAGTAGTCGTAAAGTTGCGTGAAAATGCAGGTGATTCCCTAGCATTGTGGAGCTAAAAATGTGAAGGTGATGGGTTTTTCTGCACATATTTACTTCTGAGGCAAAAAGATTTAGGCACATTGAGCTTTCAAAGCAATTGTGCGATTTGATAACCCTTAAGTGCCCGTCTCCGTGAGGGGGTACGCGGAAAAAAATGTCAGGTCTTTTTTTTAGGAAATGTACCTCTTGAGTTAAAAATTTCAAAATAATTGAAAATAATATTTAAGGCATGAATTTTCTGGAATCTCTTAAAACTCATTGGATATATTATACATTGGAGTAATACAATATCAATTCGATGATGATTCTACTGAATATGTCTTGAGGAAAAAAATCTGTCATCAAAATTTATTCATAAAAAACGCAGCCAACTGATCGGCCCTTGAAATTGTTTGCACATGCCCCAAAGGTATATATATCTGCCCTCTGGCACTCAAAGGGTTCGTATAGAAACTGCGGAGAAAACTCAAACAGCAGCAATTCAATCAATCAAGGAGATATTAATGAGGGTAAATCTTTGAAAAATCAGGCATGGCAGAAAGATGAATTCCAGACAAGTCTTTGCCATCTCGCAAATGCCCACATGGTGGGGCGCCTGGTCCATTTCGGCCTCAATGTACGTACGGCCTCATTACGTGCACTAATCCGCATGTTCGTCACGTGTTGATGAAGTCAGTCCTGGCCCATGCATTAAAACACGCTGGATAATCCGTGATACGCAACCCCACAGGAATGTAGGGATTTAAAGTTGAGTTGAATCATCTGCGTTGGCATACAGTGAATCCGCTGGGACGTATTTGAGTAGAATGAATTTAGCCTATCATACGATGCAAATAGCAGTTCCAGGTGTGCAAAAGGCGCCACAGTCCGACCCCACAAATTACTGTTATGTGTGTAAGGCGTTTCGCCGAGTTGCGGCTTCATCACGTACCAAAATAGAATAGAGTAGAATGGATTTATTCTATGCTCTGGGTACATACCCCTAAAAGCCACAAAAGTATAATGTACGTGATATTTTGAATTGTTATTAAAGAAATACAGAATGAATACCTTATTCAAAATTTGGATAAAAACAGACATATTAATTACATGCTCATAAAATAACGGTAGCATTAAAGTAACATTAAATTATATGATTACTGCTGTAAAAGGTAATTATAACATTGATACTTGAACGATACCACAGTCGTATAGGTTTTTATTTTGTTAGGAATTGCATTCCATAGAGCTGTAGATCTGACGGCGAACGATTTATGGAACTTTGTGGTTCTATGTGATGGTAAATATAGATTTGATGATTCACTCCGTGTTAATTATAGTTCTGGTTATAGGCGCGTTCTGAAAGAGGGCGAGTAAATATTTCGGTGTTTTGTTTTTGAGCAGGAAAAATAAAAAGATACAAAGGAGGTATTTCCGCAGAGATGAAATATCCAGTCCAGTTAAGTTAAGCCTATGGGACGAAATGTTTTGATCCCTGCGATGAGTCTAACGCATGAGTTCTGTAACCGTTGAAATTTCAAATTCAGATCTCCGAAGGATAGAGTACAACACTCTACACGAGGAAAAATTAAGGTAGTAATTAACAACTTCCTTATATGCACAGGTAAGATTTTTTCTGTGTTTTAAGCTTATACAATATACCATTAACTCTATTGGATATTTCGTGTATCTGATCGTGCCATGTCAGACTATTGTCCATAATAATACCCAAGTTACGGACAGAATTTGAATAGGGAATAGCTATGTCATCAAGTTCAATACTGGATGTTGTTTCAAAGTTAATCTTATTAATAAGTCTAACATCGCCAATAATTATCGACTTGGTTTATGATACATTTAAAATTAAAAAGTTTTGTTTGGCCCAGTCCGAAATTGCATCGACATCACTCTGGATCTTTAAAATGGACTCATTAAGATTAATGGGCAGTGAAGATTTATCTGAAGATCGTCCGCATATAACATATATTTACTGTTTTTGAATCTTTCAGGTTGGTCTGACATGAATAAAGAAAACAAAAATGGGCCTAAAACAGACCCTTGGTGGACGTCTTGTTTTGTTGGTGGCCATGAAAATAGGTTTCCTTGATAATCTTTCACGACCTGTTTTCGTCCATTTAAGTACGAGAGAAACCAGTTCAGGGACGATGACGAGAAATTGAGGTTTTTCATTTTACGGAGTGTGGTTTACTCGGACAAAAGCTTTACTGAAGTTAAATAATACAAGGATGGTCACCATGGAACGATCAAACGCCAAGCGTATGTCATCCGTGACCTTGATGAAGGCGGACTGAGTGCTAAAGTTTTTCCGGAAACCTGATTGATAATTGTGGAGTTTATCGTTGATTGTGAGGTAGTCAGTGACCTGGTGAAATATAATTCTTTCGAGGATTTTGGAGACGGTGCATAGCAGTGAAATAGGGTGATAATCACCAAGAGAGATCGGATTTTGGGTTTTACCCATCGGGAGGATTATTGATGATTTCCATAATAATGGAGAGGTGAATGATGATAAGGAATACTTAGTTAATTATTGGTGATTTTTATGTTGATATGTACCGCACCGATTACTATAGTTCTATGGTTATTAACTTTATTATGCAATCATCTTGAATTAGTGCCACTAAATCCCACTCATCATACCGAGAGAAGCTATACACTCATTGATCTATGTGTTGTTGATGACCTGGATAAGGTTACTACTTACTCTCAATATCCTGTGCTGTTTCTATCGGCGCACGATCTGATATATATTACGTACAAATTTCATATAATTCGTCGCCACATTCTGTCCACTCTATCACGTGATCTTGGAAAAATATTCAGATTTATTGTAGTTTTTTTTGTTGCTTTATTGTTATCATTAGGAGGAAGTTTAAGAGGCTGGGGATGGTTGAAGAAGGCAAGGAAACCAAGGTTCAAACACACGAAGCCACTTTACTCATCGCCAAACACCTAAAGGAGATCAATCATTCTGTCGACTTCGCAACCGAAATTCACAACATTTCACTCGTTCTTCCAAAAGGCTTACAAATGGCTACTCTCCAGAAAATTGAGATAACGTGGCGCTTCTCGGATGAATACCATGAGCAGTCATTTCCACGTCAATGATGATCGCTACAAAATGATCCTGAATAACTATTACTATGCCACACCCTAAGCCCTGGATTAACGGTTCTACGAACTTCCTCTTTCCTTCATCATCCTTTCCCCCCTCTAATTTCCCCGTTGACGACAACCAAACTACATCTATTTCGCATAAACCCCCCTCGAAATTCGCCTTGAAGGAAGATGGCTTGGTGGTGTAACTGGCTAACACACCTGACCGGCAATTGGGAGATCAGGGATCGAATCCCGGTCAAGTCAAATGAATTTTTCATAGCGAATTTCATCCCTGGTGTAAACGGGTAGTGATAAATGAACTAAACACTTTCTAAGAATTTTGTGTGTGATAGCGAAATTTTGCGGAAAACGTCGTAAAAGTGATAAAAATGTAGAAAAGTAGGTAGAAGTGTTTGGATTTCATTTGCAAATACTTTCTAGGTACTTCCACGGATTGAGGCCACATATAGCGATATAACAAACCCTTAGTCACCGTTTGCCCCACACGTGTTAGAATTGATTGTCTGTGATTTTGCTGCACTTCGCGGATCCCACGTTTCGGCTTGCTTTAAATTCCGAATGCCTCGCCGTGACGTCACATTCGTAGTAACCGGGGGCTGGCGTTAACACTCCCGTTGCATTCTCAGGCGAGTAAAACAAGTCGCAAGCAGAAAATACCTATCCAATTCAGCAGCTAAAGGAAAGTATGTTATATTCCTCTGTGGATTCATGTATACATTTAAGGGACAAGATGTTCGGGATTGCCAGACATACAATGCAATGAGCTGTCAAATGCGTGCGCTTACCGCCACTGCCCGTGAGGAAAAGACGAACTTAGAAGGCCAAGAGATTTTCGCTCTTTTTTACCGATTCAGAGTGCGCCGGGACTAACCGCGGCCCTACAAACTTTACTTAGTTACCCGCAGTGCACACGTGTGCAAAATTTCACGGAGGAAAAATCATCTGCTTCTACCAGGACTCGAACCCGGATCCCTCGATTTCCGGCAGAGTGCCTTCACCTGTGAAGCTACAAAGACCTCCTTTTCTGTGGATTTTTGTGGGTTTTTAATCCTTGTCCCTTGCAGCCCACAAAAATCAGCAAGGAAGAGGACTCCTCGGTAGTATTGCTGTACCAGGCTTTTATCTGTAGAAGTTTTAATGTTCGCACGTATAAGAAAGTAAAATACTTTGTTTTTTGTACAATATTGTATTACTACGACGCTTTATACCGCTTTACAGAATCGTAAGGCATTGAATCTGATATGTATTTAATAGGACACTTCATAAAATCCCATCGTGATTGCAAAGGATTGATACTTCACTGGCAGGCACAAAGGTCAACTGTAATATGGCGATTCGGAAAATACATACCTACTTGTAGCAGATAGCATACTTGTGGTGATTTGAACTCTGATGTGAAATTATTTGATGTGTCCAATGATGAAAATGAGTTTCTGGTGAATTTATTAATAGACAATATTCCAATAAGTAGATGCAGTACAGATAAAATGGTGAAAGAAACAAATTACATTAAGCAATTCGTTTACAAATTTAAAATCTTGTATCACTAAAGGATGACCCAAATAAGAGAATGTAGGTTATCACCAAAGAAGCGCAAGTACATTTTGGTTTGAAAGATAATTTGCTTGAAATTGGTTAGTTGATTTTAAAAAAACGATGCAGTCGTGATGCCTCTGTCCTTACGAAAATGGATTTTTGAGAAAATACATTTAGATGTGACCAGGTGCAAATATGGATTAAGTTGAATTTGTTACTGGCCAACCATAACTAAAGAAGTGGAAAAATATTTCAACAAATGTCACAATTGTGCCGTCTTCAGGGGGAGCAATACGAAAGACACATTATGATGTCATACTGTGCCACATTTTCCATGGCTGGAGGTGGACTGAGATATTTTGAAAACCAAAAAGACAATAACTCCTAATATTTAACTATTTTTCAAATTTAAATATAAGTTTTTCAAATAAAAGTGGCAGAACTTAAAGTCTCAGTAGCCAAAGTTTGACCAAGAGATTAAAATAAATCTATGCCAGACATGGCATGCCATTAAAAATATTCACCCATGATGATCATTCATGTTCATGTGAACTACTATTTAAATCATGTGTGATGGAATCAGATATCATTCATATAAATTCATGACCATACTATCATCAATCGAATAGTTTGACTGTGAGACAAATATTTTAGCTGTCAAATTAATAATAAACCTGCTAAAGAAAAGTGAAGCCTCTTATGACAATTGTTGCTTGGCCTTATTGGCACTTGGAAATACATCGACAGAAAACGTAGAATCGACCAGCAGAATTCCTGATGTCTTGGCTGTTGAGGTCTTCCTTGCCGAATCATTTCATGTGCTTAAAGCCCAGAATATGGAGAGTATAGATGTTATAACAGAATAGAAAGATAACCTGAAAAGGGTATATGACAAGAAGTGCAAGCCAAAAGTGGAGTTGTATGTGATAAGACAGCCAGTAGGTATGGCTTAGAAAGGATACGTGAGACATAGTTCGGTCCCCTGGTGTGATTGTAAACTAATGCAATGCACCAAGATCTTAAGTAATGAAAGACGAGCAAGGAAGTATATGGAGGAGAAATCCTGTACACGTAATTCCAAACAAATGTTGATATTCTGATAAAAAAATTACTTATAAGAATTGGATATTTTATCTTATTTATTTGTTAGATATTTTGTGTTGTGTTGGATGTGTTCATGTTCTTCCATTCATTGATTTGTAAAATAGTTGTTGAAGGGGAAGAGATTGCACATAATATGTTTTGTTGGGTTATTTCATTCATTGTTTAAAAAAACTATGAAAGTAAAAAATGTTTATTATAAATTTTCGCCATAAATATACCGTGGTGACAGGCTGAGATGAAAATATGTTGGAGAGAGGAGTGTATTGTTGAGAGGCAAGTTGTGTCGGGCAAGGATGTGAATAAATCCAGTCAATTGGAAACTAAAATATATGAGACGCAACATCACATTATGTGGCTTACGATGCTTTAAATCATTGAAATCCGTCACCCATACTGAAATATTTTATAAAAGTACAAAATTGTCTTAGTTAGTGTACCTAAGAACTAAACAAATTTCATTAACAAGTGTGCACGGCAGCTCATTTACTTTACTTCGATGATGTGGTTTTATCTCGTATCATTTAAGTGCTAACCTTTTGGGTTTGCCCATGAATTCCTGTATTTCATCACAGAAATTTTGCCCAATGAAAACGGTCACGCTTCACTAATGTACAAGTTGACCCTGCATCTTGCGTCTGGTTATGCAGTCTCTCACGGCTCAGCTCCCCTACTTCGAACTCTGTTGAATTTCATCATGTGCAGGCATCATCAACAAAACGATGATATATCTAAGATTCTCAATTCCACGAAAGGTGGGAAGTGATATGATAAATTCAACATTAGTTGTAATTGAGAGATTTTTCTGGTTATGTGATTAAGTTCAAAGGATAGGAATATTAAGTGTTGTAAATATTCTTCAAGAAGATTATTGGAAATAATTAACTCGGTGAATATACTGACATACATTTTGTCACTACATTCAAAAACGAGTCTGTCATTATAAGAAGTGCATACTGTAATGGTGACAGGAATGTTTCGCGAGTGAAAGAGAGGGAGCACACCTATGCATTTGAAACCTTATCCACGAGCAGCTTTGTTTGAAAAATATTTTGCACTCTAGCTGGAACACTGATGGAAATAAGAGCTGAAGATACGCATTTTTTTTATTTCTCTTCGTGGTGGAAATTCAAGTGTATGAGTGAAATGTAAAAAAAAGTCCAAAGGATTCACAGTTCAGGTAAACGCCTGGGGGATGAGATACAAGTCGCGGAGACCTCGGGTTATCGACGAATTGGAGGACCAAGATTACAGTGATTAGGCAACACGTGCAATGCAAATTTTCGGCACACTTTTTAAATAGGTATTCAGGCGATTAACACTCTTTCGTTGTAATCAATCTGGAAAATAAACAAAATGAGTTATTTGAAAATTTTCCCTATTTTATTTATGTAAAGTATTTTATACTCTATTTAATTGATTATTTCATTTGAAATTTAGTGTAAAGTTATTTTATTCGTATTTAAATAGAAATATAATACGCTTTCAAAGTGAAAATTCGGAAAAATTATATGTAATAATAAAATTGAAATGACTTCTCTCCGGAGACCCTTGAGACCTGACGAAGCGAGACCTAGGGTTATCGCCCCCAATTTTATCATTTCGGAAAAGCTAGGATCTCAAAGTACAGATCAGGTGGATCAGATTGTATTGAGAAATCCCTTCGCAATCCTCTCGAGAAAGTGAGGAATGTAGGGTGGATGGGAGTCGAGGACGTCGAAAGATAGGAGATGCAGTGGAATGGCCCGGTCCGGAAAGGTGCGTTCCTTGCGTCCGGATTGGGTTTAAGTGTATTTCGATGGGTGGTTTGAAGAGCAGAAGGAAAAGGCGCGGTTGTGTGTTTCTGTGCGGGTATAGGTCGAGGGAGGATGGCACGGAGTGTTCGAGGGGAGCGGAGCTGCTAAGCTCTTAAGGGCGGGCCTCAAACTAGGCGGGAGACGTATTTCCCGAACCTGGTCACATCCGAGGAAACTGGGAAAACTTCGCAGAGGTTCCGGGAGTTGAATCAGGGCGTGATGCACGGATGCGGGGAAACTCTTTCTCCCTCACCCCCTCCTCTTTCCACGTCCCCCCCCTCCCTCTTCAAATCGGCACCCCTCTGGAACAGCGCGGTCCCACTGTTTTCTGCCGAGATTGGTGCAGGGAGAGACTTAATCCCTTTGCCATCGCCTGCCTTCGCGAACCGGCTTACACACACGTAGGCATCTGCTTAGAAATTGCCTCGTGAAAAAAACGCCTTTGGGCGAGAATCGAATCAAGGACCTTTGGCTTGCCGAGCTAATGCTCGTTGCCCAGGATTCCAAATTCCCGAGTCAATTTTGGAAGGATTCTAGACAATGGATGTTCGGGTCGAATTTTGAATACCTTCATACGCTGGTAATTCCGGTGTGAGTGATGTGACAGTAAATGTGCTCAAGGATATTCGCTTGGTTCGTAAGAAGCCCATATTACCTCAAGAGTGCGATCCTTGATTGACTATAGGGGCTGAATGTCTTGCCTCCTTAGATTCTTCCAAAATTGCATCATGGATAGGAAGCTTGGGTAGCGTGATGTTCTGCGCATTGTCCCGGGAAGTAAAAGGTCCACGGTTCGATTCCCGGTCCATTGGGGTTATTTTCGCATAGTAGGTGACTTTTACGTATTTTCATCGCCGGCTCAGACAGAAATAGAAAAATCTCCAATTTTTCGCTTATGACGCGAATCTCATTGCTCAAATCAGAACGACAGTAGGGTATTGGAACGGAAAAAAAAGCGCAACGCCTGCTAATTCATCCATTCCGACTCAATCACATCGTTACTTATAACATGATTGGGACGCAGTGAAGTCTCCACAGCAAGCAATAATGAAAACTGTATTCTATTTTCATTCCTCAATTCTATCGTGTTCAGACTTGAGTTTTCGGCACAGTATTTGAAACGGAGACGAAATAAAATTAAAAGAAGTTTTATTTTTCGAGTATTGAACTCGGCCTGACATCTTGGTGTTTGTCAGCAGCAATTATTACAATAAGAAAAGTATTATTTCGAGTTTAAAAATGGTACAGAATGGTTACAGTATAGTTTTTAAATGATACCTACGCAATCGAGTGATTACGAAAGAGGAAGACGATTGCCAATATTTTGACTTACATCTAAGACATTTTACGTACTAAAATATCACTGGATTTTCAAAGTCGGCAAATATTTGAACGAGAAGAATATGCTCACCTAACAGGGTGTGAGCGTGATTTCTTTCTGAGATCAACAGCTGAAACTACGCGAAGTCCAGTGCTCAAAACATGAGTTAGAATTTCATCTGGTCGTAATTTACGTGATTCGTAACTTCTCAGAGATAGCTTTCAACATGGTCACCCTCAAATGGTTCGTGACATCTTTTACTCATATTCCTGGCTATTTCACGTCTTAAAAGCAGAACTCACGTCCCAAACCAATTGTTTTACTCAACATCGACGTTTATCTACACTTCTTACATGAAAATTGCCTAAATGTTGTCGCATTAATGGTGCCATATCCCGAAATATGCTGAAATGTACAAAAATGCATTGGGTTGACATATAGAAAGATTTATACCCCAGCGGGAACGGTTTTATAAATCTACCGGCGTCTCCTTAGTAATTCCTTAAAACGTACACACCAGTAAAAATCATATTTAATTTATGATAATGACTGAAGTGGTGCTGGTATAGTAAAGACGCAGGGAAATAATCAATGGGAATAGTTTTCAATGTGAAAAGAAGGTAGAAAAACTTAGCGATTGGCAAATAACTTCGAGCCCATGAAGCGCGTCCTTAGAAAGTAACTTTTCATTTTATAAAGACGGTGGATTAGAAATTTGAAAATGATAAATTACTCACCATAGGTTTAATCTTTAAAACTGAAGGAGATCTAAGATCCATTGAAGGAAATATATGCTCCAAGCCTATTAAATATCTGTATGCAATGAGAAATTTCTTTCTTTCAAAGCTGATCTGTATCCATTGATCGTCAATTTAAAGGTACGCATTAATTAGCATAAAACTGACGTAAACGGTTAAAGTTTCAGATAGAGTAGTATGAAGCCCAACAGGGTGTCAAATTTACGCAAGATATATAGGGACTCCTTCGATACTCTGCACTGTTTGCATTATTTTACGAAGATAGAGTAGAGAAGAATGATATAGAGCACATTGCTATTGTTCAGTCAATGTCATCATCACTCCCGTTTAAGAGTGGTCTCTAGATTAATTAATATATATTGTCCTCCGATACCAAGGGCATTGTTATTGACAAGAATTTCGGTCCCTTTCTAATCGTGGTGGGAATCCATTGAATAATCAGAGTCATGTGTTTCAACAAATGCAACTTTTGAAATATTTTTAGATAGTATCATACCGGTATAGCATCACATTTCTCCATAAAAGTTTAATGCAAATGTAAAACGAATGAGTAAACTTCCAACCGTAATGAGTAACTAGAATGAGTAAACTTCCAACATTTTAATGAAAATTCAATTTCTTATGCCCAATACTTCATAGTTCAGAAAGAAAAAATCATGTTTGCTCTCAATATATTTTTAGAACGATCAACTAATTGCGAATTGATCCCTCTTCTCCCTCGACGCCTTTCGGCCATTTTTTTAAGAAACAGGTTAAATCCTCTCACGGTTGGCAAAGTAGCGCCTCAGTCATATTCTCCTCGATGTCAGTGCTCGTAACTAAATTATCTCCTCTTGTCTAATTTTGGCCGCAGTCGCAAGAATCTCCGCGGGTCTAGTTCAAGATCGCTCGCGCATCACTGGCAGATAATTCATGAATGTAAGATGCTGCTCGAATTGTATCATTTCAAATGCACCGTTCTTTGAGAAAATCAGGGGAGATTTTTCTTGAATTTTCACCGAAAATGATGAGAAAAAAAGAACAGTTAACTGGTACGGGCTAAATTCACAGTGTTTTGAAACCATAAAATCAAGGCAGTTCTAGGAAGAGAGACACATTCTAACAGGTTTTTGATTCTCGGTCATACATTGGTCGAACTACTGATGCGGTGAAGGAGGTCATATATTTTTAAAGATACCTGAAATGCTGTTGAAAAATTACTCATTGAACTTTGAAACTTCAGTTTCTAATTTAACCTTATCTTATATTTATCAACAAGAAAAGGTCACCAGCTAATGGGAAATTTTCCAGCAGCAGCATTGATACTGATTTTCGAGTTACATATTCACAATTAACAACAAAATGAAAAGCTAAGCTATGTGAAGCAATACTGTGGACCAGTGGCTATAAACATTAAAAATAAGCATTTTTGAACTTATTCTAAATACCAGAAGCTTTGCGAAGTAATGCCAAAGACAAGAAGCAATGATAAAAATCAGAATAATCTTTATGTAATAGAATAATCTTTGTATAGAATTTAACACCAAATTCATTTTAATGTATCTGAATGGCATGAGGGCGAAGATCATGCTCAAATTCCACTGATTAATTTCAATGGAAGAGAAAATTCTCACCATATATTAATAGGCACGGGTACATTGCAGGTGCAGTATATGCTTCGGAGCTGTTTAAATTAGTGTTGCATGTGGGAGAATCGAAAAGTATGCATGCATTAAGAATATGACCAACGGAAATTTCTGCGTTCATACCCTTTTGGATGCTTACAAGCTGCCCAACAAATATAATACATTCTATAAAAAATAACGATGAATTCGTGGGCAAATTGACAGGAAAACGATGGTACTCTCCATTTCCTGATAACGATAGCTGGAAGTTTTCTGGTGATAGCAGTCACCTATGGCCAAGCGGCCAGGAAGATTGGGACGGTGCCCTTACTGGACTTTCATGTTTGAGCAGTCCGTCTCGAATGCAGTAGTTGCGAGCGAATGTGCATATTGCTCTTCATTTGATCGGCTCGAGTCTTCGGAGACAGTTGGAACGAGTTGACTACTTTGGCGTAAAGACAAGAATGAGAAAGGACGGGAGCCGCTTGAGGCCACTAGTACCAAAAAGAAAAAGAGGAGTAGGCTCTCAGTGTTGATATGTTGAAGTAATAATTTCCTGGCTAATACTCACACCTTAGTGATAATATTCCTTACGATTTTCAGCTCGTCGCTCCCGTTGGGGTGATTACGAATTGTGTGGATGTTACAGTTAACGAGAGAAGCTGGCGCGCTGTGACGCAGGATGAAAAATCATATCTACCTATATAATGCTTCACAGGCCACTATTAGTACATGAAAGTACACGAATGAAGAGTTACACATTGTTTATTGCCCTCAAAACGTACTGCCCTGGGGTAATCGTTATAATATTTCAAAAATTTGGAATCAAGCAAAAAATCGATCTACGATTGATGGCCGTGCCCTAGCTGCGATGTAGGTGTATCCAATGCTGAACTGGCATATACGGTGAAATATATTGAGTTGATATTTCGCGAAATCGATCGCACGGGACATCTATCCTCTCTAAACTACTCTGATAATAAGCAATTTCCTGCATTGTATGAAAATATCAAGCGATTTCAATATTTTCCAATACGCGGTTTTAAATAACGGATTATTAAATGTTTCAATGTCAATAGCGAGTGATATCATGTAATAATCGATGTTAGGCGGCACTTTGTGATACTTAGTACTCACTTTTACTATATGACACTCATAACATATGACATTCAACTTCAATCTGCGATATTTCATTATGAGATGCAGAGCTGAGACGGTATTCAATCATAGAAATGAGGTTAGGGGCACATTATGCATCTCTCATTTGCAGAGAATCTTGAAATGTATTTCAGAAAACGATGAGTTCAGAAAGCACGATGTCGTAATGCAATTGGGGAACGACACAAGACTGTGAGGAAAAAGCGGAAAAAAATAATCCTAAAAGATGGTTGTGTATGGATCATCTCAAAAAGTATTGTTGAACCATCAATTGACAACCTCGTGCAAATAATTTACAAAAACACCAAGAGTGTTTTATAAACTTCAATTACAAGCGACTGCTCAGGTATGACTGCTAATGTTACACAAGTTGACGATTTCTTCGATAGATTGTCTCCTGCGGAGTCTTAAAGTATAATACCTAGGAAAATTGTCTACCGTAGCTGTTATGACTGCTGTTTGAAAATAACCAATTGAAAATTTCTTAAAATGAACATAATCTTCAATCTTTAGTGATGAAAATTCTTTTCTTTTTGATTTGAATGTGTCCTCGTATTTTGTTTTTTGCTTTGAAATGCCCCTTTCATATGTTTAAATCAAACTGATTTGGGTGGTGAATTTGTAACTAAAATTGGCAGATTGAATCGTAATTGACGGCCTATTAATAATTTTTAAGGTGAGGGCGGATTTTGCAGTTGCAGAACCTAAGACGCCTATTTTCTGTGCCCATTACTGTCCGGTGCTTCAAATTGGTTTTATAGAATATGTTCTTATGCCAACGCATAATTATAGGTTTAGACTGACTTTGAGTTTTGGTCATCGAATCTGTTAAACTCTAGCTATGCCTAAAAAAATACTATTTTTTACATCATCATGCTCTAAACTGAAGTCGGTTTTCATATCTCAGTTTGCAAGTGCTCAAGATGTTCTACATCACAGCAACGTAACAAGCTTGACATATTCATACTGTTGGCACTTATCCCAAGTGATCATTTTATGACAATTACTAATTAGGACCAAGGATATTACGTGCGGAATTAATGATTTCTGGTAGTGCATTTTGCTTAATGGAAATATATTATCCAAGAAATAAAATTCTTGTTCTACATGTGTTTTTTTATATTTTATTTTCTCATTCGCTCTGCGTAATTTACTCCCAAGGAATAGAGATTCCACATGTAACTACGGCCAATAATTTGGAAACATTGATGTCTTCAGCCAATTCTATTATATTGTACCACCTATGCTTGTTTGATATGTTTTCAAAACATCGACGGTTTCCTCTGGTTGAAACTGTTGATAATTCCCGCGACAACAATTTTTCCTTCCAATTTGTAATGTAATGACCAGTCAAACTATCTAAACCCAATCCAGTTTTTAAACCTTTGGTGATCGATAAACAGATGGTAAGCGGAAATATAAACCCAGGCGATTTTGTAAGGAATGCAATGAACTGTGTGGAAAACTAGTTACCTAGTCATTATTTTAATTCACTAAAGATAGTTATATTATCCCTCGAAGTCATTTATCAGTGCCTTAATTCAATAGCTCATTTGAATTTTAGCTATTGAATTTTGCATCCATGTTTTTTGATAATTCAGCCCAGTCCATTAGTGCTCAAAACTCTCCAGATGATTTCGGTCGAACATAAATAAACTTATAAGTGCAATGAAAACATGGAAATGAGTACGAAATCGATTCTAATAACCATTTAAGTCTTGAGAGCGATGATTACTCAACGTCAGCATAATGCCTCGGTTAGTCTTATAGCGTCAAATACCAATTTTTTACCTTAAACATAAGGACTATTACACATATACTTATAGAGGTCTGACGTTGCACGTCGCACTGCTTCCTCCTCCCGCGATTGAAGTCAGAAGACCTCTCCGAGGCCCCATCGGCCCTTTTCAGCAGCCGACCCTCCCAGTCGCCCCCTTCCCTCCCTCCTCCCTCCCCTCCCCCCACATCACAACCTCCCCGAAACACACAACACTCCCACCCCCACCCCATTCCTCCCCATTACTACCCTTTCCATCCTCTGGGATTCTCTTTCTTTTCACCCGCCAGCCGGCGCCTTAACTTCCTCTCACTCGATTTCCTTCCACTTCCCCAACTTAAAGAGGGAACGAGGCTCTCTCGATCTGTTTCCAAGCATCAACCCCCGAACACTCCCCCACCCTCTCCTCCTCTCCCTCCTCCCCCCCTCCACCCCACCGAAGTAACCCACCTCACTCCTTGTAAAATCTCTCACACCCTAACTCCCCCTCTCCCCTCCCCTCCGCCCCAAAGACTCCTTTCCCCACAGTCACCCATTCTTCCACATTATCAAAGATTTATCCGCATTGCACCTGAGTATTTCTTGCCTGCCGCCTTCTTCTCTCTCTCTCTTTTCTACTTCCCTCTTCTCCGTGACTCTTCCCTCCTCCTCTTATTTATCCCTCTCTCCCCCATTCCCTCTCCTTCCTCGCTCCCACATCTCTCCCGACCGCCGAAATTTAAAGTCCCGCGTTGGTTTAGTGCCGCGCTTATAAAAGGCGCATGAGGACCCACGAGGAGGTATGGACCCATTCCGCCAAATTCCCCCTTCTCTCTATTATTCATTCCCTTGTTTTTATTCCCGTCGATCCGGACGCATCGCCTCCCTCGCCTCCTCCTCTCCTTTCCCCCCACCCTTTCTCCCTCTCCCCCCCATTCCCCCCTTCCCCCCCCCATCCCGTCCTCACCCTTCCCTCTTTTCCACCCCCCCCCACACACACACGCACTCTCGCTCCCACCGTCAAAGCCTGGCTTTCCTCGCGATTCCCACTCATTTCCTCTCTCGCTCTCTCTCGCTCTCTCTCTCTCTCGCAAAGGTGGGAGTTCTCCTTCACGATACGTGTTCGATAGCAGTTTTGCTGGCCGCGCCAAAGTCACTTTCTCACCCCTATAGGAGAGCAGCTCATCCCCTCCAACCCCGTTCCGCGGCCCCCATCGACGGACACCACTGCCCCACCCACCCACCCACCCCCATCCATCCATCCATTTCTGGAACCCACGCCACACGTGTTAATACACGCATCATCCGCCTCCTCTTCGCCGCTTTCACTATCTCTCTCCACTGCCTCCACTCCCACCTCCACTTTCCCGAAGCCGTCTGCTGAGAAGCGCACGCCGCGCTCACTGTGGCAGCCATTACTCTCACACCGAAAAAAAAATTCAGGTACATACCTTTAAAGGGGAATTTTAGAAATTCACCGAGAGCAAAGTCATTTACCTTGTCTTGACACAAACTCACCGTATTCATACCGAGTGGATCGACAAATTTCGCTCCCAAGGCATCATCTACTTCCACTTTTAGTTTCAAATAGGCTTCAAGCAGCAGTTCTCATATGTTATGACTGACTTACCCACTTTCATTTCTGCTCTGATAATGTTTCATTTCCCAATGCTATGAATGTACTACATGCTGATTAAATTTCACTGTAGGAAATAATGAATATGTTTAAGGATGGATGTAAATTAATGACATTGAATAAATTTTATTGAATGCTAACAAATAATTTGGATAACGTGCGATTTTACAGATTTTAGATCATCCAAAAAAAGTAGTTGTTTTTCTCAGTAGTTGCCCATATCCTCTTATGAACTCCCTAAATTCTCCTCCGCAGAGTATTTTCCCACTGGTTTGACCCCTATCTTAAAGGAACTACCCCTTCTCACGAGTTACTGAGCATAAAATAAACCCAAAATATTCCGATTCGTACGCACGTCGTTCCAGTTCACGAGATCATTGTCACTTTTAATCGCATGGTTATTTTCCAAAGTCGCAATTTACAGCAGTTAAAGGTAGTGGATTCTCTACCTGAATGCAAATAGAAATACGCCAAAATGCGGAAGAGATTTCGTATCGGAGCCATGGTGGAGATTAAGGGGGGACGAATGGACTGCAAAGCTCTGTGTGCAGAACTTGGTGACTCGGAATTGGACGACGAAAAGACAGCATCGCACTGCTGTCCTGGATTGGTGAAAGATAGCCGTCGGTGCGTCCTGCTCTGACACGCTGTCTTTCACCGATCCACTAAAGCAGTGCGATGCGGTCTCTTCAGATTTCAGGTCTTATTGTGGAGGCCTCAGTTGCCATACCTGCCGGCTAGAGTGAAGCCCACAGAAACAATCTTATCATTCTCCCTAGAAGGCCCAGCCTTGCAACAGTTGACGCGATGGCATTCTTCCCGGTTAAATTTTCCGGAGGTGTAGCAAAGGAATTTGCAGGGGAAAGGATAGACTGGAAGGCTCAAGTCATCGAAATCACCTTGAATTAGAGTGTGAAAAACGTTTGATAAATTGCGCTGTTAGAATGATAGTCTGAATGGAAATAAATAAAATCATAATTTAAGATACCTCTAGAAGCACATAGGGTAAACCTCTAATACTTATTAATGACCATGAACTTTTCTATTTCCACAACAAAATCAATTGAAGGCAAACATTTTTTTTTTATAATCCATTATTGAACCAGTAGAAAATGAAGGAATGAGTATTATTAAATGCTTTATTCTGCGTAGTTTTTCTGTTATACTTCCCTTTTAATCAATTCAGTTGACATTGAAATCCGTGTAAAATGAACTTCTACGCAAGAGTTCAAACGTATGTTGAAGCCTGAATTGTCAATATAAATAGTTACTTATTATTATCTACTAAATTAAAACTCGTTATTTTTTTATATTCTCGTTGATGATTAATCGGAGAGGTAGCTATCGGAGAGCTATTTCACTAAATTTTGAAAAGGAAAAAACGAACCTCGCCCGACTTTGGAGATCACTCCCGTGACCCGGAAATTCAGAGTTCCACGCTCTGATGACTGAACTGTAAGCTTGCGTGTGAGAAGTGCCCGATGTTCAACCACTCACAAATGCTTATCGGAGCCGTTAAAGTGTGATAGATGAACAGATTCACGGAGTCAACTAAATTAAAATGACTCTAAATCGGATTACAGATTCTTTAATCTATGCCTTGGACCTCATCATACACAGATAGGTGTCATGTTGTGATGATAAATGAAAAGGAAAATTGTGCCACTGTAAATAATTTCTACGAGAACTTTCAATGGAACAATTGAATAATTTGGACTATTTTTTCTGGACTTTCCTCTCTCATGTTAAATTATATTATCCCAACTCTGAGAGCGATGCAATAATGAGTCATTCACTTCTTCAAAATAAGTCCGAAAAGGAGAGTCCATTCCAAAGTTCTAATATTTCATTTATCACGATTACTTTGCTCGCATTATGTCCAGAATAATCATGTTCGGATACCTCCATGGAGTAAGGATACCTCCATACCATGGACTTCGCCTGCACGACATGGTTCTCAGCGTGGAAATGTATTCACTGAAATACAGACCGGATGTGCCATCGGAGGTATTATGCTCCACTCACTCTCTCTCTCATCCTTGGAATTCTAAATTTCAGAGCAATAACCCTTCATCCACAGCGCTCGTCGCCCTTTTCAATGGCAGTGCGCCCTTTCACTGTTTCTTAAACAGAAGAGTATGTGCCGCAATCCAGACAGAAGGCGTGATGCGAATATTTAATTAAGCTAAGCAGGTTTTCTTTTGGAAATTCGGCCTGTTTCCGATTTTTTAAAATTCTACTTAAATATTGACACCCATAATATTCCCTCACCAAATGAAGAACTTGAATTTGCTGCAGAATTTTGAAGCGGCATTTAGGGTACTTGGGTAGTATAAAATTGAACTCAGAGATGATGTGCCTTAAATAAAACTTACTTCTTATGCATGAAAATGTAATTTTTTCCAAAATTGAAAGATCATATCCAAAGTTAAATTGTCAATTATTCATAAATAATTATATGTAATAATAAATGATTCATAAGTTTTTAATAATACATAATTTTAAATAAATTTAATAAGTTATAAATAATTATTATTAAAAATAAATAGTTGAAAGCCGTAGTTATTAATTTGAGACCTTTCAAGTTATTAATTATTTGTATCCTTCTCAAACTGTGGCAGATGCCCATATGAAAGCTATAAAATATCTAGGAATTCCAGTAATGGCCAAGGAGCTTATATCGTGCAGATAAGGTCAAAATAAAGTGTAACATTTTTGTGAAAAAGGCATATCATGTTGAGACTCGTCATTTACTTGGAGTCAACTGAGTAATTTTTTAACAATGCTTAATTTTTTTCACGAAAAATCAATAAGAATGGTACCTGTGATGATACAATTAAGCATACAAAATTTTATTTGGACACTCAATGCAAATGGCATTGAATAACAATTCTGCATCAAGAACTTTGAGTCGAAGTTCTAGTTTTATTTTACATATCTATTCTAGTATGTCCCTGCGACACACTTCGTGGTAGGCAAGGCATTGGAAACAAGCGCAGCAGCAAAACGAGTATAATTTAGGGGCTGCTGGGCAGAGCTGAGCTTCGAATGGTTAACCATTCCTAAAATTTATGATGCCATCAAATAGACATGAAAAATAACAATAACTGAAATAGATTAAAATATATAAGCTTTTTTAAACCCAGCTCTTTTTGTAGCAAGTAAGTTTTCTATGATGTGGATTTAAACAAAATGTTATTACTGCTACAAACACCATTGAGAGACTATTAAATATCTGTAGTTATTTGCACAAGCTAATTTTTTTCTATTCGATCATGTCTGGGTCAATGAATTCCTATAGATATATGGATACGGTAGTAATTGATAGAAATATTGCATACAGTAGATATACTTCAACTCAAATTTCTCAGATTGAGGTCCATTATGATTCGGCCAACTGTGCCAACTTTGAAGTGTCGCAGGCAATGAAAATCTCTGATATTACTTTCTCAAGGTAGAATATTAAGCGGAAGAAATAATCAAAATCCATGTATGCGTCGGAAAATGAAATATAATACGTTCATTTGCACTAATTTCCATTTTAGCTCCCTCATATATGCCTCCTTAAATCAATTAAAAGGCTCTCAAAGCAGTCTATAATGACGAAAGGTTTTCCACATAACTCACGTTAAAAGTTCTCGCGTGACTTCTGGAGTAAATTAACGGAAATCGTTAAAATCCAATGTTCGACCCATAATTATATAGCCACGGTTGCTGTTTTTCTCATTATTTTGGGACTGTCAAAGCAAGCACAAAATATAGTTTTACACATTTTGCTTCCAACAATTGATTCGCTTACCGACCACTCACTCCCAATTACGGAGATTTTTCATCATTACGGTATATCTTAATTATTCATAATAACAAGTAACATTTAATTAAAATTATTACTGGAAATTCATTTGGTAATATGTAGAATATTTACAGCAAATTTCGATCAAATTAATTGCTCTAAAGCACTGACTTAATTCTCAATCAGGCAATTTTTATTCGTATAATATTTTTTCGCATTTACTATAACCTTGTAATCTTCTTATCAATTTTCATTTTTTGACGAGAAGGTTGTTAAAGGTTAAGTTAAAGACGTCAATATTCTGCTAGCACAATTCACTAAGGTCGAATACGCTTATTTATTAATGGTAGTATTCTATACTCTCCTTTGGTTTGCTTAATACAACAGTACGAAGATTTGTATGGAAGACAGACTAATTAGCTATTTTAATATCCTCAAAGCATTCTTTTAACATCTGCATTTGACAAATTACTCGGTCACATGAATTCAAACCATGAAAACATGATTTGACCAATTATGTTAGTTTAAAATTTTCCAGATTTACAGGACGAATGCAAGTAATTATTTTAGTACGTAAGCTTACTAAGAACTCAGTTTCAGGCTTGACTTGGTGTAATAACTCCAACGTAGAACGACATGAAAAAATAAACTAATCCTCATCAAAATTATTTATTTCACGTCCCAGATTTCGATGCTATGCAGCATCTTCAGGTGTTTGCTTTGATATTTTGTCCACCATGCAAATTATGACTGTTATAGTTAGATTAAAGAGTAACTAAAAAATAAACAACTTCAATCAAAATTACAATGAGATATCGGGAAATCAGTTTAAAAACATTAAATAAATTTTGAAAGCACGTTAAACACATGACTATACAGCAATAATTATAGAGAGAGAGAGAAGGAGAGAGTGAATTTTTATGTGAAGGGACCCAAAATGTCCTCAATGTGTCATTTAATATTACCGATAAGAAGTTTGATATTTCAAGTTTTGAATAAACGAGCTTCACAGCGAGTGATTCCCTCTCATTCAAGACATCACATCTCATAAAAACTAGACACCTTCTACTCCATAATACGTCGACTCTGCATCATGCCCTCGTCAGAACCAAACACACACAAGAACTCTAAACCATCAAACAAATACCCACCAACTAAACGCTCTGCACTAAACTGCACTAATACATAGGTACTTGATAGATGCAAACAATCACGGCGGCGGCTGCCAATCAGTGGCGAAGGCTACCAGTTTTAGAGGAGACGTCCTTAAATATTCAAAGGGAATTGCCCGAGGAAAAAAACGTGAGCTGCCTTCGATAGTGAATAAACTCTGCAGAATATGCTTAGGTGCAACGAGTATATAATTGATATCCTGCAAAAAAATGGAGTCTACGAATTCCATTGCAGCGACTGCTCGATAGATAATCATATTGGTCAGACTCATTGGACGGTCATTCCTCACCGGATGTAATGCAACGCAAATTACTAAAACTTGACGTCGCGAGTGAATTGACTGCGAATGGTGGGCGGAGACGAGGGAAAATTACAACCTTCGGCAGTTTGATTAACTTCAAGCAAGAACATTTATATAAGAAACATGTATTACAATTGAAAACAAGCCCCATTGGCTAAATACCGTAAACTTAATCTATAGAAGACGATCCAAAGTCACCAATCCAGCGGGTCCCTTCTCGTCCGCGGTCAGTTTCAAGAGAGGCCGGGGGTCAGCTGACCAACGCAGGAGTTGGGGGTGTGGGGGAATCCCTGTCGGAGGAAATGGCGCAAGCGTTGAGTCGGTCAGAATAGAGTGCACCAATATCACTTTCAGTATAAAAGTGAATTGATTCTTCCATCGCGGACAGCGAATGCGAGACAGCGAATTGCGAGGCCACGATGCGCGCGCGAGGGGGGGAATATTCGCGAACGGCGTTTGCGAGTTTTTTTGGCGATGAGTAGTTTTCCTGGCAGAGTTATTTTTGCAGAGTGGGAGAGGGGGCAATTTTGGCACAAGATGAGCACCTGGCCTGTTTCAACAATAACTAGCAGATGTGCCCGTTGATTCTTCACGGGAGGGATTTGATTAAGAGATATTATAGTAGATATTTATGTACTAAATATTATCTATTTTCTTTTTAATAATCTTAATTTTTTTACTTAATGAAACTTAATGAAACATTTCCCATTTTGGTGCTTAAGTTCAATCACTGTAGTTGTTCAGTTTTCATGCAGTTAATGTAATAATTAGCGGCAAAATTTATTCGATTGTTAATTTCATTCATATTTTTGAAAGAAATTAGGTTGAAAAGTGGTAAAAATGAATTTTTAATGATTTTTTAAGGGGTCACATTGACATGTTTGGAGTCGAATTGGACAGAAGGATGGACATCACTCAATTTTATGCATTGGAATAAATATCGGAAAGACCTCTGGTACCGTCGTGCAAAGTTGGAACATAGCCATGCCTCTTGAGCTCTTGGACTGAATTAAGGTTTACTAGGTGTAGTATCCTGGGACTCCTGCGGTGTGCAAAATTATTGGTAGTAAGTGATGTATATACTACGCATGTTGGTGCCCAAGCAATATACTACAGATACGCGTTGGTGCCTAATTATAAGAATCGTGCTTAACTCTGCAGATTTTGCGTAAAAGCCGTTTAGGGCACACAAGCAGGTTGGGATACAAAATACCCTAACCGAAATCTCGCTAAACTTTGGTCGTTGTGATCATTAAAAATGATGTAATTCTTAAAAGGCTCGAGCGAAATTTCCCGTTTACAGCTACTAATCAGGGTGCTAAGGAAATATTCTTTGCTGGAATCAGAGAAATAATGGCATTTTTGGAATCGAAAACTTACTGTTTTTAGTATAAGTATGTGAAACGTACAAGAAAATCGGATGAATGTGTATCTAGGGCAGCGGTTCCCAAACTGGGGGTCGCGGGCCATTCGGAAAGGGGTCGCGAGATGTATACAAATAATGGTGAACTATGTACTTAAACTTAGACGGCCACTGGGAGTTTTAAATTAAATAACTTTGTTTATTTACAAAATATCAATATATTTTACAGATTTTGTCAAAACAAAACAATCATTTAATAATTTTTATATCTAATGGTTAATACATTTTTAAGGATAAAAAGACTTCTTTAGTGAGAAACATGGGCCTGTTTTTTGTCAACAAGTTTCATAAAATTTGGCTTAGTTTTAGGTACACATGCAATAAGATCGTCTTCTACGTCCAGTCGATTTCTTGCCTTGGTTTTAATGTTGACCAATGTAGAAAATCCGAGTTCGCAGAGGTAGGATGTTGCAAAGGGCATGATGATTCTCATAGCCGCTGATGTTAAGCTTGGATACTCAGCTCTTCTTTGTAGCGAGAATTTGTCAACATCTTGGGTGCTGAAGGACAGTTGCAAAGTCTTGTCACAGGATAGCTCGATGAGTTTGTCATGAATCAGTGGGTTTAAGTCCGCCTCGTTCACAGCCTGCTCGTTGAAGGGGCTAAGTACCCAGTTCCAACCGGTGTGTTGATCCTCGGGAATGCAGCTAAGGATCTGCTCTCGTAGACCTTGCAAGTGAGTAGTAACCAGTTTGGACAGGTTGTCAATGTCGGGATAATCTTCATTGCTTTGATCAAGGGATGTGATGAGCTCATTTGTCAGTTCAAAGTTTTCAAATATATTCTTCTCAACCCTGGTTGACCAAGTGGCTAATTTCCTTAAAAACGAATTGACTTTGTCTTGTGCAAAAATTATGGTTTTGTCTCTTCCCTGCAAGGAAACGTTGAGATCGTTCAGCTGATGAAATATGTCCGCTAAATAAGCAAGTTTTAACAGCCATTCATTGTCACTAAAAAAACCGGCGAGATCTTTCTTTGCAACTTGAAAAAATCTCTTAAGCTCAGAGCGCAAAGCGAACACTCGAGAAAGCACCTTCCCTCGTGACAGCCACCTTGCCTCTGTGTGAAGCAAGAGGCATTTGTATTGTGCCTCCATTTCTTCGCATAACTGTGATAACAGTCGACACTGTAATGGCCGGCTTTTTACAAAATTAACCAACTTAACAGTTTCGTTCAACACTGTTTTTAGCTCAGTGGGCATGACCTTGGTAGCTAATGCCTGGCGATGCAGAAAACAATGAACCCAAGTGGCATTAGGCATGACATTTTTCATCCGTTTCACGAAACCGCTGTCTTTCCCAGTCATTGCTTTGGCACCATCACTGAAGATTGAAATACACTTCTGAAAGTCAATTTGAAGCGAATCGGTTGCAGACATGAACATTTTAAACATTTCTTCACCTGTTGCGTGGTCAGACAAAGGTTTGCAAAATAAAATGTCTTCTTCCACACTACCGTCACTCTCAAAGCGAACAAAGCACATAAACTGCGCCAAACTCGATACGTCCGTAGACTCGTCAACTTGAATGGAAAAGTACTCACTTTTCTGCAACTTTGTTTTCAACTGATCCATTATGTCTTGAGCTATCTCGGTAATGCGCCTTCCCACCGAATTGTTTGACCGAGGGATGGTGGAAAGCTTCTTAGCTGCATCCGGGCTGATCATAGTTGAAACCATATCCTGAGCAGCAGGTAGAATGAGCTCTTCAGCAATTGTGTGTGGTTTACCTTTCTTTGGTATTCGTAAAGCCACTTCATACGATGCTAGCAAATCACTTTTGCTCATATTATTTCCACTTAACTGAACTACTGAATTTTTCTGGTAATCTAAAGCAGTTAACTTACGTTCAAAAAAATCTGCTGGCTTATTTTTAAAACTGGGATGTTTACTTTCTAAATGGCGAATCATCTTGGAAGGTTTCATACTCTCGGCCGATAACAACTCGCTGCAAATAACACACTGTGGCCGATTTCCGAGCACCGTAAATCCATACTTAATATAACTGCCACTATACTTTCTCACCTTTCCCCTCTTCTGTTCATGATGATCATGAGAAGTCGAAGGCCCTGCACGCTTAACGAACTTATCCATAGTTAAAACAAAATCAAACAATACGCGAGCGAACAAAACACAAGACACGTACGTGGCCACTGCTCAACTCGAACTGGATGCTCCCCACCCCTCCGCCTACTGCCTCTGCCATAGCTAGCCCCTCCAACTCTGTCCGCCTTTGTTTTGGACAAATTTCTCCCCCCCCCCTCACAGCCAGCTGCGCTCTCTCAGCCCCTCGCTGCTCACCACGCTGCAAGTTATTTTTAGGGGGTCGCGGCTAAAACGTATGGGCTAAAATGGGTCGCGAAAAGAAAAAGTTTGGGAACCGCTGATCTAGGGCATTCCATTCTGACTTCAGAACCCCTGAACGTCGGGGACCCTTCTTACCCTGAGGAATACCGGGGAAACATCTATCCAGTAGATACGCCGGGAAATCCTAAGGTCTTATCTATATCTTAAGGTCGAATGTAAGAAAATCGATTTCAAGAATTAAATTTGATATGCTTTAAGCCATCGGATACTGACATTTTCGACCTTATATCTTGTGTATAAATAAATTTAAAAGGAAAAAACGAAACCTCTAAAAATAAATGATTTTCTTATGGGAGAAACACTGCCCATCCCGGGGCAGAGGTTCTGAGAAATTTTTATTAAGGCCCATGCTCAAGGTAGCATACAAGCTGGAATCTGAATACATCGTGAAACAACATAGGAGAGAACATGAAAATAATGCATTCACGCAGTGATGTTTCTTTAATATCCTAAGTATGTTCATGTGAGGATGGAATTCCTGTTCACTGCGTGCAGTATTTTTCTCAAATAAATAAAAATCTTTTGTGAACTCCTATTCCACAGGTATTTTCATGCATTTTGTCCACATTATCCAATCCTAAACTTCTCAAACACTCGCCCGCCTCAGACTGGGTCGGATGTTTTGTTTACATTAGATCGTCTTCTATTTTGGAGTGTGCCACCATTGGCCACCGGGCATTAGTGGCAATCGTACCACGATGTTTTCATACATATCACCACCACCTTGCCATCACCGGGTGGTGGCGCTTCACCTGCCGATTACAGAATCGCAAACTGGGACGGCAGGTGAAGTCCATCACCGGTAATAGACATCACCCGAGCTACAGAATACGACCCCTGGTGTGGAATCAGCTCGTGGAGTTGGTTTGCACAGTATTTCGCATATGTAGATAGAAATGCATTGCTATCATCAGTAAGGCAAAGCTTATTTCCGGAAAGGATTATCATCAAAATGTTGTTGCATGTCAGTGAACATTGACTTCCAAATTTAAATGAAATGACCATTCCCTGTACATTTTTGGCGGCTTCGATGACAGGTAAAGTGGTCCCTAATCGCACAGAAAAAAAAGTCCCGTTCTCATAAAAATTTCCTCCATAATTTTTTACACCTAAGATTATTAAAGTCACTAATAGTACTCAAGGGAAGGTACTTTACACTCCCGGATACTATTTTATGGTAACCTTTTATGTGACTCCTGAGTAAAAAAAACGATTGAAGCGAAGTTGATGATCACTTAGTCCATCGTGGTTATCCGAGACTTCCAAAGGCGCAAGTGGAAACCCAGCGTAGTTGACGCCTACGTTTGTGTGGACACATGCGACACTTCTTTGCTGACACTCATTGTCAGCCTCGACACGAGAGTAGCTAGCCTAAAAAACTGCACTTCTTGCAGACGTCATATACTCTACTCAAGACGCAAGTACTGTGTGTTGGCGTCGCCGTGTACATGCACCTTTAGTCCTTAAATACGTGAGAATGAGAAAATAATTACATTAATTAAGGAACACGAAGTATCGTTATTTATGACTGACGGTAAAAAGTCATAGAACAATAAGAACGAAGGTGTTCTTTTTCAAGTTTTTCCATACAATTATTATTGATATTCTATTCCGTTTCATTTCAGCTGAAACTGCGAAAATCCGAACTGCTTATGGTTAACCTCGGAATCCAAGCAAGCGGGAAGGGGCAGTATCCTTAAGCTTAGCGGACCGACCAGGAGTTAGTGTGTTGGGATATGTGTTCACAGTGTGATTGTATGTATCCGATAGAGTCACGCTAAAATTTGTGAAATATTATTTCTACACTGCCAATGATAAACCGTACAATTTTAAAGGCACATTAATATGACTACCGGTTTCATCCAACAATGAATATCATCTAATCACCTTATGTTGTAAACTATTCCATTAAACCAGTCGTCTTGTTATAGACCATGTGAATTAGTCATACTATTCTACATTACTGTTGCTTGGTTTTATATCGCAGAGTGAAAGTAAAAAATGAATCTACTTCCCCTCTGAAAAATGTATGTGCGAGGACGTATCATGTCAAATAATCTCGTGCAGGCCTCATGAGTTTAAAAACTCAGGACAAACTCGGAATTGGAATGCAATTTGGGGTTTGTGGCTTATCACTGGGCGTCAATACTTATGAGGAAGAAATATAAAACGGTTGGCAATCATTTTCTTTTCGCATAAATTGCAGAAAAGATATGAGAAAAATTAAACTTGTTGATGAATCAACACACATTCCTCCTATCAGCTGACACTACAATATCCTTCAATGTAAAAGGATTCAATCTACGAGACGCCAAATAAATAAATAAATACCCAATAGTTACGCGCGGGAAATCCTTTATGAAACAGGCTATTTGGTCACTGGAAACACGGGTGGCAGTCAGTCTACCCTAAAGTTAGAGCAGTGACCGAGTACAGGAATTCACTCTGTGCTTGGTTCCGTAAGCATCTCTAGACAGGATATGTAATAGTGAAAATATCCACTGGATGTTATACGTGGTGTACGGAAAACCTGATATAATCTAACTTATTAGAATCATTCTGGATTGAATCGACTTAAACGGATTAATCAAGCCGTATTCTGACCACATTGAGCTGTTTATTGACCCCTGCGAACGCCGACTACTCTTATCAACACACATTTATACAGCAATTAGTTTCTCGCTAAGCAAACCTGCTGACATTTGCCTCTCCCTTCTGCACCCAGCTGGGGCTGCTGCACTGCAATTTCCCTCTTTTAACCCTCGGCCATTTGAAGCCAAACAAGGGTATTTTTTTGAGGATGAGTGGGCGTAAAAGTTATCTGGATCTCTAGGATAGCCTGTCTAATGCGGAAGATATGAGAATGGGAGCAGGAGGGAAGACGGAGAAGAGAGAGGGATAGGGAGATAACGGACTCGGAGTTCCCCGGAACACTTCAAGGGACGGAAATGAGTTGGGAAATTAATGGCGGTCAATATGGGGATGCTAAGAATCCAGGGATGGGAGGAAAAAAGTCTTCACCAGCAAAAACTAGCAAAAGTGCAACTCTTAAATACAAAAACGCCATGTAATATGACGACGTGGAGTTTGCGTAAAAGCTTATGTTTCTAGCGCGTAACCCGTATTTGCACCAGCTGCAATTCAAAGTTGAGGCGTCGCATACATTTCCATAATGTGGATACAGGCATCCGTCATATTTTGGCAATAATCCCTAAATTCTCCTCAGGGTGAACGGGGTGGAGTTGTGCTTGTTACGAGAAATAAGCGGATGGGAATTGCCAAAATTAATAGAAACGATAGAGTGAATCATTTACCCCACTGGTAAGGAGTATCACTGAATTTATTGAAGATAATGAAAGCGTTATCAATAAATGTGTTCACGTGAAAGTCAATTTTTGTGTATATTAAGTATATTCCTGTGTCGCTGACGAACGGCTAAAGCGATTATATTAAAATGTTCGACTCACATACGTGATGGCATTAGGGAAAATTTAGTTAGCCCAAAAGTGGACATGCTAGATAATAGGGTCACATGCAGCTAGATGGTTAGTATCTACATAATAAGAAAGGGATGATTGGTTGTCATTACATGCATCATGCACTACAGACTACTCTAACTATATTTCACCTACCTATCCCTTTGCTACGCTGCCTATTGTTCTCTCTTATAGTATGAGGGAAAAATGACATTTTAAATCTATCGGTACGACAATCTATCTCTCTAATATTGTTAATATGATCAAACCTAGCATAATATGCAGGGGTTCTTACTATATATCTAACGTCATCTGTAAACAAATCGGTTTCGAATTTACTTAAAAGGTTTAACCTATATTTTAACCTGCGTTCTGATAGTAATTCCCATCCTAGTTCTTTCATTAAACTCGTAACACTTGTACAATTATCACAACGGCCTTTAACAAATCTAGCGGATCTCCTTTGCACACGCTCTAATTCTTTTATCATACCTTCCTCGTACAGATCCCATATACTAGCGGCATATTCTAAATGAGGCCTGACAAGTGTAAAATAGCTTCTTTCTCGTACTCTCTCATCGCATTTACCTAGAACCCTTTTAACGAATCCTAATCTACGGTTTGCTACACTAGTAATTTCCCTGATGTGTTTCCCCCATGACATGTCTTCAGTGATGGTGACGCCTAAGTATTTAATAGATTCTAAGTTAAATATTTTCTTTTCTTTGATGCAATAATTATTCCGAAAAAAGCCATTCTTTTTCCAGTTAGTCATAGCCATAGTTTTTCCAGTGTTAGTTATATTATAAAAGCCCCAGGCCAAAAGAGTCCAGACATGAGCTCTTTGGTGATTATATAATATTGTGGCCCAAAATCACTGCGCCATTTTGACGTCGAAAGGGATGAATTGACGATCCAATTCTGATATTCTGATAGTTGACACATGAAAGAACCGGGGAGAACACAGGACACATTCCAAATGTTGTTAGGGCCCTAAAAGGGATCCTTCAGAGTTCATCTACAGCTACATAATACCCTGCGAGCTGCCTCATGGACGTGTGGTGCTAGGGGGTGCTAGGTCTCCAACCGTGTAAAGATGTAAGTTTTTGGGAGGTGAAATGGTGACATGTATTATAGGAGTGTATTTAGTGGAGCTCAGTTTTTATTGTGACCGTTTATTGTGCGCGGAAAGAACCAGTTTTTGTACCTCTCTATTCGGCAATGTTTTGTACCTCTTATTTTATCGCATCTGTCAGACCTAGAGATGTAGTGTGAAGTCATGATAGTGTAGCGGTTGGAGCCGACTGAAACGGAGGGAGCCGAAGTCGGCAGGCGCCCCGGGAAATCCCAGTTTGAATGGAGGGGAGGGGAGACCGGAGAGGTAGCGGACCTCTGCGGGGAAAACCTTTTTGTAAAGGAAGGAAAATAAAGGCATTCTCGCTTGGGCGTCAGTGTGAACAGGTCGTTTTCCTTACCAACCCTTGACTTCTCCAGTGAATCGGCGCTACATTGCGCAGTCGGTAGGATCGTGGTCCGATCCGGGTATTTTCGCGTGCGGTTCGGCGGCGGCAACCACGATGAGCATGGAGAAGCATGGTGGTGAAGGGGACTGGGGAGACGGGATCTTTCAATTTGAATTCACGGTAGCAGATAATTATAAGTGGCCCGAGGAGCAGAAGACGCTGTACTTAGGGCTATATCTCGTGGGAAACGCTCTCTCCACGTTTCGAGATCTTCCTGAGGAAAGCCGGACGAATTTTGTGAAGGCGCGGGATGCATTAGGGCAGCGTTTCAGTCCGATGGCCGCGAGTGAAAAGATGCGATTCACTCAAAGGACGCGTACTTTTTGGGATTAGGTGTAACATTTGCTACTCTCAAGTCCGTGGGCACTACGTGAACTGCTAATGATTTGGTAAATATTAATTCTAAGTAAGGCCCTATGTCTGATGCCAATGTTTTATATACGCGAGCAGGAATTTGATCTGGATCGGGGATTTGTTGGGGTTGATATTTTTTAGCTGACATTCTATTCCGGTCCACACCCTTTGGGTGGCTTGCAGGTTATGACGTAGATGTAGCTCAATTCAATTATGCACCTCTCCATGGGACTATCTCTATCGGTTCAAACACGCAAGACCCTGGTGGTGAAGATTAAATGGATGGATAAAATGAGTAATTATGTAGTCTGCAGAAGAGTAGAAGAAGAAAGGATCCTACGGAACTCAAGACACAACAGGATAACCGGGTGGATGAGATACACCCTAGATTAGATTAGATTAGGCTATTGGTGGAGTTCCTCCGAGGAGGACCTAGGGCACCTAGACCTATTGGTCCTTTGTGCTAACCACCATGACTTGGTTACCCATGGAGTCCAATGGCCTTACTGAAGGCCAGCATATCCTCTATGGGGGTAACCCTGATTTCAGCCGGATCGGGAAACGGGGATCCTAGATGTCTTATTCTAGTCCTCATCAAGGCAGGACAGTTACAGAGAACGTGTGATGTTGTTTCGTCCTCTTCTTCGCACCATCTGCATCTGGCAGAATCTGCTAGCTTCAAAAGATGAAGGTGCCTCATGACCTGATAGTGTCCAGTTACGTACGTAGTTGACCTCTGTTCAGCAATAGAAGTCTTCTTGCCAGTCCTGGTTTCGGTCCTCCAATAAAAAGCTTGGCTTGTCTGAGCCCTTGTATGTTTTGCCAGATCTCAGAGTGGCGGGCAAGGCCCCACTTCTTGATCTCCATGATTCCTGCTGAAGGTGCGATTGGAATATGAGGCTCTGGTCCCATGGGTGTGTGGTTTGAGCCTTCTTTTGCGAGTTGATCCGCAATTTCGTTTCCGGTGATACCCTCATGTCCGGGGACCCAGAAGAGTTCGACTTTGCCAAGAGTGTGTAGCGAGTTAAGCACTTCACGGCATTCATGAAGGAGTTTAGAGTTGCACATTTGTGATGCTAGGGCCTTTAAAGCCGCTTGGCTATCGGTGCATATGTGAATTGGTCTACCCTTGAGACCTGATTCCTTGATAATGTGTGCGCACATTAGTAAAGCAAACACCTCCGCTTGAAAGACTGTAGTATGTTTTCCAAGTGAGATGGTGATCCTCTTGGCTGGGCGCTGGCAGTAGATCCCAGCCCCTGCTCTCCCTTCCTTTTTGGAGCCATCGGTGAACCACACCTGGGCTCCATTGTGGGGATCTTTGTCTCTCCCTTTTGTCCACCACTCCCTATTTGGAGTATGGATTTTAAAGAGTGGAGGTGTATTGTAGAAGAAGGTTATCATCGTATCCGATCCCATTTCAACAATGGGGCTCGACTCTCTGAGCTCCTGCCATATTTTCCTGTGTCCGGACAGGTTTCCCCTGTCGTTCCACTGACCCTGTCTTTTAAGACGATATGCTGCAGCCCTGGCCTGTTTCTCTACCTCCACGTTTAGTGTAGCAAGACACAGTAGGGTCTCCATAGCCAGTGTGGGGGTGGTTTTCATTGCCCCCGTAATTCCCATGCAGGCCATTCGTTGCAGGTGGTTGAGCTTCTTACTTGCGGAGCTCTGTCTTGTTTTCCTCCACCAGACTAATGAGCAGTGTAAAAAGCTGGGCTTCACCACTGCAGTGTAGATCCAGCTGATCGCTTTTGGTTGGAGTCCCCATGTTTAACTAGTGCCCTCCTACAGGTCCATAGGCAGGCACACGCTTTCTTGGCTTTTGCCTCAAGGTGTTCTCCCCAGTTGAGTTTGGAGTCCAGAGTGACTCCCAGATATTTTACTGTGGTTGAAGGTTGCAATATCCTTCCTTGTATCGAAGGAAGTATTAGGCCTTCTCGTTTCTTCTTGTTGGTAAAAAGAACAAGTTTTGTTTTCCCTGGATTTACCGTCAGCCCTGTTTGATGGCACCAGCTCATCATTCTATCCAAGGCTTTCTGCATAAGTCCAGAGATGGTGCTAAGGTACTTGCCTGTGATGAGAATCACTACGTCATCCGCATACCCTTGTGTATAGGCACCCGTTTTGTTTAGCCTCGTGATAAGTCCGTCGACCACCATGTTCCACAGCAGTGGGGATAGAACTCCCCTTTGCGGACATCCTCGAGTCACGGCCACCTCCATCGTGCTCTCTCTCAGAACAGCCTTGACTGTTCTTTCTTTTAACATTAGTCTGATCTAGTTGACAATGTGTGCATTGACTCCATGTCTCCTGGCTGCAATGCAGATCTGTTCAAATGATGTGTTGTTGAAGGCTCCTTCCAAGTCAAGGAAGGTGCCCAGACCAAACATCCCATGTTCTAGCACTCCTTCTATCCTGGTGATAAGGTGGTGGAGTGCTGTCTCTACTGATTTGTTTTTTTGGTAGGCATGTTGGTACGGGTGCAGGGGATTGTCCTTCAAAGGTCCCTCCCTGATATGCCTGTCTATTATTTTCTCCAGTGTTTTCAGCATAAAGGAGATGAGGCTGATGCCACGAAAGGAGTCAGCTTTGGTGTAGTCAGTCTTTCCTGGTTTGGGGATAAAGACGACTTTAGTGGTCCTCCACTTCTTGGGTACATACCCATATGCGAGGCATGATCGAAAGATTCTGACTAGTGGTAGCCTTACCAGGTCCTGTCCCTCTTGCAGAAGTGCTGGGAAGACTCCGTCTTCGCCAGCTGATTTGTATGGACTGAAGCTCATTATTGCCCATCGTGTAATGTTGTATGTAATGATGCTGGAGGCCAGTCTCCACTCCGTCCTAGTAGGACGATAGAGAGGCCTTCTTTGACGCATCTCGACCTCCAAGGAGCCTGGAAAGTGTGTCTCCAGCATTAGCTTTAGTGCTTCCATGTCTGATGACGTGAATTCACCAGAGGGAAGCAGAAGAGACCCCACCCCTGCTTCCGGGTCCTTTGAAATGATCTTGTTGCATCTTGCGAGTTGTGGAACATCTTCCACAGTCTTACAGAAACTTTTCCAAGATTCTCTTTTCGAGCGCTTAATTGTCGCTCTATATTTCCTCTGGGCCATTCTATAGTTTTCCCAGTCCCTGGGTGTAGATGTTCTCTTCGCTTTGTTGAAGAGCTTTCTTGTCTCTTTCCGGATGTTCTCTAGATCCGCTCCCCACCAGGGTAGCTTGCAACTTTCCTTCCTGGTTTTGATGGGGCAGCTGGATTCATAGGATGTGATGATGCTGTGCTGGAGAGACTCCACAGCAGCATCTATGTCATTTACGTTCCTGAATTTATGTCCTGGGGCTTCGGACAGTAACTCCTGGAGTGTGTGCTTATACTTGCCCCAGTCCGTTGATCGGGGGTTTCGGTATGTTGTCGGCCTGTTAGTGGCTTCTAGAAGAGTGAAGTATATGTGCCGATGGTCAGAAAGAGAGACTTCATTCGACACTATCCACTCAGTCACGCCATTCACCATCTGATTGGTGCAAAGAGTAATGTCTATCACTTCTTCCCTAACTCTGTTGGAGAAGGTGGGTCGTGATCCTTTGTTGAGTATATGCAGGTCTGTGGACATGAGATACTCAAGCAGGGCCTCTCCCCTGTCATTGGTGTCCTTGCTTCCCCACACTGTATGGTGCGAGTTAGCATCACACCCGACAAGGAGATCCCATTTTTTTGACTGGCAGAATCTTACCAGACGCTCCAGTTCCTCTGAAGGTGGTGGTCCTGGTGCATCATATGGTAGATATGAGGAGCAGATCACCAGCCTCCTCTCTTCTTCGCCAGCCCCAAGACTCAGCACAGCTGCCGCTTGGTCCCTGGTGGTGAATTCGGGCAGATGTATAGCATTCAACCCATTTACAAAGATACATGCTCTAGGTCTTTCGACCGAGGTGCAAAAGAATACTTTACCCTTGGTCATGCTAAATCCCCTGATTCTACCCTGGAAAGCCCAGGGTTCTTGAATCAGAGCAATCATAATCTTACCTTCAGAGAGGATCCTTTGCAGGACCCCCGATGCAGCCTTACTATGTTGGAGGTTGACCTGTAGGCAGCGGATGCCCGCCATCTTGGTCTGCTTCCTTCGTTTCGACCTCTATTGTTGAGGTCGTTGGGGTCTCCTCTTGACCATCCGCCTTCCCGAGGAACGTAATTTCGGCCCTCTGCATGTCGACGTTTGCTCGGAAGTCCGGACTTGAGATGAAGGTGGCGGAGGGCTCGTCTACTCCAAGGACGAACCTCGTCCCACGCTCCACCTCCTTCCTCTCATAGGTTCTCCAGAGAGAAGTTTGAAGTCCTGGGTTGGACCTCTTCATTCTCTCGATGAGAGTCTTGGTGTCCGGTTTGCTAAATCCAGGGACCCACACCATCATTCTTCTTCTCCTGATAAGGCTGTTGGCATCAACCACCTTCACGATGGTGTCGCCAAACGGTCCCATTTTTCCTACGGCCTCGACCAGCCAGTTGGCTGAATAATCGTTGCCGCAGGCGAATTCTACCGCCCCATTGGTGAGCCTGTTGGCTTCAAAGAGTGGGATCTCTTCCTCTGCAGGAATCGTATCCCACATCTCTTCAAGCCTCACAATTGCAATCCTGTGCCATTCCTCAGTCATCATCACCTCCGGGTAGGAAACCGGCACGATTGCCATCTTTTTTTAAGTTCTTGGTGACCTGTGCGTAGGTGGAGGTCCTTGGTTTCTTGGCCTCCTGCGCCAAGTTCGTTGGGGTATCACCAGCTGTCCTCCCCCTTTTTTGGGATCCACCTCCAGATTTCTCGGCGGAGCCCTCTCTTTTCTTTGGTGATCCACCGATGGCTTTCACGCCTTCGGTGGTCAAACCTGCCCCCTGTGGCAAGCCACCAGAGGCTAAAGCTCTTTTGGCGCGCCGTTTCTCGTTCCTCCTTCTCCTCTTGGCTGCGCCGCTCCCTTCTTTCCATGTGGAGAGCTGCTCCATCTTGTTGGAGATGCTCCCCAAAGTAATGGTGGAGGCGCCAGAGTCTGACCTGGGGGACCCTGGTGCTGCCTTCAAAGTTGACTCAGAAGAGTCTGAAAGGGGCTCGCCCTGCTCCACGGATGTGGAGGGGTAAGCTAAGGGAAGGGAAAGAGAGGAGCTGCTATTGGAAGCCCCAATGGGGCTTGCCAACAGAGCGTCCTCCAAGGAGGAGGTGATTGGACTGACGTCCTTGGATTGAGGTTGCTTTTCAGCAACCCCCAGAGAGTTTTGTTTTGATTTATCCATGTAAACTCCCACGAGCAGCTAGGGAAGTAAACGGTCCACCCACACAGAGCCCCGCATGCATGGGTAAGGCTAAATAAAACCGGAGGTCGCCCTGTATCCGGAGTTTCCCCGCTAACGACTTCTTACCCTCCGCCCCGCAGACGCGGTCACCGTCGGCGCGAGGAGCAACCTTGGTGAGGGGAGCAGTTTATCGACCAGCCAGGTCTAGATCCGTCATGTTCTGCGAAAACCAGGGGCACCTCGTGGAGGATGTGGCTCTTCACCACGCATGACGATCTTGGTGGGCAAAGAGCTTATTCAGCCCTTAGTTCCACCCTGGGATCACACATCCCTCACTCCCGAGATACACCCTAAGGATGCAAAAGAATTTTTGAAGAAAATGATTGACGGAAATGCACCGAAAGGAAGGCGAAGTGAGAAATTCATGAGACAGATGAAGGAAAGGTTTATCAGAAGAAGCACGAGGTAGCTTGAAAATTAGCATCAGACACTGACGGATGGAGGACTGCAGTCAACCATCTTAGTGGTGATGACGACCAATGATGATGTCAATGTCAATTTGCAGGAGGGTTTTTCACAAAGTGCGCATATATTCGACTGAGTGAGTGAGCGAGGGCGAGCGAGAGAGTCCTTCATTTACCGGTACGACGTCCATGGAGATACATATGCCGCCGATGCAATCCTTTCTCGCACTCGAGGACCAAGGCAAGATAAGAAGAGAGAGAGAGAAACAAGGCGACACTTGGAAAGTGTGTACACCTTTGACAACATTTCGAAACGAAGTGAGTTTTTTGGATAATAATCGCGGATTTTCCAGCTATTCCAACGTTGGGGCATTTTTAGACACGCTTCATCTAAAACATCAACAGCAGCAATGATATTTTTCCTGCATGCCATATAATAGGCCTACTGAGCCAAACAATTTCAAAATATCCGGTGTATCACATTTATGCCATTCGAAAGCAAAGCCGAGAAATAATTGCTGTTTCAATTTTTGTTTGAAACTATGTAAATCGCATTTTATTGACTGATTGAGTAATAATAATGGTAACCTAATAAAGAAATGTTGACAAACCTTGCAACAGGAGGGAAAATAGATGAAGTGATTTCCGGATATCACTTTATAATCCACTGATCTATATGGAAAGTGTGCGAGAAACACGCATTATAAATGCACAGGGAGGCACTTAGGGAGTGTGTAAAAAATTATGTTCTCTCAACATGATCTAGATCGATATACATATGCACTACCCTTCGAGCCACATGTGCTTGTAGCAGTGCGAGAACACCAGCCGCGTAAAGGTGTAAGGGATAAGGTTTTGGGAGGTAAAATTCTGACGAGTATTTTGGGAGTGTACCGAGTGGGGCTCACTTTATATTATGGTCACTTAATGTACGTGATACGAATGAAGTTTTGTACCTATCTGTTCGACAATACATCTCTCGTATTTTATTTTCTTTGTTCAAGTAAACAACGGCGGTTATTTATTGCGCTTCACGTTTTCCATTTCCTTTTTTTAATAACAGTACTTGAAGGCATTGAGCGGGAGGAGGCACTCGATCTTCGTGAAAAACTTATTCCCCGCTAAATGCAAATATAAATGATAAAGAGAGATATAGCTGCAGGGTTCAATCTATTCGTGGATAACCGTACGACAGGATCGCCAAAGATGTAGCTTCGGCGATGAGTCTTAATTTCCATCAGTTCCTAAATACATTGGAGAGCTGTCCAGCAACCAATCCCACGCTGCCATTACCTCCTCCCACGACGCTCTAGCCAGCGTTCGCTTCCCGGATTATCTCCAAGACCCCTCCCTCTTCCCCCCCACATCCAAACACAACACAACCTGTGACTCTTCAGCCACTTCTCTCTCCCTCACACCATACGAATTCATGTATGTATAGAGTGGAAAGTAATGCACGTGCACCTGATGATGCTGCTCTGCGGCGAAAGCGGTCTTGTCAATAAACCTATTTGCATGTGGAATTCCAGTTTTAATTCGTCTATTTCTGATAGGGATTATGACACAAACCTCAGCTGAATGCAACAATATATTCATTTTAGGAATTGAAATTGATGCAGGTTTATATTTTTCTGAGGTGAAGAAGGAAGTAACTCTTTGTTATCGCGAACTACGAGAGAAAGGCCGCGAAAGCTGATTGTTTCAATTAGTCATTCTCGGAGTAGAATTCTTTTCTAGAGTGGTTTGTTTTGGAGGTTTCCTTTCAATCACTTTAGAATTTTATTTACAGAAATTATAAATGCTGGACAAATAATGTTATTGCGCATTTGATTCAAACAAAAATCAGAGGCTACATTTTATTCATTTCATCCCTCTCAGCAAATGGGCTCCTAATATTAAAACAAAGAAGCCTAACAGTGCTCCGGACTTGCCAAACTTTTCCCATCAGCCAGTACATCTACGCAAGAAACTTTTTTTGAGTTCCCCTCCTCCTTTAGTGTGGGCGTGCTCCTCGACTAATATGTGTAAACCGCTCTGCGCACACTCCTTGTTTACCATCCTCAGTTATTTCCCTGATTTTAATGGTGAGATCATTCCAAGAGGGGTCAAGAGGGAGAGGTAGAGGGGGGAGGAGTTGAGTGAGGGGGGGTGAGAAGGGGTTGGGCGGGTAGACGGAGGAAGGGGTAAGGGTGTAGGAAGGAAGGGAGGGTTGAATCGCCGCTGTGTCCAATCCTCAGTGCTCCTCAAATCCCTCTTCGCATCCGCCAAACGCTCCCCCACATCCCTTATTTAATGAAACTCTCCTCCCGGATACTACTTCCCTCTCCCTAACGCTACGCTATTAGCGGGCCATTGACCCTCAGAGTGAACAATGCGATATTAATTTCTGATTCTTTTGCAGCTCTGACCTCTCATATTAAAGTACAAGTAAAAATATTCTCTGAACTCTGGATGCAACAGAGTAACAATATCATTCATTAGTGTGAGGCAGGTAGAAAAAATATGTAAACATAGGGTGACACAACGTCGTTGGAAGGTTAAAATCTTATTTTGGTGAAGCATAATAATCCTTTGCAAGGGCATAAATAAGGCTCAATAATTATTCTATAGGTTTTTACAATTCAACGTTTTTCATTAGTATTTTTGGACCCCATGGGAGCTTATTTGCTTTTTTATCCAACGTTTCCGAAGGCGTCGTCGTTCTGAAATCACATAATCCTCTCCCTCTGCAATAATTACCCCCTCTCTTCACTGGCGAAGAACTACTAAAAGACCAAATGCCCTCTGATTTAACAGAATGAAATCAATTCCTGCCGTTAGTTGAAATTTTTTCCTAGTAGTAGTATTAGGGTGATTAGGGAGCTTCGACGACTAAGGTCATTCGCACCAAATTTTTTCCTTCATGTGTTGCAATGAAAAGCAAAAATACTTCCTCCAGCACTCATGTGTACAACATCGTGAAGCTCACGTGAGATTTTGTCGCAAAAGAATTCCAAAAAAGTATCATTCGTAAACTAAGACGCAATTCCGTCAAAACAGTGCAAATTTATTTTGTTCCCTTCTGAACCATGACCTTTTCAAAGACAACTCTCTAGGTCAGGGCAACCTTAGCAATCTAGTCCTCAAAGTTTGACTCAGTCACTGCTGATATAATTCTGGTCTCTCACTGCATCTTCAGATATCGTAGGAATGAAAAGTAATAAAGCGCATGAAATTTCTCATAGATGATTAGAAGAGTTGTTTCTTCCGAAAATATCACCAAAAAAAATTCAGGGCCAAAAGTCCACCGAATCCCTGTATTTTTTTCGTCCATGATCTTCTATAATCAATTTTATCTCCTCTCTACCATATCAGTGGTGAATGACCTTTGTTCCTCACAAAGCTGCTCTGACGGTAAACCTCACTATTACAAAGAGACATGCTCACATAATAAGCGGCCAATTACACTCATTGGTTACTTTTTACCAATACCTGAGTGTGATTGCATTGGAAAGACTTATTGGACCGCAAAGCAATTGCATTGTCAGCGGTGTATTTTTCGAGATATCAAATAAAACAGATAAACAAAGAAACTAAATATTTTAGAGACGTTCCCATAGCACAATGACTGCATTTTTATCCCTTAAATGGGGATGGTAATTCACATTTCGCTGCAATTTATACATGAAGAGAGATAAAGAGAAACAGCTGTTTAGTTTTTGTAACTATCCATTTAAATATAATTAAAAACATATTTCAAAGTCAAATATCAACGAAAATTTTCTTAGACAATGGAATAACTGTATATGTCTTACTAATGTATTGTAAGCAAGCAGAAGTCACTTTAGTCGTCTTCCACCCCTTCCTCTAACACCGCTCCTTCCCCTCGGCAGAGACCATATTTCCCGACGACGCCAGCGGTGCGGAAATGCAACGTACACTTCTTTTCTCACGCGCCTCCCGACTCCCTCCTCCTGTTCCCACCTTCCCAGGGAGAGAGCCCGTGGGAAAGCGATGAGACGGCGTTCCTGAATGGGAAGAGTCCCGGAGGAAAGGAGGGAAATGTGGGGAGGGAACCGGGGAGGAATCAATGGAAGCCGGGGCAACAGTTGGGCTGGAGACGAAATGCGATGTAGTTGTGCGGAGTGTTGAATAAAGATCTTGTTAAACCGTTTTGAGAGTTTCCTTGCAAAAATCCCTGCTAAATTATCGGCGGCTCAGAGTCGGGGGTCTTACAGTAATGTAATAAAAAGGGCTTGCTATTTATTGCTTTAATTGGCATTTATTGAATGACCATGATTAATGCATGGCATACAAATTGACGCAGAGAAAAGCCTGTGACGGTGTTGCCGGGCGTTGCTTCATTGTTTTCCTGACTGTCGCAACATAAAATTATATACACCACTACGATAGTGGCAATGGTGACATACGAAAGTAGTAGCTCCAATAATCTCACTGGAAAGGATCTATGAATGCCATTATTTAGTATGCGAATAAATGTTCTTCGTTGCGAACCAAATTAGTCACCTTACTTGCCCGTTTTAGTCTAAATCTATGAGTACGGCGAAGATTTACAAACATTTAGGAATCATGCATACAAGATCCAATTCTCATTTAACTGGATGAGGTAATTTCAGCCCCATTTTCTTCACGTTTTCGGAACTGTTTATTACTTTCTTGTTTTTGTTTTTATTACAACTGTAATTACACCAACTTAGAAAGACAGAGCTTTATTAATTTAATTTAAAAAATATTTTACAGAATTGTGACTCGAGGAACCTTTTCTCGCAGCATAGAATCACTTGGAATACGCTCCCAGGGTTTAGGATCCTCATGAGGAAGGCTTTAAAGCAGTTAGAATGTGTGCAGAAAAGATCAGTAAGATATGCGAAAGGCCGTTATGATCTTCTCGTTAGTGTTACTGACCTCTTGCTAAAACTTGGATGGGAATCACTTTCAGACAGTCGATAGAAAATTAGACTCAATCTTTTGTATAAATTCAAAACCAATTTTTTTCCGACTAAGTTATCAATATCTTACGAACTCCAGTATATGACGGTAGATCAGATCTAGAGAATAAAATAAGGGAAATGGATTGTAGTAAAGAAAACTTTAAAATGTCGTTTTCCCCAAGATCGATAAGAGACCATAATGGCTGCGTTGAGACTTTGAAGTAGGTTAGTTGACGCGTAGAGTAGCTGATTCATTAACATATTCACTAGTGCATGTTTCTAATGCTTCTGATTAGTGCTTGCACCATGTTTTGCATGTTCCCTGCATGATTCTTGCATTACGTTTACATAATTCTATTATAGATTTAGTCATTTCTGTAGCATTTGTTGCATACCTATAGTGCGTTGCGTGTTGGTGAACGTTAATTTCTACACAGTAGTGCATGATGATGATAAGTCACACCATGACAAACACCGTAGAGGTGGCTAGCAGGGTAATCCGTAAATGTAAATAGATAGTGCATCCTAGTTATTGTTCTTCGTGCAGAGCGAATATTCAACTCCAGAAATATGATGAAGTGAACGAATTGGTGCTTATGGTATACAATTGCGTCAGACCAGTGCCATATTTAACTTCATGTTATTTTTTCCAAGTTTAAAGCCGTAACCCAAGAGCAACGCATCTTTGCTGCCTTTAGGGAATTGACGAGAAGTTAAAAATACGGGCTGAGGAGAGGGTAGGCTGGAGCCAAAGTGGTCCACGTTAGACATCCAATGCCCGAAGCGCATTTTTGCGGAGAAAGGAGTTGTGCGAATGCTAAGCCACTCGGTGATGAAGGCAAGGCGGCGATGATATTTGCAGGTGAGTGAGGAAGACGATCGCTCCTTCCCCGAGGGATGAGCCGTGTCCCCTGGTGTGCTGTTGCGAAGGAGGAAGAGGCCCGCAGCAGTAAAAGCACGCGTGACACTGATAAATGGGGTCTAGAAACAAGAAGATGATCGGGCATGACAGACGAGAGCAGGCGTGTCGGTTGGGAGACGGGAGCGGGGGCAGTCGGGTAAGAGTGAAAGTTAGCGAGGATTCTCGGGAGTCAAGGGATAGGTACACGGAAAAAAATTCTAGTTAGAATAACTATAGGATCCTGGTTATGTTTACTACACAGTTTAGTAAAATATGAACCAACTCGATTCCTGGTTAAAAGTACTACACCGTGTAGTTAAACCAATTTTGTTAGAATTATTACACTTTCTGGTTAGAATAACTACGCTTTATGTTCAGAATTACTACTATTTCTGGTGATTGTAATTTCCCTGTCCAGTAAGAAATATTTTTTTTTAGGAATGCTATAATAGTTTGTAGTCAGTATACCTGTATTTCATATGTGATCTACCGAGTTATAAATTGCAAGGGATTCAGTGGATGTAATGATACAAAGTAATACGGTGGTGATGTAATGGGCATTTATTATTTTTCACATTTTCATACAATACATAGACAACACAAATGAGGTGTGATTTACAGTACGCATATACATACATTTCACCATAGCAAACATGAAAAAAAGAAAAGTATACATACGTGTTTAATTTTGAATTTGTTTTAAACAAATATTTTCAGAGGAAACAAATATTCGATACAGGAAATGCATGCAGGTTGACTGGTAATTATACAAAAATCACTTCAGCACCCGTGCGTGAGTAATATGTACCTTTAAAAACACCTTCGAAGGAAGAAAGATTCCAGAACTCCAACAGTCGATCGACTTCCGAGTCCATGAATATAACATCAACGGGAGCAGTCATAATGGCCTCTCTATTAACCGTCCTCTTGCTTCTACCGACAAGGTACCACTGAGGCTACTGAGTCCAACGACCGATGGTCCAGCCGTCACGGCTGATCAACAATGTATCATATCTAACAGTTTTCGTCCTCACGCCGCGCCGACCAAGGGTTCGTGCACGGCACCAGCTTGGCACGGCGGCATTCGCGTCATTGGGAAAACTATGTAAGCGGTTGTCTGGTAAAATTAACGAGGCAGCCGCTACTCAACTTCTGGCTCATATTACCAGACAGGGTCTGGTGACACGAGCTAGGATTCTGGTAATTTTAACCATGATTCCCGTTATTCTACCCAAGAGGGCTTCAACCAGGATCTGTGTGGTAGTTTGAACTAACCTTTTTTCTCCGTGTAACAGACGTGAGGGAAGGGCCGGCCATGGCCGACGCGGGAATGAAGAGAGAGATGGTTACTCGCGTATTCCAAATTGCCAGTCATAAATAAGGCTCCCTCCAGTTTAATCAAGTTCCTCAAACTGCCTCGCTTGCTGCATCATTATGGACATACAATACTTGCAATGCAATAAATTAAATACTTATTTTTCTGTGAAGGCTTCCGCGGAGTTTTTTTTGATGAATAGAATGGTTTTCCGAGTCTCTTTCCGTGTTTATCCATTTTTGATGGACAGTATTTCTCCAGCGTTCAAGCTGGCTTCTTCAGGTCCGCTGAATCGGACCAGAAGAAGCCAGCTGGAACGCTGGCGAAATACTGTTCATCAACAATGGATAAACACGGAAGGAGACCCGGAAAACCATTCTCTACATATTTTTCAACGAGTGGTATTCCTTCTTTCAGTCCAACCGATGGCCACCTGATAAATATTCCTTCTGTTGATGCTATCGTGCCGTATAATGATAACAATTTTTACTTTCATTACGTCACGCCAGATGCTTTGCGTAAGGTACTCATTGGGGCGAAATCAAATTCAATCGGAATTGATGACATCTGTGCTAGACACTTGAAAGTGGTATCTGAAGCTGTGACTCCTACTCTACTTGAAATATTCAACTCTTCGCTGATGTCCGTACTTTATCCCACTCTTCGGAAATCGTCCCTAATTTGCCCTATTATGAAAGTCAAAAGTCCCTCCTCTCCCGGCGATTACCATCCTATATCTATACTTTGTGCCACCGCTAAATGTCTAGAAAAGATAGTTTTCCAACAGACTGTTGATTGTCTCACAGCAAATGTCTGCCATTTGAGCCATTTCAGTCAGGCTTTCGCAAAAATTTTTCTACTCAATTAAGGTTTCTTAATCTAATTCTTAATCTAATTCTTAATCTAATTCTTAATCTAATTCAATCTTAATTAAGGTTTCCTATGATATAAGATCTGCCATTGACAAAAAGTTGTTGATCATACTGGTGTTGTTTGACTTAAGCAAAGCCTTTGACTGTGTAAACCATGCGTTGCTCTTACAAAACCTGAGAAACCTCATTTTCTCCTGTTTCTTATTAAACTGGTTTTATTCATACCTAAATGGACGACGCCAATCAGTAAAAGACTCCAATGGTCTGAGTGGGCCTCTATCCCTTGTGGTGTACCTCTAGGGTCAGTCCTGGGCCATTGCTGTTTTCTTTGTATGAGGGAGACCTTTCAGCATGTATTGTTAGGTGTGAATATATGATGTACGCTGATGATCTCCAAATTTATATGCCCTGTCATCCGCACGATTTCCCTGAGACCATTAGATAAGTTAACGATGATGAATCTGCCATCGTCTCATGGGCATAAGACAACTTTTTGAAAATAAATAGTAATAAAACTAAATCCGTGGTTATTGGTCACTCCAGGGTCATTTCTAGACATAATGCGGCGGAACTGCCAATGATTGAGGTCCAGGGAATTTGTATACCCAACTCCAAGATGGCTAAAAACTTAGGGGTCATCTTCAGCAATATTCTATCTTGGAAAGATCACATTTTGTATGTTTCAAATAAAGTTAATGCTCCTCTCCATCAACTGAAAATTCATAAAAATCTCCTGCCTATCCATGTAAGAAAGCAACTTGTCTCTTCCTTAATTTTTCCAAACTTTGATTACTGCTGTCTCGTGTTTTATGATCTCACAGCAGAACTTAATATTTTAGACCCCCAGGCCTCGCCACAACAGTGACTCTGGCTCACACGCTCCCCCGATCATTGTCCGCTTTGTGAGGCAGAGCAATAAAAACGAGGTCATTGCGAAGCGTCGTGCTTAGAAAAATTTCAACTCTTAGTAGAGACGTGGGCTGGTTCTCCGATACAACTGCTCCCTCGCAGATCAACCAAACAATATACATCGATGAAGCCCTCACCAAATACCATAGATATATGTTTGCTCTCACTAGAGGTCTCAAAAAGGAGGGCAAATTAAAATTTGTTTGGGTGAAAAATGGTAACATCCTTGTGAGGCAATCAGAAACCGGCCCTGTCGTTGTCATCCAGTCTCAGAAAGATTTGGATCTTTTTTTATGAATAGTGATACGTGTTTATCCAAGACAAATCTGCATGCTAGCACTGATAAAAATATCAACGTTTCATTAATTAACGTACAATCACTTGTCGCACATTTCGAGGAATTTAAAATGTACAATGATTCTAGAGAGGTCCATATAATAGGTGTCACTGAAACACGGTTGAAATCAACTATAGGTGATGATTTTGTTGCATTGAACCATTATACTCCTTTCCGAAATGACCGAGAAGGAAAGAGAGGGGGGGGGAGTGGGTGTATATGTTCGTGAACCTCTATCCGCTAAAGTTATGGGTACATCTTCTAGCATCTACTCCAATAAGCCCGAATACATGTGCCTAGATATAAGACGGGCCTCACTGAAGTTGTTACTCGTAATTGTATATAAGCCCCCTAAATCCGAGTGGTTATATGATTTTGACAATTTTCTAGGTTCCATCATTATGAATTATGAGGATGTTATCATCATGGGTGATTTTAACATCGATCTCTCGAGTCCGTCTCCAGCACACCAGATGATACAAGATATGATGTCCAGTTTTAACCTTAGCATCTTGTCCACAGAACCAACCTGTCATACTCATAATGTCGACTCAACCTTAGACATTTTTTGTGTCGACGACCGTAAGAAAGTAGTTAGGATAGACGTGCTTTCAGAACCAGACATGTCCTGCCACGATCAAATATCTCTCGTGTATGAATTCAAAGTCCCTGAGCAAACGATAAAATTTATCAACTTTAGAGACTATAGGACCTTTGACCACACCAAGTTTCTGTCTGACCTAGCTAACAGAGATTGGAACGGAAACGTGAGAGCACAGACACCCGACGAAAAAATAAAGTTATTCAATCTTCACGTAATAGAAGAAACATTCGATCTTAACGCCCCGATCCGAAGCATTCGCGTATCCCATCCACCGACTCCCTGGATCACACCAGAAATTAAGCTAACTATTAAGAAGAGAAATAGAGCCAGGGCTATGTTTAGAAGACATAGAGACGACAATTCTTTCTCCAGCTATAAAAAACTAAGGAAGATTACCAAAAAAATTATAATCAGGGCCAAAAGTAATTATTACAATACCCTTTTCTCCAAGAGCCAGGGTACAAAGGATACGCGGAAACATCTACGAAGTTTAGGCTTAATTAAAACAAAGAAAGACAATTTTCCACCATTTCACCCTGATATTCTTAACAATCATTTTTCCACAAATAACAACAACGATAACCTTGCACAGTTAACCGAAAGCGACGAGATAGTTTCTCTCAATAATAAATTCTTTTTAGCACATGTAAAAGAATCAGAGGTCATGAAAGCCTGTCGTAATATTACTTCTAATGCTAGAGGGTATGATGAAATCCCCATTGAATTCATAAAAAAGTCACTGCCACTGTTGCTGCCCACTCTTCTAAATATCTTTGATTCATCGTTGCAATTGGGAGTCTACCCTAAAATTTGGAAAAGGACATTGCTTCGTCCCATTCCAAAGTGCTCAAATCCTTCCAAACCGAGCGACTATCGGCCTATAGGAATAATATGCTCAACAGCCAAGGTGCTAGAGCGAATAGTTTTTGATCAAATCAATAATCACATTACTGCGCACAACCTACTAGATCCTAGGCAATCTGGTTTTAGACCTGGATTTAGCACCCAAACTGTCCTACTCGGACTGAAGGAAGATATACGTCAAGCAATAGATCGTAAACAACTTACAATTCTCGTCCTTTTTGACTTCTCAAAAGCTTTTGATTCTGTAAGTCACGCACGTTTATTGCAGAAGCGAAAAGGTTATCGGCTATCTGAAAGTGTTATCAAATTGTTTCGTTCGTACCTCAGTGGGCGAACACAAGCAACTCTTGGAAAAGACGGGAAAGTCTCAAACTGGTTGAATGTAGACTCAGGGATGGTGCAAGGTTCTGTTCTAAGTCCATTACTATTCTCCCTGCACATAAACGATCTCCCAAGGTCCCTTAAGAATTGTCAATATCATCTATATGCTGACGATTTTCAGGTGTACCAGCATTCTGCTGTGACGAATCTACCAAATACTATTAATAGCATTAATAATATTGACATTGAACAAATATGTAGGTGGGCGGAGATAAATGGTTTGGAGCTTAATGAAAACAAAACCAAGGCTATCATAATTGGAAGCCGACAGTTAATTGCTAAAGTAAATTTTCATCAAATTCCTCCCATAATTGTCAAAAACAAAATTATTCCATATGAAGAACATGTAAAAAATCTGGGGGTCTTTATTGATAGAAATATGGACTGGAAAATGCATTGCCTAAGCATTAGAAGTAAGTGTTTCAGGAACCTTCATCAATTGACTAGGGCCAAAAAGCAACTTCCCTTCAACATCCGGAAGTCAGTTGTAAACGCAATAATCTTTCCATATTTCGACTATTGCTGTAGTATGATATGTAATATAGACGAGGATAATAACCGCAGACTTCAAGTAGCAATGCATGCTTCAGTGCGATTTATATGCGACCTTAAAAGTTGGGAGCATATAAGCGAGGCATACACAAATCTAAAATGGCTAAAAGCACGTGAAAGACGAGTCTATTTTACCCTAATAACAACGGCATATAAAATTCTTAAGTCTGGATGTCCGCCTTATTTGTTCAACAAATTTGTCTTTCAAAGAAATGTGCAACAACGTTCTACAAGAACTCATCTTTCCGATCTATTGACCCCACACCATCGTACAGAGATGTATCATAGATCGTTCATAGTGTGTCAATTTCCCTCAGATGGAATTCACTGCCTGATGATGTTAAAGCATTTAAATCCATCGCAAGTTTTAAAAGAAAAGTTTTCGATCTGATAAACTCGAACATGTTGAAATGAAGAGTGAAATTGATTGTTGTATCTTTTGGATTATAATATGTTACGTAATATTATGTACACATTCTCATGTCACTCTATATAATATTATGTATTCATTTATTTAGGATCTTTGAGTTGCATTATTTGTAGTTGTTCATTCATCAGTGTCCAAAGGACCAATGAGTCCACGGCAATAAATGTTTATTATCATTATTATTTAAAAAAATGTATGTGACCTTCCCAAAGCCTCTGTAGCGTAAATTTCTATACGTATCCCTGTATTTAAATTCCAACATGTTGAAATGAAAAGTGAAATTGACTGTTGTATCTGTTGGATTATAATATATTATGTAATATTATGTACACATTCTCATTTGTCTATGTAATATTATGTATACATTTATTCAGGATCTTTGAGTTGTATTCTTTGTAGTTGTTCATTCATCAATGTCTAAAGGACCAATTGGTCCACGACAATAAATGTTTATTATTATTATTATTAATATTAAGCTTCAGCGCCTGATGGATTCCTCCGTAAGATTTATTTGTGACTTTCGGAAAGATGAGCATATAACCACATATTTAACAGCCTCTCCAGGATGGGCATATAAACAAGAAGAAAATTCAAATTGGCCTGCTTCATGTATTCCCTACTCAAGCACGATGACCCACAGTACATCATTGACTTTAATCCCAAGAGAACCATATTCCCAAACATAGTTACCAGGACCGACCCCATCTACCTGTCTCACATTATCGGTCCTCTTCATTTCGAATATCATTTACCGTTGCCGCCTCTCCAACTTGGAACAACCTACCAAAATCAATCAAAGACTCCTCATCGCCGCCCAAATTCAAAAATAAATCATACTTATACCTAACTTGCCCCACATTAGCTGCATTGACTCATTTCAATGTTTAATAATCATAGTTGGGCTGTATTATTGTTGTATATTTTCCATTGCTATTGATTTCAAAATTATGATATCAAAATATTTAATCGTGTTAACATTAAATTCAATGTATAAACTTCCTTTTTGTATTCCATACTTTATATCGTGTTATTATTGTTGTGTATTTTCCAATTTCATTGACTCCAAAATTATTATATCAAAATATTTAATCGTGTTAACAGTTAATAAAAAGTAAAAACTTGCTTTATATATTCCGTAAATTATATCGTGTTTGGTTTCCGATGTTCATATTCATATTAATGTTACAAACACATGTTAATTCATATGACATGTTGGGTTTTTTGTTTCTCTTAACTGTAATTTTTTTCCTTATTTTTTTTACTGAAATTGGTGCCTTACGCACGAAACTTAACTGCATGTTGAGCTTAAATGTGTTTAATTTGTTCAAATCAGATGTAAAATCTATGAACAATAAATTATATATTTTTATTATATATTATCACTAAATCCATTCCGAAGGTCGGCGCAGAGAAATTTTATTCCGCGTGGCGGTTGTTCAACGCTCGAATATATCCATCCACGGGTTCATTTGGAATATGTCTTTCTCTAAACTTCCAGTCCCTGAGAAAACTTTATCTGGGAAATAATGGCTGATAAAAGTCCACATCTCCACAGCTTTTACCGTTCTAGTGAGGCCATCCTAATCTGGCAACCCTGCTGCGTCCGGTGAAAGGTATTTTAAAGAACTGAATGGTTTATAATAACTACTTCATAAGAAGATGGGTATTTTGTAAAGCAGCAAATGTGGAAAATATCTTTATATTTGCCGAAATGGAATCGACCATAATATTTCTAGATAAACTTACCACGAATAACTTAAGCAACAGTCAACGAATCTCTATAAATAATTCATTAGTACTCTCTTTATCGAAACAAATTTTCTGGCTCTTTTAATCACCTGCCCTAATGTGAGTGGATTGAGAAAATATAAGTATACATTTGATTCCTTGTTAAATATTGAAAAAAAAAGCTACGCATAACTTCATCAGAAGGGGCATTTTAGTATTTTCAGTTTGTTTACGGAATGGGCGCCCTTAATTGAAAAAACAGAAACATGGGAGCGAAACATAAGCGAGTCTACACTCAATGCGCTTTGAAATCACTCTAATTTTAGCGGAATGTAACAAACACACCAGAGTAAATACAGCATTAGACCTTGCAGCCGTCCGGTATCCTGTTTCAATACAAAAGGTCGAGCTCCTCAAAGTTATGATCGATAAGGAACTTTGGTTGTCTGAAAAACAAGAATTGGCTGTATGGTAAAACCAAAATAGAATATATTATTTCTCAAAAAATATGATTTCGTCAAATTCAGAGAGACGATTTAAGTTGAATCTTTGAACTTCGTTGATTCTATGAAACAAAATCACCCAAATTGCATCGAGAGAGCTTTGGAAAATTCTATCTCCAGGAATGAATGGGTATTTATCCATAGAACTCAAATGTGAAAGCAAAGAACCTCGCTGGTATATTTACAAATTAAGACGAGTAATTTTATGAAGGGGAAAGCTAAACAATGTGCCAAAAACGCCACTATGGACGGCAATAAAACAAAGATATAAAACTAAGAAAACGTATAGAACCTACAAGTTTCCTTGATGCTTAAAATTTAAGAAAATCATCCGTACTTCTCAGCAGACCGTCAAAAAAACAAATTATTGGGAGTGTTCAGATAAAAATCCGTCGTTATTTTGGTCTTATGCCGCTTCACGGTAAGTTTTATACCGTAAAGACATTGATGGAGACAAATTACTTAGTTTTAACCGACAATATCGACAAAGTCAACTCATGAAACTAATAATTTGATAGTGTTTTTGTGGCACGACAGCATGCAGTAAGAAGAAAACCCCTTTCATTATGAAACGGTGAGTGGCATAACTGACAGGATGACAAAACAATTACAATTGATTACTGGTATTAAGTTTCCAGATACAGAGGAGACATCAGTTCGCGATGAAGTGTTATTTCTGGATTTAAATAAGGTATATGGCGAGATTTTTAACTAGAAATTATGTTTAAATGATTGTAATTAGGGTTCAAAAGTACTAGTGAGTTGAATACGCCTTTTCCTAACTTATTGCACATAAAATGTAATAGTCAATGGCGTCAGCTCCGACTAAGTCTGAGTGACATCCATCGTTCTTTCAGGAAGCGTAATTGACCTTGCCTTGCATTTCCAGGTTTAATTAACGACATTCTCTCCAAATTTGGCGGCAAAATTAGATTGTATGCAGACAAGGCAGTCATTGACGAAGATTTTGCTATGATATGGTCTCGAAATTTCTCTCATCGAACTTTAAAAACGCGAACTCGTAGTGTCCTGAGCAGGGGCTCGAGATTATCATTAGTAAATGATCTGCAGTTCACTTTTTGTGGAAAAACCAACACAAACCCATTTAAGTGGGAAGAAGTCACTTTAAAAGTATCCGATAAAGTTCAATACCCAGGAATCACCTTAACTTCAGGCATAATGTGGGGAAAAGAGTGCAAAATATTTTCGATGCTTTAGAAACTAGGGTTATCAACCGATCACTAGGAAGGTCCTTGAATGAAAAAAAAAGAAAGAGAGATGAAATTTACCTCTGTTTTGGTACGATCTCAAATACTACGCTTGCATTTGGGACACTGAACGCCGAATAAAATGCGAAGAAGAGAGAAACGCTTCTTATAATTCGGCCTCTATCGAGAAGAGGAAGCACCAAAGCTGACAGAAGCACTTTATTAGAAGCCACTAAAGGATCGGAGGCTACAAGCTAAGCTCATATTACCTGAATAATGCATATCACTGAATGTCAGTATTAAAGGGATAATGGTATTTCGACCACGTACTACACTTGTAGAGCTGAAATAATCGACGAAATAAGGAAATACCATACCACTACTTCCAATAACAGACAAATCCAATCTGAGGGTAATAGACATGAAAATGTGGAGGTAAAGAAAAGTCGCACAAGTTTTAACTTCAATTTGTGTACTTACAAGTTATAACTTTCGGGTAATCTATGAAACGATATATAGACTCGAGATAAGGCTCAACATCCATAGAAGTATTAAACGAAGATTGGTACTAAATGCGGTGTTTTCAGGAAGTTTCTTAAGTATTAATCGCATAGTGAGCTTCTCCCAAACTTAGTTTAACAGAGCTCGACTCAAAATGTTTTCTACAGTTTCGCGTAATTTTTAGAAATATAAAGTAGCCGTGGATGTTTTAATTCTCTAAAGAGGTAATTTTGACAGAGTAACTTAGTTTTAACCTCTGTAAGCAATGGTCACTATGATGTGGACCTATTGTAATAATTACTCGAGTCGGTGATTTGAAAAAGCAAGGTATTTGTATAAGATGCATTGTGTGAAGGAGGACTCACTGAAGGAAAAGTGTTCTATGGCCTTGATATGGTTTTTAAATGGAAATTACGAATTCGTTAACTCGTAACTAAATATAAAATTAAAGATTTCGGCGTGGTGTGCGGGTTCATAATGATGGCAGAAACAAAATACCCTTTTGCAATTTTCCATTAGGAGTTAGTTGAACACGGCAAGCATTTTGCTTCTGCCATCATTTATCAAAAGTCCTACTTTTACTACCAAAATTTTGACGCCAAATACTTCTCAACATTTAAAATTGCCTCCCTACTTACAAAACCTTGACGTAATTATGGCCTCGTGCTCATCATTTTTCCAGTGGGACACCTCCCCTAATTTTTTTAAATCCCCAAACCAATGATCGGCTCCGAGAGAAAGAAAACCTCGCATTGCGTCGGTCGAAAGCCGCCCCCGCTTCTCTCTCTCTCTCTCTCTCTCTCTCTCTCCCCTCCTCCTCCCCCCCCCTCTCCATCCCTTCGGGCGGGTCACCGTGGCAGCGTTCACAGCATCCGTCACAGCTCCGTCTCTTCACCGCCCTTCGCAATCATATTTTATTTCGACGACATGCGCCCTCCGTACGCCGACTCGCCGAACGGGGCCTCCCTCCCCCCTCCCCTGTCCCCCACAAGAAGCCTTTGCCTTCCTCTTTGCCCCAATACACACAAACACGCTCTCACCTCCCACACAACCCCTCCCCCTTCCTCCTCCTCCACCCCCTCCTCCCTCCCCATTCACTTTGCCATAGCGGCCTATCCAATGCAAAAGACCGTGGACTTTTCAACAGATGTTGGGATTCCCCGTGGAAAGCGGCGACGCGCTCGGATGCGTCACCTCGTCTTCATACACCACACCCACCCACCCACATCCTCCCTCCATCTCCCTCCACACTTTTTTCTGTTCCCCACATCCAAACCCCCTTTAAATTCTCTCCCTTTTTGGGGAGAAATACGAAAAAACCCCCGCACGCTTTCCCACCAGCCGACCCCCCTTCAACCCGCCCCCTCTTCTTCCTCGACGACTAAAACCGCGGGGCCGTGGAAAAGGCGGATGATGCATGGAGGTCCCCCCCTGCGCCTCAATGCGCGAGTCTAAAAAGAAGTGGGAGGGGAAGAGAGAAAAAAAAGCGGAAGAATAAGAAAGCGCTCTTTACCTTGGCGTGCGCCATCTCACACGTATTATAAAGGGCATTTCCCTTTGGAGACTCGGAGCGGAAAAAGGAGGATTTTCTCAGCCAGCGGTGGCGCTTCCAGCCCTTCCTCTCCCACTATTTTTTCTTTTTCTATTTCTTCTGACAGAGTGAATTTGGAATGTTCCACCGACTTCAGTTCTCCGCGCCTCTTCCTCTCGCAACACCTCCCTGCCTAAACCTCCCGCTCCCCCTTCCTCAGAACGCGGCACCTCTTACCGGGTGAGGAGAGGCGAGCGGCGTTGGTGACGGAGAGTTCCCTGCCTACGTCCGCCGCAAGAAGCCGTGATTAATGAGTTTGCTCGGGGTCTTTAGCCTGATAGATGGCCCCACGGGCGGCCAGCGCTATCGCACGCTTCCAATACACTGAGTAAATCTTTCTCTCCTTCTCTCTCTCCCTCTCTCTGTATCTCGCGTCCTCCAAAGTCCCTTTTGTGCCCCCTCCCCATTCCTCCCTTTCGCAATCACTCAACTCGTCCTCCCTCACACACAAACGTCCCATCAAGGGATTTCATAGACTGTCTGGAGTGAAACAACTCTCGGACGAGCATGAGTATAGCTGTCTGTCGCGAAGGGGAACCAAGTCAAGCTTACGATGCGTGGGACGGCAAGAACCGGAGAAGAACGAAGTGCACTCAGCTGCCATGACGACCTCGGCCGCGCAGGGGGGGCCGGCGGCTAAAGAAGGGAAGCGTCGCTGGTTCGTGGCTGAACGCAAAAAAGACACTGGGCGCACAAAAACGGTCGCCGCTGCATCCGAAGAAGCTGCTACCTTCTTGCTTTATTGATAATGGCGTTTCGGCTTCCGTCACTTTCGCGTGTAAACCAGCAGGAAATGGCCTGTTCCCATCCCTCTGTTCCAAGCGGATCGGGCTTATCGCCGGAGCGAGTGCAAAACAAGCGCACTCCTCTGTTTGCAAAGTGAATGCCATGGGAGTGAGCGATTGCCGGAAAACTTCTCACAGTACACATAAGATCGGCACAATGCTCATATTTGCTGATGAAAATGAGTTCATGTTGGCTTGCTTACTGATTTTATGCACGAGGCTCATAATATTTGAAATAGCTGCACTTCAAGCATCGGCTCTCATTGGCTCCATGAATATCGATATCATCATTGTAGCGTTTCCCCGGTGAGAGAATGTATTTACTCCTGGAAGGGAGCATTATATTTACTCGTGTAAAACACACCGTTCTAACTCGTTGAGTACAAAATATGATCGCACTCTGAATGCCCATCTATTTTAATCAGTAAATCATCAAAGGTGAAAGCAATCCTGCCGAATTATTCACGTACTTCAAGGAAACATTTCTCCGGTGTTTTTTGATTTAGTTTCACTGCATTTTCTGGCGTAATTTGTGAGGGAATCTTTATAACCCAAGTTGATTAATACACACGCAAGGAATAATTCTTCAATCAGTGTGCTGACTCGTCATATTATTTTTTTGGAATAGAATATTTTAGCGTATTTTTACTACCCTAGTGTCTCTTGAATTTACACCTAATCACTTAAACATCTGAACGGGTTTCGTAAAATTGCTTCGTTTAGCAGTAATCATTAGGTATGCATATTTCAAAAATGATATAGCATTAGTAAAATACGAATATTAAAGTACTTGACATTAAGCCTTGAAAGTCCAAAAAGACTCTTCATAAGGGTGATGTGAGGCATCAAACAATCCTTTTATGCCAGTCCAGGGAGCGAATGTCTTAATTGTTTTTAGTGGCTATGAAAATTTCCCCAATTATGCAACATGACTTACCATTCATTTATTTACTTTTCCTTAGCGACGAAATTCACTGGACTGAATGGCTAACTGATTCAGGAATATTTCTCTGAATAATAGTACGTTCTTACTGGCACAAGCTATTCTTTCTGTGGAGATTATTCTGGAAAATTGCTTAAGTGTGGGGAATCAGTTCATACTGACAGATGCATAATTTTAGCAGTGTCTATCACTACTGCAAGGCACCTTGCGGGAACGAAATTTTTATGCAGAAATTGGTGACCCCACGCATTGCTATGTATTAGGTCTGCAATTTTACGAACGTATGTCATAAAAGACCACTAATGATGACAGTTGTAACACTGGATTGCTGTTGCATATTTCCGTCAAACTTCCGACACGTGAAAGCAAATATTAATCATTAATAGTCCGACACTCATGACCAATGCATGCTACCAACGTTCTTAGAAAGGTAATGCTCGTTTCAAATGTAATCCTGGAATTACGGCAAAAATGAAAACTCATTCAGTTAACGACGGTTCCCTTTTATTCTATTAATATTTCTCGCAAGTTGAAGTAGTCAATAATTTAATTCTCATTCTATATACAATTTTCGATGCTATTTCTATGAAGTTGGGATAAGAGTAGCAGGATACTTCGATTCGCTGGAGAAGAAAAACACTTAGATTGTAGTCTAGAAAATAACAATGAAATTTTCAATTTTAAGTATACTCGGGAAGGATTTCAAGTGTATCAATAATTCACTATTAAAGACCTCTTTTAAATATTTCACTGGTGATTAACTACTTTTTACGTTGACGTATATTCTATATTGTAAACTATCATAAGTCATGAAAATTCCATCTTACTTGAATATATCCATTTGCAATACGAAGTTAATATTATATATCTGTCCTGTTTAAGAAACTTGCATGCTCCCTACATCATCTACATCTACGTATTACCCTGATAGCCACCTCCAGGGTGTTTGTCATGGTGTGACTTATCATCATCACGCACTACAGTGAGAAATTAACGTTCACCAACACGCAACGCACTATAGGTATGCAACAAATGCTACAGAAATGACTAAATCTATAATAGAATTATGTAAACGAATGCAAGAATCATGCAGGGAACATGCAAAACATGGTGCAAGCACTAATCAGAAGCATTAGAAACATGCACTAGTGAATATGTTAATGAATCAGCTACTCTACCCGTCAACTAACCTACCTCAAAGTCTCAACGCAGCCATTATGGTCTCTTATCGATCTTGGGGAAAACGACATTTTAAAGTTTTCTTTACTACAATCCATTTCCCTTATTTTATTCTCAAGATCTGATCTACCGTCATATACTGGAGTTCGTAAGATATTGATAACTTAGTCGGAAAAAAATTGGTTTTGAATTTATACAAAAGACTGAGTGAGATGGAGAAAAAAAACAGTGAAAGGATCATTTTGGCTGCTTTGAAATCATAGTTGTCTTCTTCGGAATCGCAATCATAACGCTTCTTTGAAAATCCTCTGGAAGTATTACACTTTGGTATCTATCTTTGATAATTTCGTACAGGTTGTCCTTGGCTTTATTTCCTAGCGCTTTGACGAATTCTCTGTTGAGGTCACCTGATCCTGGTGCATTGCTTTTCTTAAGGTTATGTAGTGTTCTATCGAAGTCGCTCCCAAGTGTGCGTTGTCTCCGCATTTCCTCGTCAACCCCACTGTCGTCTTTCTTTAGGTTTTCTTCTTGGAATATATTTGGGAGACGACAAGAGGATATAGGTTTAGGCATTATTCTGAAGAAAGAATGAAGAAGAAGAGTGTAATCAGTCTGGGAGCACAACGAGGGAATTCTGATGGTGAAGCTGATGGGTTAGCCTTAGGACACCGTGATAGCGTTGGTCTTCATTCCGACGTCTAGCCATTTGGAAAAAGAAATAAAGGAAGTCGCCGTCACTCAAAAGGCAAAAGGCCTTGTCGCTGTCTTTTGTCTGCCAATTGTCTCTTTCGAAGGCTGTTTTTTTCATTTCCCCATAGGAGTTGCAGTTCATGATTGACATCACACTGTGACGTGAGGATATTCTAGGTCGTCCCCTCCTTTTCTTCATCAACACTTTTCCTTCAATTATGTTCTTGATGAATTCGTTATGTCTTACTAAGTGGCCAACAAGTTTAATTTTCCTGGAGTGAATTGCTTGGAGAAGCGTTCTTTTTTCGCCTACTTCTTTCAAGACTTGCTCATTAGTTTTTCTCATGACCCAACTTGTTTTAGTTAGTCTCCTCCAGAAACACATTTCGGCTGCCTGGAGTCTGTCTTTTTCTTGCCTATGTAATGTCCATGCTTCAAAACCATAGGTGAGTATACTCCACACGAACGTCTTTACAAACCTCTTCCTCGTTTCAATCGACAGGCGATTGTTTACCAAGAGGTTACGCTTCCTTTGGAAACTTTGTTTGGCCTGGGTGATCCTTCTCTTAACATCTGTTAAGCTTGTATTTTCATTTGCTGATTGACTTCCTAAGTTGCAGAACATTTTTACTTGGTAAATGGTTGAGTTTCCTAACTGAATTTTAGCTTTTATACTGTCGTTTAACTTGTCTACCACCATAGTTTTCGTCTTTTTAGTGTTAATATTGAATTTTATTTATTCAGTTCTATTCCAAGAGTCTCCAGTGCGTGATTCATATCTTTTTCTGAGTCTGCAAGGACAACCATGTCGTCGGCAAACCGGATATTATGGATGAGTTTGCTATTTACCTTTATTCCCTTACTCTTTAATTTTGTTCTTTCTATTGCTTCTTCCATGAAGAGGTTAAAAAGGTACGGTGAAAGGGGACAACCTTGTCTCACCCCTCTTTTTATCTTGGCTTCTTGTTTGTGACCCTTAATATTGATTTCCGTGGTCTGTGACTTATAATAGCTAAGAATTAGTCTTCTATCCATCCAGTCAATTTGTATTTTTTTCATTGTTTGGAATAGCAGCTTCCAATCTATTCTATCAAATGCTTTTTTAAGATCGATAAAGGTGACATACGTTCTCCGGTTCAGCTCTAATCTTCTTTCTAAGATCATTTTTAGTGCTAGAGTTGCTTCTCTTGTTCCTTTGCCCTCCCTAAATCCAAACTGGTCCTCTCCAATATATTGATCAATCCTATTTTTAATCCTGTTTTTTATGATATTAATCTGAATTTTTGACGCATGGGGTAGAAGGGCGATAGTTTTATAGTTGGCACAGTCAATAGAAGAAGTGTATGAGAACCTCATGATAATGGGAGGCTGTAACGCAGTGGTAGGAGAGGGAAAAGAAGTAAATGATGAAGGGTATTTTGGATTTGGCAGAAGAAATACCAAAGGAGAAAGAAAGTTCTGGTATGAGAAGAATATGGTGGTAGCAAACAGTCTCTTTGGGCACTATCAGCGTGAGAGATAAACATGGAAGATGTCAGGAGATATTGCCAGTTACGAAATAAATTACATACTTGTCAGAGTCAGATACAAGAACTAAGTAGAGCTGTGCAAGAGCTATCCCGGTGTGGATATAGACAGTGACCAAAATCTAATAGTAATGGAGAGCCGCCTTCGATACGAGAAAAGGAAGAAGACAAGGCATGAACCAAGAAGGAAGGAAAAAATACTGGCTGAAGAAGGGAACGGGAAAATGTTCGTTGCAGTTGTCGAAAAGAAACTAGAAATTAAAGGAGAAATGGACAATGAAGGAAAATGGGATGAGTTCAAGGGGACAATCGCAGAAGTAGCAAAAGAGCAACTGTAGAGCAATAAGGCCGACACAAAGAAGCCATGGATAACGACGGAAATTAGGAAACTAATAGAAGAGAGAAGAAAATACAAGGACCCCAGAAACGAAGAGCGAGAGGCAACCCTCTACAACAGGGGTGGCCAACCAAAATGATCTTGCGAGCCACTTTGGAAATGCATCATAACTCCGCGAGCCGCTTATATGTATTCCCATATTAGATTTAGACCCACTATAGACATTTATTTGGAGTGAAAAATTGAAACATAATGAGTTATTATTATTGTGTTAAAGTTATTGTATTAAAATGTAATGAATCTCGCGGGCAGGAAAATGTTCAAGGCGGGCCGCGGGTTGGCCACCCCTGCTCTACAAGATTTTAAGGAACCACGTCAATAGAGAATGCAAGAAGGCTAGGGAGGATTGGATCGAAAGCTGCTGCGAGGAAGCCAATGAAAACATGAAGAAGGGGAACACTGAAACAGCGTACAAGCTAGAGAATTAACACTTCGGAGAGATGAAAACAAGAAGCAACAACTTGAGGATGCGAACAGGAATATATTGGTAGAGGATGAAGACATTGGGAAAAGATGGAAGCAATACATCGAAGAACTTTACCGAGGACCGACGTCGCTAGAAGAAAACCTAATGAAAAATGAGTGCTAGTTTCACGAGGAAGGCTAGGGCCTACTCTGACCGAGGAACAAATTTGATAGAGCAGCTGATTACCTCAGGAAAAACGACAGACGAGCAGACGACATCAAAGGAGAAATCACTGAAGTGTTTAAAGTAGCATAATGATTGCGATTACGAAGAAAGCAAGACCTAAGAGATGTGAGAAACACCTTAAGTCTAGCGTCACACGTATCAAAAACACTCGCAAGAACAATAAGCCAAAGAATGAAAAGAAAAATCGGAGACAACCTCCCTGTAAGCGAATTTGGACTTAGGAAGAAGAGAGGTACTAGGGAGGCTATAATTGCTCTAAGAGTAGTGATAGAGAAAACAATCCATATGAACAACCCATTGTTTGTTGCATTCGTGGATCGGGAGAAAAACTTCGATAATGTTGAGTGGAACAAGATGTTTGGCTGCAGATAAAACTGGGAATGGATTACAAGACAGAAGAATAATCTACCAACTAGACAGAAAGCAAGTCGTCACAATGCAAATGAGAGACGGAAATCAGATAGAAGCTATAATTAGCAAAGGAGTAAGACAAGGATGCAACCTCTGTCCAACAATATTCAGCAAGTACTTGGAGGAGGCCATACGAGAAGCACAGGGAATTGGACTCTGCGGAATAAAGATAAACGGAGAGGAAATAAATGTGAACGGATTCGCAGATGATATCACAGTCACAGCTGAAAATTGCGAGGATCTTCAAAGGTCACTAAACGTAATGGACCCAGTTTTTGAAGAGCACAGCATGAAAATAAATGAGACAAAGGCTAGTATCATAGTACGCGGAAGAGAGAAGCTGAATGTTGAAATCACACTGAGAGGTGAGAAATTAGAGCAAGTGGATTTCTTTACCAACCGACATCAAGCGTAGAGTAGCCCAAACTTAGAAAGCGTTCAAGGTTAAAATTAAATCCTGTGTTGATGAAGTTAGGACTACAGACTGAAAACAGTACGTCAGAACATTCGTACGGAGCTTGTCACTCTATGGTTCAGAAGCTGGGACGATTGGAAAAGCAGTCCAGAACATACTAGAAGCTTTCGTAACCTGGTGCTAGAGGAGGATGCTGAAGTTAGAAATGATGAAATTTTCAGAAGAGTAAAAGAGGAAAGGACCTCATGGATCACGATACAGAAAAGTAAAACCAAATGATTGATATGCCCTGTGGCGATTGGAATTTGTGAAGAACATAATTAGAGGTAAATATGGTAGGAAAAGACCCAGGGAATGTGTAATTTCAGGGACCATATAAAGAGGACAGTGCATAGGAAATGCTGCCAGGAAAAAAGTGGGTGGATTCCGGCGATACTTTGTGGAATTTGCTAAACATAATGAACGAATAGGGTAAACTTAGTTTACCTTATTCATTCATAAAACCTATTGGACAAGGGTCACAGAAGTGATTTCTCCTTAGAAATATTACATTGTGAAAGTAAAGGCCCCCGGCTAGACGCTCTCGAGCAAGTTGAAATTTTGAAATCTGTGACATTGCTAATTGTGACATTGTAAATGATCTATTGTATACTTCCCGCTCTCCCCTCCTCAACCTCTCCCTCTTCCATTTAACCCCCCCCTACCTTCGCACACCCTCGGCTCACCCTCTTGGGAACACCCTCTCACCCAACCCTACTCACCCATTCCTCCCTCTCACCCTCCACCTTCCTCCCCCCACACCTCTACAGTCCCCTCCCCACTCTCTCTAGATTATATAAGTTGTTGCATCAAAATGTATCTTCACCTGATGATGATGTTAATCGTCGAAACCATGGTCGTAAGTCATTAAAATTCATTGTGGAAAAACAAAGTTTACCCTATTCATTCATAGCTACCAGGAAGTAAAGGAACTGGCACCAATTAGGAAAGGTGGAAGACTGCAGTAATCCAAACTTGGGATTGAACAACCAATGATGATGATGCTATAAAATATGGCAGTTTTACATTGCTATATTGCATTAATTCTAGAGGTTTATTGTTTTCACTAGGTACAGAAAAACTTTTCTGTAATAAATGCGAGTTCGTCAGCCGAAGTAAACGAAGTCAAACTAATACCGTAGCATGATTTATCATTTCTGCCACTTGTGATTTAATTTTGCGTTCCGAAATTCATTTTATAACAGACTTTTTTCTAAGGAGTTGAAAAAAGATTCAACAGCAAACTGGAGACTTTTTTCTGTCGTATAAACTTATGGTTGTCATTCATCAATATAGTCGTTTATTGATCTGCGGGTGAGCTGCGAGCTGCTTTTTCATTGATTCAGATTTTCATGTTGTTTGGTAACCCGTGGCTTAAAATTACATTACATTGGGATAAATGAAATTATTTATTGAATTCAGTGAGAGGGACCTATTGAAGAATGTGCATTAAATCGATGCGGTGCGGTCCGGTTATACACTCCAGAATGTCATTATAGTGTAACGATTGTTTAAATAGCGCTATCGACATTAGAGTGCCCTTGATGTACGGTCCCGGATTTGAATAATTGAAAAGCTTCCTCCTCGGACATTTAAAAATCAGTGTGCTCATATATATTTCTGCATGCCATTACGAATGATTACCGAAGCGCATCTCATAGCCCATTCCAACTTAAGGGCGTCCATCAATCCCTCCTCCACCAACTCCTCCCCTCCCCCCCCCGCCTGGCCCGTCCCTTCCCCTCCCCCTGCTCATCGAATGTAATTCACCCCCTCCCTCAACCGCTAACCCCTCCCCACTCCATTCGACGGAGCCAACCACTGAATCAGTTTCACCGCCCGTCGATGACTCTTTCAAACACAATAAAGTGGTCGCGGATCCAGGAAACGATGTGATGCTCTGAAATAACCGCCGTTTCAAATTTTACACTTTATTTTGGTGGCATGATTCTATTTAATCGCCTTTTTGGGTCCAGAGGAACGTACGATTACGTTTTCACTACAAAGTGAGACACCTAAGTTTCACACAAAAGTAATCCCATTTTGCGCCAAGTAGTCAAATAAATTTTTGGGAAAGGCCCTAAATATTGCTCTATAGCCGAGAATCTTCCGCTAAATTTCTATGCTATAAGGGATGTTCATTATGTATGTATGTTTGTTATTATTATTATTAACTCCAGAATAGGGGAGTAATTAACGTCCTCTAAGCCTCAAAAATTCAGGTTTTATTATCAAACTAAACTATATAGCTTGTTAGTGAAAACCTCATGGTTATCCAAAAAGTCCCCCAATTGATAGACATTAAGCAAACGTTATTCTAACTTAAATGTGGGACAGTTTTCATTTACTTGTCCAGTATCTTTATTAATCAAGATATTATTGTGTCCCCATAGGCTTAGAAACTTAGTTCGGTTCCCATTTTGGCGGTGGTAGGCTTCCTCGTTGGCTAACCTCTTAAGCAATCTTTTCTTGAGGGCCAAAGCATACTGTACAACATTCTTTTTCCCTTAGTAGTATAGGACCATCTCTCGATGAATCGTGGATTTGGCAATCGAATAAAAGAAATTTGTTAGTAAAATGCCTTTTTGTTGAAATGAGCCTCGATGAGGCATTCCGGCATATAAGTGCAACAGCAGGACTCTGTCAATACCAGTAAGGGATTTGGCACAAGTAACTACGGCCTTCCATAGCCTTTTTACCTTTATGCACACGAAGGCAAGGTGCCAGGCCGTTGCTTGGGTGTTAATGCACCAAGGGCATCTATCAGTAGGTGTAATACCCAAGCGAGAGAGGAATACCCCATCCGCCCAGGCCCCATGACAGAGTCTCCACGCTACATCAGCATCTACTCCTAAGGTTGGCCATGTACGCAGTGTCAGCCAAGCTATCTTATCATCTGTGTCCTTACTCTCCAGCGGCCATAAATGCCCATTCTCAATGTATAGGCTTTCCTTATATAGTATGCTTTTTGGGAGGGGCAGGAGTAGTGTAGTGTTTCTTCTAATACTGTGGTATTGAAAAGCCGAAAAATGAGGTGGAGGTGGCCAACCGGTTAGTGTAGGTCGGTCGGAGCCCCTTATTTGTGGAGGCGCGCGTGGTACCACTCGGAACAACCTCCAGGCATTCATAACAGAGTAGTAGAGTTTATCATCATTGCATGGCCCACGGTTCGTGTTAAGCATTTCCGTATTCTGGAACAAACTGTATGTATCATCTACCTGCCACTCTCGACGGATACACTCCAGGGCTAGAGCACTCCTTGGGCCTGCTGGTATACCAAGAGCAATTCGTTGGGCAGTTTGATAACGAAAACCCATCAATTTGGTCGAAATACCGACCAGTCCAAGCCCTCCTTCCCTTAGTGGCGCACTTAATTTCTCTGAAGAGACCCAGTGCTTTCGTCCGGACCAAACAAAATGGATCAGTAAGGCTTGTATTCTGCGTATTGTGTTTGGAGATGGCGTGTATGATTGAAGAATATGCCAGATTACGGGGGCAATGAATTGGTTGCAAACCAATACGCGGCCCCGGAGAGACATAGGTCCTGCTCTAGGGGTTCATCGTCGAATCGCAATGTTAATCCGATGGAGGATGTCAGCATCAAGGATTTCTTCCTGTCTCTCCGGTCGGACATCGATCCATATGCCCAAGCATTTCAATCCAGAATTTGACCACTCAATGCCCAGTGGGTCGTCGGTCCTGTTTTTCCAAGGTCCGAGCCACAACCCACGACTCTTGGTCATATTGAGTTTAGCTCCACTATATTCAGAATATAACTTTAAACTGTCAGTTAATTTGCTGAAATCCTCATTATTCTTTATTAAAACAGTAATGTCATCTGCATAGACACTTGCAACTATTTGGGACTGTAAGGAGCCAGGTATAATTACGGGACTCAAATCTCGCTTGAGTTTCCGTAGAACAGGCTCAAACGCGAGCGAGTATAATTGCCCTGAAAGAGGGCAGCCCTGCCTTATCCCATTTCGGAAAGGAATCGGGCCAGAAAGATTGGCTGCTACACGAATCATACAGATGGAGTGACTGTAGAGGGTTTTATTCATGTTTATAAAGGTCGTCCCAAAACCCATCTTTTCAATTACACTAAATAAAAAGGCATGGCCAACATTATCAAAGGCTTTCATCTGATCCAGTGACACGACAGCTAGAGGCACTTGACCATTTTCGTGGCAGAGAATCAGGTCCCGAGTACAGGCAATCGCATCATAAATAGTTCTGCCGGGAATACAATAGGATTGCTCCTCCGAAACCACAGAGGAGATAACGTTAGATAGCCTGTTTGAGATGGCCTTCGCAATAATATTATAGTCCGTATTTGTTATGAACAAAGGTCTCAGAGAGCCAATCGTCTCCACGTTGTTCGTCTTTGGGATCAGCGTTATAACAGCCGTAGATGTGGAGCGAGGAAGTTTCTCTCTGCTGAAACTTTCATCAGCTATTCGTAGGAAAGGCTGTTTCAGTACATCCCAGAATTTCAAAAAGAATTCGGGTGTCAGCCCATCTAATTCCGGGGATTTATTTTTATTTAAGCTCTTGAGAGCACATAGAATCTTATCAGGGTGTAAAGTAGCCTCGAGTAATTCACATTTCTCATCAGGCAGAGTACTCAGGGTAGAAAACAAGTTATCATCACTAAGGCTATCAAATTGTGTTTCAGACGGTGGGCTAAAAACTGTGGCAAAGTGTTGCCGAACTGCTGCAGTTAGTTTTTCAGGGTCATTTTCCCATTTCCCATCAATTTTGAGCTTCGTTAAAGGTTTTGGCATTGCTCTGGATGCCCACTGCGAAAGGTGAAACGCAGCAGGTGCATCGTTTGCCAGTACACTCTCCCAGCCCACTCTGGCAACCATTGCCCTGGCCTCACGAACGTAGTAGCCGACCGCAACTGCAAGATTTATTCTGAGTCCCCTTTTATAGATTATAGCATGCTCTTTAATTTCGGACTTAATTATCTCCCAATCTGCGCTCGGGCCACTTTTAGATTGCAAGCGGGAGAGAGAGGATATCAGAATTCTAGTGTAATTACAATAGTCCTCGCTATCGAGGACCGTATTATCAAAGCGCCAATAAGGTGACCTACGCACTTGGCGTGATAAGATCAACCACATCATCACTGCCCTACGATCAGAGAAAGTGGATAAGGCTTCAATTCGCCGAATATGCTGCACCTTCTCCTCTGAGACGTAGAAACGATCTAGCCGTGAAGCAGTGGCCACTCCACGATGGCTGAGATGAGTATAGCCAGGATCGTTTGGACGCAGACGTCTCCAGACGTCAACAAGACGATGACGGTTGATCAGTTGTCTCAAGGCAGCAGCGTACCTAGGGTATCTTTCTATTCCACTTGTCCTGTCAGATCTAGGCACGAGAGTACAATTGAAGTCACTTCCAACGATTGTCCAGGTGTTTTGGGAGTTAGACGTGGGATTGGCGTTTTGAATGTAATTATTTACGAGGATCATTAACTCCACCGCATTATCTTGTATGTGAGGGCCTTATATTGATATAAATAAAAACGTGTGACGGTCTGGATAGCTGACTGTCATTGTCAACGCTAAGGCATACCCAGGCGCAATCACCTGACTTGAAAAAGAGCAAACGTTGACACACTTTCTCACTGCAATAGCGGTTCCTGTGTGTGGGATATTAGGAGTTGAAAAGTAAAAATTGTACATTGGTAGGGATCGCATTGGAGGTGAGTCAGTGTTTGTTTCTTGTATAAAGACAATGTCTGGCTCATGTCTTCGGAGAAAGAGAGACAACTGAGCCCATTTTACTGCGCTTCGCACTGAGCGTGCATTGACAGTCATGACTCGTATCTCACTCATGTATGCTAACCTAAAGGTTTAAATTGCTTGAAATTACGTTAAAATATTGTAATAACCTTGCAAAGCCTTCCCAAGGCAATAAATAAAAATAAATAAATAAATATGTAAAATCTTCATCTCCTGGCAGTAATATAAAATTCGTCTCTGCCCTAAAAAGTTAAACGTACCATCCATTATTGCCACCATAAGGATAGCTTGACTAACTGGCAGTGAACCTAGCGATCCCTTGCCAATAAAATAAATGAATATCATTGACGTGCAATGAAGTAAAGTTTTTGTGTCATTGCAGATAAAACCAATAAATATACAAATAAATAAATAAATAGATAAATAAGATGTAAAATGTATCTCATTAAAAGTTCTGCATAGGGGCAGTAACTGGCTCACTCGGGAGCCAAACAATACTTGCCATCACAAGTTAAAAACTTGACTTATATGGCAGTTGAAAGGGGGGAGGTTCTTGTACTAATGACGGCTTCTAAACAGATAGTTTAGAGACCTTAAAACGTTTGTACTATCAGATGATGATTGGTAAAGGCGTTGTTTTTCACTGTGTCAGCGAGTTGACAAGCCTATGCACCCTATTTCTTAAGGTCTGCTCTCTTATAATTTTCCTCTCGTCTAATTCCGAGAGGGTAGATGTCAACTCGTTGAGATCAACTAGCATTTCTTTAGCTTTCTTTCGTGGGTCTGCTCTTTTTACGGCTTGTAAGTAGTTTTTGAGGGCTGTAAACGGAATTGAGCTGAAGTCAGGGTTTTCAGTGTAAAAATCCTCTATCTGCTGTAACCCTATTAGGTCAACATTTTTTGGCACTTTCTTCCGCTCTGGGGAATCAGAAGTGTCTCTGGTGCTGACCTCTTTGGACTTCTTCCTCTTACCCGTTTTCTCAGCCATGAAAGAGGCGCTCGGAACAGGATCATCATAGATATCATCATTATTTGATAGCATAGAGAGTGAGGAAAAGGATTGTGTTTCTAAATCATTTTCCTGCGACTCACCGAGTGTGTCATCGGTGAGTGTACGTGCAGTAAATGATTTGTTAGACCCCAAAGCAGCATCTTCAGCAGCGATATATTGTGTATGGAATAGGGAAGGATGGGGTTGGTTTGGTTTGGTTGTTTGCCGGGAAGAGACGTCAAATTCGGAAGGAGGTGGCACGACATCCTCTGAAGAGAGGGCAGGTAGGGGGGGAGGTTGAGGAGGGCAGTGGTTATCCCCTCCCTGTGATGTAAGTTGAGGGTTCAACTCCTCCCTTACAGTTTCCGCCGGTAAGGAGCGAGGACAATCTCTCGAGTTATGCCCGTATTGCCTGCAAAGATGGCATCTTTGATCATTATGTTCAAGGTAGATTCTATGAGGATTGTCCCCGATCTCCACCAGGAACGAATCAGGGAGAATAACTCCATCGCGCCGGACCACGTACACCATCCTCTTCCACGAGCCTACGTGATCAAACCCATCATTTTTCATCCCTAAAGAGAGGTGATAAATTGGCGAGACAACACGGACTGCCTGACTTCGAATTTCTGCGAGATCGCCATCGGCTATCTCAGGTGGAACATTTGAAAGTATTAGTTTCTCTGTGTTGGTTACGAAGCGCCTGGCCTCTACTTAGGTATTGTTTATGGTTATGCCGCCGTGGTGTACCAAGAAAGTTTCCACTAATTCCTCAGTTTTTAGGTAAACGCATATTCTTTGGTGCGAAAGGCGTGTAGCGTGATTAACGTTTACACCGCCTCCTAATTTCTCACCAATTTTATGAGCATACGTATGTATGGATGTATCAGGTGAGGCAGAGAGCATTATTCCCATATTTTTATTGGGCCCTACTGCAATTGGCGTAATTTTTTTGGTTTGAAAAGCGAATACTGTTTTTCCTTCCGCGGAAGGAATGCTTCCTCCGTGGAGATTTCCTCGAGCAGCGATGTTCCGCCTCGTAGCTTTGGCATAGGTACTCGAATGCAGGAGAGGGGGAGTGGGGACAGGACTTAGTGGGATGGGTTCAGCATGAAAAGTATGCGCTGACGGCTGGCGGGAACGGTCGAACAGCTGAGGCTCGGAGCATGCGGCAGCGTCCCCCTCGTGGCGGAGGGAAAGGGAAGTAAGGGGCGAAGAGGGGTGGCTGGACGAAGAGGGGGCTGAAGAGGTGGGGGCAGAGGAGGGATGGGCCCCTCCCCGCCCGCTCGCGCCTTCGGTGTTGACGTCGTCCCGTGGAGAGCGGCCGGGCTCGCTCGCCGAGGGTTTGCTTGACTTTTTCACAGTCAATGCATCCGCCGTGTTGAGAGTCAGCGGCGCGTCGAACAGGTCACAACTCGCGGCCCGTGTAATGGGTCGAGACACAAATTCTCTATCAATTAATACCTTATCGTCACTTAATAATTGGGTGAGCACTTTAGATAGGTAGGGCACGTAGTCGCTACCAATGACCCATGCTGGCGTCGCAGAAGCGTCGTGCGGGACTGGTCCTCCGACGAATAATCCGGGTAGTTTAGATGTTTAACATAACATACTGGTGATCCTTTGTTGGCCTTCTTAGGTGATGCTGGAGCTATGGCAGAAGCAGAAGATGAAGTAGTAGAGGAAGAACTTTGAAGTAGTAGAGTTTCGTGATGAATCGCGGCAGGCTGCTCGCGCTGCATTTCGCTCGCCGTATCCGACCCGGCTTTCGCCGGGACGGCGAGGGGAGCTGCCGGCCTCAGCAAGACTGAGACCGCGGTGAACACAAAATCACTTGTGTAAATTAAACTTTTGAACTCACTGAGCTGGTGTTGATATCAAACGATGCGGGAGGTATTCACGCACACGTGGATATCAAATTTGTCCAAGTACACGGAAATTAACACACAAATAACTCGGTTTTTTCGGGAGCTCGATGTGAAGCGTCCGAATGGCACGGAGTATGTATGTATGTATGCGTATTCCTTTTATGCACTAGAATGCCAGAACCGATTGACTTGAAATGCTGTGTGTGGGTTTAGTTCAATCTTGGGACAAACATGGGCCTCGTTAAAATTTCTGGCACGGCCTTGAATATCTGATGGCAAATATAATTGATGTGCTCCATATCGTTCTAAGCTTCGTTTTTTCTAAATATAACTCTGTTTACTCTAACTCGGTAAATCTTTCAGTTGTTTTTCCCCTTCTGCTTAGAATTTTAATGAAACGCATATCAGTGTTTCATAATTCTTAATTTTAATTTTACATTTTTTTCCAGAAGTTTGTTTTTGTCACCACTCAAATCTTACATTCGTGTCGTAAATATAGGAAGCGAATTCGGCATATCTTACAGTTTATCATCTATCGGTGAAATTTATAGTTTTATTTCGTACTCTTAAATAGAATAGAACTGATTAAAACTTTGCAATGTCCACTGGATTTTTTATTGGTACGACGCGTTTCGACGCTTATGCACAATCACCAGGTTGACATTGCAAAGTTTTAACCAGTTTTATTCTCTTTAACAAAAATGTCCCACAGCATCTCGCCGGACATCGTCGAGTTTATTCGTACTCTTAATTGATTTTTCATCCGTTTCCCTCTTCATTAAGAGAGATAGTTTGAGTTTTGGACTCAAGTTCATCACTTTTTTTGTAAATTCTGTGAGGAGTTTTAATAGTTCTTGTGGAATATTACTAAAGTGGGATCTATAATTATTTTATTTCGAAATCTTGACCTGCCTAAAATTTGCAATGACACAAGACTGTGTGTAAAGAAGGCACAGGACTGTGAAGCGACTATTTTACTTGGTAAGAGAGAGGGCGAAGCAGTTTTTATCCCATGGATACCAATCATTCCGCTGGATCTTCCTTTAAAATTCAAGAAATTGCCTTTTCCTGCGAGACTTGCGTTCTCAATCACGATCAACGAGTCACGGGGTCAGTGTATGAAGTACTGCGCAGTGGATTTGAGATCGCCATGATTATTCCTTGAACAACTTTTTGTTTCTTTCTCAAGAGTCGGTTCTACAAAGAATTTATTTATTCATGAATCGATTGGGGAATCAAAAAATGTTTACAAATAAGTTTTGATTTGTTAACAAAGTGGTGATTTTTAGTGCTTGAAATAATGATTATGTAGTAAACTACTGTGTAATATCAATAAAGGCCTCATAGCATATGAAAGAGGTTGAGTCTAAAACAAATTCAGAAAAAGGAACCAATTGTCATTTGCTTAGAGCTAATTATTTCTTTCATTCGAATTACCATGTTGCTGGTCCATCATTCTTGGCCAAAGTGCCTTTGAGTGAAAGTGACACGCTCAGCAGGTCAACGTTGATTTCGCTGATTGAGTGCAGCTACCGGAACATAAATATTGGGCAAGTCTGCCACCACATCAGGAATTTCATCTCTTCGCTGCCTGGCAACATTGTGTAGAACAGCACAAGCTAATATAACCTTAGCAGTTGTGTCCAGCTTGGTTCTTAATTTCATGGAGAGACAGGCAAATCTCCTCTTCCATACCCCAAAACACCTTTCGACTAGAGATCTAGTTGTAATGTGTGCTGCATTGTACCTATGGTAAAAGAACATAGTTAGTAGAGAGTTAGCAGCATCTGTAGACTATTTACAAGATTAATGTAAATCTCTCTCTTGAATAAATCATTCACAACCTTACCGTCTTTCAGGTGCAGTTACTGGATTCGCCAGAGGTGTGTATAAGTATGGTAACTGTGGGTAACCTCTATCTCCAAGAAGAATTCCTTTCAACTCTCTTCTTTCTAACCTCATCTTAAGTCTGCTATTGTTAAATATTCGGGCATCGTGCGTTGATCCTGGCCATCTAGTGACAATGTCTGTTATTTCCATGTCCGGACCAACAACCACCTAAAAGAATATCATAAAACACTTCATTTAATTTTTTCATTGGGATTCCTCATTTTTTGTATTCCTTTTTGGGCTTTGTTCTAATTAATGTAGTTTAAATACTGTATACTGTAAGATGACAAATCTGTAAATTTAAGGAGAACCACCCCTTCGTATGCCTTTAAACTTCAGCAAGTTCTCCTCCAGGGTTTATGATGGGTATATGGGTGCAATCTATGCACCCAAGGACTCCAGGGAATCTTCTAATAGCATGATTATCACTGGTCTCTCCATCTGCCACAGCGATCTTACCCATTCCTGAAGATTGTTTGCAAAGTCCGTGGACACACTCTACCACTAATGAGTAACGAATGACAACATCATTAATGACATATATCTCCTCCTTTCCACCACACTATTTTATCCACACTTAATTAAACATGGGCAGATTTGCAAGAGATGAAAGGCAAAAACCCCACAATTCATTGAAATTAAGGTTCAAGTAGGAAGGAGGTATGGATTAGGCTCAGCCCATACTTGAGTGAATGTAACATGATAAGGTGTGAGATGTACCTACCTTTATGATGCGGGAGACAGATGATTGAGCCACTTTTGTCAGGTCTCCACAAAAAATCTAAAAATAGGAAAAGCATGCAAGCTGTGGAGTTGCAGAAAGCAATAAATGCAAACCAGTACATGCTATGTTCAAATAACTTCCAAGACTTTTCGGATACTGTCCTATCCTTGCTCTTACAACGATCATTGCACCAGTAAAGTGTTGAAATGACCAATGGACCAATTACATCCATTTTATCAGAGTAAAGAGAGGTGCTTTCAACAGTACTGTCTTTAACATTGCCATTACTGAAACAAAAATCACCTACCTGAAAACTTCCCGTGGCATAAAACCTCAGGCACGTGAGTAATTTCAAAACTGGAGGGAGGGGTGACCCTCGCAGGTCCGCATTTTGGGGAGAAATCATGGGCAGAATCATATCCCTCACCGTTTCTTTGGAGAAACGGTATCTTGTTCGGAATTCGCTCTCCTTCTACATGCCCATGGAATTTTCCCCGTCCCTGATGTTCCTTATCTGGATAGGCATGCGTTCATTGTTAAGTGTATGTCGCAAAAATTCCGGAAAATTGTCGTTCAGCACCTGATGATACATCTTCACAATCAGCTGACTCTGCTCTGGCAATATTCTCTATTACTAGCTGTGTGCACTTCTGTTCTCATGGAACACTCAGCACTGTACTGACGGCTGCACTCTAACCTCGACATGTAAAATGGGACTGCCACGAAATGACATGCCAATAATAAAAGGCGCAGACAACTTAAGTTTTGCGCGCATTTATCATTCGCATCGCCCAAAAACTACATGACTGTTGACAGCAAATTTTGACGTAAAACCAACGATCTAATAAGTTTTGCTGTAAAGGTTGGACAGTAGCGCTATCCTCCAAATATAAATTATGTTTTAAAGCCCAGGGAAGAACGGGTCATTCATTATGAGACGAATATAACGACGTATGATAAACAGAGGGAGAAGTACTGTACAATTCCATCGATATTAGTAACACTTTGTTTAACTTTTACTTATCATTTATTCCACATTAATAAAAGTTTAAGGTAAGGTTTCACATAAAATGAAATGGTTTTCCAGTGGCCTGGTGATCTAAACACGTAAACTAACATTAATTGAGTGATGGCAGAGGTGGCTCGAAAACGGATTTGGCGACAAGTATTTTACGCAAAATGTGGGTTTGTTAGGCACAAGGTGGGTGATTACTGCATTATTGCTAAGCTTGTACTATAATTAATTGTTTTTAAAGGCATGACAAAGCCCATATGTAAGTTAACAGCAATAAAAAATTTGGAAGCCAAGGAGGCTCCAAGATGGTTTTGCTGACATAAGTTATTTTACGTTCGATACTCCTTCCGGCGTCTAAGTGGGTAATTGAAACATTCCTGATTTATTTTTATTTAATTTGAAATGGTTATCAAGAGCACATAAATCGCTTTACATCCATATTTATTGACTATAAATGAGATACGTCCAGCAGACGAAATCCGGCGGCCATGATTGTTGTAGCCAATAGCATGGTCTGGGGTTCGCTACAGCTAGCAGCGGGCGTTTGTAGCGGAGTTGGGCCGCTGTGGCATACACGTCATCATCTGATGACGTATCTAGCGGAGATTCTGCTATAGCGGGGCTTCTGGATTCGGTCCTTAGTCTCCGACTGGGCTCGGCACGCCCTGCATCTCGTGTCCGCAACCTCCGTCTTGAATATAATGCGGCGGTACACGAGTGTGTTTATGACACCATCCTGGCATGCGAGGACGAAACCCTCGCGGCCGTATTCATAGTTGCACTAGTCTAAGTCTAAGACTGGGTTAAAGAAGTTAGACCGGTGATTCGGTTAAACCCGTATTCATAGTGTCATTTTAGCGCTGACCGACTTAAGTTCCGGTAGATTTAGTCCGGAGGAAGTTAAACCAATGGAATCATGGTTTACCGTAGGGACTAAGCTCCTAGTATAGCCATTTTCTCTTCAGCTTATGTGTTATGGTGATTATCGAAGGTGCTCTGTGGATTATAACGAGGAATTTATTCGTTACAGCTACTTATAGGAGTAATATTAGTAGATAGTTTGGCGATATGAATTTTTTGGGATAGGAATATATTGTAGTTTAGGTTAATTCTTACATCGGTGAGTACATTTATAGGCAGCAGTATAACAGCTCTGTTGTTCTCAGGGTACGTAGTTCATTAACGTTGCTATTTGTTAGTTCAGTTTTTGGGGATAACGGGTTAGTATTAAATTTTATCCATTATAAGTTAGGTTTATCCTTAGAATAGTTTTATTACTCGGTATAATAATTTGCATAATTAATTCTTTCACTTTCGTAGTTACGTCTTCCTTGTTTACATTTCGTACAGTGAGTTTTTAGTCCGTAATATTTCGTTTTTATTTCATTCGTAGTAGTGTTGTTTTATATTTTCAGGTATTAGTTTTTACGATTGATTTCAAAGTGCATTAATTGATAGGGAATAAGTTAATTTTGTGATTTAATAGTGTAGCTAGTTTAGTGGGTTGGTTTTAGGTTACAAAAATTAGGTAGTATTTGACGTTTGCTCTTTCTTTAAATTAATTTGTCGTTTTGCGGGTAGGTATATTTTACATTTAGAATGGCTGGAATGGATTATGCAGAATTCTTAGACGAATTAGAGGTGATGGATGATTAGGTGAGGGATGGGGTGATGGAACTTACAATTTATGGACTTTGCAGTTCAAAGAATTTCTACTAACCTTTGTATTAGTCTATTAAAATTAAATATGATCACATTCAGAGAAAGAAAACTTGAACAGCAAGAAATAAACCGATACGTAGTGAGAAGATATTAGTGGTGAAATAACTTAATTTGTGAGATCTAATTTTTTTTAATCCTAAACAAAATCAAAACTATATGCTGAGAAGAAGATAGTAAGGCAATGAGGAGATGGAACTAACAAGTTATCGATATTGCAATTATAAAAATTGCAGCTAACCTTTGCATTAGTCTATTTTTTTAAAATTTAATCACATTCCGACAAAGAAAAGTTGAACAGCAATTAATAAACTGATGCGTATTTAGAAGATATTACCAATGAAATAACCCAATTAGCCCGGCTAACGTGAAATTCTAACGTAAAACCATACTCAAATATAACTGGAAATGCAGTTAGAGCTCGAATGCAATCATATCAAATTGCAAGAAATGGCAAAAACGGAGCACAATTATCTTAGAAAGATGAACATCTATTGTAATATTTTAATACGATCATTATAAATACTAAAGTGAACATGATGCTAGTTGAACCTTACAACAATGAAAAATACGGGGAAGAAGACCAGAAAATTCTGTCATAGGTACCCATCAAGAATAATGCACTAATAGAAAAATAAAATGATATGCAATATATCTAAGCCATACATAATTACACAGAAATAATTGAGCCTTGGACCAAAGTGCAGGGAGCAGGATTCCGGTGCACTTTCTACTTTCAGCAAGCTTCAGTCTAAATGGAAGTAATGGAGGTAAAAGGGTTTGTAGAGAAGAAACAAATTCTCACGAGACGCCAAAAACCAGTTCAAAAATTCCGGGAAATACCCCTGTCGACTGAGTTTCTCGGCGATTAGCGGTGTTGCCAAGCGTTCCACCCTCCCGCAGTAGGCAAGTCTCGGACTGTGTTAGCCCCCGAGACTATCTCCCTCAGCTCGAGCTATGAATACCAACTTTTAGTACCGTTCTAAACTGCACTTAGATCGGACTAAGATAAACCTCCTCACACCGGAATTAACTTCAAATCTATGAATACGGCCGTCGGTCTCTGACTTTAGACCAGAGGAGCGGAGGAAGGCAAACGTCAGCTCCTCCGATAGCCCATGCTTCTCCATGTTTCGATAGAAGCATCCATGCATGGGCTTGTCGGTGAGTTCCTTGAGCAAGGTGTTCTGCTCGGGCTTTTTAATTTCGAGCTTAAGGACGTCTGCCTTCAATGACAAGATGGACTGGCAGTCGTTTACCAAAGGGTACGAAAGCGGACCACCAGCCTCCTCGTGGCGCACCTGTAAACGGCTTTGCCGGCCAATGGTGGACGTCTGCATGTGGGGCTAACCACCCCACATACAGATATATCTGGTTCCGAGAATGACGACCAGAAGTGCCACCCATAACTGGCCCCTCTCGGATGGGGGCCCTAGTGGAGTTGGGTGTGGCAATAACATCACTAACACCAAGAAGGGAGCTCGTATGGGGTGGACGGAATCCCTAAGGGGCGTCCTCCTCCCATGCTATGCTGCCAGCGAGCCCAATCGCAGAGGGTATACGGCAAGGATGCACTCTTTGTGGTGTGAGATGCATCCTGAACATAACCACCTGACGCAGCAGAATCTGCGCGACTATGCCAACCACCTGCAAAAAAAGGAAACTCCCCAACAACCGCGTGTTCAGAGAAATACACTACCGGCCAGACCCCCCTCCCCGACACAATCAGTCTCTCCACCGGCTGTTTTGACAGCCACTGCACCGTAGGTACCGCCGACAAGAAGGGAGGAAGTAGATCAGGCCGACTCTGAACTCCGAACGTGGTTGTTAAATGAAATTACCATTATTATTATCATTATTATTTATTCTTTATTTATTCAATTAGAACTTATTTATTCAATTTTTTTCTTTTTTCTTTCAATTTATTCAATTAGAATATTATTTATTCAATTAGAACTCAGTGATTAGAAGTCTTTCACACCATGATCAATACAAAAAGTATAACGGTCTTTCGTGTCGACTGTTGGGGATAGTTAGCTCCAAGAGAATTGGGACCACTTGGTGGTCTCTCGCGATCTTCACTCTTTCAGTCCCACTGCCGTCGCTCCAGCCAATCGATGAGAACTCTTGCGAGGAACGTTGAAATCTGGTTCTGGATGTCTTTCGTGACGTCTCTCCATCAAAAACATCGATCTTCGATGATTGTCTTGCATCACGTTGCTTGTGACGTAATTTATAGATAATTATATATAATAAATAGATGGGTAATCATTAGATAGTTAAGATTTCATTGCAAAATTAACGACCATCCTGATGAAAATGGTTTTTAAAAATTTGCATGATGTCTAAAAGGTATTAAGACATGATTGATTTTACGATATTTATAAAAGAAATGCTCTGTTTGTGCTTCCTTTCCATTACATATCACCGTCTCGCGACCCCATACCAAGTTGAAAGAGTTCAGCGCATTGTGAAACTGGCCGACTAGCCGACATAAGATCCGTTCTGAGACTACTCACCCCGAGTAGACTTACTTGTATACGTCAAGTTTTATTTGAGACTGAACATAACAACGAGGGAAAGGAATTAACATTTACCCCCCATCCTCCGTATTTTCAGCGAAAAGAATAAAGGATTTAAAGCCATTCGTTAAATAATTCGCACCTTGGAAAATTACTGATACGATGAGCAGTAAAAAAAATAAGTTTTAATTATGGTTTAGACTGTTTTGTCCGAAATTTTCACGCACTCAATCTTTACTCCTTTACAGATATTATAAAAACTTTAAACTTTGAATTGCAAACAATTCATTCTACTGTAAAATATTTTAGAGAGCTTAGCCACGAATATGATTACGGTTTTGTAAGTAACTGCATTGTTCTTGTACTTCGACAACTTGAAAAGTAAACAAGTAGATTACTCAATGTATTATTCTAAAGTGATCAAACAAAGCTGTTGGAAGTGTGACCTGCTTTTGACGAGCAAAGTCTCGGTCCTTAGCATACGCTTCCTTGGGATTTCAGCCCCATTGTAGTGTCTTCCTTCGTTTGTTTTTCCGTTCCATTTCCCCTCCCCGCCCTCGTTGCTGGGCACTCTCTTTTTCTCTCCTTTACCACCAGATTCTAATTCCGCGTCCGTTTTCATATGCACGCGATTTTCCGAGTCCTCTCCTCATTTCTTTCTGCTCCCTTTCTCCGCATTCCATCCGTCCTCTCCTTCTTTGCTTCACTCCTCCCACATTTGTCGACCTCAGTTGAGAATGATGATGGAGTGAAACTACCAAAATACGGAAATACCTTTAAACTTAAAGCCTTGTTAACTCACTGAGGTGGGAAACGTGGTGAATTCTAAGAACAGCCAACGAATCCAAACCCGAGAAAGCAGATGAGGTGGAAAATAAAACGCTTTATTAAAAGTAAACTTTAATACCCACTTCTAGCCGGCCATTATTATTCCGGATTCCGCGATTGATGACATTATTTTTACAATTTTCGGGGTTTTGCGCGTTGGTAGCTTTAAATTACTACGAGTCTTCCTGGAGTCGTCGTCGACGTCTTTCATGAGAAGCAATAAGTTGCAACATATGCAACCGACGCGATTAATCCCAAAAATATTAAAAAGTAGCTGAAAATATTTACATGGAGTGCGGCAGAGCACGGTTCAGAGACTTGGCCCTTTGGAAAGCAGTAACAGAAAAGAATAGTCTCTCGAAACTCAGTGCGGTATATGCGAATGCCGAATGAAGCGAAAATCGGATCAGAAGAGACGAAGTGAATTGTGGAGGAAATATCTCTTTCGGATTAGGGATTGAAAATTCAAAGTTGACTTTTTCCTCCGAAAGTCACGTTTTAATTTTCAAAGTCGATTTAAAGTCGACTTGAGTCATCGACTTTCGACATACGACTGCGAATTCGATTTAACTGATGAGAAATCTATAAAAAAGATGAATCGAATAATTTATTGACCTGTTCTGTATTCCCACCTTACTTTAGTATACATTATGTTGATCACAGAGGGAATGCATGATAAGGTATTGCCCTCTGTTGTGCGATGGGCAGTTTTTTTCCTCTTCTATGAGAGTAGAACCAACCCGACGTCACAGCCGTAAGGCTCTGCGTAATCAAGTTCTATGCACCAGCGCCACTTTCCTTATAGCGGCCAGGGAGTAGTTTGGGGAGGGGGGAGCAGCGGAAGGTGGCGCGAACTTGAATCCATCCGTCCCCATTCACGCACGCACAGAAGGATTTCCCGCATAATTTGCATTTTCACGCACATGAAGGCGTGAACTGCCACCAAATAGCTCAATTTAACAATCTTAGGTTACTCAGAAGAGGATGTGAGAACAGAAATGGTTCGTGGGTAGATTTTAAGCAATTTATTTGACAAGGAATAATTTAATATGGCAACTGTTCGTACTGGGACAGACCTAATATAAATTTTTTGTTTATTTACCCTTAAACCTCCCTCCCTTTTAAACTCCCGCCTCGCCTTTTGTGTTTCGTTTGTTTTTGACTCTTTCGTTGAGCGCAAGAGGGCGCTCGTTTTTCTTTTGTACGTGTGTGTGTCTGTGCTTCGCCGGGAGATTGGAGTCTGTCAAAATTCACCGGAGAAGTCCGTCGGAATTCACCGAAGTGCAGCAACTCCCGTCGGCAGGGGGCGAGCCGACGCCAATCGGTGAGGGGAGAAGAACGCGGTTTTTTGTTGGTGTGGTGCGGCGGGAGTAAGTCTTATTCCCTTTTCTTTAAATTATTGCCTTTTTCCCTTTTTCCTATTCTACCCACTTCGATTTTCCTGTTCCCTGTTATTTTATTTATTATTTTTTTATCGTACATCCACGTAAGGTCTGTCCCGGCCCGTTTAATTTATTATGTTTGTTCGGAGTCAGTTCGATGTCAGCCCCGTGAGAGAACACCAACATACATCAGGTTAACAAAAGATATTAAACGTATAGTGCACAAAGTTATTCATTCAGAAATTTAAAATATTCATAGGCACCACAATACTTCACTCAGAACCAATCTCCTGATATGCTTCAGTGGGCTGAGGACAAAATAAGAAAAAACATGTTGACAGGTTGAAGTCCCATAAGAAAAGGTAAAAATACATTAAAAGCACAGAAAACCGTCTCACATGGGAAGGAATAGGATCGATAAGGAAACTGAAATAGATATTACAATGTACATGAATAGTTTTGTTATAACAGCTCAACCCTCACAGCCTTCAAGTCAGTTCTCATTACAAAGAAAGCTCTCCCTCATGTGATAGAAGCTAAAGGTCAAAGTATTATGTGAATCAGTCACAACACATTTACAGTCAGGATAGAATACAAAAGCAGTTAATGGACACTGATAAAAAAAATCCCTTCATGCATTGCTGAAATAGAAATATAAATAATTGATAAACATGGAGAAGAGTTAGGAACTAAATAAAGAGTACAAAAAAATTACCTGTAAATACAATTTCCTCCATATTTTTTTACTGGAAGCCAAAGTATTATTGAATCCAAACCATTTGTAGTAATGGGTGGAATGAATTCAGGAGAAGACCAAATGAAACTCAAAACACTAGAAAAAGATCAGGAAAGCTCTATTACCACATCGAAGACAGAAGACATTCAAGAGTATGTACAATGCAGACTTACCCTGGCTATGGTTTCTTGCAAAACAAAGTGCTAAAAAACTTCCACATAAAAATTGGTAACATCAAAGGACAAAGTGAAAAATCCTTTCTCATTAATGACTGACTTAAGCAGTTAATAACTTAATTTTGAAGATCATAACAATGGTCCACATTGATTCGTGAAAATTCATGAAACACTGCAACAAGAATGATAATGAGTTATGCCCAAACACAGAAATATATAATTCAGCTGTTAATATATATCATCATCATAATCATCACACTACTTCAAATCGCTTTTAGTACCACAATGGCCCCTCCTTCACTCAATTAAGGCTGTAGGCAAGACATTCACAAATGATGTCAGCAAATTTTAGGATCCACAGTAGAAGTACTTTTCCAATGGTTAGGAGGGAAACACTTCCAACTATTTCCAACACTGAAAAAAGAATGAGTATTAGTTGCCAACAGGCAACATTTATCATTGTATAAACACTGGAGGATACAAATGAGAGTACAATGAGGACAATTCACAAACCAAATTTTCTCTTTTTCACAACACATTAGCCCCTTCATCAAACACCCATGACCCTGAAAATTTTCTAATTATCAGAATATACGCAGCCATATGTATGCGAAAAAAGAATCCAATATTGCTGAACTTAGTCAAAATGCCAAAATAAACCTTAAATAAGGCACCCACAGATATTGACTGGATATAATTTTGGTATTCCAGGTATTATCCTGTTCACCAGAGGTCTGTCATTGTAAGCGAACACCATGCACGGTCTGAATCACCGTACACTGAAATGAGAAAAATTATTAGTTGATTCAGAAGAAATATTAAAACAAAATACTACAAAATAAAATCTGATAAAAAAATACTACACGCGAAAAAATATGGAAAGTAACCATTAAAAAAATTATAGGTAAGCAAGTAATCACAAAAAAATGTTAGTGCATAAATTCACTGCAAGATCATTACAAACCACTCGAACACTGCAAAACTATGAAACAAGCTACTCCACCAAGTTGCTGCACAGTGGAAAATATTTTGAAGGGTTTTTCGTATAAATATTTTTCCACAGCACAGATGTTCTTCAAAAAATCATTTCTGCATCCACCTCTAACAACACCACTGCCGTGAACTAGACAATCGCCATTCTCCACAAATGATTACCATGCTCACAGCAAGTGTTATTTTCAGATCATTGAGCAAATGTATTCTCATCATCGAACACTGAAATATAAAATATTCTCATTAATGTTACCTAATGGAAAATAGGGCATTCACAAGTTAACATTATCAGTCTATGCTTCCCTTGAATTTTTCTGCAATCACCTGCAATATTGTCTAAGTATCATCCCACCCCCTCCATCTTGACAACAATCCTTTTCTTCTTCTTCCGCAGTTCTACAGTCCGATATGGGGCTTGGCTTCCTTGGTTACATGCTTCCAATTGGCTCGAATACATGACATTTACATGAAAAGGGAAAAGTTAATGTAAATAAATTTTACGTGATCAATAGTGTAGAATGTTAATCCATTCAAAGGAATGACTACGAACCTGCCAAAGGAGTCTGTGGATGCTGCTGCAGCCCAACTCCTTCAGAATCAGACGATTGATTGAAATCTAGAACCAAAAGAATGACGAATAACATTTACAGTATAACGACACACGTGAAGATGTTAAATTTATTTTTATAAACTATTCAAGTGTGTTGGACTCAGACATTTTTGTCGTATTGATATGATTTACGTTCGTCTTTTTATTGTTTTGTTGTGATGGAGTTTGTTTGTGGTTGTTAGAAAAATAAACAAGAGTTTGACAGATCGGAAGAATCTGGCTGAACAAAAATTAATTAGAAAGATAGAAAAGAAAGATAGTTAAGTTGGATTGCCTCAACAGAAGAAGCATTAGGGAACACTCCTTGATAGCTTCTTTGTTTATTCCACTTTTATTTGTGCCTTCGCCCAAAATTGAACTTAAGGTGCTCATTTTGTTAAAAAATTCAACAGGACAGGTTAATAGAGCAACAGATAATTTAGATTTGAAAATACTGAGCATAAGCAAGGAAAATGTCTTGTAATATTACAAGCTATCATGCCTGAATCTGCAACCTCCAAAGCTGTTGCTGCAGCATTTGATGATGTCGTTGCCACTGGTGTAGTTGTTGACTCCGGGGTAATAACCGCCACTGGTGTGGTCATTACGCCTTCTGTTGCCCTGGACTCACTTTGCATGCTCTCTGCACATGCGTATAGTGTTGTTCATGTTAATAAAAGATAAAAAATAGCAGATTAGCCATGTACCTAGCCAGAAGAAGTGCATGGGCGACAGCAGTGACTCTTCTGTGTTCGTATGTACAGTGGCGGAAAAAATTAACGCAAAACTCATTGGCGTCTGAATGCGGCGTACACGGGAACTAATTGAAATCGCTTTTCCTTCGACAACTTGACAACATTGAGACAGCATATGGAAACCGGGAATATTCAAACTCTTTATGAATTGATATCGAATTTACCCGTCATGTAAATAGTCATACTAATAAGATTTACGTTCGCGAGATCGTCTGGGAGTTATAAACGTGATGAGCTTGCTTCGACCCGCACCCAGTCGAGGTTCCGAATTCGTAGTTGATTATATAGAGATGCTTACCATACTTTTACCGTTTAAACAAATTTCTTGGTTGAAACTTAAGAAACAATACGATGAAAGCATAATTTGTTGGGACAAAAATTTTTTTCCTCCAGATCAAATTCTCTAACAATAAAATGTATTTCCGCGTGCAGGGAATAGCTGTGGATGAACATCGTTTTAATAGGCCTCAAACTACTTCCGAGAAATATGATGCATTACAATTAACATTTTGGCGTAATATCCTGTGAATTTCAAGTTAAAGTATGGGAAATCTGGTAGAATAGAATGGTTTCCATGAGGAGAAAATTTTTCTTTACAAGCATTTCCAATACCTTAAAACCCTACGTAAGTTTCCGCCCTTGTGCATTCAGGTCATCCCAAACACTTAAATTTCTTAATTCCTCCAAACGTAATAGTATTTACTTTCTGAAAACTACTTTAAAAAATCCAGAGCATTTTATTTGGTCCAGTTTTTAAGGAAACATTAGAATTCCCATTTTACGTTTACGTATAGTAAGAACCACTGGCCGCTGTTTTCTCTTGATCGTTGAAGTAGCCTAGAGGGAGAGCGTTCGTCTGTGGTTAAGAATGCCTGGGGTTCAAATCCTGGCGTGGCCTCTTTTAGTGCCTTTATAATTAATCTACGTGATGTGACTTTATTGCAGCCGAAACTTCGCAGGAATCCGCGGAAGGCCCAGGGAATGGATATTGACCTCAACCATGAGTGTGTGATTTTACGTATATTCGGGCTTTGTAAAAGAATCAGAGCGGTCTCCTTGGGCGTCGAATGAGATGTTTACTTCCCATTCTCGGGTACTCGACCCCACTTGATTTCTACGTCCTGCCTGTGGTATGGTGCTCATATCCACTCATTTCCCAATTTACCACTCAATGAAAAGCTATTCATGAAGGAGGGAACAGACCGGATCTCTGATTGTGTCAGTTACTCGATTTAGTGATCTTACCTGATGCTACATTCACCTTTAAATTACTTTGAAATGATTTAGTAAAGAGGGCAATTATTTTTATTAGGAATTAGAGTTTGTTTCTAACTGCCGAACTTGTAAATACCGATTACTTATTTGAGTGAGAGACCAAACAAGTGTGGAATTCTCTTCAAAATATCTTTAAAACGGTTTTTGAAGCTTTCCCAGCATTGTTTTCTAGGTTTGCTATGAACAATATATTAGCCGTGTAGTTCAACAGTTCAACTTATAGGATGGAGGATAATACTTAGAGGATAAGTTAAATTAATGACTCACTTATATACCTTTTGACATATTCGCAGAGAAAAATGTTTGGCTAAAATTACGCAGTTAAATTTTATGAGGAGCATTTTTATACCCACGCGTAAGTAATACTCCGACAAAAATGCATCGCGTATTTCCCCCTATGAAAGTGATAAAATACTAAAAATAATCTTTTTCCATGTAGCGACTAAGCAGTAATTACATATTTTCCCTATGGTCATTCGTATACTCCTCATAAATCCGCAGAGTAGTCAATGGAGTACAAATTAGGAATGTGCACCATCAAAGATTATACGATTGCTACGTCCCTAAAGAATCTATTTCTCTTCAAATGTGTCGTAATATTACTGCTTCAATGGAAGTTAAAGTTGTGAGTACCGCCACTAGAAGGTATTAAAAGACTTTTTACAGGGTCATAAATTTCATCTCTTAGTATTAATGTATTTTAACGGATGTTGAAAAGGGACACTATAATGCAACGAGTGGAAAAGGGTAAAATGTATGCGTAATTCTCTAAATTTGATTTGTGTGTGCACATGATCACAGCAATTGATCATCAAGAAATATGCTGGTATTTACATAAAGAATGTTTATGTTAATTAGCCTTATAATCAATCCATCCCCCTCAATTCTCGATTTCCTGACCAAGTCTTTGTGACATGGAGTTGTCCACATTTTGGTATCCTCTTACTGGCTTCATTTCCCATTCTTCCTCCACGATTTTCCTCATTGCATCTTAATTTTGGGTTGTTTCGTCTGAGGGGGTCGAAAAACGTTTGTTTCTCGCATTATCCTCTTAATAAACGCTGCGCTCCGTGCAGCCCGCTCCATCTATGTTACATGATTTGTTTTGAACCATCTCCTAAAATTTTGACATTTGTGAACTCGGAAGTATTCCTAGTTGCGGACGAAAAATGAATATTGATAAACATCTGAATATACAGTTGTTATTATTATAGCGGACATAAATTTAATGATTTTCGTTTGATAGTAGTGAGAAATAGGTTTTTTTACTTTTAAACACCAAATAAAAGTTCAGTGGGTGAAAGTCGAAGGCGCAACACCTCTTCGGGTAATTTTTCGACGGATGTTTTTGCCTTTTAAAAACCTACTATCCGATTCCTCCACCTGGGAGAAAAATGAGGTATACTTAAAGGCTAATAAGATCTTTTTTCCCCCAAGAATTTAGGGAGAGGCCGCTAAAACTTTGAACAATATCTCTGCTTGCGCTGTCCGCTCTGCTTGTTCGTCTATCGACGCTCGTCTCTATGAAGCAGTCATCAGTAAACCTTGGCCAAGTTCCGGGTGGTGATGGTCGGGGTGGTTTGTTGTTGTGAATAAAGCACAGGTTTCAAAATCTCGCTGCACCTGAAAGAAAAGGCTCGTCGCGCTTCGAAAAAATCGGAAGCACTCGTCAAATATTGTGAAGGGCGTAAAAGAAGTCAAATACCACTTCTTTCCTGTGAGTTAAACGACTGGCGTCCGAAACATTATCTATGGTAGAAAAGGTATCGCCCGCAACACAAGGGAAAGTAAACTCTTATTAAAGGCATACTATTTCCCAAATCAATATAATGCGGCCTTCATACATTCCAATTTTGAATGCATTAGTATTGGTGGAGCTTTGTATCGACACAGGGGAACCTCTAGCTATCCTCAAAAGTCCTCCAAGATTGCTCTTTGCTTTAACTCAGACTTATGGTAGTTGGCCTCCAAAACAATGCATGAGGGGAACTAATGGCGTTTGATTGGAATGGTCTGGGCTGATGAGGTGTAATCCGAGAACTACTTCTTTCTGTTTGTATTCCCGGGAGATTAGTATGCTTTTTCCTATCCTTATAGTTATTTTAAACGTTCGTATACAATCCCACCACTCATTTCAAAAGTAACTTAGTTCACAGTATACGCATACGGACGCAAATAAATTCACCGCAAGGATACGGAATATCATCTTAAATTCACCTTGACATAAGAAAGTTCAGTAGTTGTTAATGGGTTGCAAACCTGAATCACTATCATGGTTCTTCATGATAATATTGTTCGAGTACGCTCATGATTTCTAAAACGTGATCGTCATCAAGAAAGATCAGGTGCTACATAGCAGTGGAGTGCGCTCCAAGGACGTTGAGCATTGCCCTACCAATGCGGCTTGCCTTTTGGATGACGATAACGACCATAAAAAGAAAAGAACCGTGACTCCTCCCCTGGTCGAGACATTCTTGAGTTTTTCATTCAATTTCTGGTCAAGTAAATTGATTTTTATCAGGCAAATTTTATCTCTTTTGTATTAAAAAAAATCATATTATCTACCAGTCATTGCAGCTACACATTACATTCAGTCATATCGCCGATATGAGAAAATGTATATAAAAACTCATTTGTGTTCATTAAAAATCGAACACGGACCACTCTTTAGCTAGCCAAATACATCTTACAGCTACAACATTAACCGTTACCTATTTATTTATTTCATTAATGACATTTTACTTCAAACTGAAGTCTTTTAAAAGGCTTTTCTGTTAAATTTAAATGTGCGGCGAATTTATAGCTAAGCGTGTAAGATATTATGCAGTCAGACGTAATAGAGTTGTTTATCCATAACTGCACCTAATTTCGGTAAACTTTTCGAATGTTTATTCGTATATCCTGCAGTTACTAGATAAATCTTAACAGAGAACAGCTCGTCACCAAGCTTCTTGTGATAAAATGAAAGAAATATCGGGAAAATATGCCTAGATTATTCGGTATCGATGCGAGCACATTTATTTTTATTTTTTGAGTTATATATATTTTCGTGTGTTTTCATAGTTTAATCCCATTCTGACGAACTAAAAACGGATTTATATTGGGTCAAGAACGATTCATTAATAAATATCCGTTTTGAATTTAATAAATATCCGTCTAAGGAGCTTCGTCAATCTACAAATGGAAAATCGTGAAAAATTTCATCACGTAGACTATACTTATTTTAATTAAATCTTTTTTGTATCGACATTTGGTGCGGATAAATCTCGATTTATATCATTTCGGTGAAAAAGACACAGTACACGTCATTCAAAAAGATCCTCGGAAAGTCGACCACAATAATATCCCTTGGTGGTAGAAGATGAAGATTTCAGCATATATACGGAATTGGGTGGGATAGTGAATATTTTTTTATGATCAGTCTTTCTGTATAAAGGATATCATTCGACGTAAGAACTATGCTGAAATAAACACAGCGATACACCGCGACTGAATGTGCGAATAATATGAGAAGAAAGTTCGAAAATGAGGCGATTGATGACTAAGTTTCACGCTCCAGCAAATGTGAGTTCCATGGCGGATTTCAAATATTTGCGGTAGACGATGTTTTCCTCCGTGTTGCCAGTATTTCGAGTGTATGCTGCTCCTAGAAGTTCCCAAAAATGCCGCATTCTGGCGCGCGAAAAATTTTGCGTTAATTTCTTCCGCCACTGTACAATGGTTGGCAAACGTTTCCTGATAGTACACATGTCATTACAAAGGCTTTTTGGGTAAAGGGTAACTATGATATAAAAATGGACAAGGATGAATTCTTAGAAGTAAGGAATAGTGAAGACCATTGTTAAATGACTATTGAAAACAAAACTTTCCTCGAAAAGCTCTCTCCAGTAAGAGCAGGGAAAGCAGTGATGGACTCATGTGACAAATGGCGAAAAGATCAATAAAAACATGCATACCTATTGAAAAGAAAACTGCTCTGTGAGACACTCACCCTCAACTATGCTGGGGATGACACCAGACTCCAAAATATGATGATGATATCTCCTTTTGAAGTCTCCCTCTTTGAAGTGCTCAGAGCACACGAAATAATTGGGATTCTTATCAAGCTCCCATCGCCGTCCCAGGATATCTGACCGGAGACAAAACTTAGCCCACTTATTCGCCCTAAACAGAAACAAAATTACGATTAACAATGGGGAACCTGCAAGCAATTAAATTTTACGAACTCATGATTAATGAAAAGAGACAACATGCATCTTATATCACCCACCAGACAGACTTAACTTTCAGGATCTTTCGGAAACCTGAAGAAAGAAATTTTTTTCTCCAAACGGGGGTAAATTTCCTGTTTACATTGACGAAATTCAATATGGATATCACTACTCGTTCAAGACATCTGTTTACAATATTCATTCGAGCATACATTAGACTTCAACATTCTTAAATATTAATTATAATTTGGAGATTATATGTAGTGGAAATTAATTTCAGCTGAACACATTGTAACATTATAATATTGCATCAATAACAATATTATGATCAATGGAGTCATTTAGAATTCGCGGGTGATGACAACAGCGTCACATCTGGCAGAAAGAGTTCACTAACATTTGTTTCACTCAGGAACCTCGAACGCGATTTGGCCCTTTTGACGTCGGGTTGGTAGAACGTCTTGTGCGTCAGACCAGCAGTAACCTCGAGGGAAGGAGGACGCAAGGTGCCAATTTGACGACCGGCATAGAGAATCAAGTCAGCCCTATTTCATCGTGGGTGTGTTCAGGTATTACCTTTGTGGCGAACCGTTCTCTGTTTCTTTCATACAGTCCACTCTTTGGAACTAATGTCTCTCACTCCGAGCAATTAATGCCACGACGCGGGACATTCGTAGCATAAAGTTTGGTCCTTCGGGCCAGATCTAAACGGTTGATTTCATTAAGAATCAAATATCACTAATTGGAGTGTTCTGACTTACTTATCTTGGGATAAAAGCATAATTTAATCGCTTTTTCGTAGCATTCTCTGAACCACGTTATAACTTTTGGTGTTATCTAGTTATAAGGTGTGCTTTCTTTTGTTTCTAATATATTTGTTGAAGGACCTGACTTCATTTATCTTAGAAAATGTCGTTTGATGCGGAAGAGGAGTCCGAATCTACTTGGCTTGACTTCGGCACCTTACTTGCTCTCAAACGGAAGTCTGCGCTCGTTGAAAGCATACGCGAATCTGTAATACGCGTTATTAAATGACCGTGTTCACCGTCACTTACAGTCATAGCTGACAGAAGAAGTGCCAGTGTTTCTTTCGTCGTCAAATGAAGATTATCAATCATTCTGTTGCATGACCGACTTGAGCAGGCATTGGATAGCGGCGCCACAATTGGAATCAGAAGAGGAAATTGAATCACACTATCATAGCATTAACGCTCTTGCCAGTCAAGTGGTATCCAACCCATTCTATTCCGACAACCTAGAAAGTCAACCTGCTTCGGCTTCGATGCAATTGCCTTAGATTACCATTCCCATATTTAATGGAGACTACTAATTTTAAACCACTTTTCCATGTACTTACGAGTTTGGTTGATGCAAATCCTCAGTCAAAAGACATTGTATCATTGTATCATTATCTACTGTCAGGTGTAAAGGGACATGCACGGGCGTTAGTTTCTGGCATTTCGATTATTTCCGATTATCATAAGATTGCGTGGCAGACGCTTGTGAAGCAGTACGGCTATAAAATGCTACTTGGATTTAATTATCTAGATCAATTGTTTTCTTCTCGTGTTAGCAATGATTCAATTGATGCTATAAAAAATGTTCTTGATGTTTTCTCAGAAAATTTGAATGCTTTGAAAGCAATGCAGACACCGAATATGTCCGAATTTATCTTGTTTTACACAGCCTATATGTCTTTGGATCAACCTATCAAATATAATTGGAAATTGAAAATCAAGGGAATGATTTTCCTTCAATTACCACTTTATTGGATTTTGGACACAAATACGTTAATATTTTGACGTCGTCTGGCTGCAAATTATCAAACTCTGATTCTAAATCAAAGAAATTCTCTGTATCTAAGGGATTAGAACAACAGAAGAGTACGTTAATTGCTACGGCTTGTTCCAACTATTCGAGCAAAATAGCATGCCAACTTTGTAAAGCACAACGCAAGCTTTATTAATGCCCTCAGTTTGATGCGTTTAAAGTCCAAAAGAGGAAACATTTCATCAAATAGAAAAACATTAGTTTCAATTGTATTGGAGGTGTACATAATGCACAAAACTGTACATCAAAGTATCTGTACCGGTGCTGTTCTGGAAGGCATCATACCTTGCAATGTACAAAGGGAAAGTCTACCCATGTATTGAATTCCAAATCCGAGGCAGCGGAGACAACTCGTACGGAATAAAATAGCAGCATTTTGAAGGAAAAGTCGTTGATTGTCAGCGCTGTGCTATTCCGGTTCACCAGACCCGTCGTCAGTTCGATGTCTTGCTTGAAAAATAATACGGAAACCAAACACTCCCACGTTCTCCTAGGGACAGCTGTTGCTTGCATACGCACACGGTACATAGATACGCACTCCGGTATTCTAGAGCCCATAAGAATGATTATGGATCCAGCATCCCAGTCTAGCTTTATTACCACTGAATGCCTCCAGAGATTAGGTTTAACTCGGAAGAATCTGTAGATTTAATGTGTTGGGACATCTCGAACTCCTGTTTGTGCCGGAAAAGGTATGACTTCTTTCATATTGAGACCACGCTATAATGACAAGAAGATAGTTGTATCGGCTACTGTTACACCAAAAATAACGTCCAATCAGCGTTTCCCATTTTGGACGTTGTTCATAACAATTTTACTTCGTTGGATCTAGCCGACTCTCACTTTTTCAAACCAGGTCTCATTGATTATTTACTTATATTTGGAAGTCCCATTCTCCTACAGGGAAAATTTCAAAGAAAAGCTCACTGCTTCTTCGGGAAATATTGCTGCTCTATGCGCGGTTGGAGCCTGATTTCGTAAGCTCATCTCAACCACCATCCCCTCCTTGACGTGGCGCAATTTCTTGATTCCGGAAAAGACTGCCGGTACTTTGTCGCGTTCCCGAGGGAATGCGCCTGGATCGAAGTGCCGCTTTTCCGGTGACTAACGGGGATCTGGCTTCTGGCTCTAAGGGGCGTAAAGAGTCACTCAATTTGTATGTTTGGCTGATCGCTCCTTGAGTTATCAAATTCCAGGTTTCTGCGAGCGTGCCCGGCTGCTGTATTTTGCTGTCGTGTGCCGGCGGTCCTTCATCACGGCCCCATTCCCCTTCCATTACCCTCCTTCCGGTAAGACCAATCGGACTAAAGTTTGTTTACTATGCACCGACTTACTGGACTCTCTAGCGCGAGTAGACGTTCACTTTTTCTTCTCCTCCTCCAACAGGGAGGCTTTCCTGCCCTAGATATTTGGGTATATGATTTTGGGTCAAACTAAACCATAAATTTCGGGTTCAGCTTCATCTAATACTATCACCGCTTGCTTCACTTCTTTGGAAAGTGGTCAGAACGAATCATAAAAATCTTTCTGAAGTATAGAGGAAGTATCTAATACCATTATTATTTTACCTGAGGATGAAAATGCTCAGTATCAGTTTGAATCAAAGCATTGCCAAAAACCTGATGGTACATACGTTGTACCCATCTTGTTAAGTAATTTGGAGCTCCTCTCACTGAATTGGGACTCGTAAGCACAAGTGATTGGAAGGTTTGCGAATTTAGAGCGTAAATTGGAAGGTAATTTTGAATTAAACGCCGAACACAGCATTTTTAAAGGAATATCTAAAAATTAGGCATATGTCACCAGCTGAATGGAGATCAGAGGAATTCTTTATACCGCAGCATGCAGTACTAAAGCCTTCAAGTGGTACTACTAAAGTCCGTGTAGTGTTTGACGGATCAGCAAAGGCTAGTATGGATCATTCGTGGAATGATTTCTTTCTAAAGGGATCTAAATTACAACAAGATGTATATGATCAAAAAAATAGTTTTCGCCGACATCCGGTAGCAATAGTCGCCGATATTTGCCAGACGTATCGAATTATTGAGGCACTCCCTCTGAATAGAAAATATCAGCACATCGTTTGGAGATCTTCGGTTAGAAATTCCTTGCAAGAATATCAATTAAATATTGTAACATATGGCTTCACTTCATCTCCTTAACGAGCAATGCAAACGTTATAACAACTCAAAAAGGATGAAGCTAAGAATTTCCCACTTGCTGCATTTATCATATCGCAAGACCAAAATGTTGAAGATCTCTTGACGGGAGCATCATCTCAATCTGATGCAATGAACTTGATCAAGAAATTACGAGGACTAATGAGTTCCAACTGCAAAAATGATCCTCAAATATACCTGAATTATTAAATAATGTGTCTTTAAAAGATTTACGCGAACCGGACCTATATTTCAAGCGCGATACTAGCCAAACTGTTAAAATATTTGGCATTCATTGGGGATCGAGATCTGACACTTTCTCCTATCATGTGAAACTATCTTAAACTGCTTCTACGAAGCAAGGTGTCTCATCTACTGTCGAAAATGTATTTGATCCACTCGGATGGATAGTGCCAACGGATTTCTGGGCCAAGTATTGCCTACAAGACTTGTAAAAGCTTGATTTGAATTGGGATGATCCGATTTCGCCTTACATTTTGATTACTTGGCGTAGTTATGTAAAGCAGCTTCTGGATTTTGCAGCCATTAAAATCCGGAGATTTGTAGCATGCAACACGTCTCATGATGAAAACAGAGAACATCAGCTACTTGGCTCATGTGATGCATCAGAGAAATGGTACGCAGCAGTTCTGTACCTACGAAGCGGAACCTCCATAAGCGGGTTCAAGTATCATGACTCAAGGCCAACGCCAGGGCTGCTCCTATTAAAACCCATACCTATTCCTAGATTAGAGCTGATGGGCGCTGTTATGATATCAAGACTTATTGGAGTCGTGTTTAAATCTTTATCGAAATGTATTACTCTGTGTTGTGTCTATGCTTGGAGTGATTATAGTGAAGTATTATCGTGGTTGGGAACGCCTCCACACCAGCTCAGAACATTTTTTGGCCATAGGGCATCAAAAATTAGTGATTTGCCAGTACGTATTGATTGGAATCATACTTCTACAGAGTGGAACCCTGCAGATTCAGCCAGATGTGGCCTTTTACCATTGGAGATAAAAGGATATGATCTATGGTGGAAAGGTCTACTATGGGTTTCTAACCCTTATGATTAATGGGAAGTAAGTATTCCAATAAGTTTTGAATATAAAAAACTGCCCGAAATCAAATATTGTCCTTCTAGAGTCATGATATTTACCACTTCACCAGTGAATCTGTTTCATTTATCGGTTTTCGTCACTTCCTCGGCTTCAGAGGGTGGTTGCATGTTGTTTTTAGTTAATCGACTATATTAATCCTAAGATTTAACAATCTCCTAGAGGTAAGTTAACAATGTCTGAACTTTCTCGAGCATTAACCGCATGTGTTTGTGCCACACATAGGTCATTTTTTGAGCGAGATTTTCGTAGAATAAAACTAAACATTCAAAGACTTCCACTATTTCTTGATTCTTCTGGTTGCATCAGGTTGGGCGGTTGGTTAACTAATTCAACGTTACCTAACGCGAGGAAACCTCCTATACTGCTTCCAAAAGACGCTATATTAACCAATCTCATCATAGACCAATACCATCAAATGTATAATCATGCAGGGCAAGTGACTCTTCATAATCTGTTGGCTCAGAAGTTCTGGATTGTATCTGCTATGCGTGCTATCAGAACACGCATACTTAAATGTGGAACTTGTTTCAAATTGCGAGCTAAGCTAGCATGCCTATTAATTGGATCCCTACCCTCTTATGGGGTCCAACCGAGTCGCACATTTCTTCATACTGGAGTGGACTTCGGTGGTCCTATCTTCATCAAGGAATCCCTCACGAGAAATGCTAGGATTTTAAAAGCATATTTATGTTTATTTATTTGCCTTGCTACCAAAGCGTGTCATCTGGAAGTCTGATAGTATCCATGATCCAGATCTATCCATGGATGCGTTTTTCGCTGCTCTAAACATATATATTTCAAGACGTGGAGTACCGTCTCACATATATTAGGATTGTGGGACCAAATTTATAGGAGCCTATAGGTATTTCATAGGTTCTCTCAAGCCATTTTGGTGTTTATTTCGCGATCATGATCTAAGTGATAAACTGTAAGAGAGAAAATTATTATAATTTCAATCCTTCATCTGCTCCTCATTTTGGAGGCCTTTGGGAGGCGAACATGAAGAGTGTTAAAAACATTCTAAGAAAGACAATCGGTGAACCCTCATTACATTTTGAAGGATTATCTACTGTGTTTGCTCGAGTAGAAGTCACGTTGAACTCGAAACCGCTAACTGCACTATCTAGTAATTCAAAAGCCGTGGAGTTATAAACACCTGGGTGCTTTTTAATTGGGGCGCCACTCCTCAGTTTGCAATAACTTCCACTTACAGATACGCCGTGTAATTGGTTATCTCGCTGGCAACTGATTTCAGATATCAGGCAAATATCTGAGCATTTCTGGCAGAGGCGGTCAAGGGAGTATCTATATACCCTTAAACACGTTAAAAGTGGTATAAAGAGCAGCCCCCACTGCAAATTGGTGATTTAGGGTTAATAAGTGGTGAAAAGAATTCTCCTCGGCTGTGGAAATTGGGGAGGATTTCGAAAGTTTTCCCCGGTCGCAACGATGGGATTAGTGCAGCAAATGTTCGCCATACTCATGGTATTTTGACAAGAACCGTCGCTCGCCTTATTAAAATACCAATTGACTCCTAGAAGATTCATTAGGAGTAATGTTTTATTAATTCTATTGTTACTCTATTTCTTGACTTATTTAGGGATTTTACTTAGCGTTTACAAAAATGAGTAGCTCTACCTACATGTTACCGTGGGCCTCCATTATTCAATGTGAAAGTCTTTGGTGTTCGCCCCAACCAAAGAGAAGAATATATTTTTTCTTTCCTTCTATCATCCCGGGTGTTAACATACCTCACCCCATCTAACTACTTGCGAGCTACTCAGTTTGCAGGATATGTTCATTTTTCATTGTGGTAAACATCTATGCTCCGACGTATATTGTTAAGAGTCGCTCCTTTTTCTTGAGATACGCAAGGTCAAATATTAATTGTTTTCCGTCGTGATCCTTAAACTTTGATTCTCAAATTTGGTGAGCGGTATGTTTTGTATTCCCGCCTAAATTTAGCACTTTATGTCGACCACAGAGGAAATGCATGATAATATGTTGCCTTCTGTTGTGCGATGGGCAGTTTTTTCTCTCGTGTGAGTGCGAGGGTAGAACGTCTTGTGCGTCAGACCAGCAGTAACCTCGAGGGAAGGAGGACGCAAGGTGCCGTGAGGACGACCGGCATAGAGAATCAAGTCAGCCCTATTTCATCCTGGGTAAGTTCAGGCATTGCCTTTGTGGCGAACCGTTCTCTGTTTATTTCATACAGTCAACTCTTTGGCAATAATGTCTCTCCGAGCAATTAATGCCATTACGAGGGACATTCGTAATTAGAGCTCTGCAAAAGCGTTAAAAAGCCCGCTCGAACTCGCTCGCCTGAGCGAGCCAGGGAGATTTGACCCGAGCCTAGGGCAAGCTCGCTAGGCTAGCTCGATCCTCCTCCGCCAAATACTCGAAAAACTCGTTCTACGTCACAATTCACGGGCGAACCCCTCCGAACTATTGCTATGAGTGCAGTGAAGTGTTTCGCTCCATGTATAGATAAGACAGAAAATGCGACACCAGTTTTTAACAATTTTCATTTACAATATAATATATGTAGGAAAAAAATTGACACCTTCCAAGTATAAAATTCAAAACAAAAGAGCTCCAGAATTGACTGAAAAGGATTATCACTGAATTTTTCGTTCATAAAAGCCATCGTCATCTAAAAAGGGAACTTTCGTCCATCTAAAGCTTTATATAAATTACCCTCCGAACGACGAATGAATGATTAAGACGAATTTATCATACAGATGTGTTGGTGTTGATGTATTCAATTTATCTGGAAGAAAAGAAATTTATGCTTAAAATAAACCTAACGATTTACCACTATAGAATGATTTTTACTTTTATTGGAAATACTTACCCTTCATAGATTATTATTTAAAATTAATAAATCATTTACATTTTCTGGGGAGATACTCGTCCGGCGACTAGAAACAATTAATCCCGCTCGACTAATATTTCTTTCTGAAGGCGCACTACTTGCGGGAACACTAAGTATCTGCTTAGCTACCTTTGATAGCCGAGACAAGGTATTTTCTGTTTTTTCCACCACTCAAGCAAGTCGTCAATCTCCGAGCGACTCATTCCCGGTGTAAGGTAGAGTGATACTTCATCTGCTTCCTCTGCATCGTCTTGCCGTTCGCAAAAGCGCATTTTCTTAACTCGTGGTCTCATCAGTACATTTAAGCAGTGATCAACGTCTGCAAATGACCTGTTCAAAGTATAAGCAAGCCTCTTTGGATTGTAACTATCTCTAAATAACAGATTGCGTGGTTGACATTCCGTTTAGAATATTATTGGCAATCTGAGAGGTAAATTCATACGAAAATGGAAATTATGAGAGATAAGATAGTTATTACCGTAAAATACCCACAATTTTTTTCATAGCACATTTTTCTCACTTCGCCGTGAATGTTTTCCCTTTCGGACGGTGTCATCAATTTTAGGTGACGGAAATTCGGATCCAAGAATGTACCAATGTGGTGTATTGGAAACATTTTTATCTTATTGATAAATTTCTCTGCTCTCATTTTGACCTTTTTTAGTTCCTGAAATATTTTACGATTGAGAGTTTTTAATGATAATATTGAGAGTCATACACATGTATACTTCTTAAAAAATTATAATAAGGTGCGCACCGTACAACCGCAATAACCGCACGTTTTCCTTTCTCAATCAGACGTTCGTAAAAAATAAAGCGAACTCTACAAATAAATTTCAATCTTACTCTTACCTCAGAATCATCCTCGTCGTTCTCACAATGTTTAATTAAACGCATAAACCATGGGAGTACGATGTGAATAGTTGGTTTTTTATCTCCCTCAATGTCGTCAGTAGCATCTTTAAAAGGTTGTAAGAAATCAATTAATTTCCCAACCATATCCTGATCGTATCCATTGGCTCTGTCCCCTTCTTTCTTTTCTTCCAGTATATAGTATCTTATATCCTCATATTGAGAATTGAGCGAATCAAGCAGGGAAAGGATAGAGTTCCATCTGGTGCTCACTTCCAGATGGAGAGTTTTGCTGAGCCTGCTGGCCTGACCACTGCGTTTCATATACGACACAGTTGACTCAGCCGCTTTGATACATGCATCTACGACAGGGGCCTCTGACGCAAGAAATTTATCGCTGTCAAATGTATGATGCAACACAATATTAATATGGTGGGCGAAGCAGGGAGTGCGGTCATAACCTTGTAAGGCTTTAACAATATTTGCACCCGAGTCGGACACACATTTCATCTTTTTTAAGTGCTCGGGGTATATTTGCAGTTCACTTGCTTTTTTGAGTAAATATCCAGAAAAGTTTCTCCTGTTTTCTTCAGCTCGCAGGGAAACCATGCGGTTAACAATACTTTTTTTCTCAGGATCCATGAATCGTCTCTGTAGTGAGCCGTCAGCGTCATGTATTCCGAGTGTATGAAATTGTCCGACCACATATCTATTGTCACTCCACAACGGTTCTGGTTGATCGCGGAAAGAACCTCTGGCATCATGTCGAGGCGCACTTTAACCGCAATTTCAGTTACACGGCGAGACACCGTTGTTGGATGCGGCATATCGGCATCACCATATTTTGAGCAATGTTATGAATCAGTGCTTTGAATCCTTCGCCAGCAACGCTACAAAATGGTCGCAAATCTTTACCGCACATTATTGCGCATTTGTCTGCAATTTCGTCCCTGTCCTTTTGGGGCAGCCGCATCTCTGACTTGTATTGTCTTGTTTTCCCTACACTTGTGTCGTAGTAGTGCTGATGTAATTGATGTGTACTTCAGCACAGCGTTGCACACCGTACTCTGAGCAGCTCCAACGCATTTATTACTATCATTAGGATCACAAAGTATAGCAAATTTTGCCCAAGCGTCACATGTGCTGTTTTTTGGCCGCAGGATGTACTGTCCTCCTTTTGAACTTCGTTATAATGTCTTCCATGGCGAATATCGTGTACACTCTAACGTTCACGAAGGTACTTCACTGACTGTAAGCGTCTATACGTGCGCATTGAGACCTTCTTCCCTGTATTCCTATGTTCCCTGCACTTATGTGTTCGTGCCTCCCCTCATGCCAAGGAAACAGCGTCTCCAGACTGAGGTCGGGTTTTCGAGCCGACGGAAAAACCCGGGCATGGCAAAGCTCGACAAGATCGAAATCGCGTATTTTAATGGGGCAGTTTGTGCCATTTGACAGGCCTGTGTAAATCCATTTCTGAAGCCTTGCTTGTCCCGCTGCCGCTGCGCCCTCGGCAAGAAAGCGATAGAAGCAGAATTCAGGCTCGAGCTTGCAGTGCTCTATTCGTAATAGACCGTTTTGCTCAAATTGGATTTGTTGTTGAAGTACTTAAGAGCCTGAAAACACAATTTATCATTTTCTAGAAGCATCTATCATGGCTAGGAAGAGAGAAAGTGGCGCATCTCCAAACTTCTAGAAGGGAAATTTCTCAGGGGGTCATGCTATGATCCCAGTTAAAAGGTGGAATGATTTTTGGGAAGGCTGGTTAATATTATCAGATTTGTAATTAATGGACTTGCTGCCTTTAGTAGAAAACGGTGAAAAAAATGGAAGCATTTATCTCATGCCCTTCCTCTTTAAGTTAATTGTCGTTATTCAGTATATAGTAGCAAAAACTTGAGCGTTGAAAACTTCACCAGTCTCGGTCATACTATTTTATGATCTACAAACCCTTATCCCCCCTTCCATAAAGAAAATAGTTGCGATTAGGTTCGCCTTTCAATTTTGGCCTGTAGGCGCCAACTCGGTGCGGCGGCTGGCCGGGTGTATACTGCGAATGAAAGATAATAGCTAATATGCTGATCATGAGAATCGTCCAGACGAATTCATTTTCATTGTACACAGAGTAATGGGTACTGAGTAGAGGAGAAAACTAGTAGAACGAGCTGGAGAAAGGCATGTCGCCAGCTTTTTTTAAATCTCAACAGCTATGAGGTGTAATGTTTGCTTTTCACTATTTAATGTTCAGCGCGAGAAGGTATACTGATGGCAATTGTTGGCAATTGTGTCTTCCGACGTGGGTATCAGGTTTTCTCTCCCATTTTATGGCATCTGACATCGAAAGTGATGAATATCACAGCGAAACATCTCACATAAAAAATATGTGAGTATATTTTTGAAAAATGAAGGCCGACAAATTAAGTGAAGTAAACGTTTTGTAATTGAGAATTGAGTGCAATGGGAGCACTACAACGCCCATCGTTCAATTGAGGACCGAGCACAAGATTGTGCTTGAAACTTAGAATATCTGCAACGTCAAAAATGGGATTCGTGTGAGCAGCGAGGGTCCCTTTCAAGCGGACGAAGAGAAAGGAAATGATCCACGAGTGACTCTATTGCCTCGGGCGAGGCAATTAATATTTCATAAATATTAATTGCCTCATTTTAGCCATAAATGGGCTGAGATTACAGAACTATCATTACATTCTCAAGTTTTCTCTTTCTGTTTTTTCACATTTCCTTTGCCTTGCTCACTCTAGTTCATCCCCCAAGAACATTCTGCTTTTTATCATTTCCTAATAGAACTCGTTCTTCCTCAGATATTCGTTTGAATGTTTCTCCGTTTCCTTCGCCTTCTGCTCTGTTCCCACACTTGAATAGATTCCCGTGGACTCTAATATGAGACTTACATCCTCCTGATCACCTGGGAGTTAAGAGCAGTCAACGGAACCCCTTGCTGTATTGCGGACGTGCGTGGAGCGTACGTTAAGCAAAACAAAATCCGTCCAGTAGTGGAATGAGAACCGAGTGAGGGTTTCCTAATCCCCACAAAGTGTCCATGAAGTACCTTCCAATTGAAAAGAAGGGAAAAGCTCTATTAAGCGGAGAAGTAGTATGAGGAAGCATACGAGTGGAGAGTGGCACTCTAGTCGGTCGGAAGCATGGGCCACCATTATAAAAGTAGACTGCGGTAAGACTGGGAGCTTTCGTGACCTTGTGTTTGGTGGTGGATGTTGAATATTTAACGGACGGATTAAATGAGATGTGAATAAGTGCCCAGAAGAGTAGAAGAGGATAGGAATCGGGTGAATGCAATAAAAGAAGAATCAGATAGATGGGACACACCTTCAGGGTTTGTGAGGAATATGAAGTAGAAATGGAGGAAGAGTCTAAAGTGGAAGGCCAAGGGATAATTACAGATACCAAATGGAGTGGAAAGAACGCAGGAAGATTTACCGGGAGGTAGGGAACTAGCATAAAGTAGGAAAGGATGGAGGGATCATGAAGGAGGAGGGACCAATCTTAGGGTTGAACGAGTGATGAATAACGATTAAACTCAATAAATTGAATCTCAAGTCATTGGGTAAACTTAGCGAAATATGTCGGTGTCATCACAGGTTATTTCGAAGACACAAGGTAGTACAGCCTGAGCTGAAGCTACGTTATCTTCTAAGTTTTGCTCTTAGGTTTATTGAGAACCGGCTCGGAATTTGATAAAATTCGATTCCTCACCGCTCAACGTTGTCCTTCTCGCTTGCCTCCTGGCCTGATTTCCTGACCGACTGCTGTCAGCTGCGGCCGAATGTGAATCCCTCCCTCCGCCTCACCTTCTCCCTTTTCCCAACCCCGTCACCTCCCACCCACCCCTTCCCACCCCTCCCACTCCTTCCGCCGCATCTTTTGGTCCCTCCACGGGTGGTGTGGAGGGCTGTCAACTGAAATGTAGATTCTGGAAGGAAGTCGTCCAACTCAGAAAGAGACATTACGAGAAATTAACTGAAAAACGTTTTTCTGACTACCATGTGACAGATTCCTGATTTATGATCAGCATAAATGTGCTCCTGTTTTGATAACTGCTGATGATGATTGCTGAACCGCTTGAAGTACAGTACAGCCATTCACCGGCGACAAATGGCTCTCTTGGGTAATCTAGGATGTGCTAGAATTATTTACTAAATTTTGCTGTGGCTATTTCCTTATGGATAACATGTATATGATAGGAATGGAATTCGTATAATGAAAATTTAATTAATACCTATTCAAATGCATGAAATGTTTGCATTAAAGTACAACTTTTAATAATTTAGCCATTAGTGGGATCAAGGTTTATAATTTGGATTTAGCTACAATCAACGGTAAATGCACGCCATGGATATTTATTTAAACTCAATAAATAAAAAAAAACAAATCACTCACTAGCTTGCAGACATTCTTAAACCATTTCCAAACAATGTTTTACTATTGTGCACATTTTTAGTATATTATGCAAGAAATTGAACGTTTTACGCCCCATGTATAGTAAGACACGGTACATCTACGTCTTACTCTGCAAGCCACCCAAAGGGTGTGTGGCAGGGGGTGCTTCCACACCAGGCATGCATTAATTATACGGCAGAACACCGAAACTACATTGAAACCAGCGTACCACACATGCAACGTACCAATTAATAATCTACTAACCAAGAAACATTCTATCGTCCATCGTGCAAGGAGTACAAGGACTACTACTACAGATTCACAATCTCATGCATAAATATGAGAATCAATATTTACTCCATGCATTAATAAGAACGTAAAATATATAAAGAAAGAGATCTACAATCTAGCTAATGTCACTATTTACACTATTCATGACGACGATCACAGCTGTTATGGTCCCGAATGTTACGCGGAAAAAATGACATTTTATACCTATCGGTTCTACAATCTATCTCTCTAATTTTATTGACGCGATCTAATCTGCCGTAGTGCGAGGGGGTTAATAGTATGTTTTTACGTCGTCAGAGAAATGTTTTTCCTGTAATTTAGTTAGGAGGTTAAGCCTATAATTTAATCTACGCTATGATAGCGATTCCCATCCCAATTCTTCAAACAATCCAGACACACTACTAAACTTATTGTAGCATCGTTTAACTAACCTAGCTCCTCTTCGCTGCACACGATCTAATTCCGATATCAACCCCGCTTCATATGGATCCCATACACTGGCAGCATATTCCAGATGAGGCCTAACGATTGAAAAATAACAACGTTCTTTCACTTTCTCATCACATTTTCCGATTATTCTCTCGATAAAGCCTCGCTTCCTGTATACTTGTCCGCATATTTCCCGAATATGTTTTCCCCAAGATAAGTCGTGAGTAATTGTGACCCCTAAGTACTTAACAGACTCGGCGTGAATAATTTCCGTATTATTAATTCTGTAAGCCCTACCTGGAATATTTTTCTTTCTTTAAAAGCTGACTGCTACGCACTTTTTTATGTTTAGTTCCATCTGCCACTTTTCGCACCAAGCATGAATAACAAGTAGGTCGATTGTTAACGAGTCGCTATCTTCGGAATTGTTAATATCCCTACACACAACCGCGTCGTCTGCGAAGAGTCTAAGCTTACTTTTAACGACGTTGCTAATATCATTTATGTATAAGAGAAGTAAAAGTGGACCAATGACACTTCCCTGAGGAACACCCAATGTAACGTTAACTGTGTTTGACATGATACCGTCTATGACAACCCTTTGTTCCCGCCCATGTAAGAACTGATTAATCCAACTAATAATGTTTTTATCTATTCCATATGCTTCTAGTTTTGAGAGCAACTTATTTTGAGGTACCTTATCGAAAGCTTTCTTAAAATAGAGGAATATCGCGTCAACTTGAACATAATTTTCACCCTAGAGTACGATGTCATGAACGAAGAGGGCCAATTGGCTTTCGCAAGATCTACCCTTTCGAAATCCGTGTTGGTTATTTATTAATAATTCCTCCCTATCTAAATGACTCATAATGGAGCTTACGATTATATGTTCAAATACTTTACACGGAATGGATGTGAGAGAAATAGGCCTGTAGTTACTAGGGTCTTCCCTGTCGCCGCTTTTGAATAAAGGTGTGACATTTGCTACTCTCCAGTCCTTAGGAATCGATATAGCTCCTGCATGTCTTAGTACCTTGTATTACTATTCCTTAGTCGCATTATCAATTCTAACCTATAGTTGTAGATAGTATACTGCATGGTAGCATATTCGTTTACGTAGCATTATCCTAGTTTATGATCTGACCGCTTATTGTCATCCTGACTGATTTAGGCCTGCGCCTGGCACCTGGGAGAGCGTGCGCGGTTCTAATTTCATCTGGAATGATTGTTGGTTACCTGGTGTGGAATCACATCGTGCCGCACACCCTAGTGGGGGCTTGCACGGTATATCGTTGATGTAGCTGTAGATGAAGATATATATGGCCTGCGTTCTTGGTTAAACTGACGCAAATATGGTGGAATGGGCAACCTCAACTTAATATGTTTATACTTTACCACTAGACACTTGGATCCATTAGAAACGTTAAAAAAACTCGAGAAAGTGCTCACATTACCCTAATTAAAAGACAAGCGGGAACATTTAGGATCGGGCATTATTCCACGGTTGAGCATTTATCGCGGGAAAACTATCAGAATAGGACATTTTAGAAACGCCTCTTTCCGTTAAGTAGGGACTATTAAAAGCCTACCGATCAACTGTTACAGCAGGAAAAGAAAAGTTACTTCCCCTACAGTTTCGCCCAATCACCTCCCCAAAAGTTACTCACCTCTCGCCCCCCCTCCCTTCTTTCAGCCACCTCCCTCTCCTTGAGGTCTCTTATATAAACTGTGCTGTCTATTGGTATTTTGCTCTGTAATCTTGATAATGGCCTGAAAAGGCCGAAACCGGTCGATTTGTGTTTTTAATACATTGGTGGAAAAAAGTAAGTGTTTTCATTTTCAAGAAAGAAAAGTTCCCCATTCGTTCAAAATAGAGAAGTGTTCGAGATAATTAGTTCGGTTGGCAGGCCTGTCTCTGCATCCTTATCATTTCCCTCACCCATTCCCCTTCAATCCTCTCACCCTGACACCCCTCCAACCCCCTCCCTCCCCTCTCCTCGACCACCAACCCACCCTCCCTTAATTAAAGCCGTCCGTTTACCTTTGCCTTCGCCGCGCCATTACCTTTCCTTCTCCTTTTTTTTTTTAGCGATCAGGTCCCAACATCATTCTGATAAGGTCATCTGTTGACGGGAAACAAAGCGAATGCGTATCCTGTGAACAAATTTGACTGTGAAATACGATGAAATAATATTAATAAAATTTGATAATGGTTCCGGTAACCCGGAGCCATTTCCGGACAAAGTTAATTTATCAGACAAAGGAACTTTTTTAGGAGCACGATTTTCTCAGTCATGTTGATGAGGGAAATGAGCGATATCCTTTTTCTGAAAGGTTGATCTCAAATGAAACGTCTTGTTGAAATGCACCGCCACTGAATTAGACTTTATATAATCATGTTTCAAAGACAAGGGCAAGGTTATCAAAAACTAAGAAAAATATTATAAACTATTGTGTACAACAATAATAAAATGACCAGAATATTTGGCTTTCCCTTTCAGAATATATATCCTTCGTTCGTTGACTTCCTTTAGTTGATGGCCCGTGATAAAAATTATGCTCTCAGACATCGATTGCCCTCAAAATCGATCGTTACTCCGAGAGATATTTTCCTCTTCGTCTCTATCAGGCCGTTCTCCGTCATTTCATCCCACACTTTCTTCCTTCTCTCATATCCATTTCCTTCTCTTCGCCTCCTTTATCTCCAAATCCGTTTCTTTTCTTTCCCCTTCTTCGGATTCGGCGGCCCGCCGTCGGATCCACGCCACACAAGCCTTCATAAAAAAGGGTAGATACTCGCTGATACTAGGATCCTTTACCCGTAGTATAAATTATGCATGCAGCGATATTGGTTCCATCTCCATCTCATTCGTTGCGGGCCGCCTTATTCCCATTCCGCCTCTTCTTCCTTCCTTCCAACACCTTCTTCCGTTCGCTCTTCGCCTTCCTCGGGTATACCATTCCTCCTATTCCACTCCATCCGTCACTATTCTTTCTTTCACCTCTTCTTCGAAACTTCTCTCTCGCCACCCCTCGACCCCGCACCACTGAAGCATTGTCCGCTTTCCAACTCCCCCGTCCCCCCCTTATCCAATCCTTCCCTCATTCCTCTCCTTCCCTCCCCGTCCCGCCTACCGATTCTTCGACTTCCTCAAAAAACAAAATTCCCTCGGTCCTTCTGCTCCTCCTCCTCCGCATCGTGTGACAACCACCGGCACCGAGTTCGACCGTCACCCTCCCAGCCCGCCGTCAGGAGTTGAACCGATGAGGTCGGCGAATACGAGACTTCACTCCCCCGGGATGACGCAACTGTTGCACTGCAGCTCTGTCCACGACGCTCCCGGTCAACCTTGTCAATTGGTACCTATATGCGAGCATTAAACATATTCTATCGACTCAGATCCAACCTAATAGTCTCTAACTAAATCTTATAATCTCATCCGAAATATACATCTACATCTACGTAATACCCTGAGAGCCACCACGAGCGTGTGTGGCAGGGGGTGAAGATCACCAAACATGCACTATTGACATGCAACTAGGATATTTAAATGAGACATGCTAGAAAATAGGGTCACATAGAGCTAGATGGTTATTATCTACATAATAAGGAAGGGATTATTGGTTGTTATTACATGCATCATGCACTACAGACTACTCTAACTATATTTCACATACCTATCCATTTGCTACGCTGCCTATTGTTCTCTCTTATGGTACGCGGGAAAAATGACATTTTAAATCTATCGGTACGACAATCTATCTCTCTAATCTACATCTACATCTACGTGTACGTAATACCCTGCGAGCCACCACTAGGTGTGTGGCAGGGGGTGATATCACCTAACATGCACTATTGACATGCAACTAGGATATTTTAATGAGACATGCTAGAAAATAGGGTCACATAGAGCTAGATGGTTAGTATCTACATAATAAGGAAGGGATTATTGGTTGTTATTACATGCATCATGCACTACAGACTAACTATATTTTACATACCTATCCATTTGCTACGCTGCCTATTGTTCTCTCTTATGGTACGCGGGAAAAATGACATTTTAAATCTATCGGTACGACAATCTATCTCTCTAATCTACATCTACATCTACGTGTACGTAATACCCTGCGAGCCACCACTAGGTGTGTGGCAGGGGGTGATATCACCTAACATGCACTATTGACATGCAACTAGGATATTTTAATGAGACATGCTAGAAAATAGGGTCACATAGAGCTAGATGGTTAGTATCTACATAATAAGGAAGGGATTATTGGTTGTTATTACATGCATCATGCACTACAGACTAACTATATTTCACTACCTATCCGTTTGCTACGCTGCCTATTGTTTTCTCTTATAGTACGCGGGTAAAATGACATTTTAAATCTATCGGTACGACAATCTATCTCTCTAATCTACATCTACATCTACGTGTACGTAATACCCTGCGAGCCACCACTAGGTGTGTGGCAGGGGGTGATATCACCTAACATGCACTATTGACATGCAACTAGGATATTTTAATGAGACATGCTAGAAAATAGGGTCACATAGAGCTAGATGGTTAGTATCTACATAATAAGGAAGGGATTATTGGTTGTTATTACATGCATCATGCACTACAGACTAACTATATTTCACTACCTATCCGTTTGCTACGCTGCCTATTGTTTTCTCTTATAGTACGCGGGTAAAATGACATTTTAAATCTATCGGTACGACAATCTATCTCTCTAATCTTGTTAAGATGATGAAACCTAGCATAATAGGCAGGGGTTCTTAATATATATCTAACGTCATCTGTGAACAACTCTGTTTCGAATTTACGTAAAAGGTTTAACCTAAATTTTAACCTGCGTTCTGATAGTAATTCCCATCCGAGTTCTTCTATTAAGCTCGTATGTATGTATCTATTATATGCTCTATAATTTGCACGATAGTGACGTTAATGATATTGGTCTATAATTACATGGCTCTTCCCTATCTCCGTTTTTATAAACTGGGGTCCCGTTTGCTATCATCCAGTCTTTCGGAACCGCGTGTTATTCGATGGATTTGTTAAATACTACTTTAAGATACGGAGCCTTTTGGGGAGCTAATTCTAATCTATCTAATCTTATCTTGTTAATATGATCAAACCTAGCATAATACGCAGGGGTTCTCAATATATATCTAACGTCATCTGTGTGCAAATCGGTTTCGAATTTACTTAAAAGGTTTAACCTAAAATTTTACCTGCGTTCTGATAGTAATCCCCATCCTTGTTCTTCTATTAAACTCGTAACACTTATACAATTATCATAACGGCCTTTAACAAACCTAGCGGATCTCCTTTGCACACGCTCTAATTCTTTTATCATACCTTCCTCGTACGGATCCCATATAGTAGCGGCATATTCTAAATGAGGCCTGACCAGTGTAAAATAGCTTCTTTCTCGTACTCTCTCATCACATTTGCCTAGAACCCTTTTTACGAATCCTAATCTACGGTTTGCTACACTAGTTATTTCCCTGATGTGTTTCCCCTATGACATGCCTTCAGTGATGGTGTCGCCTAAGTATTTAATATATTCTACGTTACATTTTTTTTTCTTTGATGCAATAATTATTCCAAAAAAAAGCCATTCTTTTTCCAAAAATTCATTATCGCGCATTTCTTCAAATTTAATTCTAGCTGCCAACTGTCACACCAATCATCAATCGCATCTAAATCCTAAGCTAAACACTGCCTGTCCTCTTCATTTATAATTTCCTTATACACTACAGCATCATCGGCAAAAAGACGTAGCTTGCTATTTTTCACTACTGCATTCAAGTCATTTACGTAGAGAAGAAATAAAATTGGGCCTTTCACGCTTCCCTGGGGAACACCCGATGTAACTTTTACTTCGCCTGAGCTGAGACCATCTAATACCACCCTTTGAACGCGTTTATGTAAGAAGTCTCCTATCCAGCCTACTACGCTACTGTCTATCCCGTATGATGCTAACTTCGCGAGTAACTTACAGTGGGGAACCTTGTCAAAAGCTTTTCTAAAGTGAAGAAACGCTGCATCTACCTGTAAGTTACCTTCTCCGGAAACTAAAATATCGTGAACAAAAAGACGTAATTGAGTTTCGCAAGACCGTCCCTTTCTGAGCCCATGCTGGTTTGTTATCAATAAATCCTGATTGTCGAGGTTTCCCATTATTGATTTAACTATTATATGCTCTATAATTTTACATGATAGTGACGTTAATATAGTATGTTATGGGGTCATGTCTGCTGTTGCAAACAACATAGTTTTCGGTTAAACTTCCGCAAGCGTGCTTGACAGATGAGTTGTTGGATTAGATTATAGGATGCCTTGGTGGTGTTAATGTTTAAATTTCACTTCTCACGAGACATAACCTAGCACAAAAAATAATATACCCGTCGGTCTAGGTATTGAAGACGGAATTCAGCCTGAATGGCCCTTTCCTAGAGGGAATTGCGCTATTTCTCACATTTGTCCAATTGAGAGATGGTCAGAATCTAGTAACGTAATAAATTATGAAATCAAGTAGCTCAGCCTGCTGGATAGCAATTATGCTCGTTGGCTGGTTGTATGATAAGTTGTCTCAGGTGTGACTACTGGAAATTACTATGCATTGTAAATGTGGTAACTTTGTTATTCCACATCAATTTTATTGAAGACGACCTGTGTTTTGACGTGGCCCGTCGTCATCACCTGATTGTAAATTTAAATGTTACATTTTTATCATGACGAAACAAATTTCTCATGACAAATTTAATGACTGTGATGAACACATTCTCTTGATTTTTCCCTCTTTCTGGCCCTGTCAAGATGCCAATGAAAAGAGACAGTAAAAATTAAACTTCTGAGACCGAGTATTCTGGCCTTAAAAAATCTGCTTCTTTTAACGCGTGCGAGCTCTCCTCGAATACTTATGAATTTAATTAGTGCTTCAACTGATACGAGAGGGGCCCAACGTCCACCGCTCGTCGAGCGACGTGGAGATTAGCGAAGCAGAACGCCAAGAGGACGGAGTGGATGCCGGGAATACGAGGAGTAAGAAGACATGAAGAGAGCGAGGGGGGCGGGGGGAGGGAGGGGAGGGACAGAGCGGTGCAGGAGGGCTGGAAGGGGGTCCTCGCTTCACGAGTGGCAGCGGTCTCGCATTAATGGAATCCTCGCTAAATGCACGACGTGCACACTTTGGTGTGTTTATGAAGGCAATTGCCTCACCGCGGGCGGCTTTCGACCCTCACTGCCAAAGAGACGGAAAAAACGGGGCTTGCAGCACGCTGTATGCGAACATTCTGTCGGTGAAAGGGAGCGATCCAAATGACGGCCTGAGACAAAGACAATATGTGCGATTTCCAGCTCAGGATAAACGCGAAATGCACGAAATGCTTTCGAGAACTCTTACTGGGTAAAAGCAAGGGCGTAACTGTTTTTAATTTATGTTTACCGTTACATTTTATAACATTCTGCTTCCACAAACGAATGGCATTGGATTTCGAAATAAATATCAAAATTGTGCCTTCTTTTAAGGTTAAATATAGAATTGTAAATGGAGACCTATATTGGAAAACTTTTAAAATACTGATCTCTATTATGAACCGCATCAGAACTGCTTTTGCCAAATTAATCGTGCAACTTCAGTTTCAGTTTAGTGGACATTTATTTACAGCGTGAATTTTTGTTATTAGCTTCATATTAACAGGAAGTAATCGGCCAGTAACACTATGTTAAATCAAGGTTGTAGATATTCATATCTATTGGTTTAATGTGTGACGAACCCTCGCCAGCGCGACAGCACGGCGTCAGACAGCCCGGCGCGCGATCTCATTCCCTCACGAGGGTTTTGTATTTGACTGATGCTAAAAGAATACTCTGTGCCCCCGATGCTCGCAGCGCGAGAGCTCAGTGATGCCTTGACTCTGGGACAGTGCGGTGGTCTTGTCTCGTTCACTTGTTATGTGTGAGGTGATTGCCAAAAAGAAAACACGTGCACCACACTCCAGAATTGTCATTTCCGCCGTCACCGTCAATAAATGTAAGCACATTGTTAATAATTTACTTTTTAAACAACATGTGTGATAAAAAAGGAATTCTGGCAAAAATAGAGCTAAGTTTTAGGAGAGAAATTAATCCTCGGGTGTCGAGGGGTTATATTAAATGATTACGCAGGAGATGATAGACGCAGTGTGCATTTGCTTAAGAGTGGAAACATCTGCCAACACAAGTTGTCAATTAGGCTCAGTGATTTTTTTTAAATCTGTGTAATCCGAAGAAATACTTGAAAATGAATAAATTTCAGCGTAAAACCTTTTTGCGTGCAGATTCAATTATTTAGGGTTTATTTTTTTGAAGCCCTCGCCAGTGGCAATGTTGTGCTCACAATTTATTTTATTTTACCTTCATGCAAGAAGTTAAAAATGATTTTTTCAACACCACTTATGTGAAGGTGTGAGAAACCATTTCATCTGCAATAATCCAAAAGTAAAAATAAGTTCCCTTCCGATTTAACCCTACTCTAGCTATTGTAGTAAGTGTGTTGTAGAACATACATTTACGGCGCCTTTTTTCCAACGCAACTTTACAAATGAAGTCCAAATATCGCATTTGGAATCTCCAGTTCTCCGTTTTGCCTTTAGCATTTACGTTCGCCCGCCATTCCATAAGTCCCCCTAATTAAATAAAAGTGAATCAGAAGAGAGCAATAATTCGAGCACACAAATATATATACGTTCACCCAACACTTCGGAACATTCGGCGGGTCCATATTGAAAATAAGTATTGTATTTTTCCAAAGATATTGCTGTAATACTTATTTTAAATATGGATTCGAATATAAAATACTTCCACGAAGTGACGCCTGAAGGTGTAATGTTTAACCATAAGGTGATTTCCATTCGCAGATTTATTCTTACGCTTTCTCTGAATAGCTCCAGAACCCTCTCGTAAGAGCATTTTATCAATGGTATTCTGATGATGAGTAGTCCCGGAAACAGCCATATTCTTAAAAGTTCATTAGAAAATCAACGATCGAGTCCTACAATTGGCCATTTTTTGTTGTAAAAGCGGCAAGGGAGTTATCCAAGAGACGGATAGCAATCGAAGATTCAAGATTAGAGAGGAGAAAATACCTGAGAGAAAGAAAAAAAAGGAATATGAGACTTGGGGAGCGAGTGCTTGAGTGCTGAAGTGGGAAAGAATGAGAGATGAGTGAAAGTTTGTTCTATCGTAAATGCATAGTTATAAATCTCTCAGCGACCAATTTAAAGTTCGTCCTATGTGATTGTGCAGTTGGCAGTTGTGAATGCTGCCAGTCTGGGCCGTTTGGGGGAAGGAATTCACGTGACCGAAGAATTCATAATGATGGCCATTGTGATGTCATCGCTTTGAATATCATCGTTGATGCATCAGACGATTGTGAAAATAATTTCTTAGCCAAATCAGTGTATTGCAACTTCACTCTAATCGTAAACGAGTTCTAGTGATGTGGACAATCAGAGTAGTGTGCTCAATATAAATAATGATTAAGAAGATATGTGCAAAGTAAGATATGAATAATTTTAGGCAGTAGGGATTTTGCCCACAAACCACAACCATCAGTCCAAATTTAGGGCAGAACCCTGAGTAAACTGCATGGGGCAAAGAATTTTGGCTTTTAACCAGAAAAAAATCGATAAAATCCTCTCTTTGAATGCATACAATTTAGCAACTTCCGCATCTACCATTTTACAAAACGATGTTCGTTTGTTTTTTGTGTTCTTTATTAATTTGTGTTTTTGAGCTCATTTTCCCATCGATATTTTTCCCTAAATGTCTTCGCCTTGGTATCTTATATTTTGTTGTATTACCTATTTCAGATATCTGAAGGTTTCGCAGGTTTTTCTCAACTCCATCTTGTGAAGGTATTTTTCTGCTGTGGGATTTTGATTTTAGAATTAGAAACTATTCCGCAACTATTTCATTTGGAAGGACTTCATCATTCTTATTTTAAACAATATTTAATTTTTACTGCGTCAATTTAAGACTGTATAAACTGAATGACGAGTAGAAGTGTAGGTTGTACTGCTTTCCGTCTTTTACGGTAGTTGATACTTCTGTTAAAAACGACTTGTTTACATCGACACCCAAGCAAGGCTGCCTTTATTGTCCTTCCTTCATAAAAAGGTTTACCCCTCAGATGTCCCGTAAAGACACTTATCCCCATAAGCGAGGATATGCGTCTTTACGCGTCACGGAATTCAGTCGCCTATAATAAACACAAAATCTCGTTCATCCGTCCTTCTTCTTCACAAAAACTATAGGCGAACTCCTAGGAGATGACGATTTTTCGATTATATCGTCCCTCATCATCTCCCGTATTGTGCGTTGCACTTCCTCCCGTTTGTGCATCGGCCATCTCCGAGGAGGTTGCCGAATTGGTGACGCATCCATAGTCTCTATTCGATGGTTTAAGACGTTTGTGCGTCCTAAGTCGGAGGGTCCACGAGAGAAGATATCGGAAAACTCCTCCAATACCATCTTGAGTTCCTACTTTTCCGCCCCCCTTATCGAGGCACTGTCCAAGTCAAAGAGAGAGAGAGGATGCAGGGGGTAAGTACGCGCTTTCGCTACTATTTCGTGACAAGGAGAAGAACGACGTTCTCTATCAAAGTCGCAGTACAATCACGACATTTTTCCTCACCTGACATGAAAGGCACAACTTTTCCGCGGAGGAGAATGCACTTTCGTGAAAAAGTCACATGACATTAATGTGTTCTTAGGAAATCAGCACCCAAAATACATCCCTTTGTTGGACTCGGTGAAATAAAGACCGGATATCTCCTCCTAATCAGAGCTCCACCTCACCCTTTCAGCAGCCACTAGTGTCCAAAATCAGAAACACAGCCGTTCCTGTGTCGATCAAAATTTCGGTGAGTAGGTACTCCAGAAACCTGTCCTCAAACTAGAAACACCGAGTTCGACCAGTTATTCCACTCTTCCATGCCGGAAACACTGGAAGACCAGAGTCCGCTCTGCGTCCTCGCGTGGCGAGACTGCATGCCGCATCCGCGAAGACGGAGTCCGCTCCACGTCCTCGCGTGCCGATTCGGCATGCTGCATCCGCGGGGACGGAGTCTGTTCGATGTCTCCGTGTGCCGGCTCTACCTTCTGCGCCCGGAATGGCTGACACCGTAGGGCACCTTCCGGTATTACCATCCCAGGGGCCGAGGAAAATTCCACCTCCTCGGCCGCCCTTCGTTTCCCGAGACGGGACGGGAACACTCCGCTCTCACATTGCCCTCTTGGCCACACACCCACAGCAGAGCTGCGTTTGCTCCCTCGGTCTCGCTCTGCTCGCTGACTGCTGCGGTTTAGGTGCAGAGCCTTGGGCGTCACCGGGTGCAACTGCAAGCCCTCGTAGGGCTTGAAGGAGTTCGGTCATTATTTCCTCGTTTCGTCTCCACGCGGCCTCCATTCTATCCGTACGGTTGTAATTTTGGCCATCACGATATACGTTCTCCGTTGGCTCCACTGCACTGACTTCCCGGTGCCGGTGAAGCCCCTCGCTGAAATGGATCGCCTCTATCTCCGTGGCAACGGCAATTGCCTCTTCGAGACTTTCAGGTCTCGCCTGCTTCACTATCACGAGAATGTTTTCATCTAGTCCGTCCAAGAAACGGTCGCGCACTACGGCCTTCCTCGCTTCCTCGGACCAGGAGGGATACGCACGCCGAGCGAGGCGCCCGAGATCCGTTCCAAAGGCTGGAAGATCTCGAAATGCGGCGAGAGCGTTTCCCATGGCACATGATCCCAAGAAAAGCGTCTTCTGCTCCTCGGGCCAATTATTAATTTCTTCTACAGCGTCAAATTGAAAGACCCAATCTTCCCAGTCCCCTGCACTACCATACTTCTCCGATATCAACATACTCGTCGTGGTTGCCGCCGCCGAACCGCACGCGAAAATTCCCGGATGGGAGCACGATCCTCCCGACTCTGCCAAAGATTCGCGGGATAAGTCGAGGGTTGGTAAGAAAAACGACTTGTTCACACCGACCCTCAAGCAAGACTGCCTTTATTGTCCTTCCTTTACAAAAAGGTGTCCCGCGCAGAGGTCCACCACCTCTCGGGGACCCCCCTACCCTCCATTCAAACTGGGATATCCCGGGGCGCCTGCCGACTTCGGCTCCCTCCGTTTCAGTCGGCTCCAACCGCTACACTTTCAATGGCGAAGTTAAAGCATCTTAACTTCTCATTATGTAAACTTATTAGTATTTTTATTGCGTCAATATCTTAAGGTTGTGTTTTTTGGGTTCGATTAATTGTGTCTTTATCAGCCACCTAATTTGGGAGTAGCTGGGTTGAACGAGAATCCCGCTAAACGCAGAAATATTGGCTTCTTTAACTGATATCATAATTATCCCGATGCATGAAATCATTAGACCTTAAATTAGTTTAGTTTAATTTAAAAGTAATTAATAATAATTAGAAGGTAATAATTTACCTTCTTTCTAACCTTAAGTCTCTAGGATTTCACAATGCTGTCTTCAAGGTTTTACTGCCACAAAAGAGCATGCTCCAGTGATATTTTTCAATGAACGGATTTCTTGATGACCAATTACAAAAAGGAGTATTTAAGGTAGAGATTAAATTCATTAAAACTGTAAAAACAACGATTAATCGGGTGGCCCACTTTTAGAATGAACGTGCCCTTCTGCTCCCAAGAGCGAGCGAAGCACACCTAACGGATATAATTTAAAATCCATCCCCTTCGCATAGTTTGAGTGAAATTTGCTCATGCTCAAAGCGCCTCGTTAACTGTTCGTCAAAATGGGGATTACAATGAGTAGGTAATATGAAAAACGAGTATGGACGTTGAAGAGGGCCTTGTGGGGATCTATGTGTTGTGAGCAGGACAGGTAGAGAGTTGGAATGACGGCGAGACAGCCCGAGGGAGATAAGTGTGAGGACAGATGACATCGGCAGGGCCTGAGGTCGCGGACGGACCCTGAGTCATCCTAGCATCGCACCTCATCGAAATGTTTCATATCAATTAACTAAGGATATAATTTTATGTAGGAAACTTTTCGTGCATTTTAATTGCTGCCTCCCTCTCGAGACGAGGCTGGTAGCAATTAAGGTGGTCAGAGGCAAGGAGGGGAAAAAGTACCGGGGGGGGGGGGAGAATGAGGGAAGCTTAGTGAGAGAGAATTAAAAAAAAGGGCTGACGGAAACGGTGAATAAAATATTCCAACGCACTCGAAAGTCAGAGATAGAGAGAGTATGGCGAGGGTTGAAGTTTAGTGGTGAATTATTCACACTTGAGTATCGTGTTGAGAAGGCATATCACTTCGCAAAAATAGATGCATATCGAATTTTATTGGTAAGTACATGATAAGTTTAAATTGCTATCTAGGACCATGGTAGCAGTATTTCTGCTTAGCTAGGATTATGATGGAACGTAAATCTTAAGCTTTTACTGGAAAACGGTCTAAAAATTGGTAGGCAATAGTAATTCGATCTCAAGGGTCTTTACACATTGGTTATTTGATTATGAAAGTTCAAAAGATTGATTTTGATCTCTTCCAGAGAAGAATTTGTTTTCATTCATGATCAAGAAAACGTATTTCGCCATGTTACAATCTGACTTTGTTCGATATGGTTATTACTCAACCTTTAATTAACGACTTATGGTGATTAATCCATAACTCATAATAAAAGCGATGTACAATTCCACAAAGTTGTTATTGCTGTCAACCGATTTCAATGGCAAGAGCGTCATTCTCAGTCACACTAACAGTCTTCAGAATGTTCTCGTAGAATATTAATTGGAGAAACAGACGTAAATCTTGAGAATGAAGCTATAGCCGTCAAAATTGGCTGACAGCAATAAAAACTGGAATTGTACATCGTTTTCATAAGTTATACCTTCTCGTTTCACAACGTAACGCCACAATTATGGAGGAAAATTATTGTGACAGTGGAGTGTGGAGAAAAATTTCTGCCCATTGTCAGGAAAATGAGGCGGAGAAAGGCCTCTTTTACGATGGGAGCCGCGCGCGAGGCCCCGGCCAGGGCTTCCGACACTCGAGACTCGACTCATCGCCTCCTGGCTTTATGAAGCTGCTCCGAGAGAGGGAAACTATGGCGTAGAAAGAGCGAAGAAATAACATGTAAGAGAGGTGGAAAGTCGCGCGGAGGGATGGTGAGGGATGTATGATTTTAAAACTTGCTCTTAAAGTTCAGCAAGTTTTTTTTTCTCACGTAGCCAAAATAATGCCGAGGTCTCGTCCTTGTCACAGAATTCAGAGGAAATGGCGTCCACATAGAAAGGAATGCATCAGCCATGGTTATTTTCCCTGAAATAAAAGCCATTATTCTTAGTCTGTAAGCCATTCAGTCCTATGGCTGTTTGACTGCAGGTCATTGCTTTATTATCTTTATCACTCGCAGAAATCGATCCGACGAACTTGGCTGTAGTCGAAACTCCCTCAATCAACAGTTTTGTTCGGAGGCTAGCTTTCATTTCGACGTTGCTTAATATATTCCATGGTTTTCCTCATATATTCCATATTTGATTTTCCTCGGCAATTCATCACTTAGATCTCTTCTCCAATATCGTTTTAAAGAGGCTCTTTTGACCGTGTGAAGTTCTTCCCTGAGTTTCCAAGTTTAAATTAAACAGCTTTACCCCACATCTATTCGCAGAACTGATTCACTGGAACTCCTCTCCATCCACATTATCTCCTCATTCTTCCGTAACGCCACAATTTCGTTGCTATCAATTTTCTTTGCTCCGCAGCAGTTGTTATCTAAGCTTTACGGCTAAAAAGCACTATCCAAATATAAGATTTGTTTACGGGCCTTATTCTGAATCTGGGTCGCTATACGAAGCTCGCGCTATTCCAAGGCTCAGAACAGCGCGAATCGGTGTTCTGAATGGGGGTGGGCAATATATATCGCCCAGTTCAGAGTCGCTATGATAAAGCCCGCCCCTTCCTGTATGACAACTTTTTCAGTCATATTCAACTTAAAATTCAGCAGCCAATGAGATACAAGCTTGCGGTTATTTCTCTATCTCTTTGATGAAATATTATTTCCCGATTGTAATGTAGGACTTTTTTCAACTCATAAATACTTTAAATTATAACTATAATACTTATTACGTGTTATAAGATGTAAAATATGCATTAATGCACAAAGTCATATATTCTGATAAATGACTGACGAAATTAATATTGCGGAACGGTGAATGTAAACATAAAGGTGAACATGCAAGCGTGAGTCCATTGATGGTGTGAGATTTGCATTAAAATATGTTTTTTAAATGTTAATTATGCCTGCTATCCTTATGATTAAATAACCTATGAAGTGATCCTTTCCTGTGTCAGTTTTGGGAAAGCAGTGTCCCTTATTAAATACCTTTCGTAGCGTCGACGTATGCACTTTATCCGCTGACACTGTTTTACATGCAAATTTGTCAGTTTTCCTTCGATAGAGGACTACCAGTATTGCAATGCACATTATTCCACTCAGTGATGATGTTTTGTGTTGGCATTAGTGGGCTGGGAGGTCTCAACAGTCTCACTGCATATTGTTAAAGCTTATAATGACCACCAGACCTCAATGAGAGCGAGAGGTGGGCATAGAAAGTTTTTATCTTCGGCCTCATTTATAATGGGAGAGAAACTAATACACTGCATTTTTAATACACTGCATTAATAATTAAGATATTGGCTATTTAGTAAATTCCAAAAGTGTTTGTATTGGATGACACTATATGATTCATATGACATTACGGGCAACGTTATTTTTCGTGACTTTCATACGTCTCGCAGGGCTTCATTGTACTATTACGTATTGTTTTTACTCACCGTTATCATTAAAATAAGTGGTTAGCACAGCAAGTTCATCTGAATTGGAGTACTCCTTATAATTCAACCCTTGTGTATTTATTGTGCGTACATACGTACTTGTAAATATCTAGCATATAGCCGAGATCCAAGAATTGTAGCTATTTACTTATATGATTAGCGATGTTATACTTGCCCCTTGCAAGCGAATTTCATAAAAGTATGAAATAATTACTTTTCAAAGTGATATTATCCAGTGGCCAGAGGAAAATAATAGATTTAGTTAATTTTTTGTATAACACGCATCTAACTGGCATATAAACGATTGTGATCTCAATTATATATCATTATGGCGCCAAAGAAGCGATTTTGGGTCCTTAATTAATTGAAAGTTTTTCATTTAAACACTGAAAAATGCTTTAAATCATTACGAAATGCGGATATTCTGCCGAGTGCATGAGAACTAGCCGTCGCTATTCAGAATTGCCCAATCTCCGTGACCGCGCTATACGATTGCGACCCGGCCGATCGCTATTCACCGTTCAGAATACCGAATTGCGACCGCGCTTTAAATTTCGACTTCCGGTGGCCATTATAAATATTCAGAATACCGAATAGCGACTGGGTCGCAATTACCATGGAAACAGCGCGGTGGGTCGAAATTCTGGCATATAGCGCGGTCGCAATTCCGTTCAGAATAAGGCCCTAAGTGCTGCCAAGGTTGTGTAGCTGGTCTTAAGTTGCCTCATACTTTGACAAAGAACCCTCTTTTCTTGGGCTATCCTGCTTACTATATTTTTCCCGCTCATCCAACCCTGTTAGTTCAAATTCCCTTTACCTTAAAATTATATTTCTTTCGTATATCATTAGTAAGCTTTATGGCATTGGTGTTTTATTTCTTCATAGTCATTTCATCTCTTTCTGCATTTTAATCAGAATTGTCTTCTCTGCTGGTGTTGCTATGCCATCAGCGTTGTATGCTGATTGTTTCTTTATTCATGATCCGTGTTTTCATATCATTTCCAGTTTTACTTTTGCTAACTTTTGATTTTTTTTGGTTAGCAGGTAATGAAAACTCCGGAAGATAAAGGATACTCAATTCTCAATCCAAGCCTCACTTCGACGTCATATTGAATCTCTACCCATATCTCTGATAAATAATTCCTGTCAGCCTTGATACCTCTCATTTTTCAAGTCCGTTCATAACTAGGTAACGCATTTATCCTCCAGCCTCAACTTAAGGACTTGTGCCGTAAGGACGTACACTCTGAGACTTTATCTTTTGTCGAAAAATATTCCCACTCCGTCATCCTTTGCATTCATCGTAAAACCTACCTCGCACATGTATAGATAATAATTAATCATCAGTCATTTCCTTTGAAAACCAAGAAAAACAATTTTTATTCATTATTGCTTTGAGGAAATAGTCCGGGAAAACACTCTCACACAAAACTCTACCGGTAAAAGTACATTCAAAGTTCCAAAGGACTCAATAAAGTTGTCTCTGGACGAGGAAAAAGTGAATGGTAAATCAGCCAATGGTTTGAAAATGAATGAGAGTCAAAGAATTCGCAAAGTTAAAGCCATGATAACCTGGAGGCATTTAATGCTCCTAAAACGTTTCGATGTTGATATAAAGTTTGGAAACTGCAACCTCAATAGGTTAGGTTACAATTTTATATAACATACATACATACATACACACACACATACATACCAATCACGCTGTTCCCTTCCGGGGTTGGCACAGTCACAAAGTTTCACTCATAAACACATTTTTGTACACCTAACTCTGCTTCAATAATTTACTCCATAATGACCTGTTCTAGCAAACCTCTTTCGCCTCATTTACCCCCATAAACTGCTTCATACACGCCCTCCTGTTTTTAACACTCCTAATATTCCTCCTCCGATAAATTTCCTCAAGCATAGTCAACCACAACTTTCTCGGCCTACCTCTACCTCTCGCACCATTCATTTCACTCTTATATACTATCTGTTTTCTTATTCAACTCTCATCCATTCTCTCAACATTGCCAAACCAACGAAGCACACTCCTTTCGTATATGTCCATTATTGGAGCATCTAACCCACATTCATTTATTACCCACACATTCCTGACCCTACTTTTGCCGCATACACTCCTCAGATAACTCATACCCACGGCGTTTAGTCTACTCTTATGTTTATCCTGACATATCCATGTTTTACTACCATACAATAAAGTGGGGAGAAGTACTCTTTTGTACACGGCGATTTTTGCTTCTTTAGACAGGCACTCATTCTTTGATATGCTCCACATGCTACCTACCACTTTCCTTCCAGCATTTGCACGTCTCTTTATCTCCTCATCTGTCCGTCCATCTTTCGCAAATATCTTACCTAAGTACACAAAATCATCCACTTGTTCAATTACTTCACCATTCGTCCGCATCATACAGTTATTCTCCCCATTCTTCTTGTCAAAAACTACTACTTTAGTCTTGCACGTATTCCTCTATTCCATTCTCTCTGTTGATTCACAAAACTTATCTAAGAGCTTCTGTAATCCCTGTTGGCTTTCTGAGATGAAAACTGAACAATCCGCGTATAGTAGAACTCGCACGTTTACATTTCCAATCAGAACACCGTCGTTTTCACTACATGCATCTCGAACACATTTATCCATAAATACAGTAAACAGACATGGTGGCATTACGCATTCTTGCTTTACGCCTTGTTTTATAACAAACCAATCCTTCAGAACACCGATAACTCTCACATTTGCCATACTAATATCATACAACGCCATCATAACATTCAATAACTGCCTATTCACTCCATAGTCCTTCATAACCTTCCACAAATTCTTTCTATATGCCTTCTCTAAATCAACAAACGTACAATACACTTTCTTTCGGACGTCCATACATTTTTCTATCACTTGCTGAAGCGCGAAAAGCTGGTCACTGCATCCTCTCCCAGGCATAAACCCACTCTGCACAACCCATATTCTGTCAAAGTAATATTCCTCATTCTTTCAAATAAAATTTTGCTGAACACTTTTCCCGGAATGCTCAATAAACTAAAGGCCTGATAATTATTATATTCGATATTTCCTCCCTTTCCTTTGTACAATGGAATGATGATTGCATTCTTCCAATCCACTGGAACAACAAAAGCCTGTAAGCATAAATTGAATTCATATTTCATTCATATTCAAATACATACAGCCGACAAATGAGTAAATTACACCAACTTTTCAACATTTCACTGGATATCCCATCTACGCCTGCAGCCTTCCATAATTTAATACGCTCACAGCTGTTATAACCTCATTCTCACTGATATCCTTTTCCATCATCACATTCTCGCATACTACTTCGCAAGGCTTATCCTTAGTGTGTGCAACATTATTGTAAAATTCTTCAAAATACAAAATACTCCCTCCAGCAGTCCCTGATATTGCTCTCATCCCACACGATCTCTCCGTTTTTGTTCTTTACCGCGGATGGATACATATTACGTACATACAGAATTATCTAATTTTTAATTCTTGATAAAAATATCGGTCTGTAGTTCAATGGCGGTTCCTTATCTCCACTTTTAAACATTGGTATTACTTCGGCAATTTTAGAGTCTCAAGAGTACTCGTGTTCCCTTTATTATAAAGATAGTGACTCCTAAAGACTATTGGAATCACTATCTTTAATATGTATAAATCAACCTGCACGAGCTCACTTCATTATTATTACGTGTTCCTAAATGGATTTCTCAAGAATAATATGCAAGTTGTAGAATAATATGTAAGTACTTCTGAATCTAGTTTTCGATACAAGCGGGAAATAATTTCTTCAGGAACTGATGACTAATATGGAATTGGCTTTTTTAGCAAATTTTTTATTCCGCGGGCAAAAATATTAAGAGGACGCATCACTTCCGCTCGACCGGTCGTATTTCGTCATGATTTCCAGACCCAATTACTTGTTTTGAACTTATATTATCAACTGCGTTTCAGTTCAGTTTTCAGGGCATAAATAATAGGCTTTTGCCATGGTTAGTCTGTAACTAAAATTTGACAATTATGTCTCGGTTTATAAATAATCCACTGGGAAGTCGACAAAATATAGTCTATTTTTACAAAAAAATGACTATATTGAAAAATCGCAAACAAAGACAGATGCGTTAACCCTTCTTCTATCAGAATATAAAGTAACAACTACCATGATTGATCGGTAAGCTCAGCAATTGGTCCTCTTCGATAAGCAAACAGCGAAATTTTCGGCGATGAGATGCTCGGATTGAGACGCAAATAGTTCAGCTTATCCACACAGGCTTTCGGACAGCGCTGCCTGTTCCTAGCAGTGGAGACATGGCAACGTCGTTCAGGCGACTGAATCGAGGGAAAGGATCATATCCTCCATGTCACAGTCAGGAAGGGAGGGACGGACGATTGAGGCGGGGGTGAGGAATGGAGGAAGGGGAGAGAGAGAGAATGAGAGAGAGAGAGAGAAACAGAGGAAAATTAGCTTCAGCGGACACCTGGAGTCACTGAGTTACGGTCCCACCAAGGGTTTTTCACGACGAAGTGCTCGCTGTGATTTTGGGTTGGCTTGGTTAATGTTGTTGCTTCACCAACAATTAAATAGCAGAGTATGAAAAACGATAGAGGCGAAATAGAAACTTCCAGTTTAGATAAGGCTAATTTGTTGAATAATTTTTTTCAGAGCGTTTTTAATCAATCTAAGCGTAGTTTGCACGAAACCATACCAGACCGATTTCAGCAACCAATGCCCCCAGTCGATATATCTTGTAGCGGGATCGTATCCTTACTAAATAACATTAGCCCGAACAAGTCCTCAGGTCCTGATGAAATTCCAGTTCGTATGTATAAATAATTAGCTCTCGAAATGGCTCCGTATCTTAAAGTAATATTTAACAAATCCCTTGAAGAACACGCGGTTCCCAAGGACTGGAAGATAGCAAACGTGACCCAAATTTTTAAAATAGGGAATAGCGATAGGGAACAGCCATTTAATTATAGACCAATATCATTAACGTCACTATCGTGTAAAATTATAGAGCACATAATAGTCAATCAATAATACATCAATAATGGGACACCTTGACAGCCAGGATTTATTGATAACAAACCAGCATGGGTTTAGAAAGGGACGGTCTTGCGAAACTCAATTAGGTCTTTGTGTTCACGATATTTTAGTTTCCGGAGAAGGTAACGTACAGGTAGACGCAGCGTTTCTTGACTTTAAGCGTTTGACAAGGTTCCCCACTGTAAGTTACTCGCGAAGTTAAAATCATACGGGATAGACAGTAGCGTAGTAGGCTGGATAGGAGACTTCATACATGAACGCGTTCAAAGGGTGGTATTAGATGGTTTCAGCTGAGGCGAAGTAAAATTTACTTCGGGTGTTCCTCAGGGAAGCGTGAAAGGCCCAATTTTATTTCTTTTCTACGTAAATGACTTGAATGCAGTAGTGAAAAATAGCAAGCTACGTCTTTTTGCCGATGATGCTGTAGTGCATAAGGAAATTATAAATGAAGAGGACAGTCAGTCTTTAGCTTAGGATTTAGATGCGATTGATGATTGGTGTGATAGTTGGCAGCTAGATATAAATTTGAAGAAATGCGCGATTATGAATTTTTGGAAAAAGAATGGCTTTTTTCGGAATAATTATTGCATCAAAGAAAAGAAAAGATACCTAACGTAGAATCTATAAAATACTTAGGCGTCACCATCACTGAAGACATGTCATGGGGGAAACACATCAGGGAAATAACTATTGTAGCAAACCGTAGATTAGGATTCGTAAAAAGGGTTCTAGGCAAATGCGATGAGAGAGTACGAGAAAGAAGCTATTTTACACTTGTCAGGCCTCATTTAGAATATGCCGCTAGTATATGGGATCCGTACGAGGAAGGTATGATAAAAGAATTAGAGCGTGTACAAAGGAGATCCGCTAGGTTTGTTAAAGGCCGTTATGATAATTATATTAGTGGTACGAAGTTAATAGAAGAACTAGGATGGGAATTACTATCAGAACGCAGGTAAAATTTTAGGTTAAACATTTTAAGTAAATTCGAAACAGATTTTTTCACAGATGACGTTAGATATATATTAAGAACCCCTGCGTATTATTCTAGGTTTGATCAGATTAACAAGATTAGAGAGATAGATTGTCGTACCGATAGATTTAAAATGTCATTTTTCCCGCGTACCATAAGAGAGAACAATAGGCAGCGTAGCAAAGGGATAGGTAGGTGAAATATAGTTAGAGTAGTCTGTAGTGCCTGATGCATTTAATAAATACCAATAATCTCTTTCTTATTATGTAGATACTAACCACCTAGCTGCATGTGACTCTGTTCTCTAGCATGCCTCCCTTAAATATCCTACTTGCATGGCAATAGTGCATTTTTGGTGATGTATTCTTAACTGCGATAAATACTCCGCCTCCCGGTCGACCCTCTCGATCTCTCCTGTATACGCTAAAATTTACTGGCAAAATTTCACTATCAGCAATATCGCTTGTTAACCAACTTTCCGTTCCTATAATTAAGTCAGAATTAGTACTCTCCATAAGGTGATGGAATTCAGGTATGTTGCTTCTTAAACTATGACAATTAACTACCACTACTGAAAATTCCTCTATTTTAATATGTCTGCTTATTGTGTTTGTGGGGTTTCTGTTTTCTAAATTATTGGGAAAGTTACAGTTTGGAATTTCATGGGTGTTGTTTTGATTTATGTGTTTTTCCTTTTTCTTTGCTTTCTTCCGTCCCGCTAAACCTATACTGTGTTGTCTGATCAACTCGTTATTATTTGCTATCCGAATGGTAAGTTTTTTTATGGCCCACTATTTGACCTACTCTCTTTCCTAAATATTTCTAATTTATTATCATCTATGAAGCTTTTCCTAGGGCCTAAACTTGGTGTACTCTTTATTATCGTACTTTCTGGAAATGCACTGAATTCGTTTCCACTAACTGACCTACTCTCTTGCCTGCCATCTATGCTAAACTCGCTGGGTATCCTCAAATATCCTGCATTCTACCTTCTGCGATGCCTCGTTGGTATAATGGACACCCGAGCGATTTAATGGCACTCGACACGAATCCAGCAACGGCCTAAAGCCCAAGAACCCAGCTCCCTCGCTCCCGCAGACATCACTGAGCCTCTGGTTTATGCCTTCCACTCGGCTCCAAACCATCGAACCCCGATCCGTCCTTGGTACCAAGCTGCATATCGTGAGCCTCATATTAGTACCAGATCCGCTGCGAATACGGCGGAACTCGGAGCATAGATCTCTCACAGAGTCTAAAATCTCCTCTGATCCCCGACCTACAACGTCATTGGCCCCAACATGGGCCACTACCTGCAACCTAGAGCAGTTCGTGCCCTTGACCGCCGACTTCATTGCTTTCGTCACCTGTTCCACCTCTCCCCCTGGTATACACCAGGAGGTGACCCGTACATCGTCTCCTTCCCTTCGGGCCTTACCAGGCAGTGGGGTCACTATGCGACGGATATTAGTACTACCTATAACTACAATTCCCTCCTTTCCCTCACGATCCCACTCGGTGACCCACCTCCCAGCTCTATTTCCGATGTCTCAGCCTCCGCCAGAACATCGAATCTATTGCTCACAGGGATCGGCTCAGCCTCCGCACTTGCCGATCCTCGTTTTCGGAGGGTGACCCCATGGCTACGCCTTGAGGCCACAATCCATGCGTCCGAAGCAACGGAGGGAGACTCCTCCGGAGGCACGGAAGTCTGGGAAAGTTCCTCCACCCTCTATCCCGTGACAGTGCCCGAGCTTCCCCGGACCTTGACACGTTTGGAGGGTGTTGGGCCCCCCCCATTCCCCCGCGACCTTCCAGGACTTGCCACCAACCGCTCCACCAGGGCATGGAGCTCGTCCACCGTCCTCTCAAGCCCAGCGATACGAGCCCCTAAGGACTCGCAATCGGGTGAGCTCCTGAGGAGGTTAAGAGCAGACCTAGAGGAAGTCATCCTAATCTCAAAACCCTTTTTTTTACGCTGAAGGCCTAGCAGATTATTTCCTGCAGGGAATAGCTATGGGGCTGACAGCGGGAGGTAACTGACTTTCACTTCTAGGACGCTAAAGATAGGGGTGGAAGGACAGGTGATGTAACGCAAGTGAGCTATGAGGGGTTGATGTACTGATGAAGCACGCGAGAAAGATCTGTGATTTTGGATTCAACCTAACTAAATGATATTAAATTAAATAAGTGCAAAAGTAGTAATTAAAGAGGCTTTAACTGGCTATATGTATAAATTAGAATATCAGTCGATGGTTTTATAAACGGTTTTACGTAAAAGTTTCTTAATAACGTTATCTATATTATATAAAAAAGGGAAGGGGAGTAAACTATTTAACGACTAGAAAAAACAAAAACTATCTATTAACAAATCAAAGGAAATTGAGCTCTACGGCCTCTCTAGATAGATAAAAATGAAATTCTCCAATAGCCGTAAAAAATGGCACCACTCGTCAAACATGTACCACAAAATTCACTTACTGTGTTGGTTTGCGGGAAAGGGGATTCCACAGCAGGGACCAACCACAGCCTCTCCACCAGAATACCCTCCTGTGATGGTTTACGGGAATGTTACTTCCTCGCCAGTGACCAACACAGACACACACACTCAACCCAGTTTGGGATCCTTTTCGAGGGCTAATGGGACCCTGATAAGGATGCCTGGGTTATAACCTGATATCCTTCATAGGGCTAATGGGACCCTACTAAGGATGCCTGGTTATTACCACAATCACACACACACGCACTCAAATCACTCACTCACAACACACAGACGGGCCCAACTTCTGGGAGAAATCGCTCAAAAAGAGCGTGGTCAAAAGAAAAACACACAGAAACAAACGAGGGTGAGCGTCGGATACGCGTATTTCGGCCACAAGGTGGCCCTCTTCAGCGAGCTGAAGGGAAAAGCACTTGCAACACGAGGTTGTAAGTGAACAAAGGGGAGGACAGCCAGGATTAAATACTGAAGGGACAGAAGGAGGGGGGGGGAGAAGAAAACCAATAACCAATGGGTGTTGAAGAGGGCAAAAGGCATTGGTGGAAAGTGGAGAAAGGGGGGAGGGTGGTGAAGAGGACGGAAGGTGGGGGGGGAGGGAAGAGAGTGGCGAGTGAACGTAAGTGGCCGTTGTAACTAGGGGGGGGGGGGGGAGTCAAACTGACGGTTGAAGCAGGGGAAGGGGTGAGGACAAACGAAAACTAAAAATCAAAACAAACCGTCCGTTGAAGTGAAGCAAGGGGATAACGACCAAATTTGAAAATTGAAACTAAGCTGACAGTTGATGTATGAGGGTAACTATAAATTACGTGAAACATAGAGAAGAAGAAGCATCCAAGTCTATAATAGAAAATAATGAAGAGTAAGAAATCGGCCCTTTGTCGCTATTTACTAGGTTTCTTCTGAGTTTGTGTATGTATAAACTTTCATAAGCGTCAAGTAAATGATTATCTGTTTGTTTAATGAGTTGTAGGTTGTGTTCCGATGTCTCGTGTTCTGTTTCGAGTAAGTGTTGTGCGATACTGGATTTTTCTGGTCGATTGTATTTGAAGTGTGCCATATGTTCTTTAAATCTGGTTTTAATGCTTCTACGTGTTTGTCCTACGTATGCCAAATCACATGATGAGCAAGATATTTTGTATATACCGGATTTATTGACTGTGTCTATTTTATCTTTGGTGTTCCCCAATAGGTGTTTTAGCTTGTTATTATTACTAAACGAAATCTTGGTGTTAACCGTCTTAAAAATCTTTTCAAGACCTTTTGTGATTTCCGGGTGGTAGGGAAGCTTAATATAGCGCAACGGTTCAACTTTTTTAAGTGTAGTGGAATTCTGTAAGAGTCTCTTAAAATTATGTTTTTTAACAATATTGTCGACTACAGATTCTTTAAAGCCGTTTGATTTTGCAATGCTCTTAATGTTACTCAGCTCTTTAGAGTAATTTTTCTTGCCAAGTGGGATGTTAACCAAGCGATTGACGAGTGCATGAAAAGAAGCGAGCTTACTGCTGTTGTGAACAAATGAATTAGAGTGAATGTAATTATTGGTATGTGTGGGCTTGCGGTAAATGTCAAATTCAAGTTTTTTATCGTTTCTAGTCAGCAGAAGATCTAGAAAAGGGAGTTGGTGGTTATTTTCTGTTTCGTACGTGAATTTAATGGAGGGAAATAAACTATTTAGATCACAAACGAATTGTTTTAAATCGTACTTTTTTGTATCAAAGATAGCAAAAATGTCATCCACATATCTAAGATAGACCTTTGGGAAGTAGTTAAATGTGCCTTTAAAGGTATTCTCAAAATGGGTCATAAAAATATTGGCTAAGAATGGGGATAGGGAGTTACCCATAGCTGTGCCAAATTCTTGTTTGTAAAAATTTCCATGGAAAACAAAGAAGTTTTGGCTCATCACTAGATTAGTGAGTCTAATGTATTCATCAATTTTCTTAGCATCGATGTTTAGGGAAATAACCCAATCTTTTAATGAGTTAACAGCTATATCTACTGGCACATTTGGAAATAAATTTGTAACATCAAAAGATACCATTAATTCTCCCTCAGTAAACACATAGTCTTTAATTTTGTTTACAAAGTCCAAGTTGTTCTTAAGAGAATGGGGGCTTTGAAATTGTAACTCAGAGAATTGATTTACGAGCCATTTTGACAAGAGATAAGTAGGGCAGTTTATACCGGAAACTATTGGTCTCATGGGGCAACCATCTTTATGAATTTTTGGTAGGCAGTATAATCTAGGTAAAACTGGGTTGGATACTGAAATATTGAATTTAGTCTTCTTATCAATGAGGACAGGACAATCATTAATCACATTCTTAAATTGAGTGATCAATCTGTTGAGAGGGTTCTTTTTAACATTAATGTATGGGCCGGATGATAACAAGGAACTTACTTTAATGTAATAATCCTCTTTGTTCATAATAACGCAAAGGTTGCCTTTGTCGGCTTTCATATAAAAACAATTTTTGGATTTTAGAGACTGTACAACTTTGTTATAATTGGATATCCTAGACTGTGATGGTGTCTTAGAATGCCTGAGGTTAGATACAATTTGTTTTTCACATGCTTTCCTCAGAAAATCTTTAGTGGCATTGTCATAAGGTCTGAGAGATCCTTCTATATGGGCAACTAAATCCTCGATAGGGATTGATTTAGGTTGAATACTAAAATTTAATCCATAATTGAGCAATCTTAGTTCTTGGGTTGAGAATCAATCTTAGTTCACTTACAACCTCGTGTTGCAAGTGCTTTTCCCTTCAGCTCGCTGAAGAGGGCCACCTTGTGGCCGAAATACGCGTATCCGACGCTCACCCTCGTTTGTTTCTGTGTGTTTTTCTTTTGACCACGCTCTTTTTGAGCGATTTCTCCCAGAAGTTGGGCCCGTCTGTGTGTTGTGAGTGAGTGATTTGAGTGCGTGTGTGTGTGATTGTGGTAATAACCAGGCATCCTTAGTAGGGTCCCATTAGCCCTATGAAGGATATCAGGTTATAACCCAGGCATCCTTATCAGGGTCCCATTAGCCCTCGAAAAGGATCCCAAACTGGGTTGAGTGTGTGTGTCTGTGTTGGTCACTGGCGAGGAAGTAACATTCCCGTAAACCATCACAGGAGGGTATTCTGGTGGAGAGGCTGTGGTTGGTCCCTGCTGTGGAATCCCCTTTCCCGCAAACCAACACAGTAAGTGAATTTTGTGGTACATGTTTGACGAGTGGTGCCATTTTTTACGGCTATTGGAGAATTTCATTTTTATCTATCTATTAACAAGAAAAGAAATGTACTTAATTATTCAGTACCAGTAGACAAGACGTAAAACTAAAAGTTCTCAACAAAAGTTCTAAACTACTAAAGTTTAAACAACTTCACAACTAAAATAAACTAAGAACGCGATTAAAGCAGTAAGCTATAAAGCACTAGTAATGTATTAGTTAGGGACTAAAAAAGTTAGGATTAGATAGCCTTTCTTAAAGCTAGGAACGTATAACCTGAATAAACCTAAATAGAATATAAGAAAATCAAAGTTAAATAAGTAAATACAAAAGTATTAACTATGTATACACTAGAATTTTTAAGACAACTATGTTATAAAGGTATAGCCTACATATATGAAAATAATTTATAAAATATATCGAAAGAATACAACGGAGTATAAACTATATATAGGGAAGAAAAAGTGTGTAAAATTAGACTAGCAGGATTTTAACCGCGCCGGGAGATTGTCTAACTCAAAATAAATACAAGGATTACAACAATATAGATAATTAAAGTAGAGTGAGATACGCAATTAGTCTACCACTGAGGATGTAGTTATCCTAAATTGGCTCAGGACTCTATTTAAACGAGAGCAACAGAAATGTAAAACGAGTGATGTACGGGTTGGTTGGGTGGTAAGTTAGTGCAAGGCATTGCCAATGAAAATGCTACTAGGATGTGACTCCTCACCCTGTGATTAATAACTATGAAGAACCAGGATATACACTACCGTTAGATAACGAGCACACTACACAATGTGAGTGATTGGAAAGCTACAGCATAAAGCTCTAATTGGTTTTATTGTATATAGTAAGATATACCACAGAAACTACTAACTGCACGATAGGCGAAAATAATAAAATAAAAGGGGTGGCTTCTACTTATCACTACAGCAGACACTATCGGCAGACACACACGAGGCACAGGCCACTTCACTCAAACACCACTCACTCTTTAGCTAACACTAACTTTAAATAACTAGACGATAAGTGAATAACTTGGAATATATAGCTAGGAGAAATAGATTGGACTCCTATTGGATATCACTGCACTAAGGTTGCAGATTCAAGGCACAGAGCAGCAGGTGCACAGCGAGCAGGTAGGCAGCCGGGAACCGGATTGTAGGGAGCGCTCCGAGAACACGTGCGTACCCTTCAAGAGCAGGCGAGAGAATGATTGACCGTCTTGTTTCGTCGCTTATTTTTTTGGAATATTTAATTCCTGATTGATCGAAATTGAGCTTTCGATCGATCGAGCTTTCCAAATATCCTCCAAGCCTGCATATGTTCTGCTGATGTTCTATTTCTGAGGAAAACTCCTTCACAATTCTGTCATTTATGGCGATAAACTGTTTTTCCGTTCGATTATGCCCCAAAGGCTATACATTAGGCGCCGATTGGAGGGGAGTAGCCAATGAGGGAATCCTCTATTATTTCAAAAAGTACAATCGCGATATACTTGAAATATATCTGACATTTCTTTGTAGTGCCGTGTGCCATCTATGTAACGTCAATTATAACAATTTATATTTGTTGCATACTTCATATAAGACAATTTTAAGTCATAAGAATCAATGTAGGCTGACAAATTCATGATGGTCTCTTTGACGGCACGTTAATCATTGCATTAAATGTGTCCTTGAGTGCCAGAAAACACACGAACATGCTTAAGTTTCGCATGAATTAAAACGAAATTCCAAATTTTTAGCGGAAGGATAACAAAAAAAATAGCCCTAACTTGAGGGACGACTTTTAAAAATATCAGTTTTAGGCTAATTAATGCATTAGGGGATATTATTTAAGAAAATAAAATAAACCTTGATTGCACGCAAGACTTGAAAGTTTTACACAATGTCCATTAATTCTCATAAAATTTGAAAGTGGGTAAAGAAAGATTTTTGTGAAATTAGTTTGGAATTTATGTTTTATCTTCAAAAATCTTGATTACACTCAACTTCATGTTTTGGATAAATCTGGTTAGGCTTATTACAAACCACGAATTTTATTCAAAACGTTCAGGGGAGTTCAGAAAAATTGTTTCGATTATGTGGAAGGGGTGTTGTAATGCAAGATCGATCAATATAAACACAGAGGAGCTTGAGCACTAACAAGAAAGAATATGCTTTTAATACTTCTGGGAATGCGTTGTCGGGGGTTAAGCGGTCGAGAGGTGGAAACAAACGGTCACGCGAGTACAAAGAACAACATAGAGGAAGAACTAAAAGGGAAATGAGCAAGGTTATGTGGTGTGCTTCGAGAGAGGGGAAGGATGAAGAGCAGAGGAGAAAGTTCATTTTTTACCGTCCACTGAAACTGAAACGAGAGCAAATGGGGTTTAAGGACTTATCCTCCTCTCCGTTCTCTTAGCCCAGCTTATGTCGGAAACAAATTACTCCAGCGGATGAATCTCATTTATCCTCAAACGACCTCGGATATATCCTTTTTTGCTCGACGACGGAATTCGTATGGCGCGAGTTTTTTTCCGCATTATCTTCAGCGACGAAACAAACATACTCGTTGGTCTTGCCCTTTTTGCGATCCAAGGAGACGAAATGCAAAATTTGATATACATATTCATGGGAGATCGGAGCCAATAGTTTTTGCTCAGTATGAAAAACGGCAAATTGCATGAGTACTTTATTTTAGAAAATTCACCTCGCGCGATGAAGGAATAATTGCCGATGATTTTCTGTAATCCAAATCTAAACTCCCCAGGTTTCCTTGAATCGGGACTTGGAGCATTGGTGATAAACTTTGCTTCCCGTTAACCAGCTAATCGACGGTAACTAGTAAGCGATATGTTTTTCCATTCAAAATCCTCCAAAAGAATCGTTTTTTTTTAGTTCATGAATTCACATGCCACTGTGTCGCCATGTCGTAAAAACAAAAACCCCATTAGCATTGTTAAATAAAGGAGCAAATGACATCCCTACTTCATCCTGAGAAAGTTTCTGCGGCGCAAAGCGTCCTCATGCATAAATTATCTCTTCCAGATGGGCTTCAGCAGCCATTAAAGTCGTTGAAAACCAAACCATTGAGGTTTGCTTCAATTTATACTTAAACTTTTTCACAAGAATGATAAATACGGAAACATGCCATTCCAAATTCCATTATTGCTTGAAAAATATGATTTAAATACTGTTCTCATAAACTAAATGTACACAAGCAAATTCACCCCGTCGAAATTCAACCGTGGAATGCGTGTGGCTTGGTGGCGTAACCGGGTAACTCACCTGGCCTCCAATTGGGTGACCGGATTAAAAAAACAACAAAAGCAGAGTGGTTTTTAAAAGGAAAATTATCACTAAATAAGCCCAACATTAGCCCGTAATTCTTGTTATTATTCATTAACATGCTTCATTATTCATTATTTCGTTATTTTGCAATAATATTAGAAAAAGATTTGAATTAGATCGATTATTCGATCGCGCGTCGCGGCCCGGCTCCGCCCAGTGAAAACTGAGAAAACTGACTCCGCTGGATCGTTGAAATTGTGTGGACCTTAACTCCGCAAATACGCCGTTTTCAAGCTATACATGTTGTCATTTATTACCAAAGGCTCTATGTTAAAGATATTGCGGCGATATTGAATCCAACGAATGTGTCTGCGAATGGTCTAGAGATTATAGCTATTAGGAGGACTAGCATGAGTTTTAATGCATTCTAACCTGCCATTTTTTGAAGTCTAGACGATAAATGTATTACAATAAGCTATACGTAAAATGTATTTTAAAAATCGGATGTAGAAATTAAGGCTTGATAGGCCAAAATAATATTTTTCCACTTCTGCCAGTCGACCTTTCATTGCTCTTGATGTCATTCATTTCGCAAGGTTTGGCTCCGCAGACGTAACACCTCATTGTTGCACTCTCCGTCACTGCATCACATACGTAAAAGAATGTGTTTTATAAGGTTATGTATTAAAGCCATGTATTATTTCATCTAATTTAAAATGAGTATTGGCCTTACTTTTCTGTTTATTAATATCGAAAGGAAACTGAAGTTGACTGAATAACTTTCCCAATTCAATTTTTGTAGTTTATCAATCCGACCTTGGATGTAATCTCTTTTTTTTTATTAGCTATATCTAAAGTATCTTTGAGTCACTGAAGGCAAATAGGCTGGCAAAATGTGGCTGACGACGGCCGAGGGTTTTCCCATTAATTTCTCATCTAAAATAGTAAAAGTATTATAATGTCCCGTTTGCAATTTTATCAGATTAGTGATAGATAAAACAATGGGCACATGAATCTCATACCTGTTTTGCCAGTTAACAAACGAAGTGGCACAAGATAACTCATAAATAAATATTCATCTGATGAATCAGATTTTTTCACAGTTGTTTTTATTGGGAATGGCCTGAACTTCCATCAAATCCCTGCTTGTACGCTAATGTGCAATGCACTTCGTCGTTGGAAGGAGGTTGAGCGGTGGAAACGCATTCCAGGACTCGCGACACAGTGTGGTTCAATAGAGCTTGATGATTCACTTCGCACATTCTCTCACTTAAGCTTATTCCCTCTGGGTAAGCTGGACTTTTTGCTTTTAATACTCTGTCATAGCTTGGATAGAGTTTGTGTCCTTAATTTAGTACGGAGCTTCCAAGAGTATTGTACTGACTCTCTGTCAACTCTGTGGCGATCATTAGAGGCAGAGCGTCCTCAGGTGAAATCTCTGTCTGGGCATCATACCTGTTCTTCCACTAAGTCAAAACTCTCCCTGCCCTACTAGGAGTAGTTTTCGTTACCTCCGTAATAAGTTCAGCGGCCGCAATGTCTCCTTCCTCCCAGAGTCATCTACATGCCGCCAACACAACTATCAAGTACTTGATAGTTGTGTTGGCGGCATGTAGATGACTCTGCTTCCTCCCTTAAACTAAGAGAGGTTGCCAATACGAGCTCCTCAGCAGAGGCAGATGTTTTAATATTATGAACTTTTCGTCTTTTAGACCTAGAAGAAGAAGCACTCGGTTCTTTTTCCGGCCTTCCCAATGAACCTGAGAAATAAATAATATTCAGTTATACAGCCCAAAGATCGAAAAATATGTTACTAAATGACTACGAAAGAAATTTATCGGAAAGTACTTACCAGTCGCGACAGAAGTATTTGGTAACTACTGACTCTCGGTGTCGGGAAAGTTGATTGTCTCCGTGAGCCATGCGTTGTGCCAAAATTAAAATCGTCCATTATTCCGGGAATATTCTTCTCACCTTTTCTGGTAGGGCAACAAAATTTATTCAAAAAATTAACGGAGGATTTTCAGAGTATCCTCATGTTGCCCTGAACCTATTCTTTTGGACAGAAAATCTATCAAATATTCTATTTTGTCTGTCAAAGATTTCGACTTCATCTCCATTATTTTTTTAATGGAGTTCAAGACGAGCGACCAGATTTGAAGACATTTTGACACAGGACTGTGGAAAAACCTGCGCAAGGTCCGATAATTTAGTTATGTCATATAATAAAAGTTACGAAATATCCAATAACAGTCAGCCATAAAATTCCAGAATATTGACGCGGAAAAATGAACATTGACTGAAGTTAACAAAATATGTTTCAACACACGTCAGAAAGCTGCGATGAATAGACGCGAATAAAAAAACTTGATGTAACGAAGAACTAATGCCATAGCTTGCCTTAAATCAGTGGTGGATTGTTGAATAAAAAACACCTTTGTCAATAGCGGAGGGAATATAAGCCAAACAATTCCAATCACACACACACACTTCACCACATACCAAAACACCAGAGAAGCACCGATTTTTTGCATTCAATGCAGTACAACACTTCTTCTCCAATGTCAAACTAGATCTGATTATCAACATGCATACCTCAAAGAGAAAGTCCACTGTGGAAATACCCATTTAAAACCGTTAAAGGGTGTGCGAAGTCATAAAAAGTCTCTTTTCTCGCGACCGTCCTTTTTGAGTGTAGACAGAAATTGCAGGTGGTGTGTGGGTTGTAGAAGAAAAAAAGAATAACTCAACATGTATTCTTTTCTGGAAACCATGGATAATGGAGCCGAAAACCCTCGTACTAAAGAGTTGCTGGCGTTCATAATTTGCAGCATCATTCCGTAAAGTTTCCAAAAAAAATAGATTTACTACAGTTATGCTTCTGCAGACGCATTCGGTGGATTCAATATGCACACAATTTCAACAATCCAGGGGAGTCAGTTTTTTCAGTTTCCTCTGGTCGAAGCCGGGCCGCGACGCGCGATCGAATAATCGTTCTTACACTCGACGTCACCAACCTTTTTCCCATACTATTGCAAGATAACGTAAAAATATGTGTACTTAATACCCTGATGAAATATCTCTATGACCCTTTTTCATTAACCAAAGATAATGACTGATTTAGATAAAATTTTATCTCTGAAAAAAGCGGCCGCCATTTTGTGATGTAATAGCACACAAATATCGATAAAAATCTCTAGAGAAAGAACCGTGTTGACAAATGGAAATGTTTTTCTATTTCATTAAAATCCCTCCACTACATCACCATCTGCGTAAACAAAGATTTCGAAGATAAAGTACAAATGGCCATTTCCTTGAAAATAAGGTCATGTTTAAGCCTCTGTATCCAAGTAACGGCTATGACTCTAGGAAAATGGCTTACCAATCCATAATTAGCAATAATTTGCGAGTATATGTGCCAGGTTTCAAGTCTGTACCTCAAAAAAAGCCATTTTGGACTTTTGTCCGGTGTTTTTCGATATCCGACCTCTGTGCGTCTGGTGTCCCCTGGCGATTCTTGGGTCATTTCGTTGACAATATACATTATTATCATCATTCCCGTTGTTACACAGGCTAAAACGGTTAACTTATGAAACAAGTAATCAGTCTCGAAAAAGACAACCCTTGCCGTAGTAATAGAAAACTCTCCAAACTTGGGTAAGTTATGGCCATTCACACTCTTTTTATATGGCTTTTGGAATAATTTGATGATTATGACACTTGATCAGTACTCTATCCAATGTAGAGAGGACAAATAAAAGAGGATAGTGCGTTCTTTTGTCGCGTTCTGACTGATTGAATCCCCTAGCCCTCCTGAATCCGGGGAATTCGAGTGAAGGACTTTATAGGACTTCGAAAGATGATGGTTTTGTTTTAGGGTTTGTTGAGCGAGGGACATAATCCACCACCGAGGGAGCATGGGGAGCATGAGCAAGTTGGACAGAAGGCAGGAGAAGGGGGGTGGGGGGACAGGGGGAAAGGGGTTTGGTTGGCGTGCAGGGATTCCCTCGAGAGCCGCCCACGGGGGTTGGCCACTAATCCCTCTCAACCCCCCTCTTCACATCGCCCCGACTCGTCCTCTTGTAGGAAACATCACGTTCACTTGCCGGTCCCTGAAGCGAGGCTGGACTAACTCCTCTGCAACTCACACACAGCTTTTTTTATCACATCTGTTATTTGACTCGACTAATAAGGACGTGAATTGAGACTTATTTTTCGATCCATAAATTAAAGATGAGAGTGGATGGCTCCAAAACGACTTAAAGTGAAAGCTGCCATTTTTACCAAAGGTAATTCGCCCAACATGCGTGTGTGTAATATAGAGCCATAAATATTACGAATAATGCCGTTCTTTTAGGGAATTAATTGAGTATTGCATTTATATTATTGCACGATACTAACACATTATATCTGAACATAACAATTAACAACTGATCCATTGAAATTACCTGAATAGGCAGTTTTATGTCTAAAATATTGTTATATTATATTGTATTGTATGATTCCGCCTTTTTTTCTCAATAGATCTATGATCGAGTCAAATCCATAATCCATCAATTAAAGATGAGAGTGGAGAAAACTTAAGCTTGTGGATCTGGAGAAAACTTATGGAAATACCGGGAGCTGAGTTGAAATATTAATATCATTTACTCACACTTTATGTGAAACTATTTTTTCTGCCTAAAGTCTTCAGGGCCTATAAGTTGGTATATGTCCCTGTTGGGGGGTTTCATTATAGAATAAATTAGCTTCGAGCAAAAATTTAAATGTTTTTAGATTTATCCGGATTTTATTTCAACATTATCAAATGTGGATCTTTTATACTACCACTTCACCTAGTATTCGCCACAATTTAGGCATACACAGCATCATAAAAGTAATTGACCAAAAGACAGTTAGTAATATAGCTGCTCAAATTAGAATAACTCTCAAAAATGGCTTTCTCACGGTTTCTTTTCCGGCAAATATTTGGCAAAAAATCATGCAAAACACAACACTCCAAGGAGTTTTTTATTTTTATTTTTCAAATAGAGGAAAGATATTCTGTTACTACTTTATCGGTAGGTACCTCCTTCCTCGATATTTCAAAATTTTAATTGATGTTACGTTCATTTTCATATGTTATTCAGAGCTCGTGCATGCAAATTCGATGCAAAAAGTACGTATCAAACTCTTTGGGGATGCACAATTGTTCCAAGCTACTCAAGCCCTCGATTCGGTGACGCATCGATTCATTTGCTTACTTATCAGGGTTCAACCTGAAATGGACTGATTGAATTAGCAGTGCCCAAAAATTTACATTAATGAAATTTTAATTTTATGTAAAAGTGCTTCAAAAGTATACTCAGCCAGTGCTGGTACTAATATTTAATGAAATATGTGGAAACTGGCAACCCAGAGCCTGACAACCTGGAGAGTAATGATGTTACATAAATATATTTAACGAGTTTATTGGTGCATTAACCATGAGAGCTTTACAGCGTTTTCCTCTAATCCCAAGAATTTTTTTTTAAAAAGTACAATTCCAGTAAAAGGTTGGTTAAGCTGAAATTCAGAGAATCTCCTCCCGATTTTCTACTCTTTCAGGGTACTATCTATCTACCTCTAGTATTTCCTCTTTCACCTCAGCAAAATATCTAACCTTCTTTATCCCGTCAATAAAACCTATTCTCCTTCTTCCCCATTCCCGCTTTCCCGACATCCTTTCCTGTATCACAAACTTGAGCAACCGCATCGCCCCTTGTACTATTCCCAGCCCTTTCCTACCTTCCGTTTGGCTACTACCCGTCGACCTATCTGGCATCGGTGGCTCTACCGGGAGCAATAATTATTACTCCCGCCAGTCCAACTCTACGGTCATTAGGACACGTAAGCTTTTCTATTACGTCATGGTTGTAGTTCGCGGAGATGCTGCATAAAATTATGCCAATCTTCATTTGAAAGTAATCATAGCATACACTGAAGTAACGCTCATGTGTGTAAGTTGAGTCAGTCCTCAGCAACACATTTGTCGCTAATTGTTACTCTTAGTAATTTAAAAAAATATTACTAACCGTAATTTTTCTTCTGATATTAGTCGTTTGTATTTTCTCTGAGGTAAGAATTCATTTTCTAAGTAATTGTAGCTTTTAGACAAATATAGGAGAGAGAAAATTAGCAGACAGAACGCTAATATTTTCCTTTGGAATGGGGAAATGCTTGAGGGAGTTTCCATTTTGGCCGAACGGAAAACAATAATTACTCGAACAAATATTTTATCCCTCCAAAAGGGAGAATAATGTATTGGATTGGATGCAAGAAGGGAGAATAATTGTCATTTTACATCGGCCTCATAATGACAATGTTTTAAACTTTTTTTGGAATTTCAAAATCTCAAATTTTTTGAAAATAATTAAGGTTTATTGAAATTTGATGTTAAACTAAGTTTAATAATTAGGAGAATTACTAATAAAAATCTGTTTTATTCAAAATTGTAGAATATGCAATACGTTTTTCCACATGTAACCCCGTCAAAAATACACCTATTATGATACAGCAAGACAGAAATCTACCATAGATTACGCAGTACGTATCTAATGGGAAAGTCAGATCAGAACAATTAATATCAGTAAGAACGCGTAATTCCTCTGATATTGACAGTGACCATAGACTACCAATACCTGAAATCAGAACACAAATGGCACCGATTAAGCCACAAAATACTAATCGAGAAAAAGAATTAAGATGGAGTCAATTGAGGAGGAAACCAACAAAGACTTAAGCAGGAAATACTGTAGAGGCCAATTACATTAGATTACAGTGGAGATGCAGCCTCAAGACAGCTTGAGAAGAACATCAATGTAGTACAAAGGAGGCATTAGGGACAAAAAATAACAAACAAAAATACTATTACAAAAACGCCGTGGTTCACAAATGAGGTCTTTGAATAGAGTAACGAAAAAAGAAAAGCGGATACTTGATACCAAGCTAATAGAAAGTCAGGAGCTCGATTAAAATATCATAAAGTACGAGGTTGGGTTAAAAATGGTTAAAAAGAAGATTGCTGGGAAAGATTTTCTAATTTGTATGGAAATTATATCTACATAACGCAGGGCATGTTCGGGAAAAAGAGGACGTATGGTAACCCTACGTATGATAGGAAGGTCCTCGAATGAAAAAGTCAGAGAGATGATACTTCGCTCTGGGTAGGCCACACCTCGAATACGCCGCGAGCATTTGGGACACTGGTCATAAAGATTTAATCAAAAAAAATTAACAAAGTACAAAGAAAAGCAACACGCTTCGTTAAAAACTGCTACGAACGAACGTATAGTGTTACACAACTGCTGGAGGGATTAAGGTGGGAGCCCGTAGAGACTCGGAGGCTTCACGCTAGGCTTAGGCTGCTTGAGAGATTCAGAACTGATATTTTTCAGAGCGACACAGAGAATATTATCATGACGCCTCACTAAATTTCTAGGTCTGACATTATCCACGGCGATTTTCACGTGGTTCACTGTTATTTGAAGGCTATTCGGGCTTCCCACCGAGTCAAACTCTCCATCTTGGCCGACGTTTCGATGAACGAGTCGTCATTAGGGCACACAAATTTCACGTCACGTAGCAAGCACACAAATTTCAAGCAATACAAGGTGTTAGGTTACCTGTCATTACGTTCATCAATCGCCGTGAAAACATTTCGCAAAATAGCAGCAATAAAATTTACGAGGGAAGTTTGCAGCGTTGACTGTCCACTTCTTGTGCCAAAAATCAATTTCATGAAAGACAATGCGAGGATACTAGACAATAATCAGACACTTAAATAGAACGCTTATGGAATACATTGTAGTATATAACAATTGAGAGAGACCGGAATAAATTGTAGTTAGGAATTGTAGTTATTAGAGAGGAATCTTAATGAAACAAAGTAAATTCTGACGCAATATAAAATGATATTTGAAAAAGTCGTGTACTTGCGTGACTGAGTTACACCCCAGTCAACGCGACTCCACATAACAAGACTGACTTTTGTGAATTCATTGTTGATACTGTTCACTCTTGAAAAATGTTATATCGAAATTTAATATTGTTTTTATCTGGAGCAACGCAAAGTTATCTGTTTACATAGGAACGTCCGTACATTTGCTAATCTTAAAAATCAATTTCTTCGGAACACATTTATTTTTCAACTCAGAAGGCTTTATCCACAACCTTGGATAGTGGATCATGCTACCTCGAGCATGTGGTTTGTAGGATTGCAGTCTCTAACTCCACCAAAATAAACAGCGTGTCCAATTTTTCCATCTTTGTGCATTTATATATAATAGTTTGATAAATTCGGAAAACTTGAGCTGGTGAGCTTGTGCAAAAACAAAAATAATGAAATATTCCAATTATATTTTTATGGGCCGGATGATAAATCTGCAACGTATCATAACACTCAATCCAAAATTGTAGATAAGATATAGCAAGGAGTTTGTAAATATTAAGTACGAAGGGTATTCATTACTGGGATGAGCAAAGCACAAATACGCTTTCGGTACTGATGACTTTATGCTACTTTAGACTCCAAATCACATACTACGGTGAATTTCATGATACTTATGTGGAGGGTTCAACGCATTAGAGGCATAATAAAGGTGAAAATCTGAAAACATAATATTTGCAATTTCAACACAATCGGTACGGATGGGTAAAGGCGAGCGAGCGACGCAAAACATAGTTCTGGTCCACGGCGATGAATTCATCCCCTCATCGACATAAATTACTTCATATATTCATTGACGTCGATTATTTCATCGAGCCATAAACGTCGATAAAACTATCGTCTTATCGACAGCGATGATCTCATCGACGTCGGTGATCGATGGCAATCATCGAAGTCGAACTATTTCGATGAATTTTTTTCACCCAACATAGATGGGCAAAATTGTTCGTCGCACAAGCCTACTTCAGTGTCCTCACTCGTCACAATATAATATTATCATGCCTTTTACATCTCACAATTTGAAGTGACCTTCTCGAATCAAGGTCGCTCCTCTCAAGGAAATCACTCCCAAAACAGCTACTTCATTGTTCGCTTGATAGACGTACTTCAATGTGTGAACACGTGCTTCGATCTCGATATGTAGTTATCGACCTCCGTTCGCGCTTCTACATCTGCATACTACCCAGTGAGCCGCCGCGTGGGCGTATGGCAGGGGGTGTTAGGACACCAGTCGTGTAAAGATGTAAGGTTAAGGGAGGTGAAATGGTGACATGTATTATGGCAGTGTATTTAGTGGAGCTCAGTTTTTATATTGGTCGCTTATTGTTCGTGGAAAGAACAAGTTTTTGCACCCATCTGTTCGGCAGTGTATCTCTCTTATTTTATCGCTTCTGTCCGACCTAGAGATGGAGTTAGGCGTCATTATTATATTCTCTGTGTCGCTCTGAAACACACCAGTTTTGAATTTCTCAAGCAAACTAAGCCTAGCGTGCGGCCTCCGAGTCTCTAGGGGCTCCCACCTTAATTTATCTAACAGTTGTGTAACACTTTTGGCCGATCGCTCGAAATCTGCGTATTCGTTGCGAGGAGTCACTCATCGTCTACGGCGACAGTGTCTACCCGCTGCCTCACTTCGGCTTGCTAGAACACTCTTCTGCCGCTGACTACCGCGATAATGTATACACAATGGCGAGATACCTTCGCTGGGTCGCGAGTTTGTGGCAACGCTGGAACAGGTGGTCATAAAACATAGGAATTTAGGCTAGCGAACTGAGTTTCAAAGATCCAATTGAATTACGAAAATATGGCTGTATGCTATATAAGAATCATCGACGATTTAGAAATATCTTTGTGGTAATACGTATGAAAATTTATGAGCAAATCATGAAAGCCATATTTTGCACCGATAATCCTTTAATATGTTTAGTTCTCCTGTGTGGTTCTATATGACAAAATCATAACAATAAATAATCAAAATTTTGATAGCTCATAAGTTTGTATTTTATGCAAATGCTTTCCGAATGTCGAGGATGAAGTAGAATGGGAATAGATTTGTAAATTATTCGATGGGTGAAAGCGAAGCAATGAGAAATGGAATCTGAATTGTAAAATTGGATGCATAGAAGGTGGACTGTCAGTGGGGCTAATTGTTATTTACAAACACCCAGACGTGTTAGCGGTCATTGCTTTCTTCTTATGTGAGTACTGTTGTGTCTCTATGCTAATTCATTTATTTTAATCTTGAGTATGGAAGTTGTAGAAGCTGAACAGTATTCTACTAATATAATTTCAAAAAATAATTATTTAGCTATTATTCCACTCCGTTAAAACCCCTTCGCCACCTTTTTCAAAAATCATATATATCCCGTTCTTTCCAGGTAATTTTTCAATTTTTTAATATTTTCATAAATAGGGTGACTTCTTATTTTTAATATTTCATTTTCTTCATGCATTAGCACTTCATATTCCGTTATTTTCCTGACACATTTTCCTTGGCTTGTTTGTTTTAAGTTCATAAAAGTTCTCTCCGATTTTTGAGTCTATATTACTTATACATATATACATATTCTTTCATGCCTGCTTTGCTATTTCTTATCATTATCCATACCTGTTTTTGAGTTATGAAATTATATCTACATATCCTGTTAACGTGTTACCTAAACTCCTCAAAGGCTATAAAAATCGCGTGCATTCTGCCACTGGGATAGCTCCTTTGCAAGTTAATACCTCCAATGCATTCGCAGTGGCTGAGCATCAATTGGAAAGAAGAGTGCATAAAAGCAGTGGGAGAAAATGTGCAGTTGGAGATCATGTTTGAGTCAGCAGGGAAAAGTTACCATTTACTAAGGATTACACTCCCAATCATTCCACCGAAATATTCAAAGTAAAATCCATTTCTCAAGGCTTAAACGTGCCCACGTACAAGTTGGAAGATTTGAATGGTGAGGAGATGTTGAGGGGTCGTTCTACGGGGAAGAGTTAATACGGAGTCGATTGACGAAAAACACAGAATTTAAAATAGATAAAATTCTGAAGTATAGGGGGAAAGGTGATAAATTGGAATATTTTGTTAAATAGAGAGGATACGGTGACAATTTCAACAGTTGGGTACTAGCTTCTACGGTGTAAAGATTAATCGATAGACGATGATCAGGGATGATTTTTACATCACGCTCCTTAGTGATAGTTCTGGTGCCTATTATCCGGATAATATTATAGCCCATTTTCATACGAAATTACCGCAACGTAAATCCTTGGACGAAAATCATGAGTGGGTGGTGGGTTTGGTGGAAATATCCATACCTCCAGCGCATGCATCCATCAACCAAGGGGTGTCCGTTCGAGCGTTGGACAATCATGAAGTTAAGTTGACTAATCCTAACTATACATTAAACACATTATTGAATACAAATCGCATATCCATGCCTGAAGATAGATCATCAGAATACGATGTAGAAATAACCAATATCAGTAAAAATGATGCTAATTACGTTTCTAACGACATTGAAGAGAAAACATTGACGCCTGAGTATTCACCCATTAGGAAATATTTACCCATTGATTGAAGGGAATTAGACAGAACCGAGATACTTCTCGCGAACAAAATGGGTCGACCAATTTCCTTCGTTTCTGGCATTGACCCTGCGTTATTGACACTGCACTTTAAAAAAGGTAACTACGTGGGATAAAGTTTAGTTTACATCAAGATGTCCACGGAAGTGGATCGGTACGTGAAGTACTTAATTTCACATCAGAGAGGGGGCAAATCGGTCCTACATATCGCGCTAGTTTTTACAAACAAAGAGGTAACGGATTGGGAAGTATTTTCAGTGGACTTTGGCGTTACGTGAGACCTCTTTTCACCAGCGGTTTGAAAGCTGTTGGAGAGGAAGTAGTTAAAGCGGGAATCGGTGCACTTTCAGAAACGGGTCGAAACCTGGAAAAGGAATGTTAAAATCGCGTCTTCGCGAGGCAGGAAGTAACTTAAAAAGGAGAGCAGAGGATAAAATGGAGAGAATGGTGGTGGCTGGTCTACGTGCAGCGAAGAGGTCTTGAAAGAATGTGAAAATGATTGCGATAAAGAAAAATAGTAAACAGGAAAAGAGAAAACTTTCTGTAAATAAAAAAAATCTAAAAGACAAAAAACAAAACGAGGCAGTCGAAATGTCATCATGAGGAAAAAAAGGATGAGTGAAACAAAGAAGAGGAGGGGGAAGAGGAAGCAGTGTGGTAGTGGATTAAGAGACATATTTTCCTATTAATAGGAGATCATGGAAAAAGTTTCATTAGTCATTCCTGCGTTTTGGTGCAGATTACATCGCGAAGATGGAGGAGGTCGTTCCTTCGTCTTTACAAATTTCGACCGTCGTCCCATTCAGATGAGTCTTCTCAAAAACCATGTCACGTATTACAAACCAATTACTGCAATCGATACTTACTCAGAATTAAAGTTTTCCATCAAAGGAAATGGTGAACGATATATTGATCTGAGTGAGATTACTCTGAACCTTAAAATTAGGCTAGTAAATGAAGCAAAACACCCTTTTACATCTCAGGTAACTGACCAGCTAGGAATAGTGAATAGCATCCTGCATTCCTTGTTTGTAAGTTGCAGCATTTATCTAAACGGACGAAAAGTGACAACTTCGAAATATTATTCATACCGAAGTTATTTGGAAAACCTACTGAATTTCGGTACTGATGCATCTCGAACGCATTTGATATGCCTCGGATGGGCACTCGAAACGAAACTCGACCTGATTTAGACGTCTCTGACACAAACCTAGGGTACAAGAGTAGGCAAAAGTGGTTGGCAAATAGCCAGCTTATAGAAATAGAAGGAACACTCCATGCGGATGTGCTACATCAATCCAAACTGCTTATCAACAATGTTGATATTAACGTTGAACTATCTTTCGCAAAACTTGAATTCTATTTGATGCAGAAGGAGGAAGGAAAAGGAGATTTTAAAATTGAGGACGCTACACTGAAAGTTACTCATTACGACGTTGATCACGCCATTCTGCTGGCACATGCAAATATTTTCACGACAAAAAGGATTGTCGAGTGTATTATCCTACAAACGCGTGGAAATGAAAGCGTTCACGAATCCCGCGAACAGTACAATGTTTAACAATGATAATTTGATATTAAGTCGGATTCCAAATATACTTCTTGCCGTTATGGTAAATGACAGTGCGTTCGTCGGAAATAAAAGTACAGTGGCGGAAAAAATTAACGCAAAACTCATTGGCGTCTGAATGCGGCATACACTGGAACTAATTGAAATCGCTTTTCCTTCGGCAACTTGACAACATTGAGACAGCATATGGAAACCGGGAATATTCAAACTCACTATGAGTTGATATCGATTTTACTCGTCATTTAAATAGTCATACTAATAAGGTTTACGTTCGCGAGATCGTCTGGGAGTTATAAACGTGATGAGCTTGCTTCGACCCGCACCCAGTCGAGGTTCTGAATTCGTAGTTGATTATATAGAGATGCTTACCATATTTTTTTAGAGCTTTGGACCGTTTAAACAAATTTATTGGTTGAAACTTAGAAACAATACGATGAAAGCATTATTTGTTGGGACATAAAAAATTTTTAATCCTCCAGATCAAATTCTCTAACAATAAAATGTATTTCCGCGTGCAGGGAATAGCTGTGGATGAACATCGTTTTAATAGGCCTCAAACTACTTCCGAGAAATATGATGCATTGCAATTAACATTTTAGCGAAATATCATGTGAATTTCAAGTTAAAGTATGGGAAATCTGGTAGAATAGAATGGTTTCCATGAGGAGAAAATTTTTCTTTACAAGCATTGTCAAAGTCAAAGACTTTGGGGTGACAAAGTCAATATTGACTTTGGGGTGACTGAGTCACCCCAAAGTCAATAGGACAAGTATACGTTTCTTTCATTCACCCAAGTACACGTCATTCATCTTTTGTAATTGCGTCACCATTTGTTGAAACACATTAGTTTTTCTTGTCTTTTAAAGTACAATGTCCACATCCACATCCCCACTGTGCATGTTTCAGTGCATTATCAAGTAGCATATATGTATACAGTTTTTCTTTCGTGAAATTTATGTGGTAATCGAAGTCAGTTGTCAACAATGAAACTATCTCCTCCATTTAAAGCCTTGAATTTATACACTATCTCTTGGTTTGCGAGTCATCAAACTCAACGAATTCATCAGCTCATCACCATAGATGATCGATGGCTATCATCGAAACCGAACCATTCCGATGAATTTTATTTACGAACCATCAATGAGCTAAATCGACCGTCGCACAGAGGCCTGTTTCCGCAATGTCCGCTTAAACGGAAAGCGAGCAGATGCGAACTTCCCCTGCGCCTCCAAGTCATTATTTTGCCTATTTCTCGGTTGGCAAATTTCTCTCCGCTTATATTTCATGGCGGATGCGTAGATCCGATAGATACATTCTATCTCACTCCGTGACCCGAAAAAAGGGAGCAAAACGCGAGCAAACTAAAAGATGCCGTCAAGAGGAAGAGACATCTATATTTCAAATTCCGATCAGATTTGAAATTGAAAAAAGTTTATTGAAACTTGATGTCACAACTCAATTTAGATTTAATTTAATTTTTGCAAACATCTAGTGCTGTGCGAATCAGGGATTTTCATTTCGAATCGAACCGAATCGAAACTCCAAAAATAAATTTCGAATCGAATCGAAACGAATTTTTCTTAAATATTCGTTAGCGAATCAAATAACCATAGAAAAAATCGCTTGCGAATCGAATTCGGATTCTAAATAAAATGTTAGTTTATGGAGAGTTAAAGTATCATAGATTTTTCATTGTATCTCAGGGCCTTACATTAGCTTATACATCTAAATAGTGGCACAAAGAATAGCACAGAATAACGTGTGGTCGTTTAAATTTTCGTTTCGCGTGAGGAAAACATCGTCTAAACGGACGGCGCGCGATTCGGGGACGAGTGCCACGTTTGAATGCATGTAACGATTCGAAGACGAATTTATCAGTTGCGAATATTTCGAATCATTCGGTTTCGAAGCATCCCGATTCGCGGCCGAATTGAATCGAATTTAGCCTGATTCGAGTCGATTCGAATCGATTTCGAAGCATTCGCACACCTCTATAAACATCTCATATTCCGAAACGTAAGGATTAGTAATAGCTACGAAATAAATGTTATAATAGCTTAAGCTGACACTTTCGTTGGCAGTTAAGCCCGCGTTTGTATTTTATTCTCAAATAAGGATTCGCTTTCTTTTCCCTTTTCTTTACTTCTTCGCTTTTGAATAACCTGATTGCAAGTTGCCTAATTCCCACGCTCTGGCCAACGGCTCACTCTTGCTCGACTTCTAATTCTCATATATGCATAAATCAGGTGTTGCTAGATCTCGGTCACTCACAACTTTATATGTGGAATTCCAAAAATCGTCCGCCCTACGGCTGTAAACTAAAAAACATCTACCAAAAAACATACAATAAACATTGACTTATTCGCTACATCTCAAGTCTGCGAACAGCCAACGCCCAAATTCTATTATGTGGATGGATTGTTAGAATTAACTAGAATCTCTCTCAGAGATAATGCATAATGTATACATTCCACCACATTTAGCTACATTGCACAATATGATTAGCTTCTGGTGTAAGTGAGCGGACATTGGCCGCGAGACGACAGTTGTATCGCACAGCATCGCTTTCGATGTGTCGAAGCGAACGAGGGACGAATCCCGAGGGAGAGAAAAATAGGGGGCGGTGGGCAGGGGGTGTTGCCTGGGAGGGAGGGAGGGAGTTGGTGGACTCGGGGGAGTGAGCGATCGCTTGAGTTGCGAACTTCGCACCCTCTGTCACACACACCCAGTCAGCAAAAGGCTGTCAATGCGCCTCCGCACCCCGAGAGCGAGAGGCCGCTCCCCTCGGTCGCCCACCGAGGAAAAGAACTCCCATCGAGGTCTGTTTTGAGGGACCGCCGCCAACGAGTGCCCTCTTGAATGATGACGGCCATTTGTCGGTTATTAAGGCAGAGGGCGGTTTGATTGGTGTTTCCATTACGTTACACTGTGGCCTCCTTATCGCGGGTTATCCTTCGAGGGACTTCCCCGGTTGAGTGGAGGGAGGGGGAGACGAGGGGGCGAGCGAAAAAAAAGACGAGGGTGAGGCGCGTGAAAACGATTTCGCCGGCAATATTTCTCACGAGAGAAATACGAGCGGCCATCGAGTAACATCGGCCCGAGCTCAACGATTCCATTCTTCATCAACCTTCCTCCTCTTCCTCCCTCTTGCCCAGCCCAACAGCGATGTAGCAGCGATGAGGACCCCTTAAGTGTGTACTCATGATATAGAGCTGCGTGATGCTTCATGATATGTGCGAAAGAGATGCTTAATAATCCGGACGATCCTTCTCCAATTCATTCTCGACGCTTTCTTGTTTAAAATGAACCCACAGTCGACCCTTTTCAGATGTGTAAATTAAGTTCGGCTCTTGGATGAGTCAAAAGAGAGATCTCAAGAATTAACCGCAGTGAAATTATACAGTTATAAAAAATCAAATCAAAATCAAAACAAGTATAATGTCAAACTTTCCATTAGAAATTAAAAAAATGAAAATTATTGTTGAATCACACCTGGAATAAAATACTTACCATTCTCTGAGCAATTAAAACTATAATGAAGGATTGGTAGTCTCAGACGATACTTTGTGGAATTTATTAACATTATAATGATAACACGTAACTTTGTGATTCCACATAACTTTATTTTGAACGACCCGGGTTTCGACGTTTAACCTGAAGATGACGTCGAACGTCGAAACCCGGGTCTGTTAAAATAAAGATATGTGGAATCACAAAGTTACGTGTTATCATTATAATGAAGGAGGTTAAAGTTGAAAGAGATATTTTAGTTCGTTACTTATAGAACGGAAGGAGGAACGAAATAGAAACTTTTTTTAGAAGAATGCATGTGCAACAAGTTTTACAAGCTCGTACATGCTATAATATACTCTTAAATGTGACCGCTATTTATAATATTTCCTTCTGCTCCCTGTGAGGACCCTCTTCTATTTCTATTTGTGCCATTGATTTTCACGTATTGCATTCCTTTATTACGATGAGTTCCTTTTTCATGTTTAATTTAGACATGGGAATCGTTCATTAATCTCTGGAGCATGGCACGGAGTGCTGCCATTTTGAGGGAGTGATGATGAGACGAGATTTTAGGATTCAATAAGTACGTAAACATAGGTTTCCGATGGTTGGCGAAATCGTAACTCCTTGATGCAAACCGTAACTCTTAAATGCGAATAATAGTGTCCAAATAATCTTATATTACCTCCACCATAATCAGATGTCAAACTAATGGATTCGAGTAAAGAATTGAATTAGGAAATGAAGGCATCTAACTAGCATAAGGTACCAGTGCATGGACATAATACACCCATCACAGCATAGCGGCACCCATTGCTTACATTCTTTGGCGTTTTTTTTTCATTTAAGAATGTTTGACGTGAAAGTGTTCAACCATGAGACGATTACCGATGTGTGTGTGTGAGCCACTTCCGTTTGTTTTTGGTGGGAGTGGATCTAGTACGCAAATTTGCCTGTGTTGATCATTTCATGGTCGCCATGAATTAATTGCGTTTTCTTTCCGATTATTTGAGTACGGTCTAAGAGGTGTAGTTCGAGAGATTCGCGTTCCTAAATCGATGGCAAAGGTTAAATGGTTTTTCGAGCGATGTGTTACGACTCGTCCGGAACGTTCGTGGAGTGGAAAGCTTTTCACGTTCAACAAGTTGGCCGAGAGCCTAATTTGAGAGGCAAAGGGGGCAGAGAAAGGCACTGTGTCGTAAACTTGAAAGAGAGGCTTCTGCATCCGAATAGAATCTTTGGTTTCGCGGAATATAGTGTTTAGGATAAATCATTTGTTTTGGATATTTTGGATAAAGACTCATCCACAATATGTTGCATTAAAAGCCGTGGTCGTGAGCAACGAAATTCATATTTTTTCATCGGCTTCAGATATATTATCTTGCAATGACACCCACTGACAGAAGAGACCTTTTAACAAGTTTCCTCTTTATATTTGGAAGTTAGACCTTATTTTATGGAAAAGCATATCAGTCAATTCTAAGGAGAATTATGCTGATGCACTTTCACAGTGAGTGCCTGTAAGCGTGATTTTGTGGAATGAGGGGCAAGCTTAGTCGGAAGAACTCTCTCGGGCTTAAGTTCCCTTGTATTTGTACTCATTGATAACAAGTAGACACGTGAGACCACGTAACTCATCCTAAAAGAGCTGAGATACGGTGGAAGCAGAAGGGAGAGTAAAACATAGATCTTGGCGGTGAGAATGTCCGGCGAAAACTTCCTGAATTACTTCCGATGAAGACAATTGAATTTTCTCCTCGACGGAATAACTTCCCATAATTCCCTCATCAGCGCCAACCCCTCCAGGCCGTTCGCTGGGGTTAATATGCCGTTTTTTGAACGGACAATTGTTACATATCGGGAACGAAAGAATGTTCGACAGAGTTTGGAAAAATTCCGAGCCGAACTCCATATTTTCGAACGAAAATCCTGTGTGTGTCTCATGGCGCGCGACCCCGTCACTTCCCTTTGTTCGCTGCGATTCCACACATTCGAGTGGCAGAGCGACGAATAAGTTTGATGGGCTCCTCCCCTCTAACCTTCTCCACCGCCACGTCCTCTCCGGAATTACGACCCGCCGCCATGGATCCCGGGGGTGTAAGTTTGCCCACGTCCAGTAATTGCACGTCATTTGTGAAACTACGACCATAGTCTAGCTGAAAAGGACAGTATTTCCTAATTGCCTCCAGGAACTCCTGCCCTACTGTCCGGTATCACATGCTCTGCCTGTTCAAGAACTACAGATGAAGGATTCGACTTCCATTCATTTCATTCTAAAAACACTCATGTAAATGCGTATTTTTCTAAAATATAAAATATGTTGACTGTGACTCAAGGAATCATCACGAGAGGAAACAAGAACAGTTGCAAAATCATGTTTATATTTTCGTGAATTGTGAAATTGGTACTTGATTTTGAGTAAATTCTCCTACATCAGAAGACTTTTTTTATATACGCCTATTATAGGCTACATAAAGAAGTTGAAAATCTTAGAATCTAATAACATTTTACAAAATTTCCATAGCACCTTTCAATTTACATGCATGAGTAAAACTTAATTTAGAATCCAAATAATGTTTAAATACATCATCAGCACTCATGCGTCTAAAATTGCTATTTGTAGCCGCTTTCATCCTTCATAATCCTTCAGTTTGATAGTATTCATAATTTTGCTATGTATTATGACCTAGTTTTTTACCAGCAGCTCTTCTAATGCAACTCCTCATCATGTACTGATTTTAAGAGGCGCAATATTTCGCAGATTTATTCCGATAAGTTAAAAAAAACACATATTTATATTTAAATTTCAGAAAATCAAACAAAAAAAATTCAAAGAAAGATAGAAATAGGGTCAAATGAATATTGCACTGTGAGAAGGAGGCACTTACACGCAAGCTAAATTCATCAATCGCCATGACTTTGGAACCCAATAAGTCTCGCTGTGAGATAAGTGGTAAGAGGACGCAAATTAAAGGTGAGTAATTCAACTTCTCTGAGCGCTTGTATCGACTGCAATTATAAAGGTTTCCTGAATGACCCCCCCTTCTTAGAAAGGCTTTCCTCTCTCTTTATGTGGTATTCTTGAAGGTTCCGTAGCCCATGTCTCAAACTCGTCTACTGCGCAGTGCCGGGAATGTTTGCTTGACTCCACATAATAATAGGTAAGGATTGGTATTTGAATGAGGAATATCTGCCTCTGCTGAGATTCAAACGAAGGTCCTAAGGGTAACTCACGAGTACGCCCTCACTAAATTGAAGCTAAGCTGAAGGCGGCGATCGAAAGATAGCTCGTATATTTCTGTGACGAAACAGGCACGAGTTTATCTAGATCTCTCCATATTTTCCGGGATTTCTTCCGCGTCAGTTGTTTGTGGGGCAACAGTTTCGCTGGCAGTCCTGCCAGCGTCTTCAGGTCGAAGTGTTGTGAAGCATATTGGCCGTCATCAAAAAATATCGTCGTTTTCCCGCGTTTTTCTTAGTGCTGCTCTGTGATTGGCTGAGGCGCGAATCACCCTTTTCCGAGCGCTGTGTAGTGGATATCCGTCCTCTCTGTTGAAATTGTTCAGTTCCTTCATTATTTCTATTGCCTCTCGCATTTGTCTCGGGAAGTATCTGCTTTCCTTGGTCCAAATCCTGGTGTCTTCGAATCTAATAGTGTGCCCTGGTCCACTCCACGCGTGTTCGGCGATGGCGGAGCGGCTGAACTGTTTCTTTTCAGTCGCTCTCCGGTGTTCTTTCATTCGTACGATCATTGAACGGCAGGTCTCACCAATGTACGCCTTTCCGCACGAGCAGGGGGCGTTGTACACTCCTTCACACAAATCATGCGGAATCTTGTCTTTGGGTCCAGGTAGAAGGTTCTGGTCACACAGCCGTATCTCGTGACCACATCATGTCTTTTTAGAGCTCTGGAAATCTTCTCCGAAATCCCCGCAATATACGGGATTCTGGCGTATGCTTTACGTTCCGGCTCAACATCTCTCTCCTCTCCTCTGGTATTATCGGCAGTGGGCTGGTTTCGTCTTTTCTCCTCCTTCGCGGCCCTTTTCAGGACCATGTCCTTCGTACAGCCATTTCTAATAAGTGCAGCCGTAAGGTGTTTCTTCTCGTTCGTCAGCGAGTCGGCATCAGAAATGTTGTACGCTCTGTTTATTAGTGTTACCACTAGAGACGCCTTCTGAATCGGATGGTGATGTGACGCTGCGTTCAGGTAGCGATCCGTATGTGTCGGTTTCCTGTAGACGGGATGTCCCAGGCTCCCGTTGGTCTTTCTGGTAACCATGACGTCCAAGAAATTTAATTTTCTCTCCTTCTCCATCTCCATGGTGAACTGAATGCATTGATTCGGGGCATTCAAGTGATGCAGGAATTTCTGAAGTTCGTCCACGCCGTGTGGCCAGATGACGAAAGTATCGTCAACATACCTCAGCCACAGGATCGGCTTCTTGTCGTAAGTGTCGAGTGCCTTTTTCTCAAACTTCTCCATGTAGAGATTGGCTACCACTGGTGATAGTGGCGAACCCATCGCTGCCCCCTACAGCTGCTCGTAGTGCCCGCCGTTCCATTGAAAAATTGAGTTACGCAGGCAGTGCTCCACAAGGTCAGGAAAGTCTTCAGGAATTCCGCGCGAGGTGAGTTCTCCGATTATTTCCGAACCAACACGAGTTTATCTAAACCACGAAGAATTATTCCATGGAAAGCACTGTACTTTTACGTAAAAAGGTAAGGCCGAAGTCGAATGCACATGTTATTGCTGATGCACGATCATTAGAGAAGTATCCCTAAAAATGAATGAACAAACTTGAAATCTGAATTTGCGAATAAATACTTAGTACCAGACTATCTCAAGACAACTATTTAGCCATCATGTGGAAAAGTCATTCACAGGAAAACTCCGCACTTCCGCGTCAATAAATCGAGACCGCTGCAGATCCGCCGACTTGGAAGCAGAGGAATCTTCGCCGACTGACCTTCGGAAAGGTGGAAATGTGGGTCGCCCTCCGTCGCAGAGTTCGCCTCCTCTCGAGCCTCGGCCCTGTGGCTGAGGGCCTCAGCGCGTCGTACGATCTTCCCAAATCGCTCGGAAAACTCCACTCCTCGTCCCTCCGGCTCAGTGAGCCGATCGCTCTAGATTCCCACGCGAAAGAAATACGTGTCAAAGCCAGGGAAGACGATCAAAGAGAGACGGCCAAGCAGACCGAGAGAAGCACGTTCGGAACGCTTCACCCCTCCTCCCCTGCCTCTCCCTCCAGTCACTAACAGTTAATTCTTATTTTCATCATTTCAGCCGAATGCCGGCACATTCCGTGCGCGTCATTTTTCTTGAGAAAGAATAAACGTCATTTGTGACCGAACAGTAAAATTAGGGCTCTCCCGTCGTCATTCACGACACTCAATGGATTAGCAGTCAAGGTTTTCTCGCAGCGAACGACGGCGGTCTCAAGAACAGCTACCATTCAGTTCTGTTAATAAGTCACCTCTGGAGTCTTTCATTAACCGTTTTGCTAATTCTTCTTACTCCATTATCCCATCTCGTCTTCAGTCTGTTCTGCATTTAGTTCAGAGTTTCGGAACTGAGAGGGGAGGTGCGATGTTGGACATAGCAGCAGTAAAGTGAACTCGATGCAATCGCCGTGCACTCGCTAAACATCTCCGGGGCATCCAAGACATGCAAATTACACTCTGTAAAAATATATAAATCCATTTAGCTCGGTACTGGAAATTGTTTCCCATGAGCGAGAGACCATAGGAGAGTAACTTATTATATCTCAAGTTCCTTATCCATGCAACGCATCACTCCATTGAAAAATATTCATCAGGTTCATTCATTGCGCTTTCACTTTAAAACTCACCATTTTCCTTCCATTAAAAAAACAATTATTGACGAGAGCAATTTTACTTCTTCTTAATTACGAAACTGAGTTTGGTAAGCATTCCTTATTAATTAGCCTCGTATATTTAACAGATCTTCAAAAACACCCAGGCCTCTTTTCGTGGCCAAAAATAATCTCAGAATATCTATTATTGCTATTTTTGCTATTACACTATATTTTCTATGACACTATATTGCTATGACACCTCATTTGCACGGGAATAAGTAAGGATTTCTTTATGCTGCTTCCTAGTTGATTGACTAGATGAAGAAAGCCATTGAAGTGGGTTCCTGAATTGTATCATTATCCGATTCCCAGCTACTTGATTCTATAATGTTTCTTACAGTGACTGCAAAGCCAGAGTTTATCCATCCCCTGACAACTTTATTCTTGCATGATGCTTCTCCTTCCGGAATTTTAATGAAAATCCGCTCTCAGAGCATTGGCTGCGATCATTCGTGGCTTCCCTGTCCATCGCTCTCCATCATGTTCTTTCATCTCATTGATTTTTGCCTCCAAATCAATGGTTTTTTTCAACGCATTCTCTGATTTATATTTCACGCACCTGTTTAGTATCTGGAGGCCGATATTCTTTGGGATCGCGTGACTTTTATTGAGATTTCAGTTCTCGAAGAATTCACACAAACAGAGCACACAATTTTGGAATGTCATTGAAAACAAATCACTTGGCCACCAGTCGCTCACTTCTCCAATGACGGTATTTGTCATCGTTTCCGGTAATAAACAAACAACAACGGCTGAAACCGTTACGCTAATCTGACTAAGAGCAATAAAAATGTAAAAATTGTGTGTATAGCCTCAAGTTTCGATTTACACACTCGTAAGTTAAAGTCAAACGATAAAAAAACTTTCACTCCAATCACAGCAAAATCCACAAATGATGTTGCATGGAATCACTTGCAAAGACTAACTAACTAAACGACTCCATAAAGAGTGATAATCGCTATGGAACAAGGTATGACTTGATCGGCCTTTGAAACTGCAACTGTAGCTTTAAAACGACTAACTTTGACGATTTTCTACATTAAATTGCCAATTTAAAGATCCAGGTTTGAATACCGGTCAAGTAAAATGGTTTTCTTTTTTTTCGCGGTAACTCTAATTCGTTTCGGTGTTTATCTCAAAAATCTCACCAAAAGTCTAATTTTGCCCCTTTTACTAACTTTGCGGAGGGTCCGACCAATCCCAATGAATTTTTCGTGCCTAAAACCTGCATGATATGTTTTTTTGAGTTAAATATTTTTTGCCATTTATGAGATAATTTAAAGATCATAGGCACCTATTAGTGTTTATTAGAGAGTAAGATTTAAGAATTTTGGTGCGAGTGTTGTCTAGGGAAATGAATAAAGCATGAGTATCGTGACACCATATGTTATCAAGGAGTGGTAAGAATATTTTATTATTAGCAGTTCAAATTTTTGAGCCTGTAGTCATGTGGATTGCAGTTTAATGCATATTATTTGGAAATATTTACCTAAGCATACAAATATCTATCAAGATGCCGTTACCGATGGTTATAGAATAAAATATTATTTTAAGGAGTGATAGGATTTGCTAGCGGCAGGAGGGATGTCGAAGAGGATGTTATATCAACGAATATTACGAAAATGATTAGAAGAAGAGTATGAAGCCAATTACTTCAAAACGCAGTTTAGAAAGCTCTCTAAGTAACCTTATTGACATAAAATTCGATGGAGATCCGTCATTGCGTAAGAGATTTCAATATTGCTTTGATTAAAACATTGACGTCTTTTTTAAACTAATTATAATGTCTCCGAACATTAAGAAATAAACAAAACCATCTCACCTAAATCAATCACGATCCAGCCATAAAATTGATATATAAAAGGATGCCCAAAAAATACTTGACGCACTGAGACCTCCATTTCAGACCACTTTAATTTTTCTCTGTCAAGAGGGAGAATAAACTGCTAAAAATGCTGCTCCCTAACTGAAGTTAGTAATAACGATACTAATTTTGGATATATCTGCAAACTACCTCTTCGTTTGGCAAGCTTAGACTCTCTGTAGATGAAGACTCAGCGAAAAGTGTCATATAGGAGTACAAATCAAAGGAAGAGCGCGCAGAGAGGCGTATTTAAAACGACATCGGTAAACCCTTCGAAAGGCCGAGGCAGGAGACGGACAAGCTAAAGCACTCCCAAACGGTTGGAATGCGAAATAAGTCGAATACTTTTCCACGCCATTCTCAGAATTCCTCCTCCGCCCACCTTTTTCGCTCGCGCGAGAAGAATCCGCAAGAGGAGAACAAGAGAGGAGCAAGGTGGGCAACATACGGGTGGGTGGGAAAGAAGCCATTGGAGCCAGAGATAGGGTTGCAAGAGAGAACGGGAGGGTCGCCCCGGAAACGCAACGGATGAGAACGCCCCACGCTCCTCATCGTCGAAGCCATTAAGAATCCACATTCCATCCCTCCCAGAAATATAAAAAAGCTTGCTTTTTTCCTCCCGACATCCTCTTCATTCCTGGATATGCTTTAATGAAGTCGCTCCCTCTCTTTTTCCTATACATTCTCTCTCCTCGCCGGCTCCCGGTGGCATTCCTGGGCCCGACCAGCCTACGGGCGCTTTTAGGCTTTAAAAGCGGGGGAAGTTGGGGGGAAGGGACGAGGGGGGGAAAGGGGTGAAGGGTTGTGGAGGTAGTGGGGGAGAGGTGGCGTAATGAGGGGGTGGAGAGAGAGAAAGAGACGAATAAAAGAGAGGGCGGGGGCGGCGGCTGATGATGTGACGTGAAAAGGCAGACACCGAGCGAGGAGGGCGGGGAGACTGCTTTTAATCCGGAAAAAAATGCAGCGAGCCGGAAGAGGGAGACGACAACAGAGGTATCGCTGCTTCCGGTTTAGGATAGAGGGAGAGAGAGAGAGAGATAGAGATGCGATAAAGAGAGGGATAATCCTGGAGTCTCACTCCTTGTCGGCGGGGAGGGAATTTTCAGAAAAGTGACTAGAGTCATCCGTAATTCAGATCGAACTCGATGAATGATTTCGTTTCAGGTTTAATGAGATACCTATTATTTACATGCGACATTTATTAAGTTTAGCTCGGCTTTGTGGCACATTGTTACTTTTTGCGTTATGCAAATTGCGTTACTTTTTGCGTTCATACCTTGTAGGACGGATTCAGGATCGACGTTTCGTGACATAATGGAACGGTGTCGTTCAGTTTTCTGTCGTCTTACCGTCAAGGAGGAGTGTATTTTTATTTATTTATTCTTTTTTTATTTTATCTTTACTATCCCGAATACAGCGCAATGTGCCAATTTACGTCGGGTGGACCACAGTAACAACGGACGAGGCACAAACACCCATGTCCTGGGCAGATACCCAGTCTACCCAGTCGTGTAGAATATTATCTGTCCAGGACATGGGTGTTTGTGCCTCTACCCAGTCGGGAACCCGCGACCCTCAGGTTAGGAGGCGAGGACTTTACCCTGCCGCCACCGGGGCCGACCAATTGTATCACGATTGATGAGAGTATCAACGCCAATATTTGTTACAGTTTTGGTAAATGGAGGGATTAGCGGTTGCGAAGTCACTTTATTTTCATATTTTAAATAAAATATGAAAATATACAGAATAGTAATGCTCCAAGTTCGGCTTTACCTCTCGGGCGGTGACGCTGAGTGCAAGACTTGCGACTACTTGTTGCATTGTAGGTCCAGCATTCTGGAACACCTTGTTCCTTTAAGCTCACAAAAATCCACAACGGAAGAAGACGCCGTGGTGGCATAACTGGCTAAACCACTTGGCTGGAAATCGAGAAATCCAGGTTCGAGCTCTAGTCAAGGCGGATGATTTTTCCTCTGTGGAATTTTGCACATACTTGCATTGCGGGAGACTCCGTAGAGTTAACCCTTGGCTAGTCCCGGTATACTCAGTGATGGTTAATATTGCTGGGTAGGACAGTGCGATGTTAGTAATTGGGTAATACACGTTCGTACCAGTGAAAGTTATGTAAATAAGGCATTAGCGTGAAATTCGTCAAACGATACTTTACCGTCCTATGAAGGTGCTGGTATTCTCTCGAGCCAATCACTGCATCAGTTTTCTCGATCACATTGCTGTTAGAAATATTATAGCCTTCCTGGACAATCGAAACTCCTTATTCAGCATTCTACATTGCGTCCGCAAAAGTAGAACGGGGGAAACAGCTTGTGCTTTATCTTCATGACATTCTAAATTCAAGTGAACAGAAAGTGCAAGTTGACACGATATTCCTTGATTTCAAGGTAGCATTCGACAAGTTTTCTCACAAAAAACTAATTTACTAATTTACAAATTGCAATCTTTCGGAGTAAATGAAATGATAGTGAATTGGATGCGGGAATTTCTGAGTAGGCATAGTTATTGATGGTATTAGCTCTGATATGCTTACAGTCATATCCCGTGTTCCACAAGTACGGGAATCAGCCCCATTTTATTCAATACAATGACCTAAGTTCTAGTGTTAGCAGTAAACTGTGATTATTTGCAGTTGATACGGTCATCTCCCACAAAATTAGCGAGGACTCGGACGAAGAAGTTCTATCACCGGACCTAAACAACGTTCATTCGTCGTACCAGGAGTTGGAACATGAAGAAAATCTTAGTAAACGCACCACAGTACACTTGCGGAAAGTGTAGACATAAACGCCATATCTACTCTATAGGTGGAGTAAATAAAGTCAAATACCTTAGGATTACCTTAACTTCCGACCTCGTGGGGAACACACATGCATAACATAAAACAAAGCATTTAGAAACTAGGATTTATCAAGCGTATGATGGAGAGTTCCTCGGATGTAATGGAAAAAAGGAGGTGCAACTTTGCTCAGGTTAGCCTTCACCTCAGATAGATACTGCTAGGATTTGGCAACCAAGATAGAAAGATTTTATAAAAAAAATAAAATACAAAGGAAAACTGCGTGCTTCTTTAAAAAATGCCACGAGCAAACATATACTTCATTTCAGCTTTTAGAGGGATTAGGCAGGGAGCCCCCAGAGACTCAGTAGCTACACGCTCGGCTTCATTTGCTTGAGAAATTCAGGACAGATGTGCTCCAGAGCGGCACAGTGAATATCATTTTGACGCCAAACTACATTTCTATGTCCGACAGAAGCGATTAAATAAGAGAGATACATTGCTAAACAATGGGTACAAAATTTCGTTCTTTCCACGCTATATACGCACGCTCAGTTTTTGTTATGGTCACAGTTGTGTGACCATTTTATAAAAACTTATCACTTATTGTGACCATAATAGAATATATGGCAATAAATAAGTGTCCATTATTATGGCTAAATATGGCTAAATAAGTGACCATTATTGTGGTCACTTATTGTGACCATAATGAAAACTGAGCTCCATTCAAATACACTTCCATTTTACTCTTCCCGATTTCACCTCCCAATGCCTTATCCTTTGCATCTTTACAAGGCAAATAAGTATCCTAGAAACCCTTGCCACACACCCATGCGGCGGCTCGCAGGGTAGTATGTAGATGTTGATGTAGATACTTACGCGGATATATTTAAGTATCCCTGCAAGGTAATTATATCTGGAGGAGACTCTTGTACTCTGTGATTTTCGCTTCCCTAGACAAACTCTCATTCCGAGATATAATTACTCCACGCACTACCTACGACTATCGTATTAGAAAGCAATTTCCCATCTCCGAAAGCGGAAGCAGCCAGTCGTAATTAACACGTAAGTTTCCGTCATGCTGAAAGATGACGCACAGCGGTCTGAAAATCTGAGTCTGAGGGGTCTGAGAATCCACTAAGCAGCCGCAAATTGATTTTTCATAGTTGAATTTACATCTCAGATACGTTGACACACTGGTTCCCGTCAGATCACCGAAGTTAAGTAACGTTGGGCTCGGACGGGGGTTGGATGGGTGACCAACTTATCTATACATCTGCCGTGGTGCTCTTGTCCCCTGTCTGAAAGTGGCGGGCAGGTTAAATGCGGGTCGGTGCAATGGACCCAAATGGGTCGGAGTGCAATGAGAGCTTCAGAAGGCTCACGCCCACCCATAAAATCCAATCTACATCTCAGATGCGCTTATAACAAAGATAAATAAATGATTCAGTATAAACAAAGCAAAATTTCAATATTGGACGACATCAGCGCCACCCCCTTGTTGAAATCGTTTTCTCGCGCTCGAAAAGAAAGCCAGCTACAACTCGTCGTAGGAATATTTCCACTATAATAAATGAAAATTTGCTCATTTTGAAACCTATGCTTGAATGCTATGAGAAGCAAGACTTATTTGCTTTTAAGGTAGTCCGAGCGAGATAGTTCCCTAGTCATAATAGAGACCATATTCGAATTATACGTTTTAATTTCACCAGCTGTAGGACTCATCAATTAAATATTGCATTATTAATGGTGAAATAATATAGTTTTATATGTCAGAAATTGTAAGTAACTAAATGAATATATCTAAATATGTCTTTAACTTGACTCATTTTTTTCGCACGGTGCGTTTGAAACTCCTTCAAAACGGAAGGTTTTTTGTGATACCCAAGAACCTACTGCCGTGGCAATATGATTTTGAAATATACTTGAGAAAACTTACAAACTACATACTGTTAGGTTTTTTATGACATCTAAGTGTTAGAAATACCTCATTTGGTAAACAATGTCTCTCTGGAGTGCAAACACGTACCATTTCCCATGTAAAGGGTTGGTATTTTTGGGCTGATACCTCCGAAAGTGATGTGGTAAGGGATAGAATTTTAGGTGTCATTGGATAGGTGAGATATTCTTCTTTAAATGAGACCAAATTCATTGATTTCTAAGTAAAATGATATTTCGCTCCAACTACCTTGAGCGCCATTTTTTAAGCTGTTGGCACATTTGTGCAGAGGTGTGGACAGTGGTTGCCGCTGTTGCAAGATGTCCATTCTCCGTCTGTCCGTCTGAGCAGTCTGTGCTAAGAAATAGAGGCCTCCAGTCATTCTCAAGGAGGGTTAAATGGCTAAATATTAAGTCATTTCATAATTTTTCTCAGTGCATTAATGAAAACATCTCCGCATGCATATTACATATCACCTTCCATAGCCATTCTGTATATTTTTTATATCTGCACTAAAGGAGTTCAAAGGGTAAATACTATTAAATCTATCCCGACCCATTCACATTATTTTAAATTGAGATGGAGGGCGTGAAAAAGATCAGCTATCATTTTCCTTGATAACTATGGAACACGGCTTGAATCGGACATCGATTTCAGGGAGTTCATTAAAAATAGCTCCTATTAAATCATTCTTACTTAAAGCAAGTGAGCTAATTATGAAATAAATTCACGGTGAATAATATCATCTCAGTTGTGATTAATTTAATGTGCCTCTACGCTCGGACGATCAAAAAAAAGATTCACCGTTCTCAGTGTGCGCTATTAGCGGAGACGAGCGAAGCAGATGAAGGTGAAAAGTTGAGAGGACTTGCCCTTTACTGAAGAAATGAACCAGGAAGAAGGAAACTATGTCGCGTCCACCCTTTTATCAGAGGTTCCTGTGACTGGGGCCGGCGGCACCAGGGCTAGAAAATTCTCGCGAAAGCCGAAAAGGAGAACAACAGACTGCTGCATACATTAATACACAACCGATGAAGCTCTGAGATTAATATCTGTATGTGGAACACAAATAAATTTACAGACATGGCTTGACCACTCTACAGAGCGCCTTCTCATGATACAGGCTCCAATTACTGGGCAACTAAACCCATTTCCGTTTAAAAATCTGAAGTTTGTTTTTAAATGGCGGTTTGTTGGAACATCAGGATTTTTGAACTACACACAGGATTTTCTGCGTAGCCACATCGTTGAGTTCGATATTTTGTTGCTTTAGAGCTGAATTCGGTCACATACACATTTGGAAGATTAAATAATCAATTTTCTGGGAAAAGCCGCGACCATGTTTCCCACGGCTACGTCGACCACTTAAATTACATTTTGTTGAGGAGGAGAAAAGTATAATTCAAAGAAACCAGAGAATTATTTCATAATCAGATAAAGTGACACAGGAATAGTTTATTGTTATTGGTAACAACAAAATAATGAGGTATCAACTTCATTTAACAATGGTAGATGGCAAGATGACAAATTATTTACCAAATACTATATCATCCCAGTCATGCTACAAATGCGGAAGCACGACTCACCTCCAAATAATAACATTGATGAATTTTTTAAGGGAAATTGTCATGAGAGACTCCCTTTATCTTAGTATGTGTCCTCTTTATCAATGGATTCGTACTTTGTAAGTGCCTGTTTCTCATTGGCTATCAGTTGGGGTATGAGAGTGGAGCATTAGGAATTCGAATAACAAGAGCTAAGGAAACGCACCGAGAAAACAAAATAGAATTTCAATAAAGCCTGGATCTAGTTGTCGATAGTGCACTGTAAGGATTTGCGAATTCGAATGATGGCAACTCTGCTCGCTGGTTTTTCTTCAAGGGGCTGAGAAATCGGCTAAAATTATCGGAGAAGATCAGTAACTGATCCATCACATGGAGGCTATACTTAACCCTTAGCCATTAAATGGCCAATGCAAATTTTGAAAGGAAATACAAACAAAATACATTAATCATTTTTGCAAACCTCAATGTATGGTACCAAATGCAAGTTACTGTACATAAAATACTCATTCGTGGTGTTGAATTAATAAATACCCTACCCATTCCTATTGCATACTTTTTCAAGGAGTAGCATGAATACAGGAACAAGTACCGCAAAAGAGGTAAGGAACTTCACTCCCGGAAAATGAACAGGGAACTGAATAACAAAAATGAAGGGATCTTGTCAGATTGAAGTGGGCGCTACCGTCTCTTTGGAGGCGGCGGGGTTCATCTAATCAGCGAAAAGACATCAGGAGAGGGCAGTGCTCGGATTGACCCCCAAAATTTTAATCTTTTTTCGATAAAAACTCTTGATTATTTTAATACCTTAATTACTGCAATAACTTATGACATAATATGGGTATTTAATTAGGTAGAAATAAAAAAATCTAAAAGCTGAAGGCAGAGTCCGCAAGAAAAATCTGGCATCACCCAACACCCCATTACAAGGTGGCTTGTTGAGCATCAAATAGACTTAGATAACGCTATTCAAAACAAACAAATATCTCGGACTTTCGTCCCTTTCTCTTACTTACTCCCAGGGTCTTTTATATCCTAGTTGATATTTAGCCGCACCAACCCCTCCATCTCTTTCGGTCCATTGCATCCTCCTCTGCAGCTCCAACCCTCTCCAAATCCAACTTTACTCGATTCCACCATCTTTGTCGTGGTCTTCCCCGGGATCGTTAGCCTTCTGGGATTCCTCTCATAGCCTCCTTGATCGCACATCCATCCTCTTTTCTTAGCAGATGTCCTGACCTTGTCATTCTTCTGCATTTGATCTCACTTATGACGTCTGCATTCTTGTAAAGGTCCCTTATTTCCTTATTGTAATTTCTTCTCCGCCTTCCTCATTCATTTGTAGGCCCGTAAATCTTTCTTAACATCTTGTTTTCAAATGCAATCAATTTTTTCTCCTCTCTCTTATTAAGTTTCCACGTTTCAGATCCACGAAATACCCGGAAGGAAATACGGAGCATATGCGAATTTTGTCAAGTGAGGCTCTCTAGTAATGTAGTTCACCAATACCTATTACATATATTATCGAAAAACGCCATTTTAGATGCTACTATTTTGGGCTGCGGAAACATCTTTGTGCGTTAAACTTGTATCTGTACCTTTAACCGAACGAACAAACTAAGACATAGATAAACGTCTGTCCTTGTGTCTCGGTAATTGGCAGACGATATGATAATCGAAAGGACAATTGTGAGCTCCCCACCTTGACATACCGAATGCGTTGACTAACTTTGATTTTGATTTAAATGAAAAATCCGAAAGATGTGGATTTTATGTTGCAGTCCCGATTAGTAGCAAAGGATGCAGTGAATACAATGGAAGCAAATACCACTGGTGACTAGTGTTCACCCTTCATGATTTACTGTAGGGCTTAGGCCTAAACTCTCGCTGTTACAGTGACTCCTCGCTCGTGTCATGTATGGGTAGAATAGCAATATATGTAACGGTAGCGCCTTCTGCTAAGGTCGGACGTGAGTGGAATAATTCGGGGCCATAAAGACATTGAAATTTTGTTCAAATTGTTTGTGTCCGTGGCGCATTTGCCGATCTGCCGTCATGCTCCCAATATGGAGGGCAGGAAAGTCGGTCCTCTGAGCGAGTTTCTCACTGAGCGCGGCAACAATTGGGGTGCTTATGTGGGTGCGTGTTGGCTTCAGCGGGTGCGGGCTGTTGGGCTGGGGAAGCAAAAGGCGGCCCTCCTCTCGGCTCCTATGATGGCGACGACAGCGGGAGACGATGGCTAATTTACCGGTGGGAGCACTCCAGCACACAATCTGCCTTATCCACGGCCGGTCTCCGCGCGACAGCTTCCCTCCTCATCCCCCCGTCTCCACGGATGTTTCTTTGAATGTCTGCGGACGAGTGTCTCAAAGCGGGGGGGGAGGGGAGGGGGAGAGGAGAGGTCTAGCTGAGGAAAGGGGTTGCAATTGAGTGGGAGCGAAGCCACGGAATAGTGTGACGTGAGAAGATGAAAGGCTGGAGGAGTGCAGAATGTGAGAACAGACTCGGAGCGCTTAAAACGAACCAAATGATGCTGTAGATGAGAGTGACTCCTGATGAATGTTAATTGTATCCACTCAACATGCAGGCTTATATGCTTTCTATTCACTTTTCAATCGGCATCTCACATCGTTTTTTCCTAAGCTTTGATGCGGGTTGGAGTTCTGTAACAGCATTGGGTAATATGCGTTCCCCATATTTTCAAAGCGTAAAAAAACAAAAGAATGATGAATGTGGTCCGTACCTGACGTGAAGTCAGTATGTTATAACAAATATGATAAAAACACAAAAAAAAGAAATGCAGATGATGAGAATGACGGGAAACATATTCCTGTATAGAAAAAGACACTTAGAGTTAAGGTAGCAGGTATAATATAAGCAGCGTCTTAAGTTGCTTCAGAGAGCAGGGATAACACTGGTACGCACGCGCCACTGAAGGAGCGGAAAACAGACTTTCTCGAATCTCAAAAGGTAACGTTCCTCATGTCATTAAATGGTTTCAGCTGAAATGATTGTTACATGCCTGGTGAGGAATTATCCCGTGCCTCACACCCTAGTGGTGACTTGCACAGTATTTTGTAGATGTAGATGAAGTCTGTGGGGGCGAACGAAGAGAAATTTTCTCGTCACGTGACTTCCGCAGAGCCAATCTGAGATCTGTGGGAGTGGCATAGAGCCTCGATACTCCAGTCACACTGAGACCTCCGTTCAGTGAACTTCCACATTCTGATCGCTGTGGAGCCGAACCTCGTCACCACTGAGTCTCTCTCATTGTGGTCCACGCGGCTTCCCCCGCTGAGGGATAATAACCTTGGCATCGTCGAGCCAACTCTCGGTAGCAGTTCCAAGCATGAATGGCGCTCGCCGCCACAAATTTTAGGCCTGCCTCCTAGACCCCAACGCATTTCACACATAATAGGAGCACAAACGATTCTTAGATTACGTGAACTTAGTCTAAAAAATACTTACTACGTAGCCTCATTATTCCTGGCAATGAAATCTCTCAAACAACCTCGGATATTCAGATTCGATATCCACAGGGAACGGCATGACTCTTCTATAATGAACAAAATCGAATGCAACACGTCTCTGGAATCAGTCTGCAAAAAGTTTCCTTCTGTGAGCATATCCTCCTCTAAATTTAGGATTGAAATGACTCTAGCTATTCTCATCGTAAAGTACCATTCCTTCTAGTAATAGCAAACATAAGTTTAACTGAGCAATACGTACGCAAGCTGTGCGCGTATGCCTGCCTGAGGCGCCAAATAATAATTACGAACTGTGCAAATCAGACGAAGATCAGGATATTCTCGTTTTGATGTATTTCGTTCAAATAGGAATATATTTATTTAATATGCGTCAGGCCTCAGTTAAGCTTATTAATAACTTCACCTCTCACATACACATATAAACACATTCACAGGATTTTTTCCACTAACAACTGAGTGTAATATGAGAAAGCCCTCATTTAAATTACTGCTTCGTCAGACAGTGATATACCTTTTTTGCAGTAAAAAGAAAAGAATTCATTGTTAAGTAAAAAAATAACTTCGACGCCTCTAGCGAAATAAGGAGAGAACACATTTTTGATTTTATGAGTAAAGCGTAAGAGTAAACGTAATTTCAAAGAACAAAAAATTCATACATTTTTTGACTACATCATAAAATAGAATCTAATCATTTCCTTAAACTGGTGTTTTATCTTTCTAATTTCTTCTCCATATACTTTGGTCTTCATTGAAATAGTAGTCCTGGATTCGGTGAGTTACGCTGGAATTGTCCACATTATCTGAGGACTGATGCAAGAGTTATACCACCCGTGGCAATTTTATTGCGCGTTAAAACTCGATGTAAGGGAGAAGAATGGGCAAAGAAAGTTAACTGAGAGTAGTAGCCGTGTGATTGGCATTTGACTTGTATGGGACATGTGAGACGCAAGTGGGCAGATAATTTGTTGATGGTTGCATCCTTCACATGATGGCGTTCCCTCGACCGTACAGGGGCTTCACGCGATGGATTGAGCCTGTACACGGGTGGAATGTGTAAAAAGGATTTAACAAATCTCTAGAAAATTATAGTTTAAGAATTGCCATTTGATTGATTAAAAACAACAGGCATAGGGATGAGAAAATATAAGATGTGTGACACGGGATCCACTTAAGACACGCAATCGAGCACGTCTGAGCAAGATCAAACCCTAACACTAATTTTAAAAGCCTCCAAAAACGAACATGAAAATTCCCCCAACCTAAGATTATTCCCAACATTCACCCATGATTCAAGATATGGAATTTTACAACGGAATCAATTTTCAAATAGAGGACTATATTCGTAATTATACACAAGAACAATTATGGTCTCAATTATTTACTCTAATAAGGGCCATTTCATGTCAAATGATTCAATAAAATTTTAATTGGCTGCATGTCCAATTTTGAAAAAATCGTTTTTATACTCGTGTACCCTCATGTATTGGCAGTTTAATGAGATAAATTTAAAGTTTTTATACCTTCTCGTTTTCTCGCTACAACAATTTTTACAAGAAGGCACATGCAAATTTTTGATAATGAGAATGTTTAATCCATCCGATATACCTCAAGGACTAACAACGTCAGAGGAGAAATAGTTAAAACATACTATGGTCAATATAATAGAAAATAATTCCTTTAATTATGATTTTTTCTGTTCCTTTCTTCTATGTCGAATTCGATCTTGAATATACATTTTTTCCTGCAAAAACACTGTTTTCAACTCGATAACGCAGAAGAAGGAAAATCTCAGATTTGAGTGTTTTGGTACAGATTATCTTAAGTTTTGCCTCGCCTGTGGTGCTAACCCATTCTCTTCTAGAAGCTAACAAGAATATCTTCAAAAAAAATAAGTAAAGAATAGTTCTATGTATAATGGGTAAAAAAAGTTTACTCGGGCGTTTAACTCGTCAGAGATATATGTTAGTGTTTAACTAGCTTGGAATTCTAAATCTATCGTGTTTGGACTTTATTTTCTCCGTTTAGCTGCTAATCACGTGTGGCTTACTGACAAAAAAGATATGCAGACGTATAGTATAAATTAAAAATATATATTGTGAGATTTTATTCGTAAGAGATTTATAGCAATTTTAACGAAACGGAAAGTTGAAATCAAATCTTATGGCTGGCACTCCAATTTTCCCAGGGGTTCCCAATGGTCAGAGAAACAAGCAGAATTGTAGCGACGGCATAAAATTTGATTCAATCTTCCGCTACATTTGCTATGTACCTCGTACGAAAAAATTCTCGAACTTAATGTTTTGAATGCATTGTTTCTTCTGCGTATCTTACTAGCCTGTAAGCCACGCATGTCCTCTGGATCGCATTCTCAATACAATCCCCTCAGTAGTTATCATAATGGAAATGCAGAGGACTTTGATCACACATGTTTAAAAGCTCCCCCAACGGAGAAAATTAGTCTTAAAATAGTAGATTCAGAGCACCAAGATATTTTCCCCACATTTCTCTTAAAAGTAGTCTCAGAATCTAACTTCTTAGTACTTTTAAATATCTTTCTATTGTGTAAGTTACATATTTTTATTATCTCACCCAACGGAGAAAATGAAGTCTAAATAAGACTCATTTTGAGCGCAAATATTTTTTGCTAACTTCTAGAAAAATAATGGTTCCACACGTATAGCAATAACTAAGAATATTCTTCTACTTTATCAATTTAGTAACCAAACCCTCAAATCTGCCTTTTTCCTTCATTTTACCGTTTTATAACGTCGAATCCCAGTTTCATTGAAGGAAAAAAATGTCGCTTTCAACTTCCATTTCAACAATGAAAAAGTTTAAAGGTGAAGATTTAATGAAGGAAAATATTTTCCATTACGTTTAAAAAGGTATCATCTCTCCTCCTTTGTAATGGTTATTTCTTGAGATATTATGGTAAGAATGAACATCAACATTATCACAAATTCGTATGCAAGGTCTTGGATATATGGTTGCCGCGAGTAAACGAGTTGGGATAAGCTTTTTATAATCGCCGCATTTATCTGCCAATATATGTAGTACATGTGTAAAAAAATGATTTTTTTCAATATTGGTATTAAAATCACCATTGCATCAATTTAAATAGAACGGCTCGTGAGTAAAACATCGATTTAACACTAGAATATATTTACCTTAAATAGGGAGTTTATGAAACAGGCCATTATAATATACTTTGCTTTTTGTAAAATAGTTCAGCCATGAGAGCGTTTAGAGATAGAGAAAATGTAATCCTTGGCAAGTCGAAAATTAATTAATGCAGTAATTTAAAAGACGTCAAAACTCGATATCTAACTCCTCCGATAAATAATGGAAGAGTAAAGAGAAAGAAGGGAGGATGAATTTAGGGATTGGCTTGTGGGTGAGTTAATGAGCTTCTTCGATTGATTTTCATGCTAGAATTCAGGGAGCAGACGAAAATGGAATTAAGGCTCGAAGATTTAATGCCTCTCTCAGACAAATTTTATCTAGAGCAGCAAATACTAAGGTTGTTCGAGCGACATATCTTTTTAGTCTCAGTGGAGAACTTATTAGCATTTAATTTTTATTTCAGCATTAGTAATAATCATGAAGTACACTAATATATTAATGGCACCAAAATGCGGTTTTAATTGCCTGAATTTATTTGTACCTAATTCAATAAATATGTCACTAACATTATTAATTTTTTCTCGCCTTACTGTGAGAACGCCTACAAGGTAGACGATATTTCTTCGATTCTGTAAAAATGACAGCAACGAGCAATTGATTTACTAACTAGGGGTGAGCCCATAATTAATTCCGATATAAATACTGGCCGATATTAGACTATCGGCATATCGGTATCGGAGCATCACAATCCGATAATTGTTCCACTAGCAACGAGTAACGTTTTCAACAAATTGCTTTATATGTCCCAATTGAATATATATTTTGCTTACCCCTCTTCACCGCACTCAATGTTCGTCATTTGTTGGCAACTTTTTGAAATAATCCACTAGTTGGCGCTGTATTTTGAAAACGGTGCCAAATCGTAACCTAAATTTATAGCGCCAGAAATCGCACGAGGTCTCACAATCACATGGTGCAACTGGAGGTGGTCACAATGTCAGACGTGTGGAAGTATTTCGTTGTTAAACATGATGACCCCAACAAGGCTCTTTGCAAACTTTGTAATTCACGTGTGTCTCGCGGCGGAAAAAATTCTAGATCGTATACTACGACAAACTTGCGAGTGAATTTAAAAAGCAACCATTTGATCCAGCTCCGAGGAATGGAAATGAATAAAATAAAAACTGCAAAGAAAAACATCGTGACTTCGAAAATAAGTGTAGAAGAAACACCTGAAGGAATATCTGAACTCCTAAGTGACGATGAAGAAATGGATAATTCTCGTCCATCTTCGAGTGCATCAGATTGCTTGTCCTTTGTGTCAGCCGAATTAAATTCGTCAGCGCCAAAAAAGGCAGAATGTCAACCTTCACTCAGTGAAATTTGGAGGAAACCATACACGGAAGATGATCGTCGCAGAAAGAAAATTACTAACCTAATAGGTCGGATGTTGGCCGAGAATTTTCTTTCATTCAAATTAGTTCAAAGTAACTGTAAGTATTTCGTAAATTATGATGAGATTTTGTTCAGTGCTTAGTTCTCCGTTGGTTTAACTTGTAATATTTTTTTAGCTTTCATTAATTTGATGAAATATGTCGAGCCTCGATATAATACTAACAATAGTAATACTAACAAAATGGTAGATTTAATATTTTTGGTTGAAAAATGGCTGAAAATACTACATTCAGTTAAAATTCTGGTGAGATCTAGGTATTAAAATTTTCTCATTTTGTAAATAAATTCCCTCTTGGGTGCATTAAAATACCAAAATAGATTGCAAACGGCCTCTAGTTTTTGGCAAATATCTGGGAAAGTTGTACAGTAAGAGGCTGGAATTTTTATATTTTTTGAGTGGTGAGATAATTTTCACTTGAATTAGGCCAATTAAATTGAATCTACGAAAAATTTTATCTTAATCAGGTCACAGTTAAAATAAGAGGATGGATTAACTTCGATTAACTTCATTTATGCCCGGTTTCACCAACGACGATCAGCGATAATCGGAGATCAAAATCGTCGGTCAAGTTGATCGTAGATTTTGGCCGATCAAATCCACAGTCAACCAACATGGCGGAAATATTGTCTTCACCTCAGGAAAAAACAGAAGTCATACTAAATTATTTGAAATAGTGAGAAAACCTCAAGCTAGTCGAATCAAACCCGCACGATGTGTACGAAAATAATGAAGTTTTATATCGTTTATTATCCTGCAATTGATTCCAACTCACTTCAGGATTGGAGACTGGTTACTTACACTGAGCAATACAAATTTTACGATACCACCACTGAACTAGCATTTAATATTATTGATGCATTGTGCAGTGAGAATTTTTCAGGTGAATTGTACTATGTTCTCGCAAGGTTCGTTTAAATTTAGCGGGTTCTCAACATGAGAATCACGAAAATCGCAACCTTCGCAAAGGAGTTGTGACCGCTGTTGTTGAGATAGTGGCTTTTTGTGGAGAATGTTTTCACTTGTTGGTGGCTTTTATCACATTATTATAGTTGCATACGAGCGGAGAAGTAATCTTTGATACGGTATTGACGTTTCTCTTGCAGTTATTGATACACACGCCAATAATGATAAGTGAGTCCCTAAAAGTTATTAGCTGACAACCTCGATTGAATGTTTTGTAGTTACTTTTTTGCTATCTGTGCGTGTACCAAGACTTGTGAAACGTAGTTTCGAGATTTATTAATGGTTTACTGATTTAATTACTGTGTATTAGGTTCCGCTTAGGAGTGAATTACTGAACCTTAATGATGAACCTTCGTCCAGTGTAGCTTTTACATAGAGTTCATGTTATTTTTGGCATCTTAAATGTAACTGACATGTGGGCAACTGTTTATATTTCCACCTATACATATGTCTGTCTGGTAAAGGTCTGCTTCCGTCACACACCTTTCAAACACTTATTGCCGGCAATTGGTGATATTAAAGATAATGACTGTGACATAGTTTAGTTTTTGAAGAATTACAGTACAAAACAAAAGTTACAGCAAAGTTGTTAAGCCACAGGTTTTTGAGATATTCACGTTAGAAAATGACCAATTTTCGTCATTTTTCCGACTTTTTCGACGCCATTTTCTCAGTTTCGCAAAAGCTCCTACAGAGAGATATTTTAACTTCACCTCTACAATATACGCTTTGTTACCCCAGCCAACAAGGTTACGGGCCCTGTGGAGTGAAACGGGTGCTGGGGTGGGACAGTACACAGGCCCTTGATGGGGATATTTGGTAGTGAAAATGGAATTAATGACAATTTAGAAAGTTTTCGTGATTTATGGAGGGTTGAAAGAGACGAATAGCGCTTTTTTGAGTGTTCCTCGATGTAGAAATTCGTATTTTTACGAGTACCAGCTACGATAACGCCATTCCCCAGCCGACAAGGTTACGGGCCCTGTGGAATGAAACAGGGGTGGGACGGTACGCGACCCCGAAATCCCTATTTTGGAAGTTGTTAATGCCATTTTTTTAACTTATGGAGTCGCTTTTATCCATTTCCAACTTCTCCTTCACCCGCTTTACGCCTTTTTCTGCAATTTAATTCCGCTCTTTCGCGTTTTCTATCACTTTTCTGTCATTTCCCCATGTCTCGTAGCCGCTTTCTCCAATTCTCCAACCGTCTCCAGAGAGATTTTTTTCTAGAAAATATACGTCTCTACATGCCCACACCTCCTATTTCCACCCTTATAATCACCAGCCGTCTCGAGGGAGATTTCTTTCTAGAAAATATATGTCTCTACATGCCCACACCTCCTATTTCCACCCTTATAATCACCAACCGTCTCGAGGGAGATTTTTTCCTAGAAAATATAAGTCTCTACATGCCTGCACCTCCTATTTACACCCTTATAATCACCAGCCGTCTCGAGGGAGATTTTTTTCTAGAAAATATACGTCTCTACATGCCTACACCTCCTATTTCCACCCTTATAATCACCAACCGTCTCGAGGGAGATTTTTTTCTAGAAAATATACGTCTCTACATGCCCACACCTCCTATTTCCACCCTTATAATCACCAACCGTCTCGAGGGAGATTTTTTCCTAGAAAATATAAGTCTCTACATGCCTGCACCTCTTATTTCCACCCTTATAATCACCAGCCGTCTCGAGGGAGATTTTTTTCTAGAAAATATACGTCTCTACATGCCTACACCTCCTATTTACACCCTTATAATCACCAATCGTCTTGAGGGAGATTTTTTTCTAGAAAATATGTCTCCACATGCCTACACCTCCTATTTTCACCCTTATAATCACCAACCGTCTCGAGGGAGATTTTTTCCTAGAAAATATGTCTCTACATGCCTACACCACCTAGGAATGAATTGTTAACATAGGCTAAACCAGAAATGAAACATTTCTTCAAATGTCCTGTGTTTCCAGCGTTCAAGCGACGACATTCTGTGCGGTTACGAATAACATGGAACGGAAAATTTTAGTGAGTAAACGCAACTCAGCGACTGTCGCGCCTCGCTGCGCTCAAAAGTGGAAACAGTGCAATGGCGGCCAGGAAAAACGTCACCTCAAGCTTTGAAAATTTCCTATTTATCGTACATTACTTATTCCTCCATAATAAATTATCACTATATAATAAATATCACTATTATAATAATTATTATAAAATTATCACTAGATACAAGCATTTTTCTAGTTTTTGTCACATAAATTTCGCCGCGATACGCTAAGTGGAAAGGGTCAAAAAAAAGTTTTTCAAAGGTGTGTGACGGAAGCAGACATTTACCATTTTTAGATTTACGGGATGAAGTTTTTCTCCCTTTGAACGAGAGTCTGTAATGAAAATGTTGACTTAGTTGTTGCGAGTGTTAATTGATCTAGCCTAATTTTACCCAGTGATTGCTACCAATATTTGTATGTGTACATTTAATTAGCGAAACAAAATCCTGATTCATATTGCGAAACAGTGCTAGTGACTTAATTTCAAGTTTCTTCACCTTCATTTTTAGCACAGAAACACTGTAGAATAACATCTTCTATTAAGGTCGAATATAAGGTAGAGATTCCTTGGATATTTTTAATGTTAATTTTCAAAATGAACAGCTGAATGGTTATGTGAAGAGGAAGTGGAGAAGTTATCTTTGAATCGATATTAACGTTGCTCTTGAAGATATTGATAAACACGCCAAGAATGATAAGTGAAGCTGAAAATGATTGCGATACAATGTGTATTGATTGACACTTCAGTATTTAGCTTTAGGAAGTGATTGATGCCTTGATGTAGTTCATCCTTCAAAACAACCAATTATAATACCCAAATATGTTTGCTCAAATGCTCAGTATGACTGTAAAAGAAATGAGATATCCGTAGTAAACCAGGTCAAGTTTTAAATGAGAGCAATGAATGACAAGTGTTTAGATATTTAAGCATTCACTAGCTGCAGAAATGTTCATAATACCGAGTAGTAGGTATAGTTTCTTTGAAAGCACTGATTTCCTTTTTATACTACAAAAATGCTAAAATAGAATACAAAGAGTCATTAGCTAATATTATGTTAATATAATCTACAGTAATATATAATCATGTGTGCCGTTCATGTGCATAAGGTGTTATGCCATATTATTAAGCCACCAAGTGTGTCTGCCAATTCTGTTGGTGGTGTAACCACGATGAATTTTCTTAATTGTATAATACCCCTGGTTCAATGTATGTTGCTACTTGTTTGGCATTTATTGGCATATGACATTTGGTCGCATTATACTAATAACTATTCTATTGCAATTACTTGATATGTTTTTTCCGAGCACTCTTTGTGGCTCTTAAATTAAGGTATCTTCCTTCTGTAGCAAGAGATGTGGAAGATGTGTATCAATATATGGCCTGCTGTATTTTGCTATGAAACAATATTTTCACTGAATTCGGTTTAGCTTTGTAAGAATTTCATTTAATGTATACCTTAGAAAATGTCTATATAGTAATTACCTTCTCATGTCATAGGTGATGACATTATGTCCCTAGGTTTGACAATAGTTGGCGTTTTTTAAAACTTCATACAACCATTATCATTGCTGTGCCAGAGCTCTTTTGGAACAAACTTAATACCTAATAGTTTCCTCGTATTGGAAAGAAACAGACCATGATGTTTATTAATTTTCAAATAAATAACAGAACGCCTTGCTAGTAAGTAAGAGTAAGTTATTTAGAGGCTGCTTAACCAGTATTTTTAGCATAGGTATGCGTTGTGAAGGTACTAAAGAAACTGTTTTTCAAAGGTGACTTGTTACCATAAGTTATTCGTGGATTGAGACAACTTTTTGATTACACAGTAGTGTAGAACGGGAAAATGGAGTATAATTATTGAGACTGAAAAATCAATTTTTATTGAACCAGAGCTGTTCAATATTTTAGTATGGAGATAACTGTGCTTTTTTATGCACAAGGTTGATACTCATCTGAGCAGGTCTCTTTTTGGAGTTCTTGCTCTCCCATATGCCAGTAGGCATTGTTAGGTTTTAGTAAGTCTCTGCAAGTAGGAAAAATCAAATCCTATCCCAATACTTATATCAGTGGAATCATTATTTAGTTTTATACCTCAGCTTTTGAAAAGGATATTTGCATTTAACAAAATGCTTTTTGTATATGGACATCAAAGCATTAGTATGCATTCGTCTTTAAGGCTGGTGTGTTTTCTTTTAAGTCGATGAAATCTCATGTTGCTTGTCTTGTAACTGGGCTAGCACTAAATCCAACAAAATAAGTAATTGGCCATTGGTATCTTTGCTAGCTATTGTAGTTTAATAAACTTAGTTATGATGTGAACATAAAAATTTAATTTTCTACATATTGCTGAAGGAAAATATAGAAAATAATTAAAGTTTAATATGCATTATCTCAATAAATGTAACATATTAGAATCCTCTGGTGACTTACTCCTATTAAATCAAATATTATAATGTGTCCAGATTTAATCAGATCATATGTTCTGCATCTCAATATCATGAAAATAACTATGTATATAGTTTGGTGGAATTTATCCTAGTGCAATCTTTAGGTAATCATCATGGCTGGTTTTACATATGGGTCATTCCACCACAATTCGACCAGAAAATTGGCAAAATTGACCCTTGAGGTAACCGATTTCGACCAAATTTGGCAAATCGTCTTCATTTGATTACAAAATGAAAACCCCAAAGCCATTTTGTAATCCATTCAACGGTTTACGAGATATTGCAATGTTGTAAAACAAGAATTTTACAAAAGCGTCGTCGCATTTGACGGCATATCTCCGGAAATAAGGAAGATAAAAATGCATGCAATGACTTATTTTAAAGGTATGAAATTGAGAAAGATAATTAATTGATTATTACATAAATTTTAAAAGTTTATAACAAATTCAAATGTTAAAATCGATTTTTGACGATGTAACTATGCCTTCGATTTTCCTCATTTTTTAATATGTTGTAGATACAACCCTCCTCTACAATTTAAAAAAATTTTGTAGGGGTAATATTTCATTTAAGAAAGAAAAAAATTTTTGAGTGAAGGCGTAACGCTGGTCTCCCGCCGCGGCGGCGTCCGGCTCTCGCGCCGAACGTTCAGTAGTCGGTTCTCCAGATCTCATCAGCGCGCTTCCTTTTCCATCTTCTTTTTAACAATTTTAACTGTATACCGACCCTTTGATTCCCTTTACCCATGTCATTCGCTATTTGCTTCCCACTGAAGTGACCGTCGCTTTAGAATCTAGGATTAGCGACAACATGCTTAACAGCGGGGGCGACCGTGGGCCCACCAGCGGCCGTGCTCGGAGAACAATAGACAAACCTCGCCCCGTCTTAGACCTCCAATGCTACTTTCCTCTCTTCCCCTATCTCATTCACCTCGCATACCCTTTATTATGTTCCTCCTAGTCCGTCACTCGGGCACTTTCTTTGAAATGTTGCATAGAAATGCCATTCAGCATCACCGTCGAAATCTTCTTAGTGATGCAATTGATTCATCATGTTGTAGCGGTTCTTCTATTGAGCCACAGCACCGTCGGAATAGTAAATTATTCTACTTAGATAATGTACTCTTCTTCGAAGAAAAGTTATCAGTTTCCCTTGAAAGGTATAGAATGCACTCACGTTATGTTCCATACAGTCTGAAATAATAACCAAACTGAAAGGTGCGACTTTATCGTCTGACATATCCGCCTGCTCTTGAAGGGTACGGACGTGTTCTCGGAGCGCTCCCTAATCCGGTTCCCGGCTGCCTACCTGCTCGCTGTGCACCTGCTGCTCAGTGCCTTGAAGCTGCAACCTTAGTGTAGTGATATATATATTAGCCGTAGTGAATTCTATTTCTCCTAGTTATATATTCCAAGTTATTCACGTATCGTATCGTTTTTCACTTATTCGGTCGTTATATAGTAGGTCTTCTGTTAGTGTTAGTTAAGAGTGAGTTGTGTGTGTGAGTGAATCTCTTCACAGCCGTGATATCCCGGTTCGTGCGCCGAGTGTGTCTGTCGAGAGTGCTTGCTGGTAGTGATAAGTAGAAGCCAAATTATTATCATATCTTCATTTTGTAGTTTGTTATCTCTGTTGTTTTTCCTCACGTATATTTTCATACTATTGTACGTAAATTGTTATTGCATATCGTTAGTTTATGATTCTGGTGTTCGGGTAGTAAAATAATCTTATTAGAATAGAACTTATTATAACCTAACTCTTACTTAAGTACATATATTTTATTACTGAGTCTATAATATTCTTTTTATCATCGTTATTGAAAACTCTTTGTTTATTTTAGTTGTGAAGTTGTTTTAACTTTAGTAGTTTAGAACTTTTGTTTTGAACTTTTAGTTTTATGTCTAGTCTACTGATACTGAATAGTTAACTACATTTCTTTTCTTGTTGATTGATAGTTTTTTTTCTAGTCGTTAAATAGTTTACTCTCCATCTCCCTTTTTTATATAGTATATATAGCGTTATTAAAAAACCTTTACCTAAGACCGTTTTTAAAACCATCGACTGATATTCTAATTTATACATATAGCCAGTTAAAGCCTCTTTAATTACTACTTTTGCACTTATTTAATATAATATCATTTAGTTAGGTTGAATCCAAAAACACAGATCTTTCTCGCGTGCTTCGTCAGTGCTTCAACCCCTCATAGCTCACTTGCGTTACATCACCTGTCCTTCCTCCCCTATCTTTAGCGTCCTAAAAGTGAAAGTCAGTTACCTTTTGTGCTAGAGAGTTTGTATTCTTATTTATCTCGTATTTTAGTTAGCTCTTTGCCAGGTGTGAGGTCTGTGTTAAAGTTATTTCGTAGAAGTATTGTTGTTACTTTGTCCATTGTGACCGAGCTTAGGATCGCTCAGTTCGATTGAGTATAGCCATCTTTTTGTAGTTAAGCTTTTTTCCTTGGGAGTTCATTGCGAGTAGTGCTAGGATGTCTTCGAATAGGTCACCTGTTGGGATGATCAAAAACGCCGGCGAGTGTGCGGCTCTCCGAGCCCGCATCGCCGAGTTGGAGAGAATCCTGCGGGAACTCCAGTCTAAGGTTGAAAGAGTGGTATGCGTCCCGATGGTGGATGGAAATTTGGGTCGCTCTTCGAAAGTTCGCCGCGCCCTACGGGCTGCACGAGTTCGCTCGATTGCTAACAGTGGCTGGACGATCGAGAGTTTGCCTGAAGGTCCGTCTTCCGATGAAGGGGCAGTACAACTCCGTAAACAGGAGGTCTGGAGGGTCGTGTCTCGGAGGAGTGGAGGTAAGGTCACTCTGAAGCGTGGTTCAGGAGATGCTTTGGCACCTCCCATTCCCGTTTCGAACAGGTACCAGTTGCTTTCGGATGGAAATTCCGAGGTGCCTGACGTGCCTACTCCTACTCCGAGACCGGCACCTAGGAAGAGTCGTCAGAGTGGGAAGGGGGGGATTGTAGTGATAGGTAGTAGTAACGTCCGCCGTGTTATGGTCCCTTTGCGGGAAAGGGCAGGCCATGAGGGTATAAGCCACCGTGTAACGTCATGGTGCATTCCAACTGGCGGTGTTCCGCAGGTGACGCAGGCGGTTGGTGCGGCGGTCCGAGGCACGAAGTGCTCAAGTCTGCAGATTGTGGCCCATGTCGGCGTTAACGACGCCATGGACCGTGGATCCGAGGAGATCCTGCGTTCCTTCAGGGAACTGGACTCCGAAGTGAAGCGGGTAAGTCGCGACGAAGGGGTTGACATGACGCTTGCAATTTGTACTCTTGTCCCGAGGATCGATCGTGGACCCCTGGTTTGGAGCCGAGTGGAGGGCATAAACCAGAGGTTGCGTCGCTTCTGCACGGACATTGGAGCCTCCTTCGTCGACCTTCGGCCGGCAATCCGATCGTGTCGGACCCCTCTGAACCGTTCTGGTGTCCATTACACGGCCGAGGCAGCTAGCTGTGTAGCGAGTAGCATACTCGATCACTGTAGACCTTTTTTAGGATAGAGGGTAGGGCAGAGAGTAGGTCAGCTAATGGGTCGAATCAGGTACCATCGCGAACAATATTTAATAGAAAAAATATCCAAGAAAGTGTTAAGTCTAAAGAGAACAGTAAGAGGCCAGTTTCAAAAAATAGCAGTAATGTAACTTTGAATATACCTAAGAAAGCGAGTTGTAATGAGAATACACATTCCGGGAATACGCTTACTGATAAATCCTTTTCTGTCGTGGTAGTAAATTGCCGTAGCTTAAGGAATAAAGTAGCTGACTTCTACCATCTAATTGAAACTACTGACGCAGACTTAATTATAGGGACGGAAAGTTGGTTGTGTAATGAAATCGCAGATAATGAAGTATTCCCAAAAAATTTCACAGTTTATAGAAAAGATAGAGTGGAAAGGACCGGGGGAGGAGTTTTTATTGCAGTGAAGGATTGTTATATTAGTAGGAGGGAGTCATTTTCCGACGACCAGGTAGAAAGCGTATGGTGCTCCATTCAAAATCCTAAAGCAAAAACAATCTATGTGTGCGCATATTACAGACCACCAGATACCCATATAACCTCAATATTAGGACTAGAAAGTCAGCTCAGTAAATTAACCACTCAAAAAAACGACTGTCATATTATAATCGGTGGGGATTTCAATCTTCCGTCCATAGACTGGGACACGTACAGTTTTATCACTGGGGGGAAAGACAAAGACCTTTGTGAGTCACTCCTGTATACATTCACATCTCACTCACTACATCAATTAGTCACTGCTCCAACTAGAGGGAAAAATACACTTGATCTTTTAGCGACAAATATCCCACACATGGTTGTAAACATAGGTACGGATAAGGGAATAAGCGACCACAACATAGTTAAAGCTAATTTTTCCGTGAGCATGATCAAGAAACATAATCCACAAAGAAAAATCTACTTATATAATAAGGCTGACTACGAAGGTATGAAACGAGAGCTCCAAAAGTCATTTACTAATTTTCAAAAAATAAGTATCAACAGTAATACTGAGGTTTTGTGGAATACTTTCCTCAACGTTACACGATCAGTAGTTAGCAAATACATACCAAGTAAATGGAAAAGAGCCAATGCAGAGCCTATGTGGTATAACGCGGAGGTTAGAAAAACATTAAAGCACCAAAGAACATGTCATGCTAGGTTAAAAAGGGCAAAAATTAACAAATCCTCCGAAGAACTATACACAGTCACCGAAAATTACAAAATATCTAAACTCTTAGCAAAAAAAGCGTGCCGAAGGGCGTTAGCTGATTTCAAAAGTAAATTACTGGGAGAACAATTGAACGATAATCCCAAGGCATTTTGGTCGTATGTTAGGGACACTCAAGGAAATAAATCAACAGTACACACGCTTAAGAATATCGAAGGGGAAAAGCTAACCAACAGTCTACAAAAAGCCAATTCGTTAAACTCATTCTTCAAAAGCATTTTCAGTACTTATACACCACATCTTTTCGATCCGCAGCCAGTTCGTTCCCAAACATGTATGCCTGAAATTATTATAAATTGTCGCGGCATAGAACAGCAGCTAAAAAATATTAACCCCAACAAATCCCCCGGTCCAGATCAAATACCTGCTCGCGTATATAAAACAATGGCATCAGACATAGCGCCTTACTTAGAATTAATATTTACCAAATCTTTAGTAGATCACGTAGTGCCTAAGGACTGGAGAGTAGCAAATGTCACACCTATATTCAAAAGCGGCGACAGGGAAGACCCTAGTAACTATAGGCCTATTTCTCTCACATCCATTTCCTGTAAGGTATTTGAACACATAATCGTAAGCTCCATTATGAGCCATTTAGATAGGGAGGCATTGTTAATAAATAACCAACACGGATTTCGAAAGGGTAGATGTTGCGATACCCAATTGGCCCTCTTCGTTCATGACATCTTGCTCTCGGGTGAAAATAATGTCCAAGTTGACGCGATATTCCTCGATTTTAGGAAAGCTTTTGATAAGGTACCTCACGTTAAGTTGCTCTCAAAACTAGAAGCATATGGAATAGATAAAAACATTATTAGTTGGATTAATCAATTCTTACATGGGCGGGAACAAAGGGTTGTCATAGACGGTATCATGTCAAACACAGTTAGCGTTACATCGGGTGTTCCTCAGGGAAGTGTAATTGGTCCACTTTTATTTCTCTTGTACATTAATGATATTAGTAACGTCGTTAAAAGTAAGCTTAGACTCTTCGCAGACGATGCGGTTGTGTATAGGGATATTAACAATTCCGAAGATAGCGACTCGTTAACAATCGACCTACTTGCTATTCATGCTTGGTGCGAAAAGTGGCAGATGGAACTAAACATAAAAAAGTGCGTAGCAGTCAGCTTTTGGAAAAAGAAAAATTGGCCAGTTAGGGCTTACAGAATTAAAAATACAGAAATTATTCACGCCGAGTCTGTTAAGTACTTAGGAGTCACAATTAGTCACGACCTATCTTGGGGAAAACATATTAGGGAAATATGCGGTCAAGCATATAGGAAGCTAGGCTTTATCAAGAGAGTACTCGGAAAATGTGATGAGAAAGTAAAAGAACGTTGTTATTTTTCAATCGTTAGGCCTCATCTGGAATATGCTGTTAGTGTATGGGATCCATACGAAACGGGGTTGATATCAGAGTTAGATCGCGTCCAGCGAAGAGGAGCTAGGTTTGTGAAACGATGCTACGATAAGTTGGCTAGTGTGTCTGGACTGTTAGAAGAATTAGGATGGGAATCGCTATCACAGCGTAGATTAAATTATAGGCTTAACCTCCTAAATAAATTTCAGGAAAATCATTTTACTGACGACGTAAAAAACATACTATTAACCCCTTCGTACTACGGCAGATTAGATCGCGCCAATAAAATTAGAGAGCTAGATTGTAGAACCGATAGGTATAAAATGTCATTTTTTCCGCGTACCATTCGGGACCATAACAGCTGTGATCGTCGTCATGAATAGTTCGAGTATTGACAATAGGCAGGCAGTTAATCTTTCTCATTATATTCTCCTCTTTCTTATTTATGCATGATGTAAATAATGATGTTCTTATTTATGCATGATATTTTGAATCTGTAGTAGTAGTCTTTGTATCCCTTGCATGTTAGAACGATTGGAGATAGAATGTTTCTTGGGTATTAGATTTGTAATTGGCGCTTTGCATGTGTGGTACGCGGGCTTTAATGTAATGTCGGTGTTCTACCATATCATTCATGCATGCCTGGTGCGAAAGCACCCCCTGCCACACACCCTTTGGGTGGCTTGCAGGGTATGACGTAGATGTAGATGATGTAGATGTATCGCAGGTATCTCTGCTGTAACACGCAAATGGATGTACTGTAGTCTGATAGTTACACCAATGGACCCCCTGTACAACATCTTGGTGAAGAAAAGAAAAATTCTCAGACAAATCGGCCACAACGACAACTTTACGCAATTTCAGATTGTCACTGACATTTTAAATAAAATATAGTTTGCATGCAAGCGATGTAGTCACGCCTTCTTACTTTGGTGGTATTCTCAGCGAAAGCCTCACAAAAAATATTTACGTCCTTGACCTGTGTGGTGAACGCAAAATGATTTTCCTAAGTCTATTGCTTGAAACAAACCTTATCCGTACTATTTTCCCTGATGTACTCTGAAATAATTTCTGTCATTCAGTCTCTACTCCCACATTTTCTGACGACATCATCACCGTTTTCGCCCTCTTCTCGTGGCAGTGTTTCTGGGTACTCACTCATGACGCACATTTCTAACGGAGGGGGACAGAGTGAGAATTCCAGGCAATCCCGATAAGTTTAGAAAATTTTTTCTCTGTTAGCCGACTTTATTTGCCCTAATCCAGCCCCGAGGAATTGTAACTTGTAATTCTGGTGGATCATGCAGACACTTATTGTGTGAGTGCCAGGTTCACCAGCCAACACGCACTCAGGAGGCTTCAAATCTGCAAATTTGGAGAAACCAATCTTTAAATTAGGATTTCTCTCTTAAAAGGCTTCATTAGCTTCCCTCAAATTGCAAAGAATTAACCTTTTCTGCTTTACTACGCGCACATTTCCCTCCTTTACACTCTTTTTTTCCCGCCATTTCTCTACTAATCTTTGGTTCACGGCAGAACTCAATCACTATCAGTTTAGTGTCATTTGAGAGGTATTTGTTTCGTCTCGCGTTCGCAGAGCACAGAATTCCTTACTCAGATAGGTATTTTTTCATCTTTTTGACCAAATACGTCGATGTTTGAAACTCCTGCTTTATCTTTGAAACACTCCAAGATTTAGGTAGGACAGATAGGATAAAAAACCTTTCACTCATTTTCGTAGCGTTTAGGAACTTATCCTTCAGCTTCATAATCATTTCCTTGCCATCTTGGTGGAAGAGATCTTCTTGTTCAGGAATATCTTCTTGAATATTCACCTCCTCACCATTAACCTTTTGAAGAGATAATCTCAAAGCAGCGGTTGCCACTTTTAATTTCTTCGCTAGATATTTGCTTGTCCTCTGCAATTTTTTGTTGTTGTTACAGGTGTTTGATCCAGGGATTTTAACGTCTTGTTCAGTTTTCCCAAGCAAATTTCTTTTCCTGGAATGTACTGACATCCATTGGTTTCATCAGTCCCGCTATCTTTCATAGAACTAACTGATAACTCTGACTAAGAACCTTGAGATTTTATAGCGAATGTAGCACTGGTTGAAGGTCCTTCTGCACCATAAACCCTACTCTGATAATCGTCATTTGTGGCGACCTCTGACTGACTTTCTGGCACATGTTGAGAGCAACCTGGATTGTTCTATTCAGCAAAATTTTCTGGCTTGTTTAATTTTTTTGCACCCACTTTACATTGAACACAGAGCTTCTACCCTCTATTACAACAGGCACTGTGTCATGGTGGAAATTGTGGAACTCGCTTGTTATTGTCCATAAATTAATTGAGCGAATGTTTCTATGCAAATTCAAGGGATTGCAGCACCGCTCTTGACGAACCTCGTAGAAGAGTAAATAATCCTTACAATGACGGTTGCACACACTGAGTACAGCATCCACACCACTTTTCATTCGATCAACTCAATTTCACGAGTAGAATAGCTGCGAAAACTCCTCAATACTGTTACACTCGAACATTTCTGCTTTAAAGCATCACCAACTGAAAATATCATAATCAACCGCTGCAAACCAAAAAAATGTTTACTCGCATTGAAACACGCGCCCTCTAAAAATGAGACCAAGGGGAGTTTTGAAACGTCATTGACGGAGGATAGACGGCAACTGACGAATTGCTTGCAAATGCGATAGTTAGTGAGGGAAAGCAATGTCATGGGTAGCTCTTCGCATTTACCGTTGTTTTTTTATCAGGGGTTAATATGGGAATGGGTGAGGGTGGGCGACGGCTACTGGGCGCAATGGTTGTAAATATGTTTCTCAGCACAAAATAAAGGGTATGCGAGGTGAATGAGATAGGGGAAGAGAGGAAAGTAGCATTGGAGGTCTAAGACGGGGCGAGGTTTGTCTATTGTTCTCCGAGCACGGCCGCTGGTGGGCCCACGGTCGCCCCCGCTGTTAAGCATGTTGTCGCTAATCCTAGATTCTAAAGCGACGGTCACTTCAGTGGGAAGCAAATAGCGAATGACATGGGTAAAGGGAATCAAAGGGTCGGTATACAGTTAAAATTGTTAAAAAGAAGATGGAAAAGGAAGCGCGCTGATGAGATCTGGAGAGCCGACTACTGAACGTTCGGCGCGAGAGCCGGACGCCGCACAGTGGGCGGAAATCGAAAAAAACTTGTCAAAACTAATATCTCCGTTATTATTTAACGTAGATCCACGATTTTTTCCATGTTTGGTGATTTTTACCTCCTAAATCCGAATCTAATGTTTTTTTTGCTGTAAACCAATCAGGAGCCTCTCTGAAACAATATGGCGGAAACAGTAAAATGCCCTTCTTTAAATATTAAAAGCGCTGCATGTAAGATACTTATTATATTCCTACAAGTACTATCAATAAGTTAGCAACATCAATACATAACTCTGAACAACTTTTCCGTTGTGATGTATCTATATCGCGTATCGATACATCACATGTATCGATACCGCGTATCGATACAATATTCCATATAGTAAATATAGGAATTTTATGAATGTATTCCATGGAAATTAATGTAAGTAATTTTTTATTATTTTCATTAGGAATTAAAACATATTTCTGTATCTGAAATTTATAAGGAGAATACCCGGAGCTTCCATCGAAACCCCATTTGCATATAAGAGTAAGATGAAGGTTGTGACGGTCTTCTCGAATAATTCCAAAAGAAGAAATCAGGCGAGAGGCAGTATGATTAAGAAGCGCTTGAAGGCTCACTTCGCATTTTGTTTCCGAAAATGTCATCTCTTCTGGATACGCAGCTTCCTTCTCAGATCTAACCTTGTCATAGCTGGGGTACAATCTATGCCCACATTTATTGGCTGTATCTCGCAATGTTCTATAATGCGCCTTAGAAATATGGCAATTCACAATCAAGGAAAGAGCTTCCATAGGTGTCAACTCCCTTTGGCAGGTGGTCTCCGACCTCCACTTAGAGAGTATTCGTTTTCCTCTACTGGGTGTTGTTGTCGTCATTTCCTTAACAACCTTTGCTGCTGCATCATCTCCTTCTGCTCTAAGCTTTATCGACGTATCAAATGATAGCTCCGCAGTCGATCTCTCTCGTAAGTCCGTGATTTTTCTACGTTTGGTTCTTTCGCTGGAAGCCTCAAAATTTTTTCTAGGCCTCCCCCCACTAGAATATTCAGAGCATCATGAAACTGAATAGCAACAATTCCGTTATGCGCAAAATTCACATAAAGAGGACCTAAACTTTAGACCACCGCAAAGGAACTAACCTGAGCTTGAAGACCCAGGAAAATGTTTGTAAACAATAGCTGGAAATACAATTTCCGTCTTCAGCCAATCTTTACATTTCTTTTCGAACCTTTCATTAATTCTTTGACATGATTTCCATTTACGGAAATACGAGTTAAAAAAATTGTCCCTTATGAACTTTCCCAAAAAATCCTTTATCTCTGTATCTTCTTCAAGGCTAAATTTTTTATGCAGAAATTTGAATGCCGATTGTTTTTTTGACTCGATCGTCACTTCCCTCCTCTTCATTTTCTCCGCTGTCGGAGGTAAAAACTTCTAAATCACAAAACCACCAACAAAAAAATAGCTACATGTTCTAACGTTGCGTTATCGGTATTAACTCTTTCTACAACTAGTGGTGTTAATCATACCTGTATCCGATGTTAATGTATTCTCTCCGTCGTGTACGACCTCTCTGTAGTAGAGTAACTTCGACAACCGGCAGCCAAACTACGGGTGCACCGAGGGGAACTCCTCTCTCAGTAGTCAATGTGACTAAAAGACGTCGATGTTTCTACACTCACCAGCTAAGTTAGACTGACCCTATGAGTAAAACTGAGGAGGCAAGAAATTTTCTCAGCCAATAGGACGTGCGTATTTTTGGGAAAACCGCCTTGTAAATTGCTGGCTAACTCGTTCACTAGCGTGTTCCAAAGAAGCGATCTTTTGGAGGGCATTAACCGATGCACATACGCTATGGTCGTAAAACAATTAGCGGCGACTTTTCAAAGAAACAACCAAGTCCCAAACACCATATTCACGAGCCCCACATTTTCAAGGAACAAAGTATTGGAGAGCACAAGAGGTGTTACTTAGTAAACAACTAGTAGTGGAAGCGGATTACGGCCCCAAGGGATAATTACGGTCTGTCGGTCGTGTGCAATGACCGCGCCTGCTTCGATTCTTTTCCCTCTTCTCAAGGTCGGAGGGACTTCTGGTTTGAAAGGAGCCTAAGTGCGGGAAATCCCTTGTATCCATGTGAGAATGAGTAGGAATAAGGAAAAAATATCCACTCTGCAGACATATGATCACATGCCCTCATGGGTGACCGGCGGCCGCGGCGAAGTTTCCACTTTCAATATGCCACAAAGAGAGTGTGAATGTACTTGTGAACAAATATTTGCATTTATTTTTAAATTTGGCATCTTTCCTAACAATTGGAGTAAAAATCAAAGTGGTGGAAACTTTATTTGCTTTAAATTGGAGCAACAACAAAATCAGGAAATTCCGCGGCTTATTATCGGGCCGGGCGGCTGCCTTGTCTTCTTATACATATCCCATCCTTAAAGGAAAAGGTGCAAGTTGGAGCAAGATTTTTCTTTTGAAACATATAGTACAGATTCAGGTCTTTCTTGCCATATATATATTGCGGTCGAGTCTCGTCGCCCTCATAAAGATTTTTTCCACATTATGAAAAAAATAGTCCAAAAATAGTGAACTTTTGAATGTTTATTATTATATTAAAAATTACTAAAAACAAATACATTTTTCCGTATAATTCTTAGGAAACGTTTATCCTTTTAGAAAATATGCTTTAAAGTTTTTGGAAAACCAGATTAACGACTCACGAGCGAAAGTAAAAACTCGATTTTTGCGGAAATTCCGATTTTAAATTTGTTATTATTTTTTCTCATTTTTAACGGCTTCTGATGGTTTTATGGATGAACCAAATATTTAAATAGCCATAGTTCCTTAATCCTTAGACATTCTTTTATCAGACTGTACCATTTTTGCTTTCCAAAAAAATAGTAAAAATTCAGGGTTTTGGCAAGCTTTTTTGTATTTCCGCCCACTGTGCGCCGCCGCGGCGGGAGACCAGCGTTACGCCTTCACTCAAAATTTTTTTTCTTTCTTAAATGAAATATTACCCCTACAAAATTTTTTTAAATTGTAGAGGAGGGTTGTATCTACAACATATTAAAAAATGAGGAAAATCGAAGGCATAGTTACATCGTCAAAAATCGATTTTAACATTTGAATTTGTTATAAACTTTTAAAATTTATGTAATAATCAATTAATTATCTTTCTCAATTTCATACCTTTAAAATAAGTCATTGCATGCATTTTTATCTTCCTTATTTCCGGAGATATGCCGTCAATGCGACGACGCTTTTGTAAAATTCTTGTTTTACAACATTGCAATATCTCGTAAACCGTTGAATGGATTACAAAATGGCTTTGGGGTTTTCATTTTGTAATCAAATGAAGACGATTTGCCAAATTTGGTCGAAATCGGTTACCCCAAGGGCAATCACCTGATCGAATTGTGGTGGAATGACCCATATGCAATACTGATTGCAATCAGAATGGTCTTTTCTATCATATCACGGACACTTGCTGTTCTAACTTAGCTAGAAATATTATGAAGGCCTCGTGTTAAGTCCTTGATGTGAGTTATGTATCAAGGTATTTTAACATGGGAGCTAAATGTAATGGCTCTGACTGATTAATAAAGTTATATATGATATGAAGTTAAAATACTCTTTATTGGTGAATGAAACTGACTCAACAAAGCCTCTGCAGGACAATTAAGAGAATTTCTAAGTCTATAGTAATTATGTCTAAGGATATAGAAAAATTTCCTGCTAGATGAATGGACCTTGACAAAATGAAAGAAGATTATTTTAAAATAGCTGGGTTTTCTGGGGTAGTTGGTGCTGTAGACTATGCTGACACACTAATCATCTCTACATGATGGGACAATAGGCTGAATTGACTAGTAATAGAAAAAACTGTTTTTCTAACGATTTTAGCCTGAGGCTAAACAATTTGGTGGTCAGATCACCAGACTCTACATGTGACAGTGCATCATTAAACTTAACGCTTCAAACAAACACAGATTTTGAAAACAGGGATACTAGCGATGAATTTTTTTGGGTGCCCTAAGTTATTGTTGCCCACTCCCTGGTTTAACCTTGCTACGGGAAGGGCAAGTCATTACAACATTTCTCACATCTAAATTACGTATATAATGGAGTGCTGTATTGGGGTAGTTAAGAGGTGTTCATGACCATGCAAACCACTATGGGTCAATATAGATAATGTTCTGGTTTTCATCATAGCCTCTGGAATTTTAAATAGTACATATAGTAAAAATTTAAAGATGATGAATGTCTTGAGTTTTTTTGTGAATGCTTGACAATTTCATGAAAGTAATTGGCAAATTGGAATGGAAGAGCCATCTGGGGTTCAGTTGAGAACACCTTATTTAATGGTTCATTTACAACAGCTTATATGCATGACTGTAAAGAAAATTAATACAATACACATTGTAAAAAAGCATAGGCCATTATTAAGAGCTATTTCCCTTATTTTAAAATAAAAAGAAAAGCTAAGTAATACTCAGCAGAGAATCTACCTTGGATTCATGACCCTACAGTTATTAGGTAGAGATACATAGTTGTAAATTTTCCATGCAAGATTGGACGTCATCTACAAACATGACCATTTTTCAATGGTAGGTCTTGTTAAATAAGGTTGGGATTATTAAAAAAATAGTTTAATTACAAGGCACAAATTCCCTGAGTTTTGCCATATTAACGTTTTCAATTTAATTTCATGTTTGTTGTTCTTGAATCCAATGCACTACTTCGCTAGTAAGTTTTTCTTTAATATTTCAATTTTTATTAATTACTGTTCATCAATTATCAGGAGAACAATTTTTGAGAATATATACTATTTACGATTGACACTCTTCCTATTCCGTCGAAATCCTTTGTTCATAATAGTTTTTCAACTGCTTGTATGTTCTTAATGAGTTTTTTGGGAGGTACTAAATGACCATGCTAATTCATCCCAATCATTCCACTCTTCCTAATATGTTACATATCGAGCTTTTTTATTTTCCAACATATTTATATAATATCCCTCTAAATAGAGCAACAGATAATTTTCCAATACCGAAATGAAACATTGCATGCAAAAGACATTAAAAAAATATCGCGGTCCTCAGGAAATATAGTAAACAGGTCACGTGACGATGACCACCAATATGCAAGCTTCTTACGACTCTATGAGAACATTTACGTGACATGATTGCCGATCATATGATCGCCGATCTTGATCAACGATCAACTGTTGGTGAAACGGATGCGAGATTTGATCCCCAATCTGTGAGTTGATGCCGATCAACTGATCGTCGATTAAGGTGAGCTTGGTGAAACCGGGCATTAATGTTCATAAATCAATTAAATTAACAGAATGAAATAACAGGCATGACGTAGCTCAGGCCTTAATTGAAAGCATCGACTGATCAATCAATTAGAATACCTTTCTCTTCTTAATTTGACAAATATTATTTTCCATCTAAATGGTCGACATCACGTGATGGATGTTAAGGATGCTGACGAAACAATTTCCTCTGAAAATGGAGAGACAGAGCCGGAAAATGGTCGCGGATTCCCCTCTCCCTTGCGAGAGAGTGACAGTTCGAATCGAAGAATGCCATTTAGTATATCGTCCTGCGGGTCTCGCCTGACCTGGGTCACTTTGGTCGCGTACTTTAAGGCAATGATAGATTCCTACATATAAGGTAATGTGCTCGCGACTCTCGGAAGTAATTCTTTTTTCGATCGAATGTATTTCGGAAAAAATTAAAATGCCTTATTCCGTAAACGTACTATAGTAAAACCTGAATTATTTATGTTTTCCCTGAGTTTTCAAGTGACCCTTTAGGGGGAGTACTGTCGCCAATTACTGGATTGCTTTGAGTGTCGTTGAATGAATATTTTCCGATTCTAAAAGCCGATATTGTAAAATATAGGGTTCGCCGGAGCTTCGCTGAGGGAACACAGAGGAGGAATTCAGGCAAGAAAACAACGCAAGTCATCTTAACACAATTTATTAACACCCACGAGTTACATGCATTCACCTATCTTGTCCGAACACACACTCTGCTCTCTCCTTCGTTATTCTACTCTCTCTCGTCGTTCGGAAAACGCCAACTTGCGTTCCCACGTAACAGCTTTACCGGATGTTTAGAGGGATTAAGGTGGGAGCCCCTAGAGACTCCGAGGCTGCACGCTAGGCTTAGGTTGCTTGAGAAATTCAGAACTGATATTTTTCAGAGCGACATAGAGAAAATTATCAAGACTCCTCACTACATCTCTAGTTCTGGCAGACGCGATAAAATAAGAGAGATACAATGCCGAACAGATAGGTATGATAACTCGTTCTTTCCGCGAAAAATAAGAGACCACAATAATAATTGAGCTCCACTAAATACACTCCTATAATTCATGTCACCATTTCATCTCCAACAACTTACACCTTTTCACGGCTGATGACCTACCACTCCCTGCCACACGCTCATGCGGCGGCTCGCGGGGTAGTATGTAGATGTGTGAGTTGGGAGGGGAAGAGGGGAGTGGAAGGGGTGGCGGGTCCTAAGGAGGAGAAGAAGAAGAGGGAGAGGGAACTTCATATGGCAAGAGTACTGCATTTACATGGGAGGAGGGGAAGGTCTCTCGAAGCATGAGAATGGCAAGGTTGCAAAAGACAGACAGGACAAGCATTGCACACTTACATGATACTTTTTAGGGAAGACAGAGCTCCGATTGGTCGTGGCATACTCCAGGGGCCGTCAATGGTAAACAAATATGTACACATTTATCGTCAAGCGATGCAATTAATTTTTTTTCTAAAAATTGTGCTACAAGGCGGATATTTTTTACTCAATTTTTCCTTCGATTGCGAAGTGTTAATTGGCACGAGAGAAATAAAAACGGTGTCAAGGGAATGAATGAGACGTTTGTAAAAAGCTTAAACGTAGTGAGATATTCAATTGTGCGATTCGTGGGGAGAAAAAGATATTCCAATCCAGTACGGGAAAATTAATGGGTATTATACTAACGGCAAATATATCCTTTCCCAAACAATATTTTTTTTCCGGAGTTTTAAATGGGCCATTTGTGGTACCTCATGCTTGGATTTCTTGGGGATGGGCTCCTATTCGCTCTCGTCCGAAGGTGATGGATCATAGGTACCAGCCGAGCTCCCCACAACAGACTCATCTGCCTTCTCGCAAGAACCAAGGGAAATGAAATAAAATGCTAACTTAAATATAACTTTGTATACTCCACTATTGGTTGAGTATACAAAGTTTTATTTAAGTTACTATGAATTACTTCCACAAAGTCAAGCCTGGAACCATTTCCTTTGTAAATAAAATGCTCATTGGTATCATCCAACTCAAATTGCCCAAGTATGTAGAGAAACCTTCCCTCGGCTTGTTATCCAAAAGTTGGTCCTCATGCCCAAATGTTTTACATTCAGAATCAATGGGAATTTCTGTTGGAATTTAATAAGTCCCACTGTATGCGGGCGAACACAACGGATGACAATCAGATGGTTGCTTCGCCACTCGCCGGCACACATTCTAGATAAAGGACTCCAAGAACTATTCTCGGGATGAGGCAACAATGTGAGAGGGAGAAAGGCAACGAGGGCCATCTTTCGTCACCCTCCGAAATCTTCCACCACTCATCCAAATCCTCCCCTGTCCGGCAAACCCCTTCTCGACTCTGCCATTAAAAGAAATCCTTCCCTTTATTCTTTCGCGACCTTTAGCAACGCGGCCGTAAGTTTTTGATGTTTCTGATGAGTACAGCGAAGGAGGACTAGTTGGGAGGGGGGCTGAACCCTGAGTAAGGAGCATAGGGAAGTGCAGAATAGGGTCGTCGTTTCCTCAAGCCCTGATTTCAATTTTAACTAGTGTTGTATATCATGGAAGGCATCAAATAATCCTTATTCGCTAAGTATCGCTAACGTAAACAGAACAGACTGAGTGATATACTAAGTTAAAGTTCGCCCAAAAATTTGAATTCCTTCAGGAAATTAAAACGTTCGCTGATTGGTTGACGTAATTGTGACGTCATGGACTGTTGCGGGAGCCAGCTAAGCGATTGAATAGCAGGAGCGTATGGTTCATCTTTGGTCGTTGGTATTTTTTTGGGTTCTCCACGCGTTGCACGTTACTAAAAAAATTGGTCTTGAGTTGGAATTAATTTCTCCCCTTGTTGCACCATTTTTCTGCAACGTGCAACGCGGAGGGTACCCGAAAAATACCAATGGACAAGAAAACAGCGGAAGTCTTCGTAATAACATCTTTGCTAGTTGCTAAGGAAATCGCGAGTCCCGGAGTGCCGAACAGCGAGATGGGAAGTGGATTGCCGTATTCACGCAAAATTTTCCCATCGTTGATACCACGGTGGAATTCAAATATTTTTTTCCCAAAAACAAAGACTGTGTCAGGGCTGAGATGTAGACGATGAAGATGATGATGTTAATTACTCCCAAACTAAATACATAAACGCAATCAAGATGATGAGGAGCTCATCTAGAAGGAGAACCTGAATTGAAAATACCCGAACTTGGAAAAAAACGAGAAAAACGGAAATGAGAGTTTCATCTGATACTTTCAGGACTCCATTATTTCAAATAATTTCTTGACCTTTCACATCTTTAATAATTCTGTATGAATCAAAAAATAATAATGTCATGGGTCTTCCTTCTTCTTCTTCGGTTATCAACCCATGGGTTGGTTGGCAATAGCACGCCATTCCACTCTTTGCTCAGCTTTTCTCTTCATTTCACCATATGAGGCGCATCCAGAGTCATTGATGATCTGCTTCATATAGCTTAATCTAGGACGTCCTCTACGATTTGTCCCCTCAATACAACCTTCAGCTATTAATTTTATAAAATCATTGCATCGTAGAATGTGGCCTATTAGTTTAAGTCTCCTTGTCTGTATCTGTCTCCAGAGACTTCTATTTTCTCTTACTCTTCTCAGCACTTCCTCATTGGTGATTCTGTCTCGCCGGCTGATTTTCTGCATCCTTCGATAGCACCACATTTCTAGGGCCTCTAATCTGCTCTTTTCATGTTTCCCTATAGTCCAGCTTTCACACCCGTAAAGGGCCACACTCCAAACATAAGCTTTCATAACCCTCTTTCTTACTTCCAAACTAACATTTTTACAAGTCAGTAGAGTCTTTTTATCATTGAAAGCTATTTTTGCTAGTTGTATTCTATTCACAATTTCTCGTTTACTCCTTCCATCTTCTGTTATCTTGCTTCCCAAGTAGCTGTATTCTGTAACTTGTCCTAGTTCTTCATCATTTATTCTTATCCTTACAGGTTCACAGCAGTCTTAAGCACCGCATATCATCACTTTAGTCTTTTGCTTGTTTATCCTCATTCCATTTTGGTCTCTAAGAATTCTTTCCATCTCGTTAAGTATAGTTTTTAAATCTTCTTTCTTTTCTGTAACTATGGCAATATCATCAGCATATCGTAACATATCTATTTTCTTCCCATTAACTTTGATTCCTACATCAACATTTTCCCTTACTTTATGGATTGCTTCTTGAATGTATGCATTGAAAATTATTGGTGATAGAGGACAGCCTTGTCTAACTCCTCTCCTTATTATAGCTGTATCTTCTTTATTCTTATTTCTAATTAAGACTGTTTCATTTTGATAAAATGTTTAAATATTATTCTTCTATCGTTGTATCAATGTCATGGGTAGGTTGCGCATTTTTCCCGATAGTTTCCCACTTGAACCCGGTCGGTCATCCAACGGCAACGATTCTGTGTGCAGGGCACGAGGGACGGTGATGGTGGGAAAGAAAAAACTTGAAACCGCAGCGCAAGGTTAGGCAACAGGTGAAATATATTTATTGTTGGTAAATGAGGACGACAATGCTGCTTAAAGAGCGGATTGCAAGGACTTCACTCAGACAAAGGGCGATAAATTTTGCCATATTTGTCTTAATATGTCGGGACATGAGTTAGCAGCTGAAGCTTATACTCGTTCATTATTCTAGTAAAATTTTCTAGTATTTCATCGATAGATATTTTTACTAATGATGTAAAATTTATTTATTTGCCGAATCTTATGATTTATGTAACGGCTTCCCAAAGCTAAAAACAGGAACCGTAAAATGATACGAAGTTCCCCTGGTTTTCAAATTAGATAAAAAAATTTACCCGTGCATTCCTCACGAATATTGAGATTAGCTTCGGTGGCAGAGACACACAATGTATGATAGGTTTCACTACATGCAGAAAAAGACAAATAGAGACGGATGTGCTCAGGTCGCTCACGAATTTGGAAAAATGTTCCCTTTCGATCGTGCAGTCTGACAGATAAACGGTGGATGGATGGATGGATGGATGGATGGGCGAATTGACCAATAATTCGTCGGTGTACTGTTTCACTCGTCGGATATCCAACACTCGGCAAAACTTCCCTAGCAGGCACACCGTGGCATCTCACGGTGAAAGCCAGAATGAGAAGGGTGTATTCCGTCCATATTATTTATAACCCACTCTTTCTTTCCCTACCCCCCCTTGGGGTCGCTTCACTCGGGGGGGCACCGCTGCAGTGCCCCCTTTGATCCGCCCAGGCCTGCCGACCGCCCCTTGATCCCCTTCTCAGGCGAATCCTCGCTTCGGGAAGGGGATCCTCTCAGTGTGGCCGGGTCGCGCAAAGGAAGGAAGAGAGGGGTATTGCGGCTCCCTTGTAAACTCTTCCCGCCGCTCCTCTATTTCCGCATCGATTTGTACGCCCCCCAATTCCCCCCCTCCCGCCCCCACCCCCTACTTAAGAAGGCACTCTCCCAGACTACGTTTCCTATTGAGGACCCACCGGAATTGAAAACTTTTAGGATCAGTGAAGACGATGATAAATAAAAAATAAATTCTGACCTCAACTTCTTTTCTCTCCCTTGGGATGGCAGGTAAGATATATTCTTTTCCTTGGTCGTGTTTTGCCCTTCGGAAGTGACGTGACCTTCCCTTCGATGTTCTCTTGTTTGCCAGCGATGGATTTCTTTCTGCGGTAAGGAGTGAGCTTAGGAAGGGGCGGGAAAAGCCAATACGGTAGCGAATTCTTTGCAAAAAGAAGGATAAACGAGCACATGTACTCATTTCTTCCGTTTTTTTAAATTTTTTAAATCCCACAGTTGATTCGAGGGATGATTCTGCCGTGTTTCACAGGCCATTAGATAAAGAAGGGATTCTTTCTCCGCGAAGAGAGAGCAGTGAGCGATTTTCTCGAAAGACTTATTCTTTGCTTGTTTGAGGTTTGTGAATGAAACAATCTAGATCGCCACGGTGCGGATGACTTTGAAATGAAAGAAAAGAAACTCAAGGATGAAATGGCTCACACTTAAGGACCTCTTACAGGGTCGCTGAATCGTAAAATGCTTTGTGATCGATTCCGCTTTTAGTGAGCGTCATGGAGGTAAACTATGGATGATGTTTAAATCGCTTCTACATCTACATCTACATAATACCCCGCAAACCTCCGCATGGGCGTGTGGCAGGGGGTGATAGATCACCATCCGTGTAAAGGTGTCAGTTTTTTGGAGATGAAATGGTGACATGAATTATAGGAGTGTATTTAGTGGAGCTCAATTTTTATTGTGGTCGCTTATTTTTTGCGGAAAGAACGAGTTTTTATACCTATCTGTTCGGCATTGTATCTCTCTTATTTTATCGCGTCTGCCAGAACTAGAGATGTAGTGAGGAGTCTTGATAATTTTCTCTATGTCGCTCTGAAAAATATCAGTTCTGAATTTCTCAAGCAACCTAAGCCTAGCGTGCAGCCTCGGAGTCTCTAGGGGATCTAAAAGTTGTGAGACACTATATGTATGCTCATGGCAGTTTTTATCTAAGCGAGCTGCTTTCCTTTGTATTTGATTAATTTCTTTGGCTGAATCCATTTGACCAGGGTCTCAAATGCTCGCGGCCAATTCTAGGTGTGGCCTAACCAGAGCGAAATAGTATCTATCTTTGACTTTTTCATCCGAGGACCTTCCTATTATACGTTTAACAAAACCTAGTTTCTTTAATGCTGCGCCTCATATCCTGCATGTGCAATCCCCACGATATATCAGATGTTAAGGTAATTCTAAGATGTTTTACTGTATCTGAACATTTTATGTGTACTCCTCCCACAGTATAGGCATGGCATTTTTGTGATTACTTTCGCAGGAAGTGAACTGTGGTGCATTTGCTGATATTTAATTTTAACCCCCACTCCTGGCACCCCGAATGAACGTTGTTAAGGTCCGATGACAAAGCTTCAAAGTCCGCGTCTTCGCTCATTTCACGGTAGATAACTGTATCGTCTGCAAATAATCTTAAGTTACTGCTTAATCCCCGGAAGATCATTATTGAATGAACAAGAGATGAAAGTATTCGAGTTAAATAGTATTAGCACCTATATTTTACCAATAAATTAACAAATTCTACCAACATAAAAATATGCGACATCCTCCATTGGTACAGTGCCTTCAATATGAACTAAACTGTCCAATATGTCTTGTTTTTCAAAAATATGAAAACTGAAATGATTTCTCCTTCATAAGGTTCAATTTTAATGAGGAAACACATATGTGAAATTCTGGACGGTGTGCGATGTCATTTACCCATGTGTCACGTTGGTGCTTAAAGTACCTACCCGATAAAAAAAATTTAATTTCGGCCATAGCGTATGGCTCTTCTGTGAGTAAACAACTTCTCGAATCTTTGGACCAAAATTTCATTGAATTGGATCTATATTTAGCCGCTAGAGAGATATTAAGTGGGCGAAGGGAGGGCGCAAAGAGGCGCGTGCACTAAGAAACCCACAGTGACCGCGGACATAAGTCCAAAAATTAATGTTCGAATGTCAGTATTTGAAAGAATTGGTGGGGTAGCCTGAGCCTTGAACTGCAAAATGATTCATTAAACTGGTAGACAATTATGCACCTGCGCGCAAAAATCAGTGTGAAAGTTGAAGGTGATCGGAGCACTCGTGCTACGGACGCCGAGCCCGAATTTCACCGAGTAGGTACATCAAATGGCTACCACAGCACTTTGATTGAACCGATTTCAATTTAAAAATATGGAATCAAACCATGAAAGTAAGCATTATTTGAATAATTTTTTAAAAATTTTTATTTAGTCAGATAGAGCATAATAGTAATCAATTAATGATCATAAGAGTTTGGCAAATTTTTTTAAAAGTTAAAGCGTAGTTATGCACTGACAAGTTATATTTCCAAACGAGTTCGTGTTGCGATTTTCGAAACATATTATAAAGTAAAACATATGCTAGCAATTAAAAAAAAATCGACTGCAGAAGAGCTGCAAAAAATGTGTAAAAATCGATTTTTTGTAGCCAATTCAGGAGGAAATGCTCTCGACATTTATATCTGGTTCCGTGTAATTGCTAGTGCAATGTCTCCGTAAATTTACAATTTTTTTGCATTGACCAGTATTTGACCTTCGTAAAAAAACTTTCACTGGGAAAATAACACGCACATGTTCGTATATTCGGAGCTGAAAAGACGGATCGAGATGTCGTATTAGGCTCGAACGTTAATCCGGTAAACATTCCAGGACCAAGGAAACGAATGCAATTGCCTCGCCAACTATCGGCTTCGCCCTACCGCATCAGATGTTATGTTTCCCAAAATTTCAAAGGCTAATTCGCATTTAGTGATCTTTAAAACCTATGTCCACCAATTTCTAGGCTGAAACTATAATATTTCCGAATTTTTGATGATTCTCTATCTGGAACATTCCTCCTTTGCCTCTCAAGACTTACACAAGTTTCTCTTTCTTCCTCCGGAATCGAAGATGGAAAGGACCATCCATTCCCTACCCATGTACCAGAGATCCCCAGAAATTTTTTGACAACTTTGGCGACAGTGGCATTAGTGTTGAATTGAAAGAAAATATCTTTGAGACGTTTTGAAAAATTAAGTTCTGTGCTGATACGGCTAATGTGGCGAAAAACCAAGAATGAGTATTAAATATAGAGAATGAATATTAAATATATTGAACAATTGATATGCAAATATAAAAAAATCCCTGAGTATCATCGTTGCTAATCTGCAATTTCTCCCGAAAACGCTAATTTTACTTGCGTAAACAGCTCTGCACTTCTACATCGCACAATACATTGGCCCTGGATGAAAGAATTTAATGTTTAAGACAAGTTTGCCCCCGAGAAAATTGATTGAGAGCTCTAAAAGCTCCAAGTAATCATCCCTCGGCTGGCCATTCTCATGAAATTAGTCCTAATAAAATTTGTAAATTTTAACAAAATATGAGTAAAACAAAACTTTTACGCACATTAATTTGTTTCTGCGTAGAATAAATGACTGACATCCTTTTTTTTGGTATCTGAAGTTTCTCTCGAGTAAGGAGGTCTGTCTGTCAATGGTCGTGTCAAGACTTCAGCACGGGCGACAACTGACGCTGAAATTTCTTGAAAAACACATTTTTTGGGTGCATTATTGTATGATAACACTCCTTTCAAAACGGTGTCGAATACATGATGGTGGCTAGGAAACCATAACAAATCCTTCTCTCAGCTTTGATCAAACCGCACAGCCATTCTTTAATCCTTCAAAAGAATGTGGAGTTATTGTTACATACCAGTTTGATCATTAATACTCTTCGGATGAAACCATTAATAAGCAAAGGCACTATCACTCCAATACAGATAGACAGACCTCATTTTCCTGTGAACGCTTGTATTTTCTTGAATTTTATCACTTCTTTTCCTTTCTCTTCCCTTGGCTACATCTTTCTGATTGGATATTCGATTTAGAAAAAAATTCTCGACCCATCTCGCAATGACAGATGAATTGTGTGGTCTAAGATCTATTGCTAAATTGTACATGCAATGGGGGGGGGGTTTAATGACGGTATTATTGAATTAAGTGAGCTTTCATTACCCTGACGTAATTTGTATTTAAATAATAGTTCTCCGTCAGGCATAATCCTCAGTGTATTTACGTCAGCTGATCTAAGACGTAAAAAATTGTACCTTTAATCCATTGTTATATGTTATATGGCATACCTATGTGCAAGGAACTCTTTTATAATGAGAAGCTTTTACATTGTTTTTACTCTTAGAGAAATGTCTCTTTAATGCCAAGCACTGGGTAGAAATGTGATTGCAATATTCACGCTCGGCTATCACCTGTGCTTGAACTCGTGCGGTCGTAATCGCTGGAAGTTCAAATCCTACAATTCCTTCATCGAAATAAACAATTCAATATTATTGCCTTTGCCACAATATCTGCGCAGCATGATATCCGCTTTTTTTTCGTTGACCACTGTCTCGCAACAATGCTTTTGAACCATTGGCGGTGTTTCTGTAAATGACTTATCAAAGAATGTCACGTTCACCAAGTGTAGTAATCAAGAATTTTGTATATGTACCTATTAACTGTTGAGCAATCGACCTTAGGAGTTTGTTTTTATACCCTGTTGACTGATATAGAGGAATTTAATCATTTCCATTCGACTCAATTAGCCTCGTAATTGGCGTTCTTTGCGCTAAGTTTCCTTTACTCATGCTTTAGGAAATTTATTTTATGCCCAAATACTTCGAAACTTCCAATCCACACAGCGAGCTATACTTTTTAAAAGTTATTTTTAAATTATATTATTACGCTGTGTGTGAAACGCCAGAGTAAAACTCCATCAATACCTTAACGTAGCAAAACTTAAATCATCCTTCCTTGGAAAATTTTAATTTTCATAAATCAAATTTCACACGAAGGAATGAATAAGTGGAGATGACCCATTTTTTAAAACTGCAACTGGTGGTGAAGCTCGTCACTTCACCCCTGGAAAGTCCGAAGATGAAAAATAATGAGAACGGAAATATTCCAGCGGGTGATTTGCTAGTCGACGAATCGGAAATCCCATCCCTTTCATCGCCCTTGGTGCGGAAAGCGGTTCTGAAGCGGCGCGGCGCCCGCGGCATCAGACATCAGACCTCTTTACCGTCGCCGGGGCATCTGGATCCCGTCGCAGCGGTAAATGCGTAGCGCTCAGCCGCATTGCATTTCGAACAGAATCACTAAGGGAAGTCACACTCCGAGGTGGAATCGAGAGATTTAAGAATCGGAGTTGAGGCACGCTCAGGAATTGAATAGTCTTTTCGGGCGCAAAAACGACGATAACTTGTCCTGGCCGCTAGAATTCGGTCAACATATGCTACATTGGATTTTGCAGTGAACATTTGTGAACGAACCGTTTAATTTGTTACATTTGTGCTGTTCGGAAAACAAAATAGCCGCAATATATAAGTGGTGAAATAAGAGTCATTTATACTTGATGTAAATTCAGTGATCGAAATCAAGTTGAAAGTCGAAGAAAAAAATCTAAATGAACAATAAATATGTGAAAATTAGTGTAAGCATCAGAATTTTATATTCTTTCCTGAAGAAAATTTTTAAGTTATCATTGCATTTCTTATGCCTTGAAAGAGATGGCCATAATAGATAAAATATGGTAGAATGCTAACGCTTCACCCAAATATGAATCACTAGCGATAAAAGATAATGATTTAGTTTTATCCCCTTTGGTGCAAATCTTTCCATCAGTACTACGGGTTTCTGCGTGCCCTATCATTTGTGCCGTCTCAGTTATCTAAAAAGATTCAATAATTAGTCCTCAAGTGACTATGTTGTCTCCATGTCTAAATTAATTCATAAGTTGAAAGAGACAACACAGATGACCAGCCATTGGTTGATGGCTGTTCTAATCCTTGTTAAGTGAAGGAATTAATTTATTGGCGAATTATATTCCCTTTATTGTAAAATGTATCGCAAATCCTTCGCTTACTGGGACAATGTAAATTTATGGTTTAGGGTTAAAGGTGAGAAGCCAGGTTGAAACGTTCCTGAGCTCACCGATTTTTCACGGGGCCTCTTCTCTAGAATAAGCAATAGTAGAATCACCCTCAACACTACAACGACTGAATCCTTGCACTATAATCGCCTCAATAGCCCACGCCTCGTGAAAGAGGCCCGAATGGAGATATTACATGACATTCTAATCCCCCCGAGAAAACCATTTGCCATAAGAGGTAATTTAGCACCTATCCAAGCGTATTTTGGAGGTGAGGAACGAAAGGCGAACGATCATTATAAAACAGCTGCTCGATTGCCCTCTCACACCCTGGATTTTTTTACATCCCAGTTCGCCGTCGGTGGCAACAATCTTCCATTCCACTGGTTATTCTAGGGGCTCTTTCAACCCTTCCTACCTCCTCCACTCCCTCCATTCCCCCGAGTCCCTGGTAAACCCATCCACGGCGGTAACTAAATATAACTTTCGCTCGGGAATACCTCGTCCCTGAAAATCCACCGCCGATCTCTTTCTCTCTCTTCTCTCCGAGGAGTCGTCGACAAAAGATACGATATTGGAGAGTTGAAAAAACTTCCTCCTCTTTTTTTATCCGAGGGATCGGAAAAACACATAAGAGTGGCAGATTAAGGCGGAGTTAGGTTGAGTGACCTCGGAAATGACTTTTTGAAACTCACCGATGGCAATGGCGGGGTAAGGTGGAAGGGGGCAAGTCGTTTGATTGGAGGGGTCTGAGAGATCATTGTTTCTGGATTGGAGACGAGAGGAGCAGAGGTAGAGAGAGAGGGTGGATAGGTACACTGGCGTGTGCAAAGAGTGGCAAAGGGACCGAAAGGGGGGAGGTGGGGAGTAAGGGGGGGGGTAACTGAAGAAGAGAACAAGGACGAGGCGGCTCGGATTGATGGCTTTCAGACGGCAGACGAAGGGCCAAATGGGGAAACGAATAGCAATCAAGGAAGAGAGGGTGAAGTGGGTGGTCTCTCTTTGACATTAGGGAAACTACGGTTGGATCTTATAAATTAAAAGTGGCGAATATAACTCTGATCTTGTTAACCTGCAAGGTTTTTCTGAGTGAATATCACGAAAGTTAGCAGGGGAATCAACTGGGATAGACATTTTAAAACTAACAAAGAAAATACTTTTGGACCATTCATCGGCAAGTTTAAATTTCAGGCTTAACTTAATGCAAACGTGTTGCATGAATTAATTTTTCATTGTAAAAAAGTATGAAAAAATGTGGCTTGTAAAACGTGAGAAATTATTTCATGGTTCAAAATATGCGGAAAAGTTATGCCATCATCTGTCAAAATGTGCCCAGGCACGTGAGAAGATTGCCTGTGTGACTATCTAATTCACGAGAAGTGACTTTCAAAGGAAAAAAAAACAAGGGTTTTAACTGGGATTTAATTTAATTTTAGGAGGAAAACAATTTCAGTCAAAGTTGGCCATGGGAACTAGATAGAAGCCATATTATTAGAGAGCGACTTTTGAAGCGTAGGTTGGATAACAATTAAGAAAGGGCTTCAGAAGTGCAGGAAGAAAAATTAAGAGAGTAAAAAGGAGTTTATATGTTGGGTTAAGTAATTGTCAAATACAAGATAATTACGAGGGAAGTCGACTGGAATGGAATTTGATTGAATGAAATGGAATTGAATATTTAAAAAAACCTCTGCAAATAGAAACCTAAGAAAACTCGAATAACAATAAAGAAAAAATAAAGTTAAGTTGTTAAAAAAACGAAACAATAAAGTAAAAATACCCAAGCGTACATTTTTATGAACCATGCGTATTGCGGTAATTACAAATGAAATGGCTTGAAAAGTAGGATTTTTCCTCTCATCGTGGAAGGTGGATTAGGAGCCCCAAGGTTTTTCGTCGGGATTTTTCCCCCTTACCTCAGTCCTTTGTGACAGACATTTCTATGATATGAAAATTCTTAAACTCGGGTGGGATGCTGATGCTGACTCACGTCACCTAAGATGAGAAAGCGAGGCCTTGTGATAAGATATAGACAAGGCACATGCGGAGTAAAGATGTAGACTTAAGTCACTCAGTGATTTTAAAAAATTAATTAAATAGTTGATAATATTGACATCTTTTTAGTTGAGCAATTTTGTGGAAAGACAATGAGTGGAATCTAGAATCTTCCTTCAAGCAATAAAACATTATTTTATCGCATTAACAGTGAAACCTATCTTTAGCGGAAACTATCGGGGCCATTACTTGTTACCGGATAATACAGGTTTCCACTTTACCCAAGGTCGGACATTCCAAAAAAGACCTCGAAAGCCATAAATCACACCCATGTTACATACATCGCCTTAAAGAGTTGGTTTGACTGAAATTCTAGAAACATGTTAACGTAATTACAATAAAATAATGATAAAGTATCACATTGTGGTAGATTTTTTTTATTTAAACCAATCAACATAAAAACCGATCTATAAAACACGAATATAAGCTGTCATTTTTTTCTGTTTCTCCTTTTTTTTCTGTATAATACAATTCACTACGTTGCCGATAGTCCTATTTAAAATGTTAAATAAATCAGTGTTACCTTTGGTGAGATTTCATTCTGCTAATTCTTTGAAAGAAGCCAACATTTCTCTGTGAGACTTTTTGTTTTCTTCACATAATACGGTTATTTCTTCTTCGGATTCTTGGGCTTCGTCTTCTTTCATACTATCTGTCAGGGAGCCATATTCATCGCTCGTCAGAAGATCGTTCTCGAAGGCCACGAATATCTCAGCATCCATGATATGGCCATTTACCGGCTGTAATTCGCTTAGATCGTCCAGGTTTAAAAAAAACTTTTTCCATGATTTGTTTTTGCAATTCCGCTGTACCCAGGTTCACATGCCCAGGAATGGATTCCGTTTCCGCGTTTGACAGTTTACGTTTAACGCAGGGACCAAAGCATGTAAAACCCTATTGCGATCCCCGGGACCAACTTTTTCCGGATAAGACAAGTTTCCGTTTTACTCAGGTTTCACTTAAGACAGGTTTCACTGTAAATAGGGAACTAAAAAAATAAATACTACTGGCCTTCTCTTCAGTTTAGTGCTAAATACTAAGGTATTAATTAGGAGTTCGCGTATTTAAGTTCAAATTAGCTTGTATTAGGTTTATTCGTAATCCTGAGATATGATGATTTAATTACGGCGCTCAACCATTTTTGAATGTTAAAGCGTATCAAACTAACTACATTTACGAAGTTTAATTTCTGCATTAAAAAAATTAATGAATTAATAACGTCGTACAACATAATCAAAGAACCTGAAATATCCAACGGGGATAACCTAGGCAGTACTAGTTTTTATGCATTCAGCGAGATCCTAACCTCAAAGAGAATATCACTAAAAAAAGAAATGCAAGAAAAAGCAACTCAATAATTTTCTCAGTGCTTCTGTACTGTGCAGAGTACGGATAAATAACAAGAAGGAAGAAAGAAAAGGAAAAACATCATATTTGAATTTAAAATCCCGAGAGCAATTTTTGGCCCCACAATCGAAACGTGATAAAAACAATCAGACACGACAATTGAGTTGAAGCCCTTGACGGAGACCGTTGCATGCGCAAGAACAGGAGAGAGGTGAGGGTCTGGCTACGAGTGGCGAAGTGAGCGGAGCACGCTCCCGAGGGAAGTAGGCGTCGGACGACCTCGAGGAAGATGGGCAAGTGGGAGGCCGAGTCCAAGACGGTGAGGTAAGATAAGAGACAGCCATCAACTGGATGGGGGTGAGACAGCAGATGCAGCCTTTGAACGAGAAAGATGGGGCCAATTGCGCACGAGGCCAACTCTCAGACTGAGTACTGATGATCATGGAATTAGAGTATGTGAGAGTAAGTTTTTTCTTCCATTGATCCATTTTGATTACTCTTAGGACTGCCAAATATCTTTCATCGAAAGTAATCTGGTAGTCCTACACTCTTGGCTCTAGGAAATGAAGAATTTCTTCGACGTCCTTGCTGTAATAAACGTCATCCTATAACTTTATTTTCCAATTTCATGAAAATTTTCTAAAATTCAAAACTATAATTATGGCAAGGTTGCCGCTACTGCATATGTAAATCTTATAAAAGTATAATATATTTTGATCATGATATGCTTTTTTGATGTATAGATATCTCTCCAATGTGTGATGTGAGCACCCACAGATTTGAGTCAAAGCTCACCAATGCATGGAATAAATTAAGCTATGTGATTTGAATTTTTCCATTATTTAAGCTAAAATGGCTTTTCTCTTATCTTTCTTCCGTAAGTAATATTCTGTTTTGGACTTTTTTTAACCATATTTTTCGGCTAGGTAAGCTATATGCCCATCTGATATGATAACTTAAGCCGATGTCTCCCGCTTTGAAAAATGGGCAACCGCTCTCCCTGAACCTCCTAATTGTCGTTGTATGCTGAATGCACCTCCAAAGACATTTTCATAGTTGAAGAGTAAAATCTTCAAAAGCTTAAAAATTAAATAAAAATTCTTTAAGACAGTTTCTTACGCTTTAGAAATGAAGACGTGTCCGGAAAAGTGACTGCGGTTGGTAGATCCACTCATGGGCGCGTTTCTTGCCACGCTTCCAGTATAGTGTGCCATTAATCGCAAAGACTCAATCGTGAGTGACACCTTTGACTTTTCCTTGTGTAGGAAATAGATTGTCCATCCATCACTTCCGTTGTTAATGCGTGTGCGCATCGCTCGCACCGGAGCGGTGCGACGGAAGCGAAGGATATCAACAGAAAGCCGTGCATCCACTTCACCGTTTCCATTCATTAAGCGATCGTCCGCATCACACCGCGAGACACTCGTTCTATGCATGATGTCATCCTTCCTTACGTAATCACTCACTGCCACGAGACGGATAAACCCTCGGAACCATTCATCGGTCCGCTAGCACCGCTTTGCAACAATCCCTGCCTCCGAGAGAGATGAGAGAAGCGGTAAGAGCGTCCCGTGCCATTTTAGCGGTTGAAAAATATGAACAGAGACGAGTGTCTTAGTGTCCTGTCCGCGAACGAGATTCTCACGACAGAAGCAAAGGTGAGTGGGATTGGACGCGAAAGATGGAAGTTACAGGGAAGGCAGGATTCGGATGGAGAATGTCTGGTTACCTGACTGCCGGTGACAAAGTGGGGCGCTCGTAAACCGTGGGTCGTCTTGGGAACGCTGCCAGGGGCGGCTGCTCGCGACGTCTTCCAATTGATTCCAACGGAGTTAACAGCACCATCGTCCGTCGCCGCTTCGCTTCTCTTCCACTCCCACCACCCGCCCTCTTCGCCCCTTTCCCCCCATTCATCCGTCTACACGTGTGCACTCTTCCCTTCCTTCCCCCTACCCCCTCCCTTTCACCCCCGTTCCCCCTCACCTACCCCTTTTACGGACAATCAAACACGATTTACATGCAGGGAGATCCTCGAGTTAGTCTCATCCATGATGGCCAGGGAGAAAGAGAGAGAGACCATATATTTCAGGACATCGCAAAGTATTATTCGCAAAGATAGTCTTGAAATCGTTTATGAGGCACGTATTAGTCGCCATGTTTACTGCCGAAGTACGGGCTGGGGAAACTTATTGGAGCATAAACCATTGCCTTTCTAAAAGCACCCGCCACATCCATTCGAGTACGCATGTTTAAACTCATTTGAACGGCAATTAATTTAGGTGAACTATCAGTTGTGCGATAATGACTAGGTACTTACTTAATGCTAATAATGTTAATGGCAGGTGACGTAACTTTGTAGTTAATCAGATTCTTGGTGATTGAAAACAATTTATTCCTTGCCACTCATTTTTGCGCCCTTCACGACTGGTTTCGAAGTTGTTGACCATTTTCAAGCAGACGTCAAGAAGTGAACTACTTGAAAATGAAGTAGGACATCAGACACAGTGCTTTTAATCACCGTGAAACAGTTTTAAGAGCTATCGTTGTAAATCACTAAAATATTTAAAGTTTATTTCCACTAAAATAAATTATTTAAACAAACAAAGCAAAATAAGATTTTAACAATCGTGTGTATGAAAGAATTCGATCGCCGTACATAATGAGGGTATCCGCAACAATGAAGTGTAAATTTTCAATGTAAATGTGAATAGTGCACTCTCAGAGAATTCAGTAGAAGGATCAAAATATGATAAACATGAAAATATTCTTTTGCATGAAAATATAGACCAGTAAACGTGGAAGGATGAAATTTATCATTGACTCCGTTACAATTATTCAGTGATTAGACTCATTCTGGAATGCACGTTTTTGGTCCAATGTTTCAGAAATTTCAGGTATCTACACACAGCAATTAGCAATCTCTAGTTTTGAAAGGAGGCACCCAAAGAGGCGTCATGAAAATTTGAAACGATATATCCCGGCTGGGAATATTATCATAAATCCTATGTAACACCAGTCCAACTTCAATTATGAAATTGGTAGGATTCATTTTAACTAGAGTGCTTAACAATGTTCAGTACATATAAATGATTTTCTACTAATTCATCACAAATTAAAAAGTATTATTATTACAACCTGAATATACTCCACTTGTATATTAGGTGTGTTAATGCATTCAGAAAAATTGATAACATTATGTTCACCGATAATTAAAAATGCAGTGTCTAGTTATCTAAGTCAAGGTTGAGACTATGCAAGAACTCAAATTTCGAAATTTTGAAAAATATTAACGTCTACCTAAAGCCTACTAAAACAATTATAATTTATTTAAATGTTATTAACCATCCTTCAGCTTAAGATACAATTTTAGATGTAAATGGAAATTTACGTATTTTAAGCTCGAAATTAGCGAAATGGGTTATCTTTTGACATTGACCGCTTGGAACAAAATCGTAGAAGGAAATGTTAATTGACAGCATTGTAATGAAGCAGGTTTAAAATAGGAGCGATATCATTCGAATTTTTGAGTCAAGACATTTAACCTCAATATCAAGGCATACAATGAAGTTTTTCATTTTTTTTAAATCGCGCCCTTCATAGAGTCCATGGTCGATCCTCAATCGCTCTGGCACGTTGCACTCACTTTCTTTTGATTTGAAACAGAGTTTGCCTATTAGATAATGATCTCTCCTGAGGGCCCTTCACTTATTATGAGGTTACTGGTGTAAAAAATCTAATGTACGGTTGGTAACAGAATTATTTGGTCTGTCGTTCTTTGTAATCCAAACATAATCAGGTCCATGATACCCCTGTCATTATGCTCCATGCACACCTCTTGACCGGCTTTTAACCACGCAATAATGTAGAGTAATTGAAAAATGAGTCCTCCCAATAATAAAAAAACAATTTCCTAAAAACGTGCGATTAAAGCCTGGGGACGACCTAGATTGGAAATGTTTTTGAAGCTCGATCAAGGTTAATAAGTTTTTCTTTCCTTACCAATGCAATTTGGTGCTTTCAAGCCTCTTATCTATGGGCTTAAAATCTCCAATATTACTCACATTAGTAAAGGTATTTAGTGTTGCAGAATCATCTTCGTTCTTTAAAATTGAGGAAGTAAACTAAAATTAAAATTTTACACTTATTTCTATTACACTTATCGTCAACTTAGGTTTCAATAAGCACTACTGAAGGCGTTTTCATTTCCACCTCCTGCGAGAAATGGGTGAAATTAATGGAGAGGTTCTTCCATGACTGCTCGCCGAGAGGGCTATGGATTTGGCCTTAGGTGTCGAGAGAAGATACTCCGCTGTTGACGACCGGGAAGAAACTGTGCGACGCTTTCCCATGTTGCCCTTCTTCGATCCGTCCCGCTCTGCACTTCATGAGTGTCCTCCTCTCGCTCGGTAACACCTCCTCCACGGCTCCACCACGAGCTTCCCGAAATCCGTAAATCCCGCCTCTTCCTCCCGCCAATAGCATTCGTCACTTTTCGCAGTCGCCTTCTCCTGCCAAGCATCCGCCGAATACGACTCCGCTCCCAATTCCCCCTCGTCACTCATACTTCCCCTGCATCCAGTCGTGTTTCTCGCTCTGCACGGAAACATGCGAAGGCCTCCGGCGGTGGAGCACATCCGAAGCTGCCGGAGGAGTGGAGGCGGAGAGGAACCGGGGCAGAGGTGGGGTGGGGAATGCCAAAGAGAACCGCACCCCTTAGTCTCCAAGCTAAAAGCCCCTCCCCCTCTCTCCTTCCCTTTGCGCACACTTTCTCCCCACCTCCACCGTCTTTCCTCCTCGACTCTCCCCGTTCCAATATCGCTTCTTTTGCCGCGTTTCCTTCACTCATTTCCAGCTCCCGTGTTCCATTTCTTTCCGTCTCTTTCCGTTTCCACCCTCTCCTTGCCACCCACCCTCTCCTCGCCCTACCCAGCCCTATTCATTTGAGGCACGAGGTATTCTCGCCCAACTGCGCCGTACGTTTCGAGGACTTGGGGCAAAAATGCAATAAAAGTAACTGGGAGGGATCTCTGGGTGCAGCGATTGACGAATTGATCGGAAAAATGAAGAGAAGCTAAAGGTTTAAAAATAAAGTGAGAACAGTCGACAATATGGAGAGGACGATTTCCACTTCAACAGTTCTAAACTAATTTAGTTTGCTGCGCGGATACACCACGTATTTCATGTCCAAAATAAAATATTCAGGCTTATTTTGAAATACTGTGTGATTGATTGGAATGAAATAAATATTCAAATTCGATCCTGTTGACAATTACCCTGAAAGGTTTTTTCACTACTCAAGGTTATTAGGAAAAAAATAATGCACGTTTTCGGGTCACGTGATGACATTTAGCGAAAATCCTTTTTTGCAAGATTTGAGCTTTCATAATATCAAGTTTTATGCCAAATATAACAATCTGGCATAGATAGAATTTTAAAATTTATAAATGCTATAACAATAAATCGTCTTCATAGGCGTATTAATTACAATAGTATTTAACATAGGGACGCATATTAAAAAGATATGACACGTAAAGACATGAGCAAATGGTTTGAAATAGATGACTATTTTTCAGTAGTGGAGCGAGGCTATGTTTGGCGTAAAATCTAGAGACATGAGCAATGAAAAGTATCTTTAAATTCTCTCGCCCTTACCTTGCTTCAGTCATAGGAAACCACAATTATGGCATCGTTTGGTGGAATGTACTTTGATATTTGTGTAAATTTCTCGGGCTCGCCACCGGGTAAGATATTCATAGGCAGCCGACGTTTCGGGTTCCGACTCGTTACCCATTCTCAAGGCTACTGATGCGAGCTTGAAAAGACTGTTTAATTTGGCTCTAGGCGGGGCGGGATTGGTCGAGCCCCGATTGTTGTGGTGGAGGACCGTTGACCAGCGGGGACTTAGCTCTGGCGTTCTGAATTCTTCTCAGAATTCTATTCCAAGAGCTGCTGATCGTGTAACCAGTATCCCGGTTCAAATTCTTCCTCTCCAACCTTATCTCTATCGCCTCTTTGGTTAAGCGATCCCAAAATTGGCCGGAACGCCAAAGAACAGTCGTGTCATCCCAAATGATCTTATGGTCCCGACTCAGGCCATGCTCAACTACTGCTGATTTTTCCGGTTGACCAAGCCGGAAATGCCAACGGTGTTCCTTCAGACGAGTGGATATAGTTCGCCCAGTCTCTCCCACGTAGACTTCACGACATTCGCATGGGAATTCTATATACCCCTGGAGTCATGAGGCCAACTGGGTCCTTTGCCCTCACAAGGCGGTCTCTTAAATTGGCCATAGGTCTATGGATACTTTCGATGTTGTACCTCTTCAGAACCCTCGAAATTCTCCCGGATATGGTAGATACATAGGGAAAAAAGGCCCTGGCCGTAGGTTTAGGCCGGTCAACCTCCAAATCCGATTTTCGTGAATTTTCACGGGACTTTTTGAAGGCCATCGAAATTTGCCGCTCTCTGTATCCATTTTGCCGGAAGGTTTTCCGAAGGTGGTCCAATTCTGCAGGAAGACTCTCTGCGTCAGATATTGACCTCGCACGATGTATGAGAGTGGAGAGGACAGCACTGCGTTGAGATGGGTGATGGTGACTAATGCCATTTAGGTACAAATCTGTATGCGTCGCTTTACGGTAAACGCTATGTCCCAGCTTGCCATTTTCTTTTCGGTTGATGAGGACGTCGAGAAAGGCGATTCTATTATTTTTCTCTTTCTCCATATTGAACTGTATGTTAGGATGTTGGTTGTTCATATGGTCTAAAAATATTTTAAGAGCGTCCGGTCCATGAGGCCATATAATAAACGTGTCATCCACGTGTCTGAGGAAACACTTCGGACGTCACGGAGCCGTTGAAAGGGCTTTTTCCTCGAAGTCCTTCATATAAAAGTTGGCAATGGCTGGTGAAAGAGGGGATCCCATCGCAACTCCATCTGCCATTTCATAGTACCCACCGTTGTACTTGAAAAACGTGGATGTAAGCGTATGATGGAAAAGCTTCACCGTCCCGCTGTCAAATTTTACCTCCAGCAGCTTAAAGGTTTCAGCGAGAGAAACCCGCGTGAAAAGGGAAACAACCTCGAAACTAACCATAATATCTGTCGTCTCCACTCTAAGGTTTTCCAGGGTATTCTCAAATTCTGAAGAGATTTTAATGTGATGTTCACAAACACCTACGTTTGGAGATAAAATTCCCGTAAGGTATTTGGCCAAGTTGTAAGCGGGAGATCCGATGGCATTCACAATTGGTCGGAGAGGAACACCTTCCTTATGAATTTTAGGTAATCCGTACAGTCTAGGAGGTGCCGGAGCCTGAGGGTAGATATTCTTGGCTACTTCTTCTGACACACCAGACTTCTTAATTAAAGAGATCGTCCTCCTCGTAACGGATTCTGTTGGATCACCATTTAACCTTCGGTACGCTCGATCTTTAAGAATTTCTTCAATTTTTTGTTGGTATTCCGAAGTATTCATAAGAACAGTGGCGTTTCCTTTATCAGCTGGTGAAATTGTAATCGCCCTGTTTTCGCGCAAAGCTCGAAGTGCGGAGAGCTCCTCTCTCAAGATGTTGGGTTTTGGGATGACGGCCTTCTTCAGAATCGTGGATACTTGGTCCCTCGCCTCTTCCGCTAAATCTCTTGGAAGTTTCCGAACCGCTTGTTCAATTCCACCAATGAATTCTACAAACGGGATGGATTTCGGTGTTGGTGTAAAATTCAGTCCTTTAGACAGAACCGAAAAAGTAGGTTCGTCAAATCTCTCACTGGTCAAATTGATCACTACCCGCTTGCGATCCAAGGGAGCGGCGGAAGATTTCGAAGATGAAAGTCGATTGTCCTTACTCTTCTGTCTTTCGGTTTCTTTCCTGAGAAGCACCTTAAATTAAATTAAAAATAAACGCCGGCTGCCTATGAATATCTTACCCGGTGGCGAGCCCGATAAATTTACACAAATGTTATTCGCCGGGAAAGTGTGAAATCATACTTTGATATTTTTAACCTTCAACTGCCTGACTTTCACATTTCAATCACATGGTCATAGGAGAATGATTTCAGAGCGTATTCGTCAAAAGTGAAGGAAGGTTAAGCATTAGAGCAAAAGTTTGGAATCACGTATCTCAGTGATTATTGTTTATTTTGAAATTTTTGCTTTTACTACTTGCTTTACAACTAAAGATGCTTCGGTATTTGTCATTGAAACCACACGGCAAACTGTTGCATGTGTAGGCATAGTGTTGCATGTATTCACCCTATATCTATTGGAGATTTTAACGACCGTGTTTTCATGTCTTGAATTGACTTGATAACAGGATGGTGAGCTACGACGGACGCTTAACTATATTTAAATATTACAACGGACAGCATGAAAGAGTACTCCCTCTGTTGTTTTCATCCTCGCGTGAGATGTCACAAAAATTTAATTTTATGAGGCGGAATCATTTATAACATGTAAGCCATTATAAGTAGACTATAGATACATTGTGCTTTATTTATTAGATAATTCAAGGGGAATAAATTATTGATGCTCCTCTAAAAATATTCCTTCTCAAGAAATATACTCAAAATATTCAAGTCCTAAGAAACTGAACCATATATATTTATACGCTTGTCAAATATTAATAATACATTATAATAGCCAATTTATTATTCTCTCATGACGGAAATAAGAAATGTTCTCAAGCACAATAAAGGCCTTAAGATATATTAGAATAAAATTTTTATGAATACATGGAGATACTATGAATTATGAAGTGTCTGCTACAATACTAATTTTTCAATGAACTAATTTTTCGAAGTATTTTATCGGTAGCAAATTACTAAAGATTTCTTGTTCCCTCAAAACTGCTTTTTTAGAAATAAAAGCATTATTAGAATATCAAAAAGATATTTTTCTTTAGTCAAAACCATTTTTCAAGATTCAGCAACTTGAAATGCGGCTTGATCTAGCGTTATTTTATTCTCTACGGTTTAGAATTTGTAACCAACGAAAGCCATTATAATACGTGTGGCGTACGCCTTTGAAAGAAATCCCCAAACTTTTGTGTCTTAATGAATAACATTCCCATTTGGCGCCATCTTCTGTGAAACCTTTTAATTTTAAGGCGTAGCAATTACAGTAAAAACATTTTCGCATCCAATTCTCAGGAAAGTCGAAGCGTTGGAATGGACTCCTCTCCTCAAAACGCATTAAGTTGGAGTTAGATTAATCGAAACAGAGAAAATTCGGTGTAAATAAAGAATTTTATATTTTTCTTCAGGTGTTGGTGGAATAATGGTGAAATCCTATTTAGTGACTTAGTGAAATGGTGGAATTCTCTTTAGTGATAAGTGTAGCAGTCAAATATTTAGCTATTTTTAATATTGGATAAAAAGTGAGTGAAAATGTCATTGAAAGTTCTATGATATACAGTAATAAGAGGAATTCGATAATACAACACAAGGTCCCTTCTGAGAAATTTTTAATTTTTTTGACTCTCCAGTTTGGCAGGAAGTGAGAATTGCGGCTGAAAATATCCAAAGTTATGCATGGCGAACGTATTGTAGTCTCTTAAAACCCTGTGAGATGGATTTTCCAGCAAATTCTATAAAGACCATGACTGCATAATACATTTCGTTTCCACTTTGGCTGAAGGTTATCATGATGCTCGCGAACCATTACAAACCGCTCACTTGATGCAGTAGTCACGACTAAGATGCACTTGTAAATTGTTTACGAGGCTTCCTCCTTGACGCATTCTTTAAAATGGGCTGTATGCTCGTAAGGTGTTCATCTAATTTCACAAATGAACAGCACTAAGGCCCGAAGAATTAAAAAATGAAATTGTCACACTGAAAAACAGTCAATACACACACCCTGATTTATGCACTTTATAATGCTGTTGTGAGGTGTGGTACTGATAAAAAGAGACGAAGAAGAGGTGGTAACTACCTTACGACGCTCAAAACCACAGTAATAATCTCTTCTACTCTTCTCTCTATATGATTATAGTCACGTCGGGAATCGACCGGGAGTGTTGATAGTTGTGTAATCTCAGGTCATTTAAGGCTAAAGTGAGGAAATTAATATTTATGAAAGAAAATAGAGGCGCTCGTTGATTCTGGATCATTTCTTTTCTCTTCGTCCGCTTGAAAGGGATCCTCGCTGCTCACACGAATTCCCTTTTTTCCGTTGCCTGTGTTCCAATTTCCAAGCCTTGTGCTCGGTCCTCAAGTGAGTGATATGAATTTTGGTGCTCCTATTGTATTAGATTCTCAATTACAAACCATGGACTTGACTTTACTTGCCGTCCTGCAGCTATATAAAATATTCCTACATAGCACTCTCGCTCACCACTCTCCGATGCTACACAATGGATCAGATAACCTCGTGCCTACATCGAAACACAAAACAAGCCAACACTTGCCACAAGTATACCTTCTCGCGCTGAACATGAAATATTGACAAGTGAATATACACCACATATCTGTTGAGAAAGAAAAAAGATGGCGATATGCATTCGTCCAGCTCGTTCTACTCATCTTCTCCTCTACTCGGAACCCTTGGCGAGATTTACAATGAAAATTAACTCATTCGGACAATTATCACGTTCAACACATTAGCTGTTATCTTTCATTCGCGAGATTGACCCGATAAGCCGCCATTCCGACCCATATGAATAATTTATGGCCAAATTTGTGAAGCTAAGTGAAGCTTAGGGAAACTGTTTTCTTCATTGAAGGAGAGATAAGGGTTCGTATAGGGTCTTGAAATTGTATAACTGAAACTTGTGAGGTTTTCATTGCTCAAATTTTGGCTACTATTTCCTGAATAACGACAAGGAACTTAAAAAGAAGGGGCATAAATATGTTTCGATTATTTCATTGTTTTTTTAATGAGAGCACCAAGTCTATAAACTACAACGCTGATAATATTAACCAGCTGTCTTAAAACTCATTCAATCCTTAACTCGTATGCCTCCATGAAAAAATAGCCCTTCTAGGAGTTTGAAAATGCCGCTACTTTCCCTCTTCCTAGCCATGTTTACGCTTCTAAAAATAATAAATTGCCTTTTTAAGCTCGTAAGTATGTTCAACAACAGATTTGCTTTGTGATAAATTCTTTAAATTAATTAAAACAATCGAATTCACAGTCGTACAGAAGTCAAAAGAAAGTCGATGACTAGTCGACATTTAATCAACTTAGAAAATTTAAAGTCGACCTCAAATAGACTACCTTCGGAGTAAATGGTCGTTTTTTGACTTTCCAATCCCTATTGTCAACGTGGCCTAGAGATAAGCACGCTAAGAGTAAGTTTGGCAACATCGCCCTCGATGAAACCCAAAGCGTCAACTAAGTGTCGGCGCAGAAGTTATGTTCACTTGAGTTTGAGAACTAATAAAAAAATTGCGAGAAGACCTTGTAACATTCACTTTATTTGTCATATAATATTTCTAAATAAATCACAACACTCGTTTTACTTCACAAATAACTTCGCTTATTACACTTACAAAGAAAACCTTAATGGGTCACATTCACTCAAAACGCCTTTCGTCCCGTCACTCGCGATCGTCTCTCCCTCCCTCTCTTCTTCTCTTTCTATATTTATTTATTTTACATCCGCGTCCCTGGTTACCCGTTGGTGGGCCACGGCTCACGCCTTCAATTCACCAATAAACAACTAATAAATTACTTAACTAATTAATAACCAATAAATCACCTTACAGCATAATCTTTATGTTACAGAAGAACTAAGCACACCCTAATTATTCTTATTCAATTGTGGGTTTTTTAATGAAAAAAGTATCTTCGGAGAAGAGTGAGTGGAGAAAACCCAAGACCAGCAAAGAGGAAAAAACCATCGACAGGGTGCCCCCATCCATTCTCATTGACCAATTTACTATTGGTGTATTCGAACAAAAATCCATTAAATTTGTTCCGGGGGAATAATTTCCAGCAATTGATAAAATCAAGCAAAATTGGAAGAAAATTTACCGGACTTCCCAAAAATGTCGAATTCAATGGTCCGAGAGATCGTGAAAATATCGGTAAATAAAGCTATTGTATGTATTCATGTTTTGTGTCGAGGATGAGGTAACCAGGTGGTGATAAAACGTTGAATTAGGATAGAGCTCTGTATCCTACCGAGGAACTTAAAGAGGTGACGGGCGCTTGCCCAACACTGCACCGCTCTGCCGAGGCGGATTGCTTGCCGGGACTCTTCACTTCGATCAATATAATAACCAGTCGATTTTAATTAATCGCGCTTGTTGATATTTTGGGCAATTAAATACTGGAAATGTTTCAGGTATACGGATTGCAACGCGATCAAGAACGAATTTGTACGACGCCCCAGTTTTGAAATGCAGTCATTTTACAAAATTAATAACAACCTTTTTCCTGTTAAAGATACACTGCTGAAACTTATAGAATGTATAGCTAAAACATATATCTACCTTTGACTGAAATGCGGTTGACATGAAAATACTAGGGTTTGAATTACGAATTACCACATTCGGAGCTTTACTCGAACATCGTCAAAAACCGGTACTTTTTACGTTACATCCGCAGTAAAATATTTTAAAATGCATTAAAAATTAAATTTGCCGTTAAATAACGCAGAATTAAATAAGAAAAATTATAATGTGATTAGTTTTTCTGCAAATCTTCTCGCTATTTTTTTTATTTGCACCCAGACTCGAGTGCACATAATTTCTGCGCCGACTGTAAATACGCTCTCCACGAGTATTTCTGTGCATTTCTTCTATTTCTACTCTATTCTTTCCAGGGATATAGCGTTACTTTGCTCAATTTAGAAAGCATTTAGAGTTTTTTGGAGGAAATTGAGACACCGAGGGGCAAGGTTCATTTCGCGAAAAAGCCGGTATGCTATCCGCCCTCACTGACCAAATATTCGTCTTCCCCTCTTTAACTACCCAGAGCCCACCCTTGTCGCATTGCTTGCCCAAGCCAATCCCTTTATTGGCTCCTACCACCCCTACCTCTACCACAAAAATTGCCCCCGCCGCGTCAAAATCCGCCTGATTCACTCTCAAGTTCAACCCCTGTGTGCCCTCCCAACCTCAAATATTCACCCACCCCCGGACGCCCCACATATTCACCCACCCCCACTTCGATCGCTCCCCGAACTCCACTCCATCGCCCACGAATCTCCAGATTAGAGAGACTCTCGCTGTCGTTTGTGATTCCAAATTCTCCGCGACACATTTAAAATATGGGTGGAATTTTTGGAATCCACCGACGAAAGTGACAGCAAAACAACTGGGCCGAATCAGATCTGCTGAATATACTAAAAATTTACGAGCACCACCAAGCAAATGAAGGCTCCAGGAGATATGAGATTGTTGGGCAAGAATTTGGGGAGCAGTACGAGGAATTAATACAGAATACAAAATGACAATTAGAGTTTGCACTTGGCTCTAGAGAAAACCAATTTCAATTATAGAAAAAATGATACTGATGGCCCTAACATTTTACCGCATTTTAAAATAAAATGGGTACTGTCATTCATTCATAAGAAGAGCGTTGAATGTAAAAAGACAGGATAACGAGAAGAATGAAAACACCAAGCCTGTAGCCTTCGCCAAGCTACCATACGTCTCAGGTACAACGGACCACATACCTCGCATCCTACGACGAGTTAGGATTGAGACCAGATTTGGTGCTTTAAAGAAAATTAGGAATATGCTGCCTTCTGCGAAAGATGCTATCCCGTCTCTCAACACGGAGGGTGTGTATGAGATTCCATGTACCTGTGGCTCAAGCTATGTGGGGCAAACCAAACGGCCAATTAAGAGCTGGCTAGAAGAGCGCTAGAGGCAAGGCAGTGGATGACTTCAGCCGTCGCAGAGCACATTTTGTCAGATCTAGGACACAAGATATTCTTCAATGAGGCTCAAGTTCTGGCCAAAATTTGTCTTTATTATCCTCGACTATTAAGGGAAGCAATCTAGATAGCTAAACGACCATCCAATTTCAATAGGGGAGACGGCTAGCGCCCGAGCAGTGTATGGAATAGACACCTAACCACCGAATCAACCGTAACGGAACGCATCATTTTTTTATTTAAAACCCTTAACAATGGTCAACTCGACGAAGAACCTATGTAGAGAGGCAACAAAAACAAACTCTTTCATTCTCCTGACGAAGTTATCAGTCTGCAGAACGGAACATTGAGTAAATTTAGAATGTTCAATTTGCAGCGGGATGCCCTGAATAACTAAATAAATATTTAATAATTAAGGCTTTCCCTCAGAAGTGTTGAATGAATGAAATATACATTGAATTTATCGATTACCCAACTAAGCAATCCATCATGGGGTCCTTAGGACTCTGGACCCTTTGAGGCCCATGGGACTCTAGGCCCTTCTTATATTCTCTCAACATGACATTATGAGCCTGCAGGAAAAATTGTTATTTAAAGAAGCGTGTATATCTTTTGAAGATCAAATCTTTGGTTGCCAAGGACATATGATATTGTTGATTTCAGAGAAAATTTGAGATTTTTCAGCTAAAAACATGACTTTCACACGAATACGAAACGTAAAACAAAATCAATTGAAATAAATTGAAACTTCATTTATTCAGCCATCCGATAAACAAATTCCCGCCCTCTATCTTGAGTGAAAGTACTTTTAAGAAGCATAAAATAAAACCACTGTACCGAACCCAATGATTAGATGGACTGCCAGAGGGGCCTTTAGGGGGCCTTTTGGGGGCCTTAGGGGACGCTGAGGGCTTTTTAATATAGCCTATATTACTCACAGATATGTCTTCTATCTACAAATGCCAAATTTCAGCTCAATCGGTTTATATGGTTATGCGTGATTGAGTAACAAACATCCAAACATACAAACTTTCACATTTTTAATATTATAGGATAATTTACATACACCAGAATGCTGAGTCTAAAGGACTGAGATTTGTTTGACTCTTCTTCAATTAACTGTGAGTACTAGAAGAGCGACATTACTCACTGCAAAATTTTGATAATTATTCTATCCTAGATTCCTGATGCTGTGAGCTGTGCTTCGTCCATTTATGATACAGGAGTCAGTTTAAGGAAATTATCGCATTCAAAAATCCTGAAACATGACAAAAATGTCGAAACATACTCAATTCTCTTAAAAACTAAAAATTTTCAGTATTTTGTCCCCTAACTCTCAGACTGCCAAGACATTTATATCGATAAACTTTAATTACATTTAAAAGATTTAAGTTTCTCCTGGTGAATTACATTTATAAACTCTTCTCGGGCTCTGCACCAGTTGATTGGATTCATGTTTGCCGACGTTTCGGAAAACGACTTGCTTTCCATCTTCAAGGCGTGTTACTCTGTCCGTGTCAGATTGTAAACAGAATGGAGTTGACCGTTGGTGGGGCCCAACAATTGAGGCCAAGAGAATGGCCAACTCCCCTTTTTGGACATCCTAATCCGCAGGAAAGACGATGGAAGCCTAGGGCATAGTGTTTATCGGAAGCCAACCCACACGGACCTGTACCTCAACGGACAGAGCCACCACCATCCATCGCAAAAAGCCGCCGTATTATCTACTTTGATTCGTAGAGCCGAGGTAATATCGGATAAAGTGAGCATCCCATCCGAGTTGGACCACCTTAAAAGAACATTTTTGCAGAACGGCTATGGCAAGCAAGAGATATTTAAGGCCCTAAGAAAATCGAACGCAAAACAGGAGGATTTCCCGGGAGAGCCACCTGAAAAACCATTGGCCAAGGCTTTAATCCCTTATGTTTCAACCGTATCTGGAAAGATACACCGCATTCTACGGAAGTATAACATCAGAACTATCCACCTACCACCACCCAAATTAAGGAACCGACTGGTAATGGCGAAGGATCCCATCGGCCTGAAGACACCAGGGGTTTACCAGATTCCATGCGAGTGCGGGAAAATATATGTGGGGGAGAAAGGTCGAACGATTGAGACGAGGCTGAAAGAACACCGAAGGCACTTTAGATTAGCGCAACCACAGAAGTCGGCAGTGGCGGAACACAGCATCGATGAAGATCATGCCATTCAATGGGGAGATGCAAAAATTCTTTGCCGCTCTGCGCGCTACTGGGACCGCATAATTAAGGAAGCCATTGAAATACGCCTTAATCCAATAAATTTCAATCGTGACTCTGGCTTTCATCTGAGCAATACATGGACACCTGTAATAAATTGCATTAAAAACATAAGGAAAAACCAGAAAATAATTCAAGAGCAAAAGTCAAACCTCAGCCAATCAGATAGCTCAATTGTTGGGCCCCACCAACGGTCAACTCCATTCTGAATCAACTGGTGCACAGCCCGAGAAGAGTTTATAAATTTAATTACATTTGCTTGAACGATTTTGACTTCCATTTCCCCTACGAATTCAGCCAAAATGTATCACTCGTAGTATTTATGAATCAGAAGAATTAATAGATCCTACCACATAGGACCTAATCGGCATTATATAGAAAAACATTGAATGGAATGCGGAGGATCAATTTTTTGCTGGTTCCTGCATTAGGCACGACTAAATTCTAAATAAGGCATGTGATCGGAATTGGGCGTGTAATGAGTAGTCGAGGAGGAAAAAAGGTTTTGTCTCCTGGGGGTGCGGGGGAATCGCAAGTCGCGGCGGCGTCGTGATCGGAGGATGCGAGAGGCTGCGTCCGCCGTTGGAGGGGTTGATGGCGCCAAAGAATTGAAACTCAAGGAATCAAATTCTCTGAGAAGTTGATTTGAACCTTCTACAGTGAATGCGAGCGCGGACAGAGTGACTGTGTCGCTCAGACTTCTACATAGTAATTCCCCCTGTCCCTCATGAGATCGGTCCTTGTATCACGTCGGTCGCCATAGACATTGAGAGGGCAGCTTCACCACTTTTTGAGAGACGCATAAATGAAGGGAAATGCATTTTTCCTTCGGCAGGTGGGCATGACTCTTGCCTTCAGTGATATCGGCGGCAGTCCCATCGGGAAACGCAGAAGCTCAGTGGAAGTGGAAGCTGTCCAAAAAATCATATCAGACCTTGGGTCTGATATGATTTTTTGGATATGGGTATGGGTCCAATTCGGGCCAATTAATAAAAACAGATGCCCAGCAGCAGTTCCAAATCTGTCATTAGGATCAAATACGACAGTGTTATCGCTGAGATTTTTGTTGCTCAGACGACCATTCTCTGTAGCACAGTACTCAATCACCGTTACGTCATTACACATGCAAAAACTACCACGGAAATTTTTAACCATTCATTACATCGGTATCCAGACTGATATGCCAATTCTGATATTCATGGAGTTGTTGAACACAATTCCCACAATTCTGAGGTTTATGCCATCATCGTTTTAAAGCAAATGACGCTTTCATTTATGTTATACTGCAGGTGAAATACAACAGAGTCAGTTTGATTGCATCTTGTTATACGCTCTATATAATTGTAAAATATCTCAGCAAAATAATCAAGCAAATATTGTTAATAGTTTTATAAGACTTTATTTTAGCTTGAGGTCATGATATTTACTTATAAATTTAACACAAAGTACAATTTAGGACAAAAACATAAAATTTTTGAGAGACGCATAAATGAAATTTATGGTAGTTGTCCTAACCCTGGCATGACTGTGTTTTGCACTGCTGTGTGGTAAGATACTGTGATGGTAGCTACCATTCTTATTGGAATGGCCATAAGTTCTGGAAATTATGTTTACTGATATTTAAATGGAAAAGAATTCCGTAGTAATATGCGTGGAAGCGTTGAAAATAAAATTGCAAGAGCAAGAAATTTTTTGAAAAGGAGTACCAAGTACCGCCGATGTTGCTGGAGTTAGGACACAATCCAGCCGAACGATACTTACATATCATCCATTTTTTTCGGAATGTTGGGCTCAAAACTTAGAAGCATTAATTTAACGATGAAAAAGAAATTGAGTCTACGGAATGGGCTGATAAAGCAAAAACATGAAACGGGCGGAAGTAAATTATTTTGTTTGAGGTCAGATAAGTATTGAACATTGAACAAAAAAATTGAACAAAAGTTTTATTGACATGACTAAAAAGAGAGAACCCTTGGTATTTTCCACAATTAAAACTTTAATTGACAAAATATTAAAACGTGTAACTAAGAAAGAAACTACTAAATTAATCACTTCACTCAGTTTTTACAAACATGACGAGCCACTGAAACGATGGTGTAAACTTCCCTTTCTGGGGAACATATCTTATAAATTAATTGACGCCTTCCCAAAGAACAAGTTTAATGTTACATTTTACTCTCCAAAAACTCTGGGTAAATTGTTGTTCAACTCAAATGACGAAAAGACACCTGTGAACAAAAGTGTTGTATATAAGCTTAAATGTACTACTCCCAATTGTGCTTCGATATACATTGGACAAAGTGGTCTCGAGCCATCTCAGTAAGGGCTCGAGAACATAGAGTGTGTTGGGTAAAAGGAGATATCTCATCAGCCTTTGCTAAACATTTAATGGAAGAGGACCATTTAAGTGACTTCTTGCCGGAAGTGCTACATGTTGAGAAGAAAGTAGCCAAATTGGACTACTTAGAACATTTCGAAATTTTGAGTGCTGCCAAAAACATAAGTGAGAATCTCCTAAATGAATGTGTTTTTCCCTCCCACTCTCCCCTATTATCCATACACCTTTCCCCCCACCACTTCCCACTGACCGTGACGCACGTCTCTGACGTCAACCAACCACTTCTTCCCCTACCCCTCCCCCTCCCCATATCTATATATTAACACTTCTTGATCCGGTGCCTTTTAAATTTGACTAGCCCTTGGGACCGGCCATTTTTTGCATTTTTGTTGGGAAGGTACATGTATACAATTAAATTCACACAACTCCAGAACTAATGTATATTTTTTAATGAAACTTTCATTCGATGCATATTATATAACAGACCGGACCATTACCGCTGGTGGCGGAAACACGTATTTTTACGTGAGCGGACTATAATGTGTTAACTCGCATACCATGTATAATGTACCTTTGAAAATGATTGCAAGGCAGTCGAAACCTGGGTCGGGAATTAAAGTTTTAAGTGTGGAAAATTCTAAGAGTTCTCTATTTTTAGTCATGTCAGTAGTGTCATTCCTCAAAGTTACGCCTTCAACCATTAAGCTTATAAAAGGTTTATTATTCTGAAGCGACTGCTCCATGTACGAACAATTTCTTATTTCAACAATTTTTTATGTTAAATGAACTCTTGTAACGATTTCAATATTTAAATTACTTATAACTAATTATATAATGAAAAAACAGTTAGATAGAAGGAAACAAACAAATAGAAAACAGAAAAAAGAGGTAATAAACTGTCAATAAGACAAAAAATCAATATATTAACATTAAAATTATGATTAATATAATTATATCATGAAGCAAAAATTTTATTGTAATAAAATAAATTAGTAAGAAAATGAAATTATGATAGAATTCATAGTTTATATAGTAAAATAAATAAACTGCAATTCACTATCAAAAAGATTAAACTGAGAAAGAAGAAAATGTAAAAGTTATTTTTTTTGTTGCAAACATCTCTGTGAAGTATTTGAGCTACTTTTTATGAAAAAAGCTTAACAAATTTGTGCCCAAGATCTTTTCTTCCAGAGACAGTTTTGAGTCTTTCTTACTCCCTCTAATAAGGAGAAATGTTCTCATCTATGCGGAATTCAAAATAAATTTCATTCATGTATTTAAGGCCCATTGAAGTTTAAGATTAAAACCTTCATTCAAATTGTAAAAGACTAGGGAACATAGTATTAATATGATAGGAAAGAGCTTGGTTGATTTAAGCTTTTTTCTCGCATTGCAAGGTAGATAATTCCAATGGAATTTAAGTTGACCTGTAGTACAGTACTTTTCCTATTAATTAAAGCAAAAACATGGTCGGTCCATGATAGATCCATTACTAAGGATATCATTAGTAATTACTTTGAATAACAAGGAGATTTCGTTCTGAGTTAGAGAAAGGATTGTTTTCATTGAGGACTGAAATAGGAGAGATACCATAGAGGGAAACAGCGGAATTTGGACAGGAATTTCCAATAATTATATTTAGCATGTTTGAGACAGTGAGTCAGATTAAGCAAAGAGACAAAGAAAATTAAAGGCCCAAGAACGGGAACTTAGAACCAAACTACAGCCTAGTTAGATGCCCAGCTACATCTATTCCCCTTCCAGTCCCTGACAAATTGACGACGTTCCAGCAAATAGGATATGTGTGAAGGAACTAAAATAAATAGATTGCCATAAATATTTGTGACCCACAGTACAGATTTCTGGCAAATGTGACCCAGAACACTTAAATAAATTTTTCGGGATTAATTAAGAAATCGAGGTATAAAATATCTCAGCAATAGGCTCCTAGAAGTTTCTGCAATTAGTTGGAGATACTTGAAACTACTTGCACACCGGTGGGAGCAGTCCAAATTAGTTACTTAAGGTAGTCCGATGCGAGAGATAGTTCCCCCTAGTCATAATAGAGACCATATTCGAATTATACGTTTTAATTTCACCAGCTGTAGAACACATCAGTTAAATATTGCATTAATAATGGTGCAATTATATAGTTTGATATGACAGAAACTGTAAGTAATTAATTGAAAATATCTAAATAAGTCTTTAACTTGATTTAATTTTTTTCGCGCAGTGCGTTTGAAACTCCTTCAAAACGGAAGGCTTTTTGTGATACCCAAGAACCTACTGCGGTGACAGTATGATTAATTTTCAAAAATAGTTGAGAAAACATACAAACTGCATGTTATTAGTTATTTTACGACGCCTAAGCGTTATAAATACATCATTTTGTAAATAATGTCTCTCTGGAGTGCATATACTCTGGAGTACATTTTTCATGTAAAGTGGCAGTTATATTTTGGCAAATATCTCCGAAGGTAATGTGTTAAGTGGTTGAATTTTTGTTGTTATTAGAAGGGTAAGATATTTTTCTTTAAAATGAGACTAAATTCATTGTTATCTAAGTAATATGATTTTTTTGTCTCAAACTACCTTAAGGTCATACAAGCTGAGAGATTTTTTTGGTAATTTTTAAACTTTGTGCTGGTAAACGGAATATATAACACATTATCATCTCCAATTGAATGAATAATTTATCATTAAAATTCTGTGATAGGATTATTTATGTCAGAAATTATTTTGTTCTGTTTTTCAACAAAGTTTATGTGACTTACGAAAGTATGGTTCAATCTTGCAAAAGCATATGTCACTATCACGAAACGTCCCTTGAAAACATGTAATACCACTTTATACTTTTAGAGTTCAGTGGACCCAAAATAACTGAGAGAAAGATTGTATCGCCTCCGTATTGCAACTGAACATAATATCTGGCACTATGAGGGCCAAAAAGAACTCACAGTGGAATATTCGAACGTGTGTTACGTACTTCGAGGATGTGCACAATCTAAGATTTTTATATGTGGGAACAGTAAAATTTATATATTTTTTCCACTCACAGCAGAAGGGTAAAAATGGCTTATTACAGAATTCAAATAAGTAGATACGTGAGATTTATGATTTATCGAGACTACCCGGGGTTGTTTCTGATGGCAGAAGCTTTCTAAATCTAATCCATGACACAGTGATGGTCCGATTTGAAAAAAAACCGACATAACCTGACTACCTTCCTGAGAAAGGATAGGGCATCATAAAGGAGTATTACCATTCTGTTACATACAACGCACTCGTCCTATAGCTTCAAATAGTTCGAATGTCTTATAGTATTCTATCGTCACAAATACACGATGGGTAGACGGGGAGTTTTGAGGTGACGGGATCCACCCTTGACCAGAATTGGTCCAATTTGACCATTCATTGGTCCGGCGGAGCCCCGATCCGATGACGTACTCCGGCAGACCACACGACGTCTACCCATAGAGGGAGCCGGCGGACACCCTATCCCAAGAATTTGGGCAATGGGCTTCGCCGGTTCTCAACAGATGTGTGGTGTTTTCGCGCGAACCTCCGCGAGACTGGCGGTGACTCGTCTAACGTTGTTGGGGGAACCCAACAGTTACGAGGACTAGGGGGAGGCGGGGGCCCGTTGTCGTCCTTTTGACGGCAAACCGCCTCATGGTGTCGGCCTCCTAGTGGTTGTGCTTCGCTAACCCTTCCCATTCCTTTACCCTTTTTCCCACTACGTACCCGTCCCGGTGATAAGCGAAAGCTTCAGACTGGGGGCAGATTTTTAACCCGCGGGGTGACCCGAAGAGCCTGTCACAAGTACACACATTTAGAAAAATTCCTTCGATCTTGATGTTATTTGAGAGTGGCTCCCGAGCTAATAATCCATACTTCTTTTAATTGAAAAATCAAACTACCAACTTGATTACGGACCATTATATGCGTTTGAATCAAAATCAAAGTAAAAATAACAAAATTAGGAGGCAGTCATCCAAAATAACCATTAAACGTAACTATCCTGCGAAAGAATATGGCGTTAATGTTATCTATCGGTAGGAATCTAGAGATTTTCTTAAAATTTACTGAATAAATTAATTTCATTTTGTTTTATTTGTATTCGTGATTGCCGCCTTATTTTTTAATGAAGAGGGAAAAGGACAATTCTACAATCGAGTAAAACAAGGGAGAGGTACAAGTAACAATGCGTCCCTTAAAATCAGATGCAGAGGTCGCTTTCAAAAATACCTACGGTGACTCTTATTCAAAACCCATCACTAACAGTTTTAAATATAATTCATCTTTGTTGGAGACTTTTCTAAAAAATTTCTACTTAAGGCAGTTGTATTTCGTTTACTCTGTGTCCATGAATTCCTCCTCAAATTTTTTATGTTGCAACCCAAACTCCTCCCAAGTATTTTCACGCATATTCTCGGCGAACTGAGTTTCTTCTATTTTCTCATAAGAACTAAAAATGAGAATCTTCAATGTTCTTAATATTCTGCTTTTGAATCCAAACTGAAAACACTCCTTTCTTCTAAAACAACGTGCACTTCGTGATCGGACTACTCTTGAGTGCAAGACGCCTTTACAAACAAAATAGTGGTTCCCCGTTGGAATGGTCTCAAGATGGTTGGAAAAAGTTACAAATTCTAACAATGCCTTAGGCACCAGGAAACCTCAAGCCTCAACATTTGATGTCGGCAATAAGGTTCCAGATGAAAAGAACTCCTATTAGCAATCGATATTCTTCGCTATCTTAGGTGTGAATGACTGCCCCAGAGAAAACAAAGGTATGGCGAGACAGAAATAATCACAATGATAACCAGAAACTGCACGTAACTATGATTGATAGAAGGATGCGGACACCATCAGCAGCTAAATAATATTGTCCTTTTAAGCTCATTTCTGAGATCCTAAGTGATTCCACAGGAGCCCCAGGATACCAAAACTTCGGTTGAGTCAAGAATGAACGGCAGAGGGACACTATGCATTAAAAGTTCACACAGGCACCTCTTTGATGCCCATAATACAAAACGGGAACTCTAAAAATTCCAAATTGAAAGTCAGACGCATATGATGTGTTGCACACGCTTAGGGCGTGGATTTAAATGGCCGTATATTCTGCGTCGTACACGCAGGAGGGGTGAACGTTATCCCGCCGAAATACTGTTTATCGATGTCTGGAATAGGTCTATCTTTCCGGAAATATAAGAGGACAACTTATCCAGAAAATTTTCCCTGCAATAAAATCTTTTCTAGAATAACTCCGAGATACTTTAAATCAATTTTTTAAAGCATAATATATCCTATCACATTGGTAAACAAGGCCAGATAAGTGAAGCCACCAGTCTTGTGCATTTAGCCATGTTCTAGGGACGAAAACAAAGATATCTACACTTTAACTCAATGTATTTCAGTGCTGTAACTTTAATCGAAGATGGGACCAAGGAGCCCTAATATCATGGAACTGGAATGTAACAAAAAAATAAGTTGAAAAGTCAGGAATTTCGATAATACCTATACGTTTCGATTCCTCAATTCATCGCAAATTATATAGTTAAAATAATGATAATAACAGAGGCCCTAGGTATCGTCTGCTTCAATGTCAATTGAAACTAAAAATCTTCTTACCAGGTTTATTACACAGGTGGTCGACTTTTGGAGTCGTTTTTGAACTAGGTGTTACAGTGTGCGTCTCTATCCCTGATTTGTCTCAGTATTTCACAAATCGACGCAATATTGAGTATCACAAATTCCTAAAATGTCGTCTGATACGATATTAATTGTGATGAAATACTGACCAAGGAGGCTTAGAACACAAAATAACTGGAAATCAGTATCACATTTGAGCATGCTCGATTAAAAGTATTTATTCTGATCCGCTGATTCGCGACATTTGCAATTACGACAACCAAGAGACAGTATTTGATGGACTTAGAAAGTCTTTCGGAGAGAAATTAATCAATGAGGCACACATTTCAAAGACACTACACATTTCTATTGAAAAACATTTTATTACTCTGAAAAAGAAGAGAAATATCATGACCTCCATTTAAAATAAAGTAATATTAAACTATGTAGGTGTTAAAAGACCAGCTGATAGGAGAATTGAGTGGAGAGATGCGTCAAACCAATCTTCGGATTGCTGACTGATGAATGAATGAATATTAAATTATTTACAATGTTAGCTTGAAGATTTTTCTGAGCTATTTTACAATTATACAGAGCGTATAACAAGATATAATCGAACTGACTCTATGTTGTATTTCACCTGCTGTAGGTATAACATAAATGAAAGCGTCATCCGCTTGAAAATGGCAGAGGCATAAACCTCAGAATTTTGGGAGTTGTGTCCACCTAATCCTTGAATTTCAGAATTGGCATATCAGTCTGGATACCGGTGTAATGAATGGTTAAAAATTTCCAGGGTAGTGTTTGCTTGTGTAATGACGTAAGGATGATTGAATACTGTGCATCAGTAAATGGTCGTCAGGGCAACTAGTAGGTCATATCTTAGTCATATATATTCATTTCTTTGATTCGTCACGAAACAGGTCATATAAATGATATTGCACTGGTAAGATTAGGTTTTCATTCATTGTTTTCACTCAGTGTTCACTTTCTAGCAATTTTATAAAATTTCAGCATGAATAAAGGAAAAAGACCAGCACTTATAATTTCATCAGGGTCAATCAACACTGCCTCCTTGCTTCAAGGATGTTATGGAAATATACGAAAAATATCTCCTCTGTGTAGTATGTCTCCTTCTGAATATTTCAACAAACAGTAACGATAGATAAACTTCCACCACAGTCGAACTCAGTTAAAAGTATTATTCAAGTCTGATTAGGTAACACATTAATTCTCACTTCAGTATAATCAGTGATTGAATCTTGGACCAATTATAAGTGCATTTGTACAAAAATGGTCACACTTCACTCGAAATCCTGCATTCATTATAAATTTAGGTCCGTGTAGGAAAATTAAAAAGAAGAGTATTGCAGAACGAGGACTCAAATGGTACAACTTTTCTCTGGCCTGGAAAGAAATCCAAACGATTATATACATTGAAGGAGTTCGTCAATTATAATCAGGCATTTCTTTTCCTGTTTATAGTTACCCTCTCGTTTTGAGGTTCTTTTTATCACGTTTGGTTTTGATGGAATATGATAAACATTGCAATCAAGGACGAGACGTACGCTACGTCCATAGTCTACATTAAAAACGAGTAGTTGAATCAAATATTCCAAAAAAATATCGTACTCCCTGGACCTGAAATGTAATTTAAATGTTGCAGCTGTTTGGAAGTCCAATTCTCCCAAACTGTCATACCCACTCATATTAAAGCACTCATTTCTACGCATAGCAAAACTTTTTCAGAAACTTTCACTTACCCTACCTACCCGATTAAATAAAACCCACCTAATTTGGAAACGAAATTCTTGTGGTTATCTTATATAAAAGGGATCAGTAAAATTTATTTAATTTTCGTTGTTAGCTCAATGACTCAACTAAATAAGAGTATATTCACTCCATCAGGATTTAGAAATATTAAACGTAATAATATATATTTAGCCAAACATATTTGAAGCAATTTGAATTTTACAATAACGGTCACTTCTATATTCATGTGGAGCACTCTATGAATCGGAAGCATGGACCAATGGAAAAGCTGACCAGAAAAGACTAGAAGCCTATGAAACCTTGTGCTTGAGGAGGATGTTGAAGGTAAAATATACGGAAAAAATAAAAAATGATGAAGGGTAAAAAAAGTAGAAGAGGAAAGGACCAGATGGAACACCATTTAGATAAGAAGAACCAGATGGATTGGACTCACTCTGATACAAAACTGGTTTATGAAGAACATGATTGAAGACAAAATGGAGGTAAAAGTCCTCAGAGGAAGATCTAGGAATAGGTTCATGGACCAAATAATAAGAAAACTACATAGAAATAGATACCAGGAGGTAAGGAAACTAGCATTTGATAGGGAAGGGTGGAGGGCTTAAGTCAATCAATCTTTGGATTGAACAATCATTGAATTAACGGATTTTGCCATTCGGTGTGAAGTCCAAAATTTTTCGTATATTCTCCGATTTACAATCGTTCCAGTTTTTATGATTAAATCACTGTGTAATAAAAATTTACATATAAGTTAGTAGTATGGCTTATGAAGGGGGAAAAATATGAATATTACAATAGTTAGAAGTTGCGGAGGGAGCAAAGGAAATAATTGGCAATTTATCTGACACAAATGAAAAACAACCTGCTAGACCGTGACCGTAACAAGAGTGTCATATATGAGAAAAAGTATCGCGAAATATTAAAAAGACTTACATTTAACAGAATATATAAAATCAGTTTCCAAGAATGAATATAACTAATAATTTTTGCTCTATAAATAAAAAATAAATTATCCTGGGTGTTCGACACCCTGTTACTTGAACATCGTTTGTGAAATTGGCGACCGCAGTGGAGGGTTAAAAGTCGCTGATTAAATCGAAGTATTCCCCTTTAAATAATATGAGAAGTCAAAACGATTGCTTAAAGTTTTAAAAAATGGGTATGTTAGTGATAGATTTAGAAAAATTTGAGGCACCTGTAAAAGGTGTAATAAAATAATCGTCCATTAATTCACAATTCTAATGGATGTTTCACACCAAGGGGTTAATAAATGCCGGAATATAACTTAGTTATAATACCACTAAATGAATAGATATTTCCCAATGGCTCTCTGAGTGTGCGTGAGCAATGAAGTCGCACAAGAGCGTCAATTCAAAGGGACCTCTTCCCAAAGCTGCGGGGATAAATGTTCCCTGTCCTCACCAAATACCTGCTCTGTCAAGGATCGGCTCAATGGAATGCATAACTTATTCAGTATGTACTTCTGTTGGTAAACCGTGCGGTCAGTCAGTTCATAAAACGGGACTAATGAGCGATTTGTAATTTAATCCGGACTTGCCCGCATTGGAGCGCATGACTTGATAGCTTGTGTGGGGCTTCTAATTGACGAACTTCCATTTAACAGTCATCCGTGTGATGTGAACGTGACTTTTAACGAATACTCTCGCTCTGAGTCCTGCAAATTAAGACCGCTTATGGAGGAGATCTCGAAGTGACGCATGCGAGTGGAAATTGGCCTGATCAGAAATAACCCGGCTGGACCAATATTCGACCCCAGATAAGTGTAACAATGAGAAATCCGTAAAAACCATTTATTCATGAAACTAGTGTCCTGGGACATACTTGACAATAATATTGTTGACAAACAACGTTTTTCAGTAAAATATGCTAGAAGCACGTCACACGGTGTCGAAAGAATAAGTTATAATAAACCCGAAGGAACGGCATCGCTAACAACGGTGAAACGAATTTTAATTATCCATGAATCTAGTTAATCCTGACTTGAAGAATACAGTCGCTTAAATTAAATGTATTAATTTATTACATTAATATTGCAATTAGACATTGTCTGGTGGCAATATATCATTTGTTTAGCTGTAAATAGTAATAACAAAGTGTTTTTGGAAGACGATGAAATATTATTATTTGAGGCTGAAGTTGGAAATGCATGTAGAGCAGGGAAGCCATAATGATTGACCTTTGAAATGCTGTTTTGATCATTATTACTCTTTGAAATCTTATTTCACAACTTACAGACTGTTGCTAATGCCGGCCGATTACGCATGTGTAAGGAAAACACAATTGAGATCGTATCGCAGTCATGTACACAACTAATAAATAAGGACTTAATAATTCGCGCCCTCAGTTTCTGGACAGGGCTTTACTCCACCGTGCCGTCCCAAATCGAGAGACTTTGGTAAGCGGGGGTTCATTGGAATTTTATCATACACCGAGGCCTCCAAACAAATGCAATATTTATTTGCACACGAATTATTGTAATACTCCTTGTTCGGTCTGTTTGACGAAATGATAAACACGAATAAAGTTGTAAAAATGCGTGTATGTACTCGATATTTCAATTTTGCAAACGAGAAAAACTCAACGAAAAACCAAAAATTTCTTATTAAATATACAGAAGAGAAGTTCAGCCATTTTTTTTAACTTAAAACACATTTTTTATGGTGATTAGAATATTTTTACAATGATAGAGATTATTTTTTTATATAAATGTAATAAAGGGTTTTAAACTACGCAGAATTGAACTTGAGGACCAAAAAGCCAATCAAAACGTAATTCAAAAGTGAAAGCGGGATAAGGAAAATGAAGTTGGAAAATGAAGTTGGAAGATGGGTGAAATAGGAGTACCACGGAGTAGACGTGAGGTATAAAGTGAAAGTTAATTAAAAGTCAGATTTTGAGGTTCTGTGATGCTGTGCTTAGTTAGTCACTGGAAGGATTCGGTCAACAAGTGTCCTCAAATCCTCCAATTATACATTGCTCGGAAAACTTAATTAATGGATCGACTTAAAAAGTAATTTTAAGATGGCCAAGGTGACGAGAATCTCTAAATCATGAAAAGCTAGACTAATCTTCATTAGAGGATGCTAAGGACATTCAATATATGGACAAAATTAATTATGAAGACCATATTATATAATTATATAATTCTTCTTCCCCTACTCCGACCATTGATTGGTAAATAACATTATTAACGATGCAGGTTTCTAATCCTACTATAATAAATAAATTAAATATCTCTTTTCCCATCATAAGCAGAAAATTTCCATATTACTCTGAAATACATTTCATAATGCTACAATGTTGTCCCAGCATTTGAACAAAAAATTAAGACATGAGTGTTAATCCGCCCATTTCTTACTTGATCGTTATTTTTTCATAAAGCTATAAATCACCTAAATTTCCAATGAGACAGACGAATGAATTCACCACGTTGAAATCCTCAGTCGCATTTAATTTATTCAACAATGTTGAGTGCACGAGTAATGAGATCATGAGGTCCATGAGTTGTACGAAACGCACACAGAATAAATGTGCACTCTCTAAGTATTGTGACGTCCTTCTCGGAAGCCATCGGAAAATTGTTTGGAACTTCCACGTGAGAATTTTCAAATCGCAAAATTTTGTAGCAGCGATATAATAAGAATCATTAGGTAGGTGAATTTTTTTCTTGTATTCACGGGAGCAAATTTGTGAGACAAAAGTTGGACTCTTCCAAACTGAATCCCATTTGCCGACTCTGTGATGAGCTAGTAACGGCAAGAATATTTAATAACTTCACAGGCTTCACTTGGTCGAACAACATTGCGATGGTTTGTAAATAAATTCAGTTTGTAATATTCCACTACGTTTTTTATTATTCCGACCTAGGTTTCGACTCAAGTTAATAATTGATAAATTGATAATGACTTAACTAGAGTCGAAACCTAGGTCGAAATAATAAAGACCATTGTGGAATATTACAACAGCAAGAATATCACCGTGTTTTGCCTACCTCTTGAAATGTGGGAGAATGTTGAGCGTCTCTGCAAAGTTCTTAGAGAGCCATATATGTCACAATAAACATTCAAAATATTGTAAGAGTGTGCTACCAGGCGAACGCTTAAAAGTAGCCGTTGTTAAAACAATAATTAGAGTAGACAAGCGTGCATATGTGGCGGGTATGAAAACGTGAATGCATTTGAGGAAGGAGAGTCGTACAAGGTGATGTATTCATCGATGCTCAACGCAGACGGCCTGTATTTTCTGTTTTCAATTCTTGCTCAATCAAGATAAATCTAAATGGACTGTTTGAGAGGCCAAAGTATCACTTTTCTGTTCGGCTCGTTTTCAGCGCAATCTCGTGCGTTTCGCTGGAAACTCCCCGTAGAGGGAAAAGGGCAAGCCAAGGTGAGGGAGGGCAACGGAGGAGCGGACGGGGCGGGACTCACTCTCGGGAGTGCGTTCCTTCCTTGCTTCAAGGGAATCCTGTGAGTGTGTGAGTGAGTGTGTGTGTGCAGTGGGACAATCGGGGGGGGTGGGGGGAGGGGGTGGAAGAAAAGGATATCTTGCAAAGAAGGAAGGAGAAGAGGCGAGAAAACATTAGGGAGAAAGGAACAGGGGTGAGAATGGATGAGGTGAGAGAGAGTATCTTTTGAAGTGTACAAACACATTTCCACGCAACCTTGGCGAATGTTTGAATCCCGGACACGCAGACGGGAACAGAGGGTGAACGAAGGAGAGAAGAAAAACAGGATTTATCCCGTGGAGTGGGAGAGGAGTGGGTGCAAGGTGATGCTGGGAGAAAGTGTGTTGCCTTACTCGCAGCGTGCGTATGCGTGTTATGAGACACGAGGGATGGGTAGGGACGTGCGTCGGCGGCGGGAAGAGAAAGGATAGATCCAACAGACACGCACACATGGAACGTGGGAGTCCGCGTTGCTCGGAGCGACGGTGAGATGGTCGCTCCAGCATCCGAAGAGCGGCAGGTAGCGCGGGGTGGGTTTGAAAGGCATAGAAGAGGGAACGGGTTCGCAGACCCCGTCTGCCTCACCCAGTGCCCCAGCAGATCAGGGATTGAGGGAAGGGAGAGAGGCAAGGAAGGGTTGTTAAAGGGTAGGAGGCGCTTTGTGAGGAAGAAAGAAGGGCCCTGCCGAAACAGAAGACTTTCCGGAAAAGGGTTTCGTGGAAGGTGGAGGAGTAAGAAGAGGAGATTTCGGGAGTGTGTTGTTGTATGAGAACGGCGCGGCACGAGGGAGTCCTTCTGTTTCCCTTTTGGGATCCCCGAAACAAATAGTTTATATTGCCCTCGGAAGCGTAATTACTTAAAGGCATTCCCGAAGAGAGAGAAACAAGGAGAATTGGAATGGAGAGGTTTTGAGAATAGGAGTGTTAGGTTTGTCGAGTTTGGATGCGGGACGAATGAGTGTCGAGAACCTGGAGTCGCGAATTGAAGTGAGAGAGAGAAGGGCGAGGGGGTTGATGGATTCGAGTGTTGGGAAGAAGAGTGCGTGGAGAGAAGTGTTGTAGGGTTGGAGGGTGTTGAAGGGGTGAGGGGTAGTTGAGAGAGGGAGTCGCCGAGCAAGACAGAGCCAGCAGAGGATGCGATCGTGCGGGAAGGAGTCGAACAAAGAGGAAGGGAAAAGACGAGGGGTGGGAGAGAGATGGAGTTTTGTGGGAGGGGGGGGGCGTTTCTCCACCAGAAGAGAGGAGAAAGCAGAAGAATCGGCAGGTACGCGCGGATGGTGCACGGAGGGCGGGGGGAGGAAGAGAGGCAGACGTGTGGAGCGGCATGAGCGAGCGAGATGGGGAGAGGGTGCGGAAAAAGGCACGTCCCGCGCCAGCGCGTCGACCACGTCCCTGCCGGGTAAGATCAAAGCGTCCTCGCCGCTCTATATGCCGTGTGGGAGACTCCCGACCGGGTGCGGAGGACGGGCCTGCCAGAGCAGCGGCGGAGGTGGAGAGAAGCCGCGCCGGCGGATGACGCTGTTCGATGCGGAGGAGATGCGGGCACTCCGGCACCTCGCCATCCCCGCTCGCCATCCGAGAACCTCAACCCACCGGACCAAGAACAGAAAAGACTGCCTACAATCATGGTTGTGCGACACGGAGATTTAGTGTATACGTCTCGGTAACTTAACAAACTTCTTGACGATGTAACGCGTATGGTAATACGGAGCAATACAAGCCCTTAGGGTGATTAAAAAAAGTGGCACTTTTCGTAATTCTGAACAGCTAAATCGTTTCTTGGTTCCAATTCACCAATAATATGCACGTGAGTAATTTAAATTAGATTGGATTATGTTCATGAGTCGTGTTTCGGCCTCAAAAAATTAAATACTGCCAGTTTCCACGAAATAACACGAAGTAGCTTAACTTCCGTTGTGGGCGGTGGATGGGCGTTTCTCTCGAGTGGTTCCAGCAGAGGTACGGCAATTATTACGTCTATAATCGATGGGCTATCTTATTGGCACGTTTACTTAATTTCATTTTATTGTCATCACTGTTTTCGGTGCATAAAATTAAGGCAATATTCAAAGTAATATATCCAGTTTTGTTAGCAGTTTTTTGGAGAAATGGATTTGTTTTTAACTCAATAAAAGCGCAAATGGTCTGAAAAAGTGTGAAACTTCAAACATCGTAGAAATCTTTGGTTGAAATATGCGTGTGACCGTTGTGTGCTGTTTTAATGGGTCACTGATACTTGGAATACATTCAGCCGCCCCTGGTCTCTGTGATAAACGGAAGAGGAAGAAGCAGAAGAAATACTGAGTACTGAGAGTAAATAATAAATATTAGTAGTTGTAATAATACTGATTTTTTGCACTCATTAGTTTTAAGAGCTAAGAATGAAAAGCTGAAATTTTAAAAAACACAATGATCTCACTCAATTTTCAATCGAGCCATTTGCTTTGAGGTCAGCAGAGTTTTACTCTTTGTGAAACAAATTGTGTGATTATGCAAAAAAATAAATAGTTTTCTGCAAACTATAGGGTACTAATTTGGTGTTTTTATTTCTGAATTTCCATTTATTAGGGCAAAAATTAGCATTTTACGCAGCTTTCAGACAAGGAATATTAGATTTTGCGCACCAAAAGCAGTGACATTAAAAAAAATAAAATTAAGTAAAATTGCATTCAAGGTGGCAGTAATTTTTATGCGTAATAAGCTTCCAGTTGTGTAATGGAGTGCAAAGTTCTGTTCCCTCGTTTTTATGATAGAATATCTGGAAATCAATTATCTCGACACTTTTTCTGAGAGAAATGAAGGGTGATTGGAGAAATACAATTAACTCCTCTATGGTTGTCAATGAATTATTAATACTTTGAATGAGTTACAAATAATTGAACATAATAATGACCCGCGTGTGGGGTTTTCCGTCCCCCATCGGGCGCGTCCCCAAGTGGCGGATAGGGGAATGCTCGGCAGATATGCAGGGTTGGTGGGAAATAATATACCACCCTTGGACCAAAACGGAAACCAAAATCCAGAGACGCGTCTGCACCCATAATGGGCGGCGATCTGGTTGGTGTCTGTATCCCTGCCATTAGGGACGGCTGCACATGGAACCTGGCAGTAGGTATAATATGCAAGAAACCTATAAATGATGGAGACTCGGTACAAGAGATGCCTCGGAAAAAGTCGATGCCTGGGGATCGCCAGGGCACGTCTGAAGCTGGTGCTGGACGTGACAGCATGCGAACCACCAGTGGACTGACCGGCGCATAAGTGTCTCTGGGAACCCTAAGAAGCAAGCGCAAGAGCAACAATTCTGGAGCCAGCTTTGCATGCTTCCCAAGCCACTGTTATTGGATCACTTGGGACCACCAAAACTGGCGCACAAAGGAGACAAATGAAATGGACGCAAGAAATGAATGTATCTGTCATGCATTCGTACATTCACAGTCACAAAGTTGGAAAGAGAGATAGTTCAGTACAGATCATTGTTCGGTACCAAATGAAACAACTAAATTTGTTTAAATAAACAAGTGGACTGTATTACTGTGGTTATAATCTCTGGATTCTTCAATTGCACATTTCATATAACGCACATGCTCTTAGCCCAACCGTCCCGAGCGACCGTTCGAGGCAGACTCACTTAACACACACACAGTTGCCACCACGGAGTTCACCCAGCGGACCCCAGAGGGCAGATCAGTCCAACACCCTGTCCCGGACAGTCCTTGCCCTTACGGGCTGTGTATGAACATAAATGCATAAAAGATTTAAAAAAGTATATCCAGACATTAACGTGACTAAATAGAGACTTGCAGATCAATGTCGTAGCATTAGAGTAAACAAACTACTTCCTGGGCCGACAATTGAAAAAATAAAATAACGAATCGCCCATGAACTCAGTGGTGGAGATGTGCAAACTGCAGCTGGGAGACCGAAGGGCAGTTTTGTCTCCGAACCGATAGAAGAATGTTTTGAAACCAGGAAAAATTTTGTAGCACCTGATCTTGGCCTGGTAATGAAGATGGAGTAGAAGAGTTGAAAAGAGTTCTTTATGCGGTTTTTGTAGAATATAGTGGAACCGATCCAATCAAGCGTCCTAGAATTTCCAAGATGAATACATCAAGAAAATTATCACTCGTAATAGGGATCATAAACGAGGAGGTACTCCCAGAATCTGTTAAATCTATGGATTATATTAGCGATATACACACTCTGATATATGTTAGTGCTCTAACAGTCTTACCATTACGGGCGAAAAATTAATAATAATAGTAATAATTTTTATTTGACATTAAGCAACACAATGCAATAGTCATCGTCAAGAGGTATAAAAAGTAAGAACACAAATGAAAAAATATATAAAAGGAAATCAGGAATCAAAAGGTGAGGTCTGAAGTATCACACTCCTCAAATTCCTTCAATGAATAGAATGCTTTACAAAAAAGCCAACGCTTTAAGGTCCATTTGAACTTAGACAGGCTGACAAACCTTGCCTCTCGGGGCAGTATATTAAAAAATCGAAGTTTAAGTACATTAAAACAATTGGCACTTTTGGATAGTCTAAAGTGAGGCACCACTAAATTGTCCCTTTTTCTTGTGAAGTGGTGATGATAGCTGGCTCCTGTCTCTAATGAGCTCAGGTTTTCTTTCACTTCACATACACCTTTATAAATATAATGACCATAGAGGGTCATAATACCCAGTTTTATAAAAAGAGGTTTACAATTGTCCATTGAGTACGGACCTGAAATAATTCTAATGGCCCTTTTTTGCATCTTGAAAACACCCTTTGAGTTGGGACCATGACCCCATAATTCTATGCCATATGTCAGTTAACAATAGAAAAGGGCAAAATAAAATTGCCGCTGGCAGTCTATTGGTAGTAGGAGTTTCAGTTTCTGCAGCATATAAGTTACTTTGGATAGCTTGGCAATGGTAGAAAATATATGAGAATCCCATTTTAGTTTTCAGTCAAGTTCAAAGCCAAGTAATCTGAGACTTTGATTGTGGTTTATTAATGGGCTAAGTGAAAATAATGCTATTTGAGTTTTATCATTGTTTAAAGCAAGCCTATTCACAGAAAACCAATTTTGAGCTACTGACAATACAGAATTTGAATCACTGTTTGTATTCGACAAGTCTTTTACATTTTGAACAAAAGTAGTGTCATCGGCATGTAGTAAAAACATGCATGGGACATTCTTAGGGAGGTCATTTATCATGATTAAAAACGGCAAGGGACCTAGGACAGAACCTTGAGGGACACCATGTTCAAGTTCAAGAGGCGAGGATCGATCCTTGTTAATGCACACACATTGAAAACGATCCGACAGATATGATTCAAGGAGCTTTAATTCTATGTTCCTGATACCATAGTGATGCAACTTCTGGATTAGGATTGGGTGAGAGACAAACAAATGCTTTACTGAGATCACATGCAGTTAAGGCAACTGAAGATTTTTCTTCAAAAGCGTTCAGAATGATATGAACAGCATGCCGGACTGCTAAGGAAGTGGAGAAACCCTTGCGGAAACCCAACTGCGATTTGGAGAAAATATTGTTGTTATCAAAGTGCTCATTTAGTTGGGATTTAATAATAATTTGTAGTAATTTACCAAAAAATGGTTGAAACGCTATCAAGAAGAATAGCAAGCGTAAAGATTGGCATAAAAAACGTTGGAAGAAAATGTTGGAAAATAAAATACAAAAACTAAGGGCCGATATAGAGAGACTTTTTCAGCATGAACTAAACAATAGATCTAAAAAACTCTTTAAAGAAATTTCAGCCTATTTGTGATAGTATGAGAACACATTCAACAAATGAAAAACAAAATAGCTGAGTTAAGGAGTACGTAGACGCTTTAAAGTAAAAGGAACTGCCGGACTGGATAAAAAAGTGAATGAAACGAGAGGAAGATTCCTGTAAAAAAATCGCAATCATGAATATTTCTACCATAACCTATGAAGAAGTCTGCTTCTGAAGTTATCAAAAAATGCAAAACTGGAAAGCACCAGATATAGGTGACATTCAAAATGTCTGGTATAAACAACTCACCTACCTTCACTCCGCATTGGCAAATTATTTATCACATTTGCTACGTAACTCATGTGATGTATCTCGATTGTTTTACTGAAGGTATTACATACATGTTGCCAAAATATGGAAATTCAGATGATCCCAAACAATACCGACCAATAACATGCCTACCAACTATTTATATACTTCTGATTGCAGTCATAGCTAACAGAATTTATGAACATGTTGACATATTTGTTCCGTTGGGTATCTTACATACCATGGACATCGTAAAAAAAAACAACTACATAAAAATATGAGACAAGCACAATCAACATACAATTAAACATACAAATCACAAATAGAACTCCTAATATAGCTCTTTACCTTCAAAAATATCACAAAGTGAGTAATAGTCTTTCTGCTCGAGAAGTGATTTAACCCTTCTTTTAAAACATGGTAGTGTTGA